>OX638381.1:59152113-59752113 GCA_951813785.1 Criorhina ranunculi | reverse complement strand
TATTTCAAGAACCGGTTTCTACTCTTCGATACCAATGATGGAGTAAGGCAGTCCCACATATCTGGCGGAGTTCCACAAGGATTGGTTCTTGGACCTATCCTGTGGAACATTATGTACGGTAGGGTTCTGAGGCTCGGAATCCCAAACGAGGCAAAAATCATAGGCTTTGCCGATGATATCTCTGTCATAGTGAGAATGCTACCAGCAGATATCTTGGCTATCGAATTACAGAGGACCTACGGTGCCAAAATTCGGGAACCTCAAGCCTTAGCCTCAAGCCTCGACCAGCTCCTAACCGAACATGGCTGCTTTCGAGCGTACTTGCAAAAGTAACTAACTGTTTAAATTGCGGAGATGCAAGAGAAGATGCGCAGCACGTATTTTTCCAGTGCCCTTGCTTTCGTTCAGAGCGCAGAGAATTGGAGGAAAAAATTGGAAAAACAACAAATCCAGAGAACATCGTGAACCTCATGATAACGTCAAGTGCAATATGGGACGCTGTGAAGCAGGTTGCAGCGACCATCATGAAGGAACTTCGATGGTTGGAAAGAGTAAGGGAGAGCACCAGTAAAAACCAAGCCGAGACGGCACGTCTGCATTAAAGAATGGTAAACACCGAAACAGATAGAGCACAAACTGCTAACCAGCCACCCGAAGTAATGCCTAGCGATAGTGTGGTTGAAGAGTAGAGGGTGCGGGTTTGTACGTGGGCGCACTCCTGTAATCGAGTACTGAGGTTTGTGAATCGTGCATACAAGTGGCCCGGACAACTAGTATCTTAAAAAGATTCCGCACCCGTTGGCGCAACAAAAAAAAAAACCAGACTCATCCATGAAAATGGTTATGTGGTTGGGGTTTATGACATCTCCTTCTGTCCAGCTCTCTCTGGAGGAAATTTTGAGTTCGAGGCTTAGGCTGAATTCAGGGATTGGTGTTTAATTGTCAGATTTGGCTTCAATGCTCGCCCACTTGGTGATTGCTTGATGGCTTTTGACCCTTTTTCCAAAGGATTGTTGTAGGATTGTTTAGCGCACTTTTCGCACACAAAATATCCACTCCACTGTTTATAGTGTAAGAGCCCACAGCAATTTTTGGGTGTGAAGATATAACCAAAAGATTGATTGATGAATAGAAAGTACTCCATCAAATGAACTTAAATGTGGAAGTCTGGCAGCATTTTGTCGCAGCTGAGGTTAGTTATAGTATGCTAAAAATCCGTTTTTTTCCAGAATCTGAATTTGGTATAACCACTTGAATCTAGTATTAAACGAAAGAATTAAATGCGCTGATCACAAAAATATAGGTCCCAGACGTTTCACGCGCAGCCATACCCTTGCCAGACGTACTAATAGTATGTTGCAGCAACAAATTTGTAAGAACGCATTGATTATAAAAAATAGGTTCCAGATATGGTATTACATTGCTTGACGTACTTAAGTTATCCTAAAATAATTGTATATTATATAGATAAATGACAAATAGATAAACACCATTACTTTCATATTAATCAGGTACTTCAATGTTTAATACGTGATATGTTTGTAATAACTATGTTTATGTAACACACGTTCTTATCTACTAATAAGTTAAGAAAAACAAAAGGCTATTCATCATCAGACTCATCCGATGATTCACTAATTTGTACATTATCCTCATTATCGGACACATCCATCTCATTCCTTAAAATATCTTCCAGTCTATCAGGGGCAGTTTTTCCGTCGAAACATTTCACTTTATACATATTGTCATGTACTACCCAACCACTATTTTATGGTGATAACTGAATTTGGTCATTTTTTATAGCATTTTTCCATACATGACATATATATTAACATCAGTATATTTGCTGTAATAGCACCGATTTGTTTGGGGGCAAAAGACTTCCTTCAAAACCTGTGATAAACAAATTAATTTAAATTCGTACCTATCTACTTTTAATCAATTTTTATAACTGTAACTCATGAATGAAATATGAATGAGACTACGTAGTCAGGGACAATTTATGAGAGAGAATGTGACATTTACTCTCTTTTCAAATTGAAAATTATGATTTTGAATTTTGTATCATATTTTGTAAGGAAAAAATAATTTTCAGATTTCAAAATTTTTGTATTGCATACAAATAATTTGACAAAAAAATAAACAACAAAAACTAATTGTATTGAGAGACACGAACTACGTCACCAATGAAGCTGTGGAATCCTGGTATTTTTTTCCAAAATCAATTGATTGAGAAATCCATTTATTGGTCGTTCTGATCTGTGCGGAGTGAATGGAATTGTACGTATCGACATTGTTTTGCATAAATATGTTATCTAGATTTTCAACAGGTTCAACGGTTTCATTAGCATTTACCTCGACTCTAGATAAAGCATCTGCATTTGTATTAGATTTGCCCCTTTTGTATACTATTTTACAGTTAAATGCTTCGAGTTTGGCTCCATGTAAGGAGCTAATGGTCTGTAATTATTCGAAACTTCCTTCCAAACAGGTATGGACGGAAGTATTTTGTAGAAGTATTGAAAGTTTCCTTTCAATGGTGCTATAATTCTGTTCGGATTCCGATAAGGTGCCGCTTGCATAGCAAAGTGTTTTATCCTATCCTACAGGCCCTTGAGAAAGCACGGCGCCTATTGCAACACTACATGCGTCTGTAGTAACGACGAAAGGCTTTGAAAAGTCTGGGTATTTTGCCCTTTCGTAAACATTCAGTCACTGGTTTCGTTAGCTTTGCAAAGTCCTTAATGGACTTCCGGTAAAATCCCAAAAGTCCAAGAAAGGATTTGATTTATTTGGGGGTTTTCGGAATGAGAAAGTTTTTGATTGCATGCATTTTGTTTGGGTTGGGTTTAACCCCATCAGCTGTAACTAAATGCCCTAAACATGCAACTTCCTTTCGAAGGAATTCGCATTTTTCTACTTGCACTTTTAAATTTACTTCTTGTAATCTTCTAAAAACTTTATCCACTTTTAGATATTTTGAACTTCCAAGCAAGATTTTTGTAGATTTATTTTCATGCCAAGTTCTTTTATAATGTCTGCCCCATCGAAATAGTTATTAAATTTAAATAAGGTGAAAACTAATATGTTTTTTGGTATTGAATTCTTTCAAACCCTTCACTCGTACCTGCTTATCTACCACATGAGTATTACGGTCAAATAACCTGATATTTACATAGGGTAATAAGCAAGAGTTGTAGTTATTAAGATCTCAGTAACCTATGCTTTCTCCTAGGCCCGTTAATGAACATTTTCTTCATCTACTTCACCTTGAAAAGCATTACATGATGGATTTATATGGTGGTTGTGGTGGTTCGAAAACTCCTTATAGTCTTGGTTGTAATTATTTTCTTGAACGCATTGCATTTTTTGGAAAAATTATCATTATTTGTTTCTATATTGAAGGTTTCTGTTCTACGGGTTTTCGAACTATTGCCTCTAGAGGAGTTGCCGAACCTTGTGCGATCGGTTCTTCCGCTATAGGTGTCCATTGACTCTGGCGAAGGACCCCTTGCGGGTTAAAAATTCGGATGTGTCGGAGAAGTGGCGGACGTTTGTCAGCCATCATAGTTTACCTGTCTAGAAGATGGTTGCCGGTAATTATCGTTTTCATTAAAGAAGGGAAATATTTCCGAAATTTGGTTGGCTATTGAACGATTGTCTGTGCTGTGGATTAATGAAATTTTGTCTGAAAGATGTTGGTTGAGGTCGAGAAGGAAATGGTCGCTGTTGGAATGACTGGAATGGCTTATAATTGGAAGATGTTGAAGGCTCACTTTGATGGTAGTTTTGAAAATATATTGAATTTTGTTCCTGAAGGCAAAATTTAAGAGCACCCGACAGTTTGCCTGGCCTCATTGCCTTATAGTGGATCGTAACGGTTCTCAAAGGCCTGATAAAATGTGTTTAAACACATTTCTTTGTTAAGCATTTGTTTCGCTTTGATAACGTTAGGATGTAGTTCATGAACTCTTATATAATTCATCATGGAAAAAATTTCAATTATTTTTAAGTAGAATTCTTCAACAGTTCTGTTATTTTGCCTTATCTGATGTAAGTCTCGAATGAGACTGGTTTCATTCCGTTTATCAGAAAAATGTGTTATTAAAGTTCTCTTTATTTCACACCAATCTAAAGATGTCCCATACGCCATACATGTTAAGGATTTTATTGACTTGACCTACTATCTTGTTCCGAATTGCTCTGAGGATAATATTAGCATAGCTGGTACCACTAACATCCGATATAAAAGACAAAATTTCCTCAACATAAGAAATAAAATCATACAATAACCGGGGGTTACCATCGAAGGTGGGCAATTATTTAACTATTGTACGCGATGTACAATATGCGTATGTATATTTAAGCTTTAACCTTCGATTTCTTCAACACGTGGAGGGTTAAAGGGAAAAAGGAAGCGATAATGCACAAATACGAAATCAAAAGTGGACTCACCTGCCAGACACACAGTTCCAAAGCGTTATTATCTTGTAGGTACTGCAGATCCCCTCGTCACTTGATCCAATCTCTGTGCTTAGCATGGGTTCTTCGAGGCCAAGGAATTAAGATTGGCCACTCGATAATCCGTCGAATGTGCTTCAATCAATTCGGTGTTATCACTAAAGCAAAATATATATGTATTTCCTATATATTATTACTTCTTCAATGTCTTTTAAATCAGAATTTTGACATTTTTCTTAAACTTTTTTTTTTTTTTTAATTCTCTGGATTTTTTTTTCCACACCGACTGCGCCAGTTATGGGACTAAAAAACGTGCTTTTATTTATTACAATAAAGAAAAAGGAAAGGTCTTTTCATTACATCTCTATATATATAAAACTCTTCCCTGACTGACTGACAGATCAATGCCCAGCCCAAACCGTTAGAGCTAGAAACACGAAATTTGGAGTAGTTTCCTTTTGTAGCGTAGACACCCACTAAGAAAGGATTTTTCGAAATTCGGCTCCAAAAGAGGAGATACAGGGTGTTCAAGTTTGTATGGAGTCAACAAATTAAATTGGAATTAAGAATTGAAATTTGGTAGGTAAATTCTACAATAAAAATGAAGAAACACCTGTTTTACCGTTTTTGAAAATTACATCCACGGGCCAAGCTACAGGGTGTTAAAGTTTGCAAATTTATAGTATGCGCAACCGTAGCCATCGGCACATTCGGTTCGTGATCGTGTGTTGTTTTTGTTTTGCCGAGTTGCGCAAGGGTAGTTTTTTCGTTTATTTTTCTTTGATCGTATTCTTGCTTCTATGGATACACTACGTAGTTTATTTACGATGCATTCGCAGTTCGTCGTAATTCGACGGGGAACGGGTGGGTACGATGAGACTACTGAACCGTTTTGCTTTCTTTTATCTTTGAAAGCTCCATAGGGACAGATGATTTCTAGCGACTTAGTATACACCTTAGTATGTATTTAAAGCGTGCGAAGCAGCGGGTGAACTGCTAGTCTAGCATATATAGACAAAAAACATAGAAAGACAAAAGATATACATAGAATGACAGAAAACTCTCTGCTCTGCACAGACTGATTGCAGCACTGTAACATTCTGAGGTAAGTTGGTCTTTTTTTTCTGGTTCATTCTTCAAACAATTCGATCCAATCGCCCAATTGTACTTTCCTAGCATTGGCATGTGGTGATGGCGTGGGTGTCTAACAGTGGCGTGGCGTCCATATAACTCGATTCCTACCGAGTTACATTTTAAAATTCTACTTTTCAACAATGTATCAATATAACAAGGAACATGAATCTTAATATGTGCAAATTAACATAATATTATATGTGTGTTTCATACACCTGCACACGCAAGCGTAAATTCTACCAATCCACAAGCCCACAACCGCTTTCATATCGTTCTACTGCTGTACGCACACATCATTGCATGCTTTCTGCAACATCACATACTCCATCATAGCCCATAAGAAAGGCAACCGCAAAGCGATAGCAACAAAGCATAGTAACCCGAAAAATTTCGGGTTTTAAAATATCTCGCTGGTTAGAACAAATTGATTTTCTTTCCTTGTTTCCCCTTTATCGTTCACTGTGTTTGACTCCTCTCTGTCTAACACACGCTTTCTTTTTCAACAAAATAACCCGCTTTTCTTCGACTTATTTTGTGAATTTTGTATGTAACTCTAAAGGTTGCGTCCAGACCGAAGGAAACATTGCTTAAAAAATGTTTCTGAAATGTTTCCCAATTGTTTCCAATTTGCTTCAGAAACATTCCAGAAAATGTGATGTGCAATGCGTAACTTAAAGTAATTTTGAGTGTAATTATTGTTGTGCAATCTACTATATAAAAGTCGATATATAGTAGTCGATATTTTGTGTGTTTACTTATTACTCACGTAATTTAAGATGGTGGATTTTTCCTTTACTTTGGTCCACCAGACTACGGAGGCGTAGGTAAGGATGGGTCTTATTACCATGGTGTAAATCCAATATGTACGCCCATTTTCTGTATTTCACTTTTTGTGAATTCAACCACCGAAAGTGAAATTTGGTGTTCTGCATTCCGCACAAAATGACTTTTGTGAATTGATCTTTTCGGATGTGAAAATTCGGTGTTCTGCATTCCGATCGAGTGAATCGGTTTTTCGAACATGAAAATTGGTGTTCTACATTCCGAACAAACACCGTTCAATTCACATGCTTTTGCGATGTGAATTTTCTCTGTCTTTTGTGTAACCTACTGAAGTAGATCGCTGTGATCATCAAAAATAATTTTAATAATGTAAGTAAAATGTATGTTTTTTCATTATTGTATAAACAGATTTGATTAATTTTTATAGGGGGAAACATAAAAATCAAAGGCAGGAGGCTATTATTTTGAATTGTATGGAGGAGAATGAAGATTTGGCAAAAGGTTTTGTCAAGGGAGACAAAGCGCACGTTGAAGAATTGTGGAGCAAACTGGCACAGCATTTAAACAGCGAAGGTCCTCCAATTAAGGATGTAAATGGATGGAAAAAAGTAAAATATTGTTATTAAATTCTTTTATTAGCAAAATAAAACAACTTTTATAATTTTTGTAGGTTTGGGTGGACTGGAAAATAAATATAAGAAAAAAGCTTGCTCACAATAAAAAAGAAACAAGGAGCACTGGGGGTGGGCCCAATAATTTCCAACCAATTTCGACAATGGAAGATGCTATCGCTAAAATTACAGGTATCTATAGTGTTATAGAGGAAATTAAGGGCACAACAGCTTTCGGTACTGAGAACGTTTCCGGCAATTCTGCCATGACCGAAGATGTTGAGCAAACTCCTAGCGAACCTTCAACTTCAGAAGGTTTAAGCAACAAAGAAAACATCAGTCTGTCTGCACACAAGGACCACACGAGAGATAAAAGCCTAAATAAATACATGGAAGTACAGGAAACCACACTGAAACGTATGTCTGATCAGTTGATCCAATCTGTAGACATCGGGAAAGAAAATAGGTCAAGTTTGAAACGAATATATCGTTCGTTAGACAAAATTGCAGACATAATGAAGGAGCAGCCTGACGAACTAAAGCGTCATTTCTTAAGAGTAGAACAACTTTTAAGAGACAAAAATGAAATCAAAAGAAGAAGACTTGAAATAGAGGAGATCAAATTAAACCATCAAATAAATTAAATTAATTTGTGTTTTAATAAAAAGAAAAAAAATGAATTATGTACTTTAATAATATTATTACCATTAAAATGAAATAAAACAAATGTTTATTTTTTTCCTAATTTTAATTTAATTTAATTTTTCTTAATTCATATCATCAAACGAGATTTTGGGCAATTGAATCCCTTATTGTTCTGGCTTCCTCAAAACGCTCTCCATATTCATCACTGTCGAAATTTTGTCCAATTTCCTCCACTAATTGTGACTCTCCATCGATTTCTACATTAAAAGTCTTGCACATGTTATGAAGGGCACAGCAAATGTTAAAAATTTTGCCAGCTTTAACTGGCTGATAATTTAGAATATTCAACAAATCGCGTTTTCAAATTGCCAATAGTCCTTTCGACAACATTTCGAGCAGCTGAATGCTTTCTGTTAAAATTGGACTGTATAGTTCCTGGTTGCGCAAATTTGTAGGGAGTTAAAACAAATGGCTTTAGGCTGAAACCTGCATCTCCAAGTAGCCGCGTTCACCATTTTCGTCTTTCTCCACGAAATAATTTCGGGCATCGCTCATTAGCCATATTAGAGCATTACGGCTTACCCCAGGCCGTGTCGCATCAATAGCTCTTATTATCATTTTATGGTCGCAAAGCTATAAAAATAATTTTAGTTTTAAATTATACGAAACTGTTAAAATCTCACTAAAAGGTACTTACAACCAAAGCATTAATACTGTAAAATCCTTTCCTATTATAAAATAGGTTGGAGTTCTGATGGGGCTTAATTATAGTGATGTACCAAACCGAAAAATTCTCAAACTGAGTTGGAATTTTAGCAAACCGAGTTGCAAACCGGGTTGGCTAACTCGGTTTGTAACAAAATTATTTGAATTATTTTCCTTTATTCCTGTGTTTTGGAAATATAAAAACGAAGAGACACACTAGAGACTTTTTTCTTGTATAAGAGACTAAAACGGAACCGAATACGAATACAAAATAGATATTGAATCTGTTTGCAACTCGATTAGACTCGGTTCAACTCGGTTTGTATAAAAACAATAGACTGTTCTCCAACTCGACTTCATAAACGAGTACATACATTCAAACAAAAATTGGTTAACCCTTAACCGATGTATACGCTCAATTGACTTGATTTCGATGCATCGCATAACAAAACGCATATACACAAAACAAACTAACACAAATATGTATGTGAAAAAAAAAAAAAACAATAAGAGAGAACAAGAACGAGTAGTTCAGCTGCCACCGTCTCATGAGAAACCGAACCGAAACCGAATTCCAAAAAAGTATTGGTTCGTTCCATCGGTTTCGCAAACTCGGTTTGGTAACTCGGTTTCACTCGGTTTAAATGTAACTCGGTTTGAACCGGTTTATCAACTCAAGTTGACACATCACTACTTAATTATCCGTATATGTGTCCCATCCAAACACCCTATTACCCCTGGTATTCCAAACTTTTCCAAAAAATAAACCTTTTCCTCACCCACCGCTATATCTTGTAGCTTAATCCACTTTGGACATAACTTCTCTTGCAAAACGTTCAACGTCTCCCCGAGAATTTTGCTGACTGTGGATCTACCAAGGCCAATATCAAAATCTTTCCCCACTGACCTTTGGTAGCTTCCTTCAGCTAGAAAACGAAGCACTGCTGCAAGTTTGCATGTCAGGAATAGGTGTTGGCTTCATCTCCGATTCCACTTCCAGCAATATGTCAACAAACATTGCTTTACTCACCCTAAAACTGTTTTTAAAACTGCAAAGAATATAATTTTAATTATTTTTCTAAAATTATTGCATTTCTACTTGCACTGTTTCGGGGAGATTCAAAATATTGGACTTATCTCGCAAAATCTTCTTGTGCACTCTTTCCAGTCGGTTTTGTTCACGGTTCTCACTGACAATAAATATAAAAACAGCATCCATGTTTACAAAAAAATACTTTAATACAATACGTTTGTAACTTTTACGGTCAAATTAACGCTTTTAACGCAAAATTCAAAATAATTGTAAAATGATTTGAGATTCACATCTGGTTTTGACATTTCGAATAAGAATTCGAAGTGGATTCAAAAAAATTCGAATTCACTCGAAATGCAGAACATCTAATTTCATTTCGAGTGAAATTGATATTCGATTTCAATTCACTTTCACGTGGAATGCAGAACATGGGTGGTAACCTTGGGTTGTAGGCCCCAGGTTTTACCGTATCAACGGCGACATACCCACATGGTATTGGTCCCTTTGGTAATTTTACTGTTAACGTGTGAGTTCCAGTTAAGCTTCTTGTCTAGGACAATTCCTAGATATTTCACTTCATCTGAAAGACCGATAGGTGCACCATTCAGAGTAACTGTACCAAAGTTCAGTTTCCTTCTTCTAGTAAATGGTAGCAGAACTGTTTTGTTAGGGTTGATAGCTAAGCTCTCT
Source organism: Criorhina ranunculi (assembly GCA_951813785.1). Lineage (NCBI taxonomy): Eukaryota > Metazoa > Arthropoda > Insecta > Diptera > Syrphidae > Criorhina > Criorhina ranunculi. The sequence goes on along the minus strand of OX638381.1, from coordinate 59,742,051 downwards.
CTGACATACCAGTCAGAAACGAAATGAAGGGCTTTTTGCATGTCCTCGCACAATTTGCGTTCATGCTTACATATTATGGTGATCACAAGATCATCAGCGTAGCCAATGACGTTGTAGCCAAGATTGCTGAGTTTTGTGAGTAGGTCGTCAATGACGATTGACCATAAGAGAGGCGAGAGGACACCTCCTCGTGGACAGCCTTTAGCTGCTGAATTTGTCACTGAGAGGTGGCTGAGATTCTCCGGCTTTCAAGCATCGTCCTAACCCACCTGTTAGTTGGATGACCAATGCCTACGGGTGAGAGCATTGGTGATTGAATCATAGCCGGTGTTGTCAAATGCACATTCAACATCAAAGAATGCACAGAGGATCGACCCTTCCGATAAGCATATTGGTTGGGATGCAGAGGCGTATTGTTTTCTAGAGTACCTCTAATATGAATATCTACCAGTTTTCAGAAAAAACGATGTCAAACTGATAGGGCGATAGGATTTAGGGAGCTCGCTAGGCTTATTGCCTAGCTTGGAGATAAAAACCACAGTAACTTCCTGCCAAGCTAGTGGAATGTATCCTAGGTTAAAGCTGGTCCTAAATAAATGTACCAGAGACTATTCTGGATGAGAGCCGGAAAGACTCCATCACTCCCTGGTGACTTAAAGGGTTTAAATGAGCCAACTGCCCATCTAATCTTGTCTTAGCGCAAAAAATCTCAAACATGTGCTTTTAGCCGATTGTATTTGTTCCTTTTGCTTGCTTTTGACATTTAAAAGCTTTTAAATAAAGAAAAAAACTTGAATAAAATTCGAGCCGCAAACCAATTGGTTGGTGCGGCTGCTACTGTGAATGAAGTGAGTATAAATCGTCGCCGTGGCTTAGTGGTTAGTGCGTTGGACTGCTAAGCGAGAGACAAAGGTTCGATTCTCAAAAAACCACCAACAGTTTTTCGCGGCACCACCTCTTCGCAGGAATGACAAACCTGCAAGAGTACAATCTGTCATGAAAAGCTTCTCAATTCGACGTTCGGAATCGGCATTAAACCGTAGGTCCCTTCCATTCATGCGAAGAATATAACACGCACAACATGAATGGTTGTGAGAAGCTAGGCCTTCGCTCTCCATGAGCTGTCGTGCCAAATATACATCAGTGGTGTTCAGATAAATAGCACACCCTTACATTTTGGTACATTATATTGTGCGAAATGGTAAAAGCCGATTTTGAAAAAAAAAAAAATGCTTTTTAAGCGTTTGTACTCTTTATTAGAAAAACACATAATTCATTTTAATTCATTTTATAATAACAATTTAATTGGAGAAAAACTTAAAAAATAGTTGTTCATCTAAATAGCACAGTGAAAGAAGAGCCTACGAAAACTCATAAATAAACTAAAAAAACTGTTGTAAAACTTAAATTTTCCTTTATATTTAGTAGGAAATCCCTTTTTCCTTATAACTTCTTCACAACGTTTTGGAAAACTTTCCACTAAGCGCTTGCATCTCTGCGAAGGGATAGTTTCCGAAGCTGACTTAATAGTTTGCCAAAGTTCTTCAAAATTTTTTGGACTGGAGTCCTTAACGAGCGAGTCAACATCGTTCCACAGATTCCCGATTGGATTCAGATCGGAACTTTGGGCCGGCCACTCAAGCACGGAAATTTGTCGCTCCGCAAGCCAATTTTTCACTAATCGCGAAGAATGCTTTGGATCATTATCGTGCATACAAGTCCATAATACAGGCATAGAGTCGTCGGTATATGGCTCCATTTGACTCTCCAGGATATGCTTGTACTGATGCTGGTCAAGAATGCCATTAATTTTCACAATTGGTCCAACGCCATACCATGACATCGCAGCCCACACCATTATGCTCCCACCACCATGTTTGACGGTCTTAATGGTATACCTGGGATTGTACTTTTGGTTCGGTGGCCTCCTCACATACTTTTTTCCATCTGATCCCAACCTATTAAACTTACTTTCGTCGCTCCACAAGATATTTTTCCAAAAGGACAAAGGTTTGTTCTTGTGAGCTCTTACAAAAGTAAGTCTTTTCTTTCGATTTTTTTGGGACACAAGAGGTTTTTTTCTGGCGATCCTTCCATTAAGTTCCACTTCCATCAGGCGACGACGTACAGTTACGGAGGATATTTGGACACTATGTTCGTCAGCTAGTTGTTGCTTTATCTCCCAGGAGGTTTAAAAAGGTTCACTACCGCTGATACTGTGTATGATTCTGTCAATGAATTCTGAGGTTTTCCTTTTTCTGTTTTTTCTAACGGGATTTGCTGACGACTGAGTGTTCCGTATGACATTCACTGCATTTTGTACAAGCTTCCTGGAGCACCTTAATGTCCTTGCCACCTCTGAAATGGTCTTTCCGTCCTGTTTCATGTTACCAATAAGTTCCCTCCTTTCCTCCGTGCAATGCTTTTCTCTGCCCATCTTAAATCCTGCTAAATTTTTAAAATAATGAGTTTTATTGTGACTATAATTAAAATTATTTATAATAACCCTTTTAAAATTTGAAAAAAAATCACGAAACAAAGAATTATCATTGATATACTAATATGTGCTATTTAGATGAACACTCAATTTCCAATGATCACCAACTCAAACGACCGAAAAACAAAGAAATACTAACGGGATCTTCTTTGTCGTATGTTTTCATATTTATAACGGTACAATCTTATGATATTATGGTTTTTATCCTGTGCACCTTTGCAAGTACAGTGTGAATTGCAAAAAAAGAAACATTTGAATAACAGTGTGCTATTTATCTGAACACCCCTGTACATACAAACATAAATCGTTTTTTTGACTGGAGTGTGTATAATTCTCAAAAAACACGGCTAGCACGATATCTGTGCTACTATTAAACATTTTTATTAATTTTTAATTTGCCGGTTTCAAAATCCAATACCTTGCAAATAAAAAATGTATATATAGCCACAGATATATTTTATTTGACGCTGCGAATGGGCCAAAAATCGCATTCATCAGCAACCGTTGTCCCTTAAAAGTCGACGATGAATGAACTGAGCATGAACAGTGAAAAAATAGATCAAGAAACTGGTTCGTTGTCGCATTTTCATTTCAATGTTGGCTAACTCGGTTTGTAACAAAATTATTTGAATTATTTTCCTTTATTCCTGTGTTTTGGAAATATAAAAACGAAGAGACACACTAGAGACTTTTTTCTTGTATAAGAGACTAAAACGGAACCGAATACGAATACAAAATAGATATTGAATCTGTTTGCAACTCGATTAGACTCGGTTCAACTCGGTTTGTATAAAAACAATAGACTGTTCTCCAACTCGACTTCATAAACGAGTACATACATTCAAACAAAAATTGGTTAACCCTTAACCGATGTATACGCTCAATTGACTTGATTTCGATGCATCGCATAACAAAACGCATATACACAAAACAAACTAACACAAATATGTATGTGAAAAAAAAAAAAAACAATAAGAGAGAACAAGAACGAGTAGTTCAGCTGCCACCGTCTCATGAGAAACCGAACCGAAACCGAATTCCAAAAAAGTATTGGTTCGTTCCATCGGTTTCGCAAACTCGGTTTGGTAACTCGGTTTCACTCGGTTTAACTCGGTTTAGGTGTAACTCGGTTTGAACCGGTTTATCAACTCAAGTTGACACATCACTACTTAATTATCCGTATATGTGCCCCATCCAAACACCCTATTACCCCTGGTATTCCAAACTTTTCCAAAAAATAAACCTTTTCCTCACCCACCGCTATATCTTGTAGCTTAATCCACTTTGGACATAACTTCTCTTGCAAAACGTTCAACGTCTCCCCGAGAATTTTGCTGACTGTGGATCTACCAAGGCCAATATCAAAATCTTTCCCCACTGACCTTTGGTAGCTTCCTTCAGCTAGAAAACGAAGCACTGCTGCAAGTTTGCATGTCAGGAATAGGTGTTGGCTTCATCTCCGATTCCACTTCCAGCAATATGTCAACAAACATTGCTTTACTCACCCTAAAACTGTTTTTAAAACTGCAAAGAATATAATTTTAATTATTTTTCTAAAATTATTGCATTTCTACTTGCACTGTTTCGGGGAGATTCAAAATATTGGACTTATCTCGCAAAATCTTCTTGTGCACTCTTTCCAGTCGGTTTTGTTCACGGTTCTCACTGACAATAAATATAAAAACAGCATCCATGTTTACAAAAAAATACTTTAATACAATACGTTTGTAACTTTTACGGTCAAATTAACGCTTTTAACGCAAAATTCAAAATAATTGTAAAATGATTTGAGATTCACATCTGGTTTTGACATTTCGAATAAGAATTCGAAGTGGATTCAAAAAAATTCGAATTCACTCGAAATGCAGAACATCTAATTTCATTTCGAGTGAAATTGATATTCGATTTCAATTCACTTTCACGTGGAATGCAGAACATGGGTGGTAACCTTGGGTTGTAGGCCCCAGGTTTTACCGTATCAACGGCGACATACCCACATGGTATTGGTCCCTTTGGTAATTTTACTGTTAACGTGTGAGTTCCAGTTAAGCTTCTTGTCTAGGACAATTCCTAGATATTTCACTTCATCTGAAAGACCGATAGGTGCACCATTCAGAGTAACTGTACCAAAGTTCAGTTTCCTTCTTCTAGTAAATGGTAGCAGAACTGTTTTGTTAGGGTTGATAGCTAAGCTCTCTCTGACATACCAGTCAGAAACGAAATGAAGGGCTTTTTGCATGTCCTCGCACAATTTGCGTTCATGCTTACATATTATGGTGATCACAAGATCATCAGCGTAGCCAATGACGTTGTAGCCAAGATTGCTGAGTTTTGTGAGTAGGTCGTCAATGACGATTGACCATAAGAGAGGCGAGAGGACACCTCCTCGTGGACAGCCTTTAGCTGCTGAATTTGTCACTGAGAGGTGGCTGAGATTCTCCGGCTTTCAAGCATCGTCCTAACCCACCTGTTAGTTGGATGACCAATGCCTACGGGTGAGAGCATTGGTGATTGAATCATAGCCGGTGTTGTCAAATGCACATTCAACATCAAAGAATGCACAGAGGATCGACCCTTCCGATAAGCATATTGGTTGGGATGCAGAGGCGTATTGTTTTCTAGAGTACCTCTAATATGAATATCTACCAGTTTTCAGAAAAAACGATGTCAAACTGATAGGGCGATAGGATTTAGGGAGCTCGCTAGGCTTATTGCCTAGCTTGGAGATAAAAACCACAGTAACTTCCTGCCAAGCTAGTGGAATGTATCCTAGGTTAAAGCTGGTCCTAAATAAATGTACCAGAGACTATTCTGGATGAGAGCCGGAAAGACTCCATCACTCCCTGGTGACTTAAAGGGTTTAAATGAGCCAACTGCCCATCTAATCTTGTCTTAGCGCAAAAAATCTCAAACATGTGCTTTTAGCCGATTGTATTTGTTCCTTTTGCTTGCTTTTGACATTTAAAAGCTTTTAAATAAAGAAAAAAACTTGAATAAAATTCGAGCCGCAAACCAATTGGTTGGTGCGGCTGCTACTGTGAATGAAGTGAGTATAAATCGTCGCCGTGGCTTAGTGGTTAGTGCGTTGGACTGCTAAGCGAGAGACAAAGGTTCGATTCTCAAAAAACCACCAACAGTTTTTCGCGGCACCACCTCTTCGCAGGAATGACAAACCTGCAAGAGTACAATCTGTCATGAAAAGCTTCTCAATTCGACGTTCGGAATCGGCATTAAACCGTAGGTCCCTTCCATTCATGCGAAGAATATAACACGCACAACATGAATGGTTGTGAGAAGCTAGGCCTTCGCTCTCCATGAGCTGTCGTGCCAAATATACATCAGTGGTGTTCAGATAAATAGCACACCCTTACATTTTGGTACATTATATTGTGCGAAATGGTAAAAGCCGATTTTGAAAAAAAAAAAAATGCTTTTTAAGCGTTTGTACTCTTTATTAGAAAAACACATAATTCATTTTAATTCATTTTATAATAACAATTTAATTGGAGAAAAACTTAAAAAATAGTTGTTCATCTAAATAGCACAGTGAAAGAAGAGCCTACGAAAACTCATAAATAAACTAAAAAAACTGTTGTAAAACTTAAATTTTCCTTTATATTTAGTAGGAAATCCCTTTTTCCTTATAACTTCTTCACAACGTTTTGGAAAACTTTCCACTAAGCGCTTGCATCTCTGCGAAGGGATAGTTTCCGAAGCTGACTTAATAGTTTGCCAAAGTTCTTCAAAATTTTTTGGACTGGAGTCCTTAACGAGCGAGTCAACATCGTTCCACAGATTCCCGATTGGATTCAGATCGGAACTTTGGGCCGGCCACTCAAGCACGGAAATTTGTCGCTCCGCAAGCCAATTTTTCACTAATCGCGAAGAATGCTTTGGATCATTATCGTGCATACAAGTCCATAATACAGGCATAGAGTCGTCGGTATATGGCTCCATTTGACTCTCCAGGATATGCTTGTACTGATGCTGGTCAAGAATGCCATTAATTTTCACAATTGGTCCAACGCCATACCATGACATCGCAGCCCACACCATTATGCTCCCACCACCATGTTTGACGGTCTTAATGGTATACCTGGGATTGTACTTTTGGTTCGGTGGCCTCCTCACATACTTTTTTCCATCTGATCCCAACCTATTAAACTTACTTTCGTCGCTCCACAAGATATTTTTCCAAAAGGACAAAGGTTTGTTCTTGTGAGCTCTTACAAAAGTAAGTCTTTTCTTTCGATTTTTTTGGGACACAAGAGGTTTTTTTCTGGCGATCCTTCCATTAAGTTCCACTTCCATCAGGCGACGACGTACAGTTACGGAGGATATTTGGACACTATGTTCGTCAGCTAGTTGTTGCTTTATCTCCCAGGAGGTTTAAAAAGGTTCACTACCGCTGATACTGTGTATGATTCTGTCAATGAATTCTGAGGTTTTCCTTTTTCTGTTTTTTCTAACGGGATTTGCTGACGACTGAGTGTTCCGTATGACATTCACTGCATTTTGTACAAGCTTCCTGGAGCACCTTAATGTCCTTGCCACCTCTGAAATGGTCTTTCCGTCCTGTTTCATGTTACCAATAAGTTCCCTCCTTTCCTCCGTGCAATGCTTTTCTCTGCCCATCTTAAATCCTGCTAAATTTTTAAAATAATGAGTTTTATTGTGACTATAATTAAAATTATTTATAATAACCCTTTTAAAATTTGAAAAAAAATCACGAAACAAAGAATTATCATTGATATACTAATATGTGCTATTTAGATGAACACTCAATTTCCAATGATCACCAACTCAAACGACCGAAAAACAAAGAAATACTAACGGGATCTTCTTTGTCGTATGTTTTCATATTTATAACGGTACAATCTTATGATATTATGGTTTTTATCCTGTGCACCTTTGCAAGTACAGTGTGAATTGCAAAAAAAGAAACATTTGAATAACAGTGTGCTATTTATCTGAACACCCCTGTACATACAAACATAAATCGTTTTTTTGACTGGAGTGTGTATAATTCTCAAAAAACACGGCTAGCACGATATCTGTGCTACTATTAAACATTTTTATTAATTTTTAATTTGCCGGTTTCAAAATCCAATACCTTGCAAATAAAAAATGTATATATAGCCACAGATATATTTTATTTGACGCTGCGAATGGGCCAAAAATCGCATTCATCAGCAACCGTTGTCCCTTAAAAGTCGACGATGAATGAACTGAGCATGAACAGTGAAAAAATAGATCAAGAAACTGGTTCGTTGTCGCATTTTCATTTCAATGTATTTTGGTTGGCTTATGTATGAAGACATAAACAATACACATCTGCACGGTTTCGGCTGTACATTTGATGGCAGTGGGCACATAGCAGCACCAGTGTTGCCAGAAACTTTCTAACAAAATATGCCAAATTAAAAAATAAATTCAGTAGAACCTTGATTATCCGGTACAATGACCGGGAAGCGGTTTCTGAAAAATTGAAAAACACGGAAAATCGAAAAATTAATAAAAATATGCCTTATGAAAATGAACTGATTTATTTCTCTTAATATCTACAAACATCTTTTAATGAAATATAAAATATGTAATATATAATTCATATGAACTTGCCGCAGAGAATATGTACATAAGTATGTGTATGTATGTACATATGTATATGAATGTTTATGAAATTCATATGTGCCAAATTAAAGAAAAAAATTGTGACATGCATTTGGTTTTTAGCTTTATACATTTTGGAATAAATATGTGTACGAATTTTTCGTACGAACGTCATTGTCAGTTTTTTGGTCAAGGTAATTTAGTAAGTCTCTGTCCTCTTATAATGAAGTTTTTTCAATGTCCGAATCTTCCTCTGAAGCCTCATCAACTTGGGCAGATGCTAAGGATATTGCAGTGCCATATAGAGTTTGATATTTCTAATCTTACTCCTTCTTTAGTATATAAAATACTATTAAGCAGCTTTCATTTCAACTATTTCGAAGCTTGCATTTTATTACATTCATTCTGCTAAAGAGCTTTTCGACTTCTGCATTAGAAAATGGTAAAATCATTAATGAAATCACGAAAGATGGCAATTCCTCATAAAGACTTTCGTTTATTGCATTTTTATATGAGTATACTTCAATCCAAAACATTATTGTGTCAATATTTTGTACTGAATCCCATTTAACCAATATAAGATAGATTTTGCCATTGATTTTCAAGAGTGGTAATCGAACTTCGTTCTATTTGCATATCTTCTATAAAATTATTTATTGGATCCTTTATAAAATATTTATATTTGCAACAAAAGATGGCATAAACTATTTTAACGCGTATTTAACTTTATTTTTGTACATATATTGTTGGTTTATTGATGATTTAATGAATATCACATATTTAAGTCTTAAGAAATATTGTTAAAGCATGTAACCTTAAGCTTAAGTATACAGTAACGGCATACACCCGCAACGTCCTAGATGGTTACAGCACAAGACCACCCAATGAGCGATATCACAAATAACAATTGTCCACCCACAACTGAACGTTGCTTACGGATGTCACTGTTTACACAGTCGCACTCGATATCGAATATTCGACTTACGATGCACTTGCGTGTACCGCACAAATGCAACTAAGCATTTTTACCAACCCTTTGTCTCTACTAAAAACCGAGGTTATTTTGAACAGGTCAGTCGGTGCTTACAATATGCTAACTAAAGCGATCACTGAGTTGAAGGTTGCAGAGTTGAAGCGCGAACTGGTTACATTGGGCCAGCATTCCAAGGGCACCAAGGCGGAATTAGTGGTACGTTTAACAAACCGCTGTTGGTGAAGATGTCATCCATGTACCGAGAGAAGGCAACAGTGACATCGAGGGACTGCAGCTGCAGCTAAGTGAACTGAAATCACTGATCAATGACTTGTTGGTGGAGCGCGGAAGTGCCAGCGGTCGGCACGTTAGTAATCAGTGTTCACCAAGTAAGATGCCAAGATTTGAGCATGCTGGGGCATCAACGTCAGGCGCCGCGTTAACAGCAAATGAGCAACAGCGACGAGGTACTCCCGAGAGTGTGGGCAATGTATCAGTGTCCCCGAGTAGGACGAATGTTCGAGAGATTATGGATATCCTACAGGAGTACAACCGAAGGGAAGAGTCAACTTTGAGTTCGAGACAGTTCGTAAGTCGGATTGATCAATCATTGGGATAATTGTGCTCTATTGTTTGCGGTGCAGACCAGACTAGGTGGTCCAGCCAAGCTGTGGGTAGACAGTCTTCCGCATGTCCTCACGTCGTGGGAGGTATTTGTGGCGGCATTTTTAGATGCGTTCCCGACTTGTATCGACCAGGCCGATGTGCATATTAAGATGATAAATTCCCGACGGCCGAGAGACGAATCACTGGAGGACTATTTCTACAGGATGAGCGCGCAAGGAAAGAAAGGCGATTTAGATGACGCGACAATCTGCAAGTACATCCGGTTGGACATTAACTACATGCCTTTCCAAGATATTTTAGCCAGCGTTACCTGGACATCACTGAATGGACTGTTGACGATTTTGAGGCGATTTGGTGAAACTCATGATTTGGGTTTACAGCGTGAAGAGAAAACATCTTCAACAGATCTGACTAAGGAGCCTATCTCAAGATTAGTGACGTCGAAAACTGGGCAGAGTTCCGATAGTTCCGGTCCAAAGTGTTATAATTGCTTTCAAAAAGGACATATCGCCAGATCCTGTCCAGAACCGCAGCGAAAACCAAAATGTCACAAATGTCAACAAAGTGGACATAAGGGAGAAGACTGTCGTGCGGGGGCGTTGCGAGAAGTAAATGAGATCGTAGCTGTGTCATCGACCAGGAACATCGAGAAGACTATATACATAGGTATGTCAATGGCGTGAAAACACAGGCACTTATGGATAGCGGTAGTGTGTGCTCTTTGGTCAGAAAGTCGTTGGCGGATGATTTGAACGCTGAAATGAAGAGTGAGGAGTACAGATTACTCAAAGGATTTGGAGGGCGGGAATACTGTCCACGAATAACGATTTTAGGGAGCCCGGAAAAATAAATAGCCAAACACTTTCTTAAATCAAAATGAACTTTATTTTCCAATAGCCAAGACAAAAGTGAAGACTTAATCTATGGTAATTACTAATTACGACTCGCATACGTGATCGCTGTAGCTTACAGAGGGGAAAAAAAAAAAAGACAGATAATACAAAAGAGAACAGAGAGAAAAGAGAACAGAAATTAAAAAAAGAGCACACAAAAGAAGATAACGAGCATAACAACATATCACTTGGCTTGGGTTGACTCTTTGCCGTTTCTTGTTCGGTTATCTTTATGCATGGCGTGAGGTACATGAGGCTTTGGTTATTGTAAACATGTAAACATTATTGTAAGCTTGTGCATGCCCTACAAGCACATCATAGCAACAACGTGGCTTCGCTTCTGTTGCTATGCAGTCGGCAAGTAGAATATGCTGCTATTCTTTATTCCTCGCCTCATGTTTTGCCTTTGTTTTGATAACGCGGTGAGACATGCTACACGTGACTCACGGTTTAAGGTGCCGAGCAAGATTTGGTTGAAGCAAATTTATTGGTGGTGCCGAATCACATGATGTCGAAGCTAGTATTGTTGGGAAATGATATTCTTACCAACACCGACGTGTGATTTATTGTGGAGCCACAGGAGTGTCGACTAGAGAAGAGGTACAAGGCGATAGTAAGCTGAAAACGGACGAGACCCAGTGCCGGGAAAAGCTGCTAGAGGGGTACCGTGATTTTCATACGACGAGTTTGACACAGTTGGGAACTTTGCAAGATGCCGAGTTCACGTCCCCGACCATCGCAGAACGACGTGAAGAAGCAGTACGCCACATCGAACAAGAACAGCAGCGTTGGAAATATCGATTCGTCCGAAAGCGTAAAAAGACGTCAGTCTACAAGGAGGGTGATCTAGTTCTCATTGAGAATATTGCTCCTACCACTGGGGAAAGCCGGACGTAAGAATCAAAGTATAAGGGGCCTTATGTGGTTAAAGCCGTTGTAGAAAAGGATCGGTACGTAATTGAGGATGTTGCAGGCGGTCCAACCAGAGGGTATTCATCAATTCATTTGACCGATCATTTGAAGCCGTGGTGTGCACTTGCTCCCGATTTGGATTCTCTATCTCTGCCATCTTCAGATGAAGATGAGTGTTCCGAAGCAACTATTTTGACCACTTCGCCATACAAAAATGGATTGATGGAAAGTATTGCTGCAATAAGCAATAGAAAAGGCACAGCTGAAAATAAACCAAAACCATCGAAGCCAAAATTGCCAAGACAAGCCCGTGTATCAACAATAAGTAAACGTTCAGTAATTCCGAAAAAAGTATTCAGCCCATTATATCCGAATACATCCCCCACAGACGATGAGATGGAACATTTTGATGATATTCCTCCGACAGAGAATAAAAGTTATGTTTTTTGCAATAAAAGTTCGGTTGATGACAAATTGTTTAAAAAATGGACCACATGTCTGCAGGTTTGAGCTTACGAATATTGCCTGCCAGGAAGGAACGCTATATTTCTTTGCCAATCAGATGATGAATAGATTGCCAAAATAAACACATTTTTACCTATCATATTCCTCATATCTAGATACTATCATATAATTTGTTTTGAGTAACGTTTTTTTATGATTTTTTTTTTTTTTGTGTTTTACAAATGTTATATATATCTAAGATATAAAGATATGTTGTGCTACACAACATAAACTACGAAGGTATTTCTTTGGAAAATTTGTTTTTTTTAATTTAATTTCAAATTTTTTTTCGTGCAATCTGGTATAGTATTCCATATTTTACTACCCATATACATATACCACTTTACCCATCCTCTTCTTAGGATGGCACTTTTCGGGTCATGCAACTATTGTAGAAATATTTTGTTTCTTAAACATGTGAATGTTAGAACAATAACAAGATATCGTAAGTTATACTTTATTTTATAAGCATGCACATTTTCTATCAAATCAGCAGAATACTTTGCTTGCTACAGTCACAAAAGTAACATGTACATATACCACAATACCTGATTTTACTCTACCTTCCCATCAATCATGGTAAAATGTAACGTGTGTTTGACATGCATTGAAATATTGTCGAAATTAATAATAGTCGCTTCAAGAGCACTAACTTCATTCTCAAAGCAAGCTTTTTCCTGTAATGAAAATTCAGCAGTTTCATGAATAAATTCAAATTTTGTTGATCTCAAGTATCGTGGCGATGATGGACGTGGATTTTGCCACAGTATTATTTGCTGGTTTTTTGAACCACACACTACCTGTAATGGTACCATGGAAGTAAAAAATACACTTCATTCAAGTATCTTCTTTTATATTCCTATTTTGTTCCATTATATTGTTAGGGTAATAGAAACGACTTACGCTCCTTCACCTTGACTTTCTTCTGCATCAGTAGGATTTCGGGTTTTGACCTTTCATTCTCAGAGTCCTGACCTAACCCAAATCACATATGGCCTTGACTCATTCACTCCGAATCAACATAACCTTGTTTCCCCAAAACCAATTCAGTACCCAAAACAATTTTTTTCTAACAAATCGCCGTCGCCGAAGCTTATCTTAGTCCGACCAGCTTCACAACATACACACAGCGGAACCATCTCTTCTCTCACCCAAAGTTTTTTTATCAGTTCTCGTATTCCCAATACAAATTTAACTCAACTGCCCTCTGCCTAGCGTAATACACTAACCAACCACACCCCCCTCCCGGTCCCCCACAAAAAACTCTGCTACACAACAATTCACTGACTCAACCACAAACACTGATAACACGCTGCTAAGACCTAACTCGCGCCCGCAAGCCATTATCGCAACCACGAGCCAATCCAAAACCACTGATAAGCTAACCGCAAAAATCACAAACACTGATAACACGCTGCTGTTTTTTTTTTTTTCCTACAGCAACCAAGCCATTAGAGGGGTTCACAAGATCCGATATACCGGACGGTCATACCGGAACGACGGAATTTATTCAATGTGAACGCAACAAACGACGGCCGGTCCGGTTTACCGGATGGTTTTCAAAATGGTTGGATCGACATACCGGACCATTCGAACGCGTGTCGGTCCGGCCTGGAGGAAATTTCATTTTCGAACATTATTCAAAGCGTGCGGTTGTGCGCGGATAATTAAAAGGGCCAGCCCTGCGAACTCCTGTCTGACCGGGTGATGAGCATATACCTGCTAAATATCCTTTGAGGGTAAATACTGAGGGTATTTACCAAAATGCGTATTTGTGTGGGTATTTATTTTAAATGATGTATATACTGGGTGAATCGTTTTTATTTAATTAGAAGGAACTAAAAAAGGAATCTTTTGAATTTATTAGAGGGTTTTGTAAAGAAATGTTCATCAATTGAGACCACTGCACCAATAGCAATAAAAAAAGTTATGTTTACTAACGCAATCTGGTGGTAAGTCGTTCCTTGGGTGAGATAAAATCTCTCATATTCATTTTTTCCGCCTATTTCCCTGGTAGAAATAGAAGCGTTGAGAAAATAGCTCACTTTAAAAGAGATCTACAAAAAATCTTAAGATTAAATAATAAAATAATACTTGGTGGTGATTTCAACTGTCGTCATCAGCAATGGAATTGTCTAAGATCAAATTGCTGGGGAAATGTCTTGTACGATTTAGTAGAGACCAATCCAAGTTTTTCAATTTTATATCCATCTACTCCTACATATGTTCCTTCGGCGTTGTCTAAAAATCCCTCAACACTCGATTTGTTCCTTTCCAATATTTAGAATTATTGCTCGCAGCCAAGAACACACAACAAGCTAGGTTCTGATCACCTTCCAGTATCCATTACCGTTAACAGTATTGAACCAATAACTCACTCTAGTATGATTTACAGATACTCTGCTGCCAACTGGAATACATATAAAACTATTATTGGTAATAATCTGAAACACGACGATATTACGTTTAACTCTATCCTGAACACCGATCAGGTGGATGTTCTGTGCAACAATTTCATGTCTACCATCACCAGCGCCGCTGACCTCGCAATTCCTAAATTTCCTGCTAAAAGTTTAAGGACTTCACTACCGGATAATATTCTTTTTTTGATACGATTACGAAATTCCGAAAGAAGAAAATGGCTTCGTTATCGAATTGATTCCTTTCTGGAAAGTATCAAGTTCCTTAATAAAATAATCAGCGATGAAATCTCAGCCTATAGAAACTCCCGCTGGAAAACCCTTCTTTCCTCATTTGAGAAATCAAGTAAGCCCTTCTGGAAGGTGTCAAAAATTCTAAAGAAAAAAGGTACAAGCATTCCACCACTTAGGGTACAAAACGATCTCCTCCTCACCCCAGAAGAAAAGGCAAATGTCATGGCTTCAACCTTCTCCAAAAATCACACAGTATTAGCACATCTCATTGATGCTAACACTGTTGTTGATGTGTCAAATACTTTATCCGAATTATCGCTTTCACCAATTATTTTAGATCAGACTTATCTAGTGATAAGACAAGGAAAGTCAAGGAATTAATTAAAGCATCTAAATCCAAAAAATCCGCTGGACTAGATAAAATTAACAACAAGCTACTTAAGGCTATGCCCCCTGTTGGCATCAATTACTTAACATTAATATTTAACCGAGTACAGAGCCAAAAGAAGGGAGGAGAAAAAGACACTGCGGAAAAAGAAAAGAGCATTCGCAGTCTCCCAGCTCAAGGATATCGAAGAAGGCAGGAGGAATAACAACATGCGAAGATTTTATCGAAAAGCTAAAAGCCTGGCTGCAGGCTACAGACCAGGAACTCAGGCCCTTCGAAATAATGAAGGTAATCTTGTCACCGAACCGCGGGGAATTGTGGATGTATTTAAGCAGCATTTCCAGCAGCTGCTTAATGGGCATGGCCAGGAGAGAGTGATAGAGTATGAAGAAAACTCACTTTTAGTTGATGAAGTAGTTCTCCCACCCAGCCTTGAGGAAGTCGGCACAGCCATTAAAAAGCTGAAGAACAACAAGGCCGCAGGCTCGGACGGATCACCGTCTGAGCTCTTCAAAGCTGGTTGCGATGTTTTGGTAGCGAGTATGCACCAGATCATCTGCAAAGTATGGGAGGACGAAAGCATGCCCGACGACTGGACTATCAGCTCTATCTGCCCCATCTTCAAGAAAGGCGATCCTATGTCTTGTAAGAACTACCGAGGCATATCCCTGCTTAATGTAGCCTACAAGATGCTATCCAGTGTACTGTACGAACGACTAAAGCCGTTTTGCACCACACTCATCGGCACCTATCAGTGTGGCTTCCGGCCCTGCAAATCGACGATAGACCAAATCTTCGCGCTGCAGCAAATCCTGGAAAAGACCAACGAGTTCCAAGTCGATACTCACCATCTTTTCATCGACTTCAAAGCCGCATACGACAGCATTCATCGCACCGAACTATACAACGCGATGGCCGAATTCGGGATCCCGAGAAAACTGATCCGGTTGTGTCGCGCCACGCTAGAGAACTCGCAATGCACCGTGCAGTTTGGGAACAGAACCTCCGAATTATTCCAAACATGCACCGGATTTCGGCAAGGAGACGCGCTGTCGTGTGACTTCTTTAATCTTGTGCTGGAGCAGATAGTGCGAAAGGCCGGCGTAAACACAGACGGCACTATATTTAACAAATCCATCCAGCTGCTGGGATACGCAGACGATATCGACATCATCGCCCGGTCCCAGCGTGCCATTATTGAGGCTTTTACGGCAATACAAGAACAAGCCCAACGAGTTGGTCTCACCATAAATGAGGATAAAACAAAGTATAAGCTGTCTACCAAAAACCGATCCGTCGAACACCGTCTAGGTCAAAACCTAACAATTGACAGCTACAATTTTGAGGTAGTGAAGGAGTTTACCTACCTCGGGGTAAACATTAACTCCACAAATGACACCCTGGTGGAGATTCGACGAAGGATAACCTTAGGCAACCGTTGCTACTTCGGTTTGTCCAAACAACTAGGGTCCAAACTCCTAACCCGAAGGACCAAAATCTTGCTCTACAAAACCCTGATCTTGCCAGTCCTGCTTTATGGAGCTGAATGCTGGACGATAAGTAAGACAGCGGATCAGATTTTGGGATCCTTCGAAAGAAAAATCCTACGTCGAATTTTTGGTCCAGTCTGCGTGGAGGGCGAATGGAGGAGAAGATACAACCGCGAACTCTACGAGCTGTACAAAGATGTGGATGTAGTCCGGAAGACAAAAATCCGTCGACTGCAATGGCTCGGCCACATCGAGCGAATGGACGAGAATGATCCAGCTAAGAGGATCTTCGAATCCCAGCCACCTGGTTCGCGAAAAAGAAGAAGACCGAACCTCCGGTTTAAAGATCAGGCAATCGCGGACGCCAGGAGCCTTGGTCTAGTAAATTGGAAGCAGCGTGCCCGGGACCGTAAAGGATGGAAAGCGGCATTAGTTCAGGCTCAGACCCTTCAAGGGTCGATGGCCTGATAAGTAAGTAAGTAATATTTAACCTATGTCTCAAATTGTGTTATTTTCCTGTTCCGTGGAAGACCGCGACAGTTATCCCTATCGCGAAACCTGGAAAGCCCAAAGAACATCCTGAGAGCTATAGGCCCATTAGCTTGCTCAGTTGCATAAATAAGCTACTAGAGAAAATAATCAAAGAAAAAATGGACAAGATTCTCACTGAACAAAATATATTAACAAACTTTCAATTCGGTTTCAGAAGTGGACATAAAACAAACCATCAAATAGTCCGATTCAAAAATCATGTACCCGAAAAATTTGGTTTAAAAGAATCAACGGGACTTGTACTACTCGACATTGAAAAAGCTTTTGATACAGTCTGGCACGATGCACTGGTCCATAAGCTCTGTAAACTTGATTTTCCAATCATGATCATTAAAATAGTTCAAAGTTTTCTCAATAATAGAAAGTTCTTGGTTAAAATTCAAAATTGTAATTCATCGGTTAGACGCATTCAACATGGCGTACCTCAAGGCTCCGTTCTTGGCCCTACTTTATTCAATATCTATGTTTCAGACTTACCTTGTCTAGGTTGTAACGCAAAGTTAGCCATGTTCGTAGATGACACTGCTGTGTTCTCTTCTGGGACGTTATTTCCTGATGTCTACCGTGTATTACAATCTGCTCTCACTAAATTAGAAGAATATTTCTTCAGATGGAAAAAAAAGATTAATGCTCAAAAAACCCAAGCTATTTGGTTCACACGGCGTAGGAAAACTTGTTTCCTACCTAACAATGTTAAGCTAAGGCTATGTTCTGTGGATATTGATTGGTCTGAAAGTTTTAAAATATCTGGGGCAAGTTCTAGACAACAAGCTTACTTTTCATAAACACACTTCAACCACCATCGACAAAATAAATAAGCTGATAAGAGTCCTCTATCCCATGATTTGTAGAAACTCTAAACTCAGTGTCGACAACAAATTAATAATTTACAAAACCATATTTCAAGCCATCCTCTTGTATGGAGCCCCTGTCTGGCACGATTGCGCTAAAACACATAAAATGAAGCTACAGAGATGTCAAAATAAATTATTTAAAATTATACTTAATCTGCCATGGCATTATTCGACTATCTTATCGATAAACCTAAAATAAATTTCTTTGAAAAATTTTCTCTTTCTGGAAACGATCTAATTAAGCAACTTAATCCGTCTTGAATTTATCTTAATTATTTTGAAAGGATAACCCTAGAATATGTACGGGAAGATTGCAATACTAGTTTTAAGAGATACATAAGGGTTTTTGTTTGTAGTTTTTCCCTTTCTTTCCTTTATTATTTATAATTTATCTTATTATATAATTGTATATCTTAGCTGTAAAGGATTATATAAAATATCCTAAAACCCTGAAACATAAAATATGGAGTAATGAACTGTTATACTTTAGCTACTTGAAATAAATAAATAAATAAATAAATAAAATATTCATATTTCATATTCATGTTTTCATATTTTGTCATTTAATAAATGGTTTAACTTCTGGCAACAATTTATTATACGTTTCCGCATCCATCTTGGGAAAATTCTGTAATCCGCTGGATAATCCACCCAAATTCGCTTCATGTTTCTTTCTTCGATTTTTTTTCTTTTTTTTTCTGAAATTGTATCTATCAGAAGTGCTGTTACGAGTACGTCCACCATCTCTGAAATTCACTTGAAAAGTGAATTCTGATGGCACGGCCGGACCATTCAACCGCTAATGACATTGGTCTGTCCGGTAACCATACTGCAAGCCGGTCCGGTATACCGGATCATGTGAACCCCCCTATCATCGCAACCACGAGCCAATCCAAAACCACTGATAAGCTAACCACAACCACCACTTGTGCTAGAACACTCCTAAACTACTACTAATGGGTGTGTGTGTGATTTGGTTGGATGGATCTTTAAGTATCTATGAGACTACTGAACCGATTTCAAAAATTCAATATTAAAATGGTGACACCTTTTGCTATCTTTTACCTTTGGAAGTCCAATAGGAACAGACGATTTCTAACGACTAAGTATAAGCCTAAGTATGTATTTAACGCGTGCGAAGCCGTGGGAGGACTGCTAGTGTGTTTATAAACAATAGCTTGTCACCCAAAAATCGCACTCTTCTTCAGCATGCAGTGCGTTTGAGGAAAAGAAAACAGTTGTTCTTAGTTCACACACACATTGGCACTGTGCTCGTCAAATTCAGCGAGAACGGGGAAAGCATAGCCATAGATGCCCATAACAGTTTAAATGCAGCCGAGAGGAGAGCAAACATAGACAACAATGCGTTCAACCTACATTAAGTACCGTAACTTCTCTTTTAATGTATATTATTTTTATTTAAGTTTTTCTCTTTTTTATTTATTTTCTCTTTTACGTTTTGTTCTACTTTATTCTCATGTTTTTATGTACTGTTTTTGCTTGAATTTACGTCTTATACTATTTCTAATAAGTCAATTGTTGCTTTGAGAAAGGGGAGGAGGCCTTTGCTTTTGTTTTCGATTCGTGTGTATCGTTCAGTTCTTGTAAGAATTTCTTAAAAAAAATAGATTCGAATGAGAGCGGGGTGAGTTCCACTGGTTATGGTGGTGACAAGATACTGCGATCGATGATAAGAATTTTTTGCTCTCTTAAGGTTTGTCATGCACAAAGTTTGTACTATAAAATAGATGAGTTCAGAGATATCTTCATAAGTTCTAAAGTTGATGCAATCTGTGTCTCGGAATCTTTGTTTTGAAAGATATAAAAAACCCACCATATGATTTGAGCGGCTACCGGCTTTTTCATGGTGACAGAAGGGATCGTATTGGCGGTGGAGTGGTAGTTTATTTGAGAGAGGAACTGGTTGGTAATCTTAAATTACGTTCACCTACTGGTTCTGCCTTTGATTGCATTTTCATTGATATAGTCTTAGGCGAAAATAGTGTTCGTCTAGTCTTGGTACTGTATTTAGACCAAATAGAAATATTGATTTAACACCCATATATGCCTTGATTGAAGAAATTGCAGCTAATGCAACCAATGTCATTGTCTGTGGTGATTTCAATGGTGACCTTTTGGTTGAAGGTCATCTTATTGAAGGCATGAACACGTTTGATCTTCACCCCGTAAACACGCAGGTCCCTACTCATTTGACGAGCACCTCAAGTACTCTGTTGGACTTATTCTTTGTAAATAATACTGACAGAATATTACTGTTTGACCAAATTTCTGCCCCAACTTTTTCTAAGCATGATATTATCTTACATATGACTTTAATATTGATGACCATACCAGCATATCAAATTTCACGTTAAGAGATTTCAAAAATATTAATAGATCAGCTCTTGAACAACACATAAGTTGTGTCCCTTGGGAATTTGTTTACGTTTTGCCCTCACCGGATGACCAAATCGATTTTATTCATAGGAACATAAATCACGTTTTTGATAAGCATGTTCCAGTCAAAACTGTCATTCCAGTTTTGAAAAACTAAGTTAAAAGAAAAGACAAAACCCTGGTTAACAACTGAGATTCGAGCGCTAATGTTGCGGCGAGACCAAGCTTATCGTCGGTGGAAGCGTTTTCGGGTCGAAGAGTTCCACCATATTTATAAAAATATACGGAGGAATAGTGCTGTTCGTGAAATACGAGTTGCTAAGACACAAATTTATTCTAGTCGCTTGAATATGAGCACAGATGGCCGCAAATTATGGGGAAATCTCCGTGAATTGGGGATTGGTAAGCAAAAATTAACTTGTTCAACCAACATCGACTGCGAGTAACTCAATCGAAAGTTTTTATCGATTCCCCAACGTGGAACCTCAAAGGTACCAATTTTCACCAATCCCTAAGAACTCGGCAGGTAATGAACTCAGACCTATATCAATCCTACCATTTCTCTCTAAAGTTTGTGAACGGATTATGCATAAGCAACTGAATGAGTACCTGATAATTAATAATTTGTTGGTTTCAGTCCAATCTGGATTACGTGCTAAACACAGCTGTACAACTGCTTTAATAAGCGTGATAGAAAACATAAGAGAAAAATTGGAAAAATATTATATGACCTTCTTGATCCTTTTAGACTTTTCAAAAGCTTTTGATATGGTTCATCATTCCACTCTCATTAATAAATTACGCCTCAACTTCAAGATATCTCCCTTCGCTATAAAGTTAATTGCATCGTATCTTAGTGAAAGAAAGCAGGCTGTGTCTCTCAACGGTGTTCTATCAGAGTTTCTTCCCTTACCACGAGGCGTTCCCCAAGGGTCGATTTTGGGACCACTCTTATTCTCAGTGTATATTAATGATATAACTCCTGTGATTTTGCATTCGTCTAAACACTTTTATGCTGATGACATTCAAATCTATCGAAGTTGTCCCCTAGGCTTTATCGGAAGTTGCGCCAATGATGTAAATGAGGATCTTCAACGGATTTCGAATTGGTCGTCGAAAAACGGCTTGGTGCTTTATCCAAATAAGTGCAAATGTTTAGTCATTTCAAAAACAACGGTAAATGTCTCGTATTTTCCCTCTATCATGCTTAATAGCTCACTAATTCAATTCGTGGACTCTTCAAAAAATCTTGGCGTGGTATTAAATAGAACACTCACGTGGAATAACCATATAAACTTGATAGATAGTGAACTTTTTTATGATTGTGATGCTAGTAGTAAAAGAAAGCTACGAGTAGTATTTAATAGCACTATCCGATATGTCTATAGTCTCAGAAGCTCAAATATCAGGCCGTTGTTGATATACTTTGGCATAGACTCGATGCCAAAAATCAACAACCTAAGAGGGAAGGAGGAAAGAGAAACCGCTCCCAAAATGAGACCACAAATGCATTTAAGAGAAGCAAGATTGCCACAGCCTCAGCAACCAGTCACTCCGTCGCCCCAAAGACAATAATCCACAACAAACCCTTGTCCTTCGCAGACGTAGCGAGAGATCAGCTACAGGTCGCACTAATAGACGAGATCACATCAGACGGCAAAGTAGTGCTGGCCAAGTGGGCCAGCATCGAAGACAGGCTCACCAAGCTAACGGTGGACCATATCATTTGCAACCGAACTGGACCGATGCCCGGCTTTGATTCTGAGGAGGTCGTCAGAGGTTACCGGGTTATCAAATGCGTAGATCAGTTTTCTAAATTTCCTTAAGCTAGCACTACACTATCTGGCAGCTGTCATGAATCTGGCATGTTTTTGACACAAATTTTCTGATACAGGCTGCCAGATAGTGTAATAGGGTACCATATGACTGCCAGTTATCTGTCACGTGACAGTTGAAAATGTTTGGTGACAGTTGAAAAATGTGCCAGATAGTGTAATAGGGTTTGAATTATTTGTGCGAGTGAACTGGCAGTCTTATGGCAGTGTGCTACCATATTTTTTTATATGGTACTGCGAAAATCCTGAAGTGCCATAAAAAACGATCTGGCAGGGAATTTTGTTTGAAGTTCGTGTAGAGACTGTAGCATTGTTGTTGTGAATTTTTGCTGTTTCGTTCAATTTTCGTATTAAATTCTATTGTTTCACTGTTTTGTCGCAAAGGGAAAAGGGTATATACGATGATTTGGTTGGATGGATCTTTAAGTATTTGTGAAACTACTGAACTGATATCAAAAATTCTTTCAATATTGGAATGGTGACGCTTTTTGCTACCTTTTATTTTGGAAAGTTCCATAGGGATAGACGATTTCTAGCGACTTAGCATAGACTTAAGTATGTATTTAATGCATTTGGCCCAGGGCTCAAACTGAAGCCGAAGTTCCTTGGGCCATACAAAGTGTCCATCTTCGTCATTTCCCCTCAGTTGCAAGTGATGAATTGAAATTACAGAAGGTTATTGACTCATCCTTAACCATACGCACACAGCGCGGTACCAGTTTCCCTTTTCTTTTACTTTCTATTATAACTTTTTTCATAATTGTGTTTCAAATAGTTTATCAATTTACTATCCATTAATTATTGAATAATAAAATTGGAGTAAACCTAAGTATTCCCACACATATTTCTTTTACTTCACACGCATGAACACGAAACATACAATCGAGGAAAAATACTGCGTTGTGTTTTTGACGGCTTGCCAGACGATTTTCGGAAAGCAAATGTCAGACAACTGCCATATAGTGTAATAGGGTGACATATGCGTCTGGCAGCATACGCCATAAAACTATCTGGCAGTAGTTCGTGATAGACAATAAATGTCAAAAATTCTGCCAGACTACCATATAGTGTAATAGGGTAGAAAAACCGCCGACTGTCACGAATTTCTTACAGGCAATTACTGTCAAAAGTCTGCCAGATATCTGGCACGCTGCCAGACAGTGTAATGCTAGCTTTAGTTCGTGAATCGCTGAGATTAGTGATGCTTGGGAGGGCCTTAAGCTTTTGGTTATCCCTGCTAAGGAAATCTCCAGAAAACCTAGAGCCCGCATTTGGTTGCCCAGGACGAAGATAGATAGCGGAAAGACTCTCCAATGTCCGAAACTTCAGAACCCTGGCGTCTCCATGGAAGATTGGACGGCGATAAAGGTGGAAGAGCCACAGAAAAACAGCCAAACTCTCCTGCTGTCGGTAAATGAGGAGTGCCTCACGCAGCTGGAGAAAACAGATTTAAGACTCAGGTTCGGCGAACGGTTCGCCAAGTTGAAGATTTTTCGATCAACGAACCCTGAGGACGACGATCTAGAAATTATCTTCATGCCAAGAAGGAGTCCCTGCTCTTGAGATGCGATGCCAACGCATGACACTTTTTATGGGGGAGCACCGAAATCAACGATCGTGGTGAGTTTTTGTTTGATTTTCTTGACCTCTAACTTAAGTATGTGTTATGTGGGCAACACTCCTCCTTCATGTTTCCAAGCTCGTCTACCTTCAGCGGGTGGAAGGAAGTACTCGACATCAGACTTACAACCAATAACTACAGGGTAGACAACTGGAGATTGTCCAATCTCAAATCCTTCGCTGATCACAGATGGATACTCTTCAATGTGAGTCTCTCGACAGAAACCCCTGCCCCTTTCAGAAACCCCAAGCGAACTGACTGGAAGAAATTCAGCCAGGTCTTAACCTCCAAACTTAGGAGCATCCCCGACCCAAGTATCGAACCGGTGGAAGCACTGGAAGCTAAGGCGAAGACCCTTGAAAAGGCTAGCCTTTAAAACCTCGTGTCCAGTTAAATTCAGCAAAAAACTCTCCCACCGTGGTGGAATGACAATCTCTCCGATCTAAGAAAATTGACTAGGGACATCTTCAATATCTGCTATAGACACAAATTTTGGAAGCCTTACAAGGACTGCCTCAAGTTATACAAGAAGGCAATAAACAAGCCTAAGTCACAGGCTTGGGCAGAGTACTGCCACTCTATTGAAACTATCAAGGAACTATCAGCCAGTCTTAGCAAAATCTCGTCCAAAGAACACTCTTATCCTACTTTCATCAAACGACTCGATGGAACGTGGACAGATTCCATTGAAGAATCATTGGAACTACTTATGAACACCCATTTCCCGCAATGCAAAGACATCGGCGTTGGTGTGCAGGCTGCACTGAACATGCGACCTGGAATGAAATTAACTCACTCATAACATAGAAAAAGATTTCCTGGGCCATCAACAGTTTTTCCCCCTATAAGTCACCAGGCCTTGACGGGATCCTACCGATTATGCTACAAAAGAACTTGGAGAAGGTATTGCCCTGGTTGACGGCCATCTTCCGTGGCTCCCTCTGACTCAACCACATCCCCGAGAACTGAAGACGTGTTCCAGTCGTTTTCATCCCTAAAATCGGCAAGAGAGGCCATGAGTCGACTAAGGATTTTAGACCCATTAGCCTTACTTCCTTCATTCTTACAACCCTAGAGCGTATCCTGGATATGTACATCCGGAACTCCCTTAAAAGATCTCCTCTATCGAAGCTCCAACATGATTACCTGAAAGGTAAGTCCACGGAGACAGCTCTGCATGAGGTGGTGCAGACGATTGAGAAATCGATTCACTACAAACAGTATACCTTAGCCACCTTCCTAGACATAAAAGGTGCCTTCAATAATGTGCATACTGAATCCATTCTGGAATCTCTTGCCAAGCTTGGTACGGAGGTCTTTATTAGCAACTGGATTATATCCATGCTAAAAACCAGAATCATTATGTCACAATTGGGGAACAGGCTCATAACTAAATCCGTAGATAGAGGTACCCCGCAGGGCAGAGTCATCTCTCCTCTTCTCGTCATTAATAATATCCTGACCGAGTTCGACAGCATTGGAATCTAGGCAGTCGCGTATGCGGACAACGTGGTTGTTTTAGTATCATAAATGTTCCTCTCAGTGATAAGTGAAATCACAGAGAGGGTTCTGACTAAGCTAAGCGCTTGGGCCACAAGTTGTGGACTGGGCGTTAATCCGAGTAAGACTGAACTGATACTATTTACCACGAAGTACAAAATACCGACTTTCAAGCTTCCACGTCTCAACAACCAAACACTTACTCTATCTCCCAGTGCAAGGTATCTTGGCGTCGTTTTTGACCACAAGCTCAACTGGAAACTCATCATAAAACACAGAGTAAAGAAAGCATGCGTCGCTTTCTACGCCTGTAGTAATACCTTTGGCAAAAGGTGGGGACTCAAACCTAAGATGGTCCTCCGAATGTGCACTGCCGTAATTCGTCCAATCCTTACTTATGGTTCGCTCGTGTGGTGGCCCGCCTTAAGCAAAACTTACAACATCACATCACATCAAAACTTAGTAGAGTCCAACGAACACCTGGTACGTGGGACCACAGGAGCGATTCGTTCGAGCCCTTCAGAAGCTCTTATCGTGCTGCTCCATATCCCGCCTTTGGACTTGCACATCAAATACATCGTTTCGTATAGTGCTATCATTCACAGAATCTGGGCTTTGGTTCCCAAAACCCTATGGCCATAGTAAGGCTCTTGACTTGCTGCCTAGGGATTTAGCCTCGCCCATAACTGACTACACGACTCCCAAACTCAAATTCAATAATAATATTCAGGTTCACTTTCCGGAAAGTTCAGAATGGAACAATAAGGGTGAATTCGAAAACTCCTCACTGCAGTAGTGATGCAGCCTTGGGTTTGCACCACGTTCCATAACGCAGAACTTGGTATCACTTTTTACGCAGAGCGTTCATTTTCGCAAAGTTGTCACATCTGATGCGCAAATGTCATAAAAAAAGCATCATTAAATTTGTTGATGCCAAGCGGATTTGCGATTCTTCTAGAAATGGAGAAGGAAAAGTAAGTTAGTTGAATTGTAATAATAGATAATAAATATATATAAAAATAGATAAGATAATAAAACAATAATAAAATAATTAAAAGAGTTGTTTTTATTGTTTCACAGTGTGAATTTGAGTAAACCTCAAATCAAATTGCTTATTTCAACGCGTTTAAGATATGAAACCGAATTCAATGGTAGAAAAAATAAAAAATCATTTCTATGGGGAAAAGTACTTCATAAAATGACCCTACACTGCGTTTCTCGAAGGATCAGATTCATTGTAAGTTCCTCAACTTACTCATCACGTACAAAAGGATCAAAAAAAGAAATAAGGCAACCGGAAGGGAGGCAACATATTGAGAGTTTTTCGACGATATTGACGAAATCTATGGCGTGAAGCATTCAATCGAGCCTCCCTTAGAAAACTTACGCTCATCATCAACGTATGCTGAACCTATCAATACAACAAGCGAATCATTGGCAGTCTTGAGTGATGAAGATGACGAACTCCCAGTGTTGCAACAGAGCACCCAGCGTACTCCCAAGCGCCGAAAGGTTGCAGTCAACGAAGCCTTAGAGTTTTTGGAGGATTTGCGACACAAGGAAATAATGGCCCTGGAGAGAAAGAAACTCACTGCAGAGCTTGAGCGCATTCAACCGCTTAGTGACCTAAAAGGCATTCTGCAGCAAATGTTAGGGCTTTGATTGATCTCAGCCCAAGACTTATAATATAACTAATGTTATTAAAAACACAAAGTGCAAAGCATTGTGATGTACGAATAAATGAACTGTAATATTTTGATTAGGAATTTTTTATTTAATAAATGAAAATGTTTTTGTTTCCTTAAAGAGTTTTTTTTATCCGTTTTACAGTTTTTTCAGGCAGCAAAAAGTGTTGTAAGATTGTTCCTTATTTGTATTCCTTCAGTTGTTTCCATTTCCGGATCATTTGCTTCTAGTGAATTATAAGGATCATAATTTTCAGTGTCACTTGTTGAATCGGGTTCCAATTTTCTGCATGTTGATGGTTTATGATAAAGTTGTGCAGTATTGCACACGCAAATACCACATCTGCGACACCAGCTATAGATCTCATCTATATATATAAAGCAGTAAGTCCTGACTGACTCATCATTGCCGAGCCTAAACGGCTAACGCTAGAAAGTTGAAATTTGGACAGTAGTTTCCTTTTGTGGCGTAAAGAAAAACAATGCAAGCATTTTTTTTTATTAATTTTTGCTCCAAAGGGGAGATACAGGGTGTTCCAGTTTGTATGGAAAAATTGGTAGGTAAATTCTACAACAAAAATAAAGAAACACGTGTTTCATAGTTTTTCAAAATTATGTCAACAGGCCAAGATACAGGGTGTTAAAGTTTGCAAATAAAATGATAAGTTCTGACCGACTTACTCATGAGCGCCAGGCCTAAACGGCTAATGCTAGAATCTTGAAATTTAGACAATTGTTTTCTTTTGCGACGTAGGCAACCACTATGAAAGAATTTTTCCTCCAGAAGGGGAGATACAGGTTGTTCCAGTTTGTATGGAAACAAAATTTAAATTGGAATTTAGAATTGAAATTTGGTAGGTAAATTCTGCAACAAAAATAAAGAAACACGTGTTTCAAAATTATGTCAACGGGCACAGATACAGGGTGTTAAAGTTTCCAAATAAAAGGATAAGTTCTAACTGAATGACTCATCACCGCTAGGTTTAAACGGCTAATGCTAGAATCTTGAAATTTGGACAGAAGTTTCCTTTTGCGACGTAGACAACCACTATGAGTTTTTTCATTTATTTTTCTTTGGTCGTATTCTTGCTTCTATGGATACACTACGTAGTTTATCTACAATGCATTTGCAGTTCGTAGTAATTCGACGGGGAATGGGTGTGCGTGTGATTTGGTTGGATGGATCTTTAAGTACCTATGAGACTACTGAACCGATTTCAAGAATTCAATATTGAAATGGTGACACGTTTTGCTATCTTTTACCTTTGAAAGTTCAATACGAACAGACGATATCTAACGACTAAGTATAAACCCTAGTATGTATTTTACGCGTGCGAAGCTGCGTTCATATTCATTTTTTTCAACCGCCTAAGAGCAATGCTTTCGCAATAAGAATTATATAAGAAAGTCTGTTATTTTTATTTTATGCTCAAGGCATGAACTATCGGAGTAGAATCAATCGGATGTACTTTCCTTGCATTTTGCAATAAATTTTGCCTTGATGCCAAGTATTCCAGGACTGTCGGTAAACACAGAATGAAATATTTATGTGTTTCTTACCGACGTTAAAGAAAAAATCGGACGAAACATTTACATTTCTATAGTTTTTTTGGAAGATGAGCAATTCGGATGGACACGATAAAACTTCATCGATTTTCTGCACGTGTTACCGGGCTCTCAAGGGAAAGTGTGGAGATAGCACCAGACTTTCGTCTTTAGGATCAAAATGGCAATTACAAATTAAAATATTTTCTCTTGTTTCTTTAATATTTCCCGCCAAATCTGTCCTTCTGGCAGAGGGGGGAATCGAAATAATCTTATATCAGGAGGACTTTTTTTTGAGCGTTTGCAATAAGTAATGCAACACTCAATTCCCGATTCGCGTGATTTCCTATTCATTTTGGAAACAAAAAATACCTATCAGTAACAGTGGCAATTTAACTAATGATAAAATGATGAATAATGTAATGAAAAATAACTAAACAATAAATGATAAACGAATAAAATGCAAAAGTAATATAATAAGTAATAGAAGTTCAACCCGGATAGTTGCCTGGTGAATATTTTGGGCATTTAATCGGATGAGGTAGATATCCGAACACGCTTAAACACCCCAATGAGGCAGATATCCGAATTCAATTCGAATCGGAATGCATGACAGATTTTAACCTAAGGATAGCAACAGGGGTGATACAGCACCCCAACGAAACAAAAAGTTCTCAATTTCACACATTCCCGTTATGCAATCGCTCTCTTCTTTTTGCTATTTTCAAATTGACAGCTGAGCTTTCAGTTCTGGGTTACAGCTTGCTGCAGTAGGTCGTACTTATCTTTTTACAGGCACGGCTGGTTTTTAGGTTTTGTTTCGAACTTCTTATTTTTTCGGTTCAAAATGTCTTTTTGATCAATTGAAACTTTAGAAAAGTATGTGCAAGAGGTTTGCGGAAATAGTTCTGATGATGACAACAGTGATAACAACAAAATTATGCACTGCTATAGTGTCAACAGAGGTACAAGACGTTGGCCACTCCGGTATTTTTATGGTATGATAGACCAAGCTGGTATTTATTCTGTGATCCTGTTTATTGATGCTAAGCACCCTAATAAGCCAGAAAAACATTTTCGTAAACATTTTTTGCAACAGTTAGCGGAACAACTTGCTGAACCACATAAATAAGGCGCCGATTGCAAATAAATTTACCTAGAGAGTTGGGTAAAATAAATTTAAATTTATGATAGACATATTTATATGGCAAAATATATATGACGTCATATAAAGGCTGGTTAAATTTTAAGGGCCGATGTTGAATGTGAACCACACCTAAACGTCAAGCTTTTTTCTGCATTTCATTTGACATTTCTCACTTTCAGACTAACTCAATTTGAACCATGGAAAGATACACAATCGAGCAACGCGTTAAAGTTATTCAGGCTTATTATGAAAATGGGCGTTCAAATCAAAATGCATATCGTGCACTTCGTGATTTTTTCGGTCAATTTAATCGTCCAAATGTGCGTACAATCGGAAAAATCGTGCAAAAATTTGAGCAAACCGAGTCTGTAGGAGATGTGAAAACACCAGTGCATGCTCGTACAGCTCATACTGCAGAAAATATTGCTGCTGTTCGCGATAGTGTGGCTGAAGTGCCGTCCACCTCAACTCGTCGTCGTGCCCAACAATTGCACCTCTCACGCTCGTCGTTGATGTCCATTATGCATAAAGACTTGCATTTACGCGCTTACAAGGTGCAATTGACTCAAGAACTAAAGCCTCTTGACCATTTCAAGCGTCGTCAATGGTCAGAATAGTGGCAAGAAATGGCAACAGTGGATGATCAATTTTGGCAATGTTAATTGGCCGCCACGATCATGCGATTTGACACCGTTGGACTTCTTTCTTTGGGGTTATTTGAAAGAAAAGGTGTACGTCGATAAGCCAGCAACAATTCAAGAGCTAAAGGATGAGATAATTCGGCACATTAACGGCAGAGAACCTCAATGCCTCAGCGTCATCGAAAATTTGGACCATCGGATGGAGGTGTGCCGCCGAGGTCGCGGCGGCCATTTGGCCGATATTTTGTTCCATACATAATTGAACCATACCAATATTATCATAATAAAAAAAAATGACGATAATTTCCTAAATAATTTGTGTTTTATTCAAAATCAACATCGGCCCTTAAAACTTAACCACCCTTTATATGGCATAGTGTTAGCAATAAACGAATAAAATTCAAAAGTAATACAATCAGTAATGGTAAGAACAAGCAAGATAATATAATAAAAATAAGGTAAAAAAACTTTTAAGTTAAACGGTTTTATTTTAATCAGGGGCTGTACCAAAAGCTAGAAAATAATAAGAACATGAATCTGGGTCCCTGAAAGAAACTGATTTCTTGTGAGAAATCATGCAAGTCAGATAGCATTGCAGTCTTCTCCAGTCGGATGCCAAGGGCCACTTTCTGTCGCTACAGATTATATTTTAATCCACAGCCCCTGATTAAAATAAAACCGTTTAACTTAAAAGTTTTTTTACCTTATTTTTATTTTCTAGTTTTTAGTTTCTTTAATTAGACGTGGGTTGGTATCATTACGCAAACTTCTTATCCTTTCCAACTCTCTCATTGCGTCTTTATTATATGGATTCTTTCCTGTTAATTTTTCACAGTCTAGCTTCTCAATACACAGCCCTTCAAAAGTCCTAACGCGACTCAGTGCTACATACGCCTGGCCCTCCTCAAAGAGTCTGAAGCCTAAATACGCCACAGCATGGTCAATAGTATTACCCTGCATTTTATGGACTGTGGTGGCCGATGACACAATTATTGGCATTTCTTTATAATGGATAAGGTGTATGCCGTCTTGGCATGTCAGATTATAACAGAGACATGTGACAAATTTGTATTATTATTTCTATCCATACTTAAAATCCTGATTACTAACACAGATTCCGCTATATTGTATTTAGAATAACATCACACAATTATCATTTTCCCTTCGTAAAACACTTTCATTTAATACCTATATCAAGGGGATGGTGTAGCAAAAGGTTCAAGCGACATTTTGGTGCGTCCGCCATATAAGATTTAGAATAACGTCACGTAGCTTATCGTATTCTTCTTGTCAAACCCTTTCATAAAATATAAAGGGGGTCGTGAAGAAAAAGGTTCTGCCGCCATTTTGGGGCCTCCGTCATATTAGATTTAGAATAACGTTCCGTAGCTTATAGTATTCTACTAGTCAAACCCTTTAATTCGATACCTATATCAAGGGTGTCGTGAAGAAAAAGGTTCAAACGTCATCTTGGGGCGTCCGCCATATTGAATTTTGCGTTGTCTTCCTGTTCTGAGCAATGTTTTAAGTTTCAAGTTTCTAGCTCACCGGGAAGTGTGCGTAAAATCGATTGCAAGATTTGAACCAAGCGAAATGAGAAGCTTAATGGCGTCCGCCATCTTGGATTTAGAATGACATTGGACACCCTATATTGCATTGTCTCCCGATTCTGAGCTATGTTTTAAGTTTCAAGTCTCTAGCCCATCGGGAAGTGCACTTAAAATCGATTGCAAGATTTGAAGCGATGCAACAGGTCGATCTATAGAAAACCCTTTAAAAAGGTTCAGACGCCATTCTGGGGCGCCCGCCATATTGAATTTTGCGTTGTATTCCTGTTCTGAGCTATGATTTAAGTTTCAAATCTCTAGCTCACCGGGAAGTGTGCGTAAAATCGATTGCAAGATTTGAACCAAGCGAAATGAGAAGCTAAATGGCGTTCGCCATCTTGGATTTAGAATGACATTGGACACGCTATATTGCATTGTCTTCCGATTCTGAGCTATGTTTTAAGTTTCAAGTCACTAGCTCATCGAAAAGTGCGTTTAAAATTGATTGCAAGATTTGAATCAAAGCGACAAGTGAAGCTAAATAAAACCCTTTAAAAATAATTCAAAATATAAATGAAATACAAAATAAAGTACAAAAATATCGATATGTTTCCAACAAATCATAAGATACCCAATAGCGGGGTTCACATTATACGATTTGCTTGACGACCGACCAAATCGTAGAATTCGAACATTCATCAAGCAAGTCATCCAATTTGTAGTTCAGTTTTTAAAAACACACTTCACGATTGGCAAACATGCCTATGGGCTGGGCCTCCTCTACAACGCCTTCTGTAGAACCTGCATGGACGAAGAGGAGGAGGAGTCGATTCTCCACCTTCTTTGTACATGTCCGGCCTTCTCAGCTTGAAGAAGAGCATACTTAGGAGCCAGCTTTTTTCACAACCTAAGTGAACTGGCTGACATAAACATAGGCAGCCTCCAGCGCTTCATAACAAGCTCCGGCTGGTTATGCGGGTAGTATTTCTCCGGTGAAATACAGATCCATGTGGTAACACAAAGGACCTTATCTGGTCTAAGTGAGGTTGCAATCTGCGGCCTGCTACTCTTACCTAACCTAACCTGACCTAATTGGACATTGATAAATGAAGTACGTATGCATATTCTTTGAACATATACAAAGTTTCAATAACTCCCCATGATAAGATTTTTCCCGAGATCTTTATGTTATTCCCTCAAAAACCAAAAACCTCTTAAGCTACGAGCAGACAATATGCACAAGTTGCATATATATGCGAGTCTGACGTAATTTAAAGGCATCATATGTGATTTTTGCTCGCATATCGTCTGAACACTCCCGCATATAATTTGTAACCATTTGCGACCATTTGCGAACGTCACAATCATATGCAACTGCATGAAATCATGACATTGCATATTCTAACATTTGCGAGCAAATCAGTTGTTGTGGTTCTTACTAGGTAACATGTTTCAGTCCTTGTATTTGGTTTATCATATTATAACTTTGTCTTGTTTTATTTGCGTGGGTTCGTTTTTAAGATTCTGTACCCATAGGGCATATATAAATATGGATTGGTGACGATATGAGCGTAAAAACAAGATTTGTTTTTAATTCTAGCAACCTACATGAAAAGAAAAGTAAAAAATATGTGTGTAGGTAACCAAAAATTTGGGATCGAGATCGCCCTGCCGTCAAATTGACCCTTCTAGTAGTGATTTATTATTTTTTTCTCAGTCACAGACAGAGATCAAGTAATAAACAGATATTCGACTTCCGTCCTTCTAGCCCCGCGACACCCATTTGTTTACATTGCTTTTGTTGTACCACCATCTTGGTTTTTCTTGTCAAAATCTCGTGTCTGTGAATACAATTGCAAAAGCAATAACATTTACATGGTTCCTCTAAAAACGACGCGGTGGATTTCTCCCATTTTGACATTTGTCAAACAAATTTGAATTTGTAGTGCAAAAATCATTCAAATCGAATATTTTTGTTTTCTTCCAAACTCTTACATGAGTTACATTTTTGGGCTTTTTATGTAATTGCAAACCTTGTTAGTTAGGACGTATTTTTTCTGCATGCAAAATTAGTCAATTTAGACTGCCAAATTCACAAAACTCACAAATTATTAAATTTTAATATTTTCAAGCTAAATATTGTGACATTTCAATTTCCCCACACGAGATTTAATTAAAAAATCAGCTATTCATGTTCGTAAAGTATAGCAATTCGAAATGAATTAATATTCCCATCAACAAATTCAATATTCCAGTCAGCGAATTTTATAATATTGATAACTTTTTAACAATTAAGTTGCAAGTTTTGCAATAATAGTCAGTTTTATAGTATATAAATGCAATATAATGTTTCGTGTACAATTATTCCGACGGAAAAGTAAGATTGCGAGATTAAAAAAAGCATGAAAAATATAAATTGCCGAAAATTGTCAATAAACACGAAAAATACATGGTTTTTTTTGTTTAAAAAATACGTTAAAGCCTATTTTAAACGTTTCCATTATAAAAGGAGACAAAAAGAAACTCAAAACCAAAAAAATCTAAACCAAAAATTGTCCTTTAAATAGCTTTTACAATGCAAAAATTGTTGAACTATTTCAATATACTGTTAACTGTTTCAAAATATCCTTTTTAGAAAACATAACAATTCATAAAAATGCATATTCGTTTCGATCTAAAAATTTCCGTTAAACTCAAATATTTAAAACAAAAAAAAAAGTTTTTGAACAAGCTCCGCCAACTATTTCCAATAAATCGTAAATTGACGTTAAACTCGGGAGTTTCGTGGTGAAACTCGGCAATTAGAGGGGTATTTAAGGTGAAACTCGGGAGTTTGAGGGGTAATAGAGGTGGAACTCGGGAATTTACTCACATTTGTAAAGAAAATGAGACAATATATGTGAATTGTCGAGTTTTATTATTATTTTTATTTAATATTATTATTTATTTATTTTATTGATCATATTCATATTCACAATTTGTATACGTATCTGCGAAGCCTTGGCTTATCTGCAGAAGATTATATTTCTAAATGGTATAATTTGTTATAGTGAGCTTACAGTTTCATTTCGATTAAGAACCTGGGTTTAAGTAAAAATGGTTGATTTTTTTTCTTCTAATTTTTAAGTTTACAATATTTGTGAATTTCCTAGGTAATTCGTTTATTGTTGATGGAACACTGTATTTCAGTTGTCGTCTACCATAGGTGTTGTTGCTTCTGGGCACTTGTAGCATTCCTTGGGCACGTCTTCGGGTATTCGCTTCATGGTCAATTGGTCGAATAAAGCGGTTGTCGTCGTAGTACTCCAGGATAAGCGTCATTTTGTAGATATGCTCAACTTGAAGCACTTTGAACCTCCTTACCTCATTCCGCGGATAACTGCGATTTATTTGCCTTAATATCGAGTTTTGCAGTCTTTGCAGCTTTCGGATGTGTGTTGCAGCTGCGTTGCCCCAGGCCAGTATTCCATATCGTAGCTTTGACTCCACTAGGGCATAGTACACTTGTTTTAGAACAGGCACCGTGGCATGGTACCGCAAGTGAGCTAGTACGTATAAAGCCTTCTTCAGATCCATGCGCAATTTATCGATGTGTTTGTCCCAGAGAAAATGACAGTCGATTATAACTCCAAATACTTGTAACTATCTACTACGTCGATGATTTGGTTTGATGAACTAGAGCAGGCATCATTGCTTAGATATATTTGGTTTTGTGTAGATTTGAATCTGGTACTTCTAATATGCATCATCTTAGTTTTCGAGCCGTTTATTACCAAACCGTTGTCGTGACACCATTTCACTGCATTATCGCTGTCGCCGTTTCTAAAGATCTATGACGAACTACAATTGCTGTGTCGTCAGCAAACGCGAAGGGAGTACTCTGCTTAAAAACGCGAAGTAGTTCGTAAGTGTAGAGTATAAAGAGAATCGGACCCAATTTTGATCCCTGGGGGACTCCATATTGCACCTTCTTATTCTCACTTAGCATGTCCTTTATTTTGACGCAAAACAGCCTGTTGTGTAGGTTATCCCTAAGCCAGTCCGCCATTACTCCTCGTATACCAATCCGTCGTAGTGCTTCTAGTAGATTTGCGTGATTTAATGTGTCAAACGCTTTACTAAAATCCATGAACAAGACTAATACATGGTGGCTTTTGTTCAGGCTCTCATTAACACAGTTAACGAATTCTCCTAGAAGTTTGCCTGTGCTTTTGTTTTTTTGGAATCCGTACTGACTTTTATGTATTAGCGAGTGCTTATCAGTAAAACTCTGTAATCTTTTTGCAATTACACCTTCCAGACACTTTTCGATTACCGGTAGTATGGAAATCGGTCTATAATTGCTTAGTTGATTTTTAGTTCCTCCTTTATAAATCGGCCTCACTAAAGCTGTTTTCAGCATTACCGGTATTTTCGCTTGCACCAGGCTGAGGTTTATTAATTTACATAGGATAGGAGCAAAGATGTCTGCGTGTCTTTTGATATCGATTACTCGAATTCCATCAAGTCCTGGGGATTTGTCTTCTCCAAGCGATTTTATGATGCCATGAATCTCATTGGTATTTGTAGCACTAGCGAAGATTGAGTTTTCTACGGTTCTATTAGTGTGTATCGATGTAATCAAGTCGCAACGATGAACTATTTTCGACGTCTGTGTGAAGAAAAGTTGTGCACATTCATTCGATAATGCCATGATTTCGGTTGGAAAGTTTTTAATCATCGTTTCGTCGATATTTAGCTTTTTTCTTCCCAGTATTTGATTTATTAGCCCCCATGTTTTGCGGGGATCGGTCCTAAATTGCGTAAATTGGTTTTTGAAGAAATTTGTTTTCTGTGCTGCTATTGTTTTATTTAGTTTGTTCCGGAAACTTTTGTACTCAGTTTCATAATTTATGTTAAACCCTGTAGAGTTCATCCCTTTCTTTTACATTCGGCTCTAAGATTCGGGTTCATCCAGGGATTATTTTTTCTTGTATTCTTTATTGTTTTTATATTAGTAGATCTTTATCTATAGATCTAATTTATGAAATAGTTTTTGATAAAGGGTTTCAGCATCATCTTCATTCATGATTTCTCCCCAATCAGCATCACGAATCAATTGGTTCACTTTCGCATTAGATATATATGTAGTATTGGATCTTTGTTCATCTGAAGTTGTTAGAACACCTGCAGAGTATAGGGTTGGGTAATGGTCAGTGATATCACTTTCAATCACCGCGGAATTAATTTGATTATCTGCTCTGCTTACTAGGATGTGATCGATTACAGATTTTGTTCCATTCTCTGGGTCTACCCTTGTATATTCAGTAATGACATTCATCAGTCTTAATGATGCTAACATTTCTAAATAATCCTTTACATAATTTGAGTTAGAATCATGTATATTGATATTTATGTCACCCATCACAATCATTTCTTAATTTTTTCCCACTTGACCTAGGTTTTGTTCAACTTCTTTTATAAAAGCATTTTTACTAAAACCTGGTGGTCTAAAAACTCCGACGACGAACGTAGTAATATTTCCCTCAGTGAAGCGAATTTTTATGTTTTCGTACGTTTCGGTTCCAGAAGGTATTCGTCTGTGGTTTAAACTGCTCCGAATAAACATCAGGATTCCTCCACCTCTACGTTGGTTTCGATTTAAAAATTCGGGCTCGAAACCATCTATTTTATAAAAGTCCTTCTCTTTATCTTTTATGTTTGTTTCTACAAGAACAATTATTTTTAAAGTACCTATAAAGTGATTTATATTTAAACAGAAATTATTCCAGTTTTTACGTAACGATCTTATATTAAAACATAGGCAACAGCAATTACTTTTTTTCAATTCATTTATATTTATGCTGTTAAAACCTTGTATCACCCTACAATCAATGTTGACTAGTAATTCATTGTTACCGTTTGTGTTTTCCATTTTTGGTAAAAAACAGTTTTGCGTTTCCATTTATTAACACACATTGCAAGAATCTTATTGCGTGCGTGTTATTTTGTTAACGTCATTAGCGGTGGTTATCATTATCGGTTGTGTGTTCTCATTTCTTCGTGCCAATATTTTTCCTGCACTCTCCCACACATATCTCCAGTTTTCTTGTTTTGCTTTCTCCTTCGTCAACCAGAGCAGGTGCCTGTTTTGTCTCGTCAGCTGATTGTTAATATACACCGTGGAATCAGGGATCGCTGAATTGGGGTTGACATTGATGTTGGAGTTCTGCCTTACTGCACTCAGTCTGATCGGACGCCTTGCGCGCGAGTTAGATTTTTATACCACCAGAACAAAATAATACCACGTTCCGTTTTACAAAAAAAATATCTTCTTTATTTTCGAGATCGAACTTGCCGCACCCAGTTACAAAAATCAACTCTCTTTTTTTCCATTATTTTTGTTTTCTCTTTACTTCGTATTCAATCAGCACAGTCAACAGCATGAGGCGGATATTTGTCAGCATTGCCGTTGACCTACCTTGCGTCATACCAAAATTACCAAGCAAGCGGTTTTTGCTTCCGCTCGATTTTGAATGCTCTTGGGAGTTCAATGGCAAACTTGGGGTCAATGTATGTAACTCCTCCCCACTTTAAATCAGAAGTCTCCGGCTTCATATTATTGACTATGCTGATTTTTTCTTTCTTAGTTTTTCTAAATACAAATAAGAACATAGCTAAAGCCATACCAATTATAATTACTATGAAACCTACATTAGTACCGTACATAACATTCTTATGGTACTGTAGTTCTTTGATTTCTTCTAGGTTTTTCACATTGTTCATAATAATTTCATTAAAACTGATAGGTTTTGCAAACATTTCTGTTAAATTATTTGATGGATAATAATATTTATCGGATACAGTAATTTTTTTGTTATAGAATTTGTTTTGCTTTATTTCTAGTGTACAATTATTAAAATTTATTAGATAGTTTCCAGTTAAGTTTATTATTCTTTTATCGCAATTTTGTATTAAAGTGTCGTTATACATATTAATTACTAAGACAGATTCATCATCTAATTCTTCTATGTAGGTTAAATTTTGATATACCAGTTTACACGTTTTCTTTACAATACAATTAGCACTGTGTTTTAAATCCTTGAGCATAGCTTTCTCA
This sequence comes from Criorhina ranunculi, assembly GCA_951813785.1. Taxonomy (NCBI): domain Eukaryota; kingdom Metazoa; phylum Arthropoda; class Insecta; order Diptera; family Syrphidae; genus Criorhina; species Criorhina ranunculi. Next base: position 59,703,080 of record OX638381.1, on the reverse strand, counting down.
TTATATTTATATATTTCGTCATTTATTTCAACTACTACTTCTTCTGCATCATTAATTTGTAAGCCATTTTGGTTTGGAATAGGTTTGATCAATTGTAATTCTGCGACTATATAATTTACTGGTATTTTTATTGCAAATATTAAACAATTATCTTTATAATCCATTACTCCAGCTTTCAAGAGTCTTAACTTATGGAAATCTACTTTGTAAACATCTAGCTCTTGCATCGTTAACATACTTGGATGTATCAAGTTATTTATAGTTGCCATTATATTATCGAGTATTTGATTTACTTTATTTTCAAGATATCTTAATTTGGTCTCCTGATCCAAAAATAAAACTTTGTAATTCAATTCCTTAACTATACTGTTTGTAACATTATATGATTCTAAAATTTTAGTCCTATCATTCTCTATCAGTGTTTTTAAGTCCTGTAACGTTTTATTATAATGGTCGTTTATTTTGATTTGCTTATTAAGATTTTCTATTGCCTTATGATTATAAATCTCCATAACCTGTAAATGACCCGTTATTTCTTGACGGTCGGTATCATCCATTGTTCCAAATAGCCACCCTTGAGCTCTGCCTACAATATTAAATAAGCCCCGCTTTTGTCTATTTGCTTTACTTATTGTTCTTAGTTTACTTCTTACTAACTTAATTTCTGTGTAGAGTGACACCGAGTCTTCTAATTTTAAATGTGCTATGTTAAACTCTAACTGATCTAAAATTTGCATCATTTCAGATGGATTTATTATGTGTAAAATTGTGTCTGTGTTATTAGCTATTTCTACTTCCTTAACTCTTATTTTCACATACCCGTTCTCTTCTCGTATTGGATATACCTGCAGAAGTCCTTGGACTGTGATTATCCTCATCATTATAAGTATTATTAGGACCTGTAAATTTAGGAGGTCTTTTAATATTTGATAAATGAACATTCTTTAATGGAAATTTCCTAAAATATGGTTCGTCTTTATGTCTTACTCTTTTATAATTTTTAATATATCCTTCAGTTCTGCGTTCAAAATATTCTTCTCTGTTCCTATTGATTCTTTGTGTAATCTTATTTTTTTTCTTTCTAATCTTTTCTACTAATGCTACTGTATCTGCGATATTACTAGCTTGTCTTGGAGTCATTTCAATTGTTGAGTGGTACCTGTCATTGTAATTTCCTATAGCTCTCTGTATCTTTTGTTCTACTGACATATCATCTTCTATTGTTTGGATTTTTTCTATTAGTGTGGAGTGCAGTCTTTCGACATCCGCATTCCCAGTATGGCTATTGGGTTTTGTCCAATGTATTTCTATTCCTTTTTCTTGTAAATATTGTATTAACTGTTGCGATTTAAACTCATTATCCATGATAAATTTTCTTGGTGTATCAAATGCTGCAAGATAGCCTTCTAAAATACAAATCTTTTTAACCCAGTTTCTATCATTAATAAGATATGCAACGGCAAATTATGTTAGTTTATCGACCATGGTAACAAAACTTTGTTTTTTATAATGAAAAATATCTACATGTATAATTTCGTTTTTGTTATTTGGTGTTTCGGTTATGTTAAATAATGGTTTAATAGGATTTCTGTCGTACTTTATTCCCTGACATTTTCCACAATTATTAATAATGAGCTGCATGTGTTCCTGCAATTTTGGATAATATATTTTATCTTTCAGCGTTTGATATGTTTCATTGATACCGCTATGTAGTGATTCATTGGTATGATAGAGGGATATTTGTTTGTGGCACTCTTCTTCACTTTCTATTTCTTGTGCTCTTTTTGTTACTTTTCTGAACTTAATTCTTGGATTACCCGAGAAAAGTTCTATAATACATTGCTGTACTTTGTTATATTGCCTATCATCTACTTCTGAATATATCCCTATGTATCCTGAGGTAATATTTCTTTTTAATATTTCTTTAATGGCTATTTCTTCACTTTGTGGATTTATCTGGATGATTTTTCTTCTATGCACTATTTCTATTTCTCTAGTTGGACTATAAGTCAGTATTACTATTTCATCTTTTATACCTATGTGGTCTTGTAATTGTTCCTCTACTGAATGAATTGTATCAGACAGGTCCACATTGGATTCACTGCTATTTCTATAATTTATTTGAGGACTATTTTCTAACCTACTAAGACAATCAGCCACCTTATTGTCTTTAACTTTCAGATATTCGATATCAAAGTTGTATTCCTGCAATTTTAAGACCCACCTTTGGTTTCTTTGCGAGAATTCCTTCCCTTTATATTTCGAATTTAGATATTTAATCGGTGCATGATCTGTGATTATTTTAAACTTCCTACCATATAAATATGGCCTAAAATAATTTACCGAATAAACTATAGCCAGAAATTCTTTGTCCGTTACACTATAATTTTTCTCGTGGTTATTCAGCGTTCGTGAAACATAGCATATCGGATGACCGTCTTGTGATAGAACTGCTCCAATTGCATGATCACTAGCATCTGTTGTAACAGTAAATTCTTTTTCATAATTTGGAAATTTCAAAATAGGGTGTGATGATATCAAAAGTTTAAGTTTTTCAAAAGCTTCAATAAACTGCGGATCGTTGATATTAATTTTAATATCCTTTTTTAAATATTTTATCAGAGGGTGTGCTACTTTGGCATAGTTTCGAATAAACTTCCTGTAAAATCCTGTCATCCCTAGAAAACTTTTGAGTTGTTTCTCTGTTTTAGGTAATTCAATACACCTTATGTCTTTTATTTTATTTGGATTGGGTTTCATTCCCTCTTTTGTAAGAATATGGCCTAAAAAATTTGTTTCTCTTTTCATAAAGCTGCATTTATCGGGCTGTATTTTCAAGTTATGTTCCGTTAATATTTTGAAAATTATTTCTAATGATTTCAAGTGTTCTTCTAGCGTCGTAGAAAAAATTAGAATGTCATCTAGATACACCACACATATAACGTTTATGTAGTCTCGCAGTATTTCATTAATCAGACGTTGAAAAGTTGCTGGAGCATTCTTTAAACCGAATGGCATCCGCAAAAATTCATACAGTCCTGATGGCGTAACAAATGCCGTCTTTTCAATGTCTTTCTCGGCTAACAAAATCTGATAGTATCCTTTCGCCAGGTCTATTGACGAAAAATATTGAGATTTGCCCAACTTGTCCAATATACTATCTATATTGGGAAGTGGGTACTTATCATCAACTGTTACTTGATTAAGTCTCCTATAATCTACTACTATGCGAAACTTTTGTACACCTGAATTATCTTGTTTTTTCGGTATTACTATTATCGGCGAACTGTACCTACTTTTACTTTTCCTGATAATTCCCTGAGCTTCCATTTCTTTCATCTGTTTTCTAACTTCTGTTTCGTGCTGTGGTGGATACCTATGCAATCTAGAATTTATCTGCTCATTTGTCGTTGTTTTTATTTCATGTACAATACTAGTAGTGTTTGTAAGTACATCCCCTTCTTTGTAGAACAATCTATTATATTTTTGTAATAATTTCCTTATCCCCCGTTTTTCTTCTTCATTTAGATGGTCCAGCCTTATATTTTCCGGTTTACTCACTTCTAACGTATTAACCTCATTTTGAACAATTTTATACAAAAATGGTAGATTTATATTATTGTTTAGTACTATTTCTTGATTTTCGATGTCTATGCATTTTACATTTTTATCTATCCAATCCATTCCTAGCAAAAAATCGTATTCTTTTTCTAATTCAATTTTAACCCATTTCATTCTAGCGTTTTCTGGTTGACCAAACTCAACTGGGCATTTAGATTTTACATATTCCATACCTTTTTTAACCTGACCTTCTATTGTATTTAATCCTATTTGACCTCCTATTCTCTCATACATTTTATTTTTTACTCTACTTGAATTTAGTAGACTAACGGTAGATCCTGTATCTATCATAGCAACATATTTCTTTTCATTAAAAGTAAGGACAATGAAAATTTTGTTTTTTTCCGAGGCTAATTTGTAAAAAACTCATTTTCAGATAACTCGTTAATTTCGTTTCTACTTACGGCGTCAACGTCCATTTGTTGCCTCGAATTATTGCTATTCATATGCTGATTTCTAGACTGCTGACTACCGTAGTTATTGTTGAAACTAGGGCGAATATATCTCGAATTATAGTTATTACTGAAATTGGGTCGAGTTTGTCTCGAATAATTATTATTACTGAAATTTGGTCGAGTTTGTCTAGAATTATTGTTGTTCAAATTTCGGTTGTGATAATTATACTGATAGTTATTTTGGTTATTGCTGAGTATTTGGGATACAGTTGGTTTTTTATCTTTGATATATTTTAAATTAAATTGGTCTTGACCGATGTATTTATTTAAAATAGGTCGTATTTCTGCTAATGTAAATTTTTCGAATAATTCGGCTGCTAGAGCCCCTGCTGCTATTTCTTTTATCTTAAGGATCAAAAAACTACTTAAATTATTTACTATTAAAGACTGATAGTCTGTGATTAAAGCACATTCAGCTATGTCGTTAACTATTACTCTAACTTTATCACATAGTTCAGCTATGGAACTTACTTTTAATCTGCTAATGTCCTGCATTATTTGTCCTTGGTCCCTCGTTGCCTTATAGTGAAGCTTTAGATTCTGCTTACACTCCATCCAGGTCATTGGCGGCGAAGTCTCCAGATAGTTCTTTGCTGGTCCTATGATTTTTTCGTTGTAGATAACGGTGTACACATCTTGGCGTTCGTGTCCCTGGTATTCCGTTAAAGCTCTGTCCACTGATGATATGAATGCTGGTAGAGTCCCAGATGTTCCATCAAACACCGGCAGGTACCGAAGTTCTTTCTCCAGTCTGCTCCTTAACGTTTGGGGTTGATTTTGCCTATTAACTATTGCCGTCAGTGCAGCAAGGCATTGTTCCATGACGTTTGGTTGAGCCATACTTCTAATCCCGTCTATAACTCGGTTACGATGGTCTCTTCTGTCCAGATTGGTGCTTTCGTTCTTGGTTTAGTGTTTGTTTCTGCGTTGCCTAGTAAATTGCACTTTAGGCTACTTCGTATCACACTTTTACCAATAATTTTTTTTTCACTTTCAGCTTGATGTATGGTTTTCAGTGTAGTGTTCGTTTCTACGTTGCCTAATCACTTTGGCTACTTCGTATCACACTTTTACCGATTATTGCCACTTTTTTTTTTTTTTTTCTTTGGTTCGTATCACTAGATTCTAATTCTACCGAACAGAATCCTACCGACTGCGCCAGTTAGATTTTTATACCACCAGAACAAAATAATACCACGTTCCGTTTTACAAAAAAAATATCTTCTTTATTTTCGAGATCGAACTTGCCGCACCCAGTTACAAAAATCAACTCTCTTTTTTTCCATTATTTTTGTTTTCTCTTTACTTCGTATTTAATCAGCACAGTCAACAGCATGAGGCGGATATTTGTCAGCATTGCCGTTGACCTACCTTGCGTCATACCAAAATTACCAAGCAAGCGGTTTTTGCTTCCGCTCGATTTTGAATGCACTTGGGAGTTCAATGGCAAACTTGGGGTCAATGTATGTAACTCGCGCTTTCTTAACAAATTCAGTTTTGCAGATGTTAGAGGAATAAGAAACAATAATTGTTGACTTTTCTGGGTTTTTAGTTTTAGTTCTAAAGATATCGGTCAAATCAGTGTCTTTTATTTCTTGATTAATAACTTTACCTATTCCCTTCACTATTTCCACTAGATTTTCGTGTGGAGTGGGGGGGATATTTTTGATATCGACATTGTTTTTGATCATTTGTTGTTCCATGGTGTTTATTTGTGATTGCAAGTTTTCTATGATTCCGTCTTTTTTGTTGTTGTTTTCCTTCAGTTCATTTAGTTCAGCTGTGATAATTTCCATTAGGTTGTTATTTTTAATCATATTAGCGTTAAGTTCATCGTATTTTGTGCTTAGGAAGTCACAGCTTGCCGCAATTTCCTTCATTTGGGCTCTCATTAAGCGAATCTCCACTAGGACAGCCGCGTTATTATCAGCTGGGTTTTTGGGTGTGTTACCTGGGCTGTTGGCTGCTCGTCCCTTCTTCGCCGCTTGTACTTCAGGTGCCTGTAGCAGAGGCACTACTACACTGCTAGCAGAAGCAGTGATTTGGTCGTCTCCGGGATAACGGCATACCTGACATCTCCACGCGTCCCTCCTTGCACCCGTGGCTCTCCATGATCTCTCAGTAACCGTGGTGCACTCAAAGTGAAGTTTGCGGTTGCACGTCATGCACACGGCGAAATCGCCATCGCCTGGGAGATTATCACCGCAATGGCCACACACATACATTGTAATGGGGAGATGGATGAAATAACTTGATGGAATGGACAGAAAGAAATGCAAAAAAACAAATGTAATCAAAAAGGGGGTTTACTACACTTGATGGTTTTAAGAGGATTGCTTCGATAAAGTCACTGTCTTATTATTTGTTTTTTATTTACACTTTGGGAATATTATAACTTTGGGTAGGCAAGGTACCACTAAAATACGGATCGCTTCAAAACACGTCCACTCACTACAACAGCTATCAATGCATTATTGGAAAACAGCTTGTAGGCAATGGAAAGTAGCCTGGAAAGTCGGATATCTAGTTATGACTTATCTCTGGTCACAGACTGGCTCTTGATCTGAACACATCGTTCCTCATCTGTCGTGTGCCTTTCTTTTGCTGCAAGTGCGCAAACCGGTATCCTCCGTTATACCACTCGTTCCTTATCGCTATTTAATTTTCGCCTATGCAGTTCCCTTCCTCCTTAATCAGTGTTTGCTTTAAAGTGTAAAAATGGCCCACGGGCCGAATAGAACCCATGGGTGTCGTTTCAGGCAGCTGGACCCCGACCCTGATATTGTTTCACTACCAAACAAAAAACAAAAAACCCACCAAGTACACCTCCATAACTTCCCCGACCTACAAGTTATTTCAAATAACAAAAATCCAAGGTTTGTGGTAATTATCTCAAAAAACAAAGATAAACCTGTCTCATCCCTAAGCCCTTTTCTTCTAAAAAAAGCAATAGACAATATTAGCAAAGAATACGAAAAAATATCTCTTCTTCGCGACGGTAGTCTGCTTATCATGGCTAGATCCCAAAAAATTGCGGATAAATTCATTAAAGTTAATAACCTAGCAAACGTGTTCCCAGTGGAAGTAAAACTTCACGATCGCCTCAATTGCTCAAAAGGTATCGCATATGCGCCATGCCTCATTAATGTCAGTGAAACTGAAATCGTCACGGAAATGAAAAGCCAAGGTGTCACAGAGGTGTATAAAAACACTAAAATTGATGACAAAGGTAAGCTAAAACCATCTGGTTTAATATTATTTACTTTTGACCTCTTTAATCCTCCCAAATCTATCGAAATTGGCTTCTACAATGCCAAAGTTACGGAATACGTTCCAAATCCCATGCGCTGCAAAAATTGTCAATTACTTGGCCAAATCACAAAACGCTGCAACGGTAATACAAAATGCGACTCATGCAGTCTCCCCCCACACTCTCTAGAAAAATGCAGCCGCCTCTTGTGCGCAAACTGTTCCCTTCCCCACCCATCTTCATCCAAATCCTGTCCAAGCTATAAGCAAGCAAAAGAAATCCTATCAATTAAGACCATTAACAAATGTACCATGGGCGAAGCCAAGCGGATTTACAAAGATCGAAATCCCTCTCAGATTCCAACCACAGCGGAAACATTTGTGGAAAAGCTCAAACAAAATAACCACACTCAAATAACCTCTCAAGATCAAGCTCAAACCGTTACCATAAACAGAAACTCAAAGTAATAACTTATCAATATCACTCAGTTCAAAAACTCACAACTCAATAAAGCACAATCATATAGACAATAACGAAGAATTAACCGAAAACGCTCCCGCTGCAAACCAAACAAACTCGGTCAACATTAACGAATCTTTCTCCGTCCCTAACACATCTTTACCTTACCCTCGCTGTCAGTCTGATAACTCTTCCGAAACAGCTCAAACCACAACATCCACTTCCAACCTCGCTTCAACTTCATCCCAACCCTCTCTCACACACACACTCTCCTTTTTTAAAAACACACCTCCACTGTCCAGCTCAAACTCCAACACCAACAATAACTCATCAAATCTTCTCCAATCCACCTTACCGCATCATTCAAACCATGTCAATGAAAATGACAAACACAATGAAACTCTTAAACTAAACGACGATATCATTATGTAATAAATCTTCTCGCAACCAAAATACCGACTCTGCGACTCAGAGGCTGAACCATTTTAGCTTCTCAGGAAGCTCAAACGATTCAGCTTCTGGATCGCGGAGTCGAACCCATAACAACTCAAATCTATCAAACTCTTTAAATTCACAACAAGTACAACGTTCTCAAACAACACACCCTAACACCTGTAAACGCACTTCTCCTGCTACATGCAGAAAAAGTTCGTGTACCCGCAAACAATCAAAAAATATCGCTCTCAGTATTCTTTAATGGAATATGAAAGGTTATTTAAATAACTTTGATGAGCTAAGTATTTTAATCAAGGACCAGAACCCCAGCATAATATCGCTGCAAGAAACACACTGCCCTTTGAACTCTACTCCTATTGCCCCGAAGGGCTACCTCGGGTACTTTAAAAATCATGTAAGCAAGGCATAGGTTTACTGATTAAGGAAAACATCCCACATGAAATCCGACCTCTTAACTCAGGTATCCTTGCACTGGCTCTTGAAATTAAACTCCAACCCAAAATAACATATGTCAACCTATACATCCATCCGAATCAAACTTTTTGCAAAAACGACCTTGACAATATCATCAGCCAATCTGAAGCCCCCTTGATCGTCGGAGGTGACATCAATGCGTGGAGTACGCTTTGGGGGTCACCCGCTACCAACAAAAGAGGTGACATTTTCGAAGACTTCCCGCTTAATGCGAATCTCGTTCTCTTAAACGATGGCTCTCCGACTCACCTTTCGACACATAATACGCTCACCCATATTGACATTACCTGCTGTTCGCCTGAGCTAGTCCCAAAAACCAAGTGGAAAACTTTGGGTGATTTTTACAATAGTGACCATTTTCCCATCATCAACCCCATAAATCTTAGCCACGCTCATACTTACAAAGCCCAGAGCCCAAGATTTAAAACAGGCTTATCAAACTGGCCAGCGTTCAGTAAAATAATCACAGAATACTTAGCAGGCAGACAAACAACCAACAGCAAACACAAACAAAGAAGCCGCATTAATCCAAAAAGCAATCAGAACTGCTGCCAATACTTCAATCCCTCAAACAGTCTTCACAAATAAACCACAGTCAAAATCCATCATCCCTTGGTGGAACCCAGAACTCTCTGCTCTCCGGAAAGAAAAAATGAAAGCATTAAAAATATTCCAAAAATCACCCTCACACAGTGGCGACGCGTGAGTAAAATGTGTAGGCGTTCAGTTCGTAAAATTAAATATTTTTCAATTATGCATTCACAACTGTTCTTATTTATAACTTTTTCACTACCAGATGCCATTTTTTAAGTTATAGATAGACGCAAAGTAAAGGGTCTTCCAATAAGGACTTCCGAACTTTGACAGTTGATAGCGGTCATATTGTTAAAGCTACATCTGTCAAATTGGCTGTCATTTATTCAGTCTGTTTTGCCAAATCACCATGGACGGATATAGCGTTCAACAACATGTGCAAATATTAAAATTGTTTTATCAAAATGGGTGTTCTGTTCGGGCAACGTTCCGCGCTTCGCCCATTTTACTGTCGCCATAAGCGTCCTTCCGAGAGGACTATTCGCAGTGTGGTGGATAAATTTGAGTCCACTGATTCAGTAAACGATCAACCAACATCAAACGCAAGATCTGCCGAAAACATCGCCGCTGTCCGTAAGAGTGTGCAGGAGAATCCGAGGCAGTCGACTTCGCGTCGCTCACAAGAACTCGGCCTTTCGCAGACCACAGCTTTGCGAAATTTGAACGTTGTTATATTCCATACATAATGGCATCAATAGAATTTTCAAACGAATAAAAAATTTCGATGATATCTCACCACACACATTTTATTTTATTTAAATTTAAAGATAGGAAGCGCTTAATGAAAGACCTTTTACAAAAAACAGCTCTTCCACTAAAATTATACCAACTTTGAGATGATTTTCCTTTTCAAACCTCCACTCAAAATAAAAACTCAAACTAAACTCAATTCATCACATATCCCATACAAATTTGCCATTTCGTTCATATTCTTCCACAACGAATAGAACGTAAAGGCAACATAATTACTCATGGTTTTGTTTTTACTACACAAACACACAATGACCTATACCCATACATTTTCATGTAAAGTTGACTTGAGCAAAACTCACCCCTTTTGCTTGATTTCGTTCACTGCTAAGATGAACGAATTTGTTGATACGATGTGCGTTAATTTTTTTTTTTTGCATATGTATAATTTTTGATGGGTACATTTCGTTTCCAACTCAACTGAACGAGTTGAATGCTGTGAGTATTTTGTTCTGTATGAAGTATGAATTATGATTTGGCTCAAGTGCACGAGAGGCTTGCACGAGTTGGGAAATACACTGAGAAATTGACTGAAGTTAGGACTTCGGGACAAGTGGAAACACATTTTGTGAGTGGTTGATGTCAGTTAACGAAATTATAGAAACAAAAATATTGTTCTCTGAAAGTTAGGCGTTCATGAACGAAATGAACAATAGGACGCGTCGCCACTGCCCTCACAATCAAATTTGATTTTTTATAAAAAATCGAACGCAAAGTTTAGACGAATGCTCAAAGATAGTAAAACAAATAGCTTTGCGGAATTTACATCAAGCATAAACCCAAATTCATCCCCCGACTCACAGGCATCCCAAACACGCTCACTATATCAAGCATCAAATCGCCAATCGCTTATTGATCCAGCTCGAATATGCAACCTCTTTGCCCAAACCTGGTCTGAGTACTCAAACGACCAAAACTTCCACCCGACCTTCAAAACCAAAAAACACGAAATACTCAATTATTCCCATACCCAACCCGGAAGCAACCCCGCCGCTCGGCGGATCGAAGAGCCTATCTCATTGATTGAATTTGAAGCATGTTTAAATAAAGTCAAAGGAAAAACTCCCGGAAGAGACAGAATCTGTTACCCAATGCTTAAAAATCTGCCACTGGATGTAAAAACAAGACTTATAAGCCTTTACAATAACATACTCGATACCACGATCATTCCACAAAGCTGGAAAACGGCAACGCTACTTCCCATCCCAAAGCCAAACAAGGATTTAAACCTGATTGAAGGATATCGTCCTATATCTCTCATTTCTTGTCCATCTAAAATTCTGGAAAAGATTGTTGCAAAGCGTCTGCTCTGGTTTGTCGAAACTAAAAAATGTATCTCTCCCAACCAAGTAGCTTTTAGAGCCAACAGAGGATGTGTCGATGCCCATCTTCACCTAGACCATTATATTTCTAAAGCGCTATCCTCTAAGAATCATGTCACTGTACTATCGCTGGATTTCGAAAAAGCGTTTGATAGAATCAGTATCCATATTGTCCTAAGCAAACTTAAAATATGTGGTATTGGAAAAAAAATATTCGGTTATGTTAAATTATTTTTAACCAATAGAAAATTCTACACGAAAACCAACAATGCTTTCTCCAACGTCTATTCGTTACAAAATGGAATCCCCCAAGGATCTCCATTATCGGTAGTTTTATTTATTATCGCCTTCGATGATATCTCTACTATCTTAAGGAAATATAGACTTCTAGATAGTTGTCTGTATGCAGACGACATCTATATCCTAAGCAAAATAAGTGATTTAAGTAAGTGTAAAACTCTCTTAAGTAATGCGTTAAAAGATATCTCAGAATGGTCGATCTCCTCTGGAGCTAAACTATCATTAATCAAATGTAAACTATTACACGTTTGCCGCAAAATCCAATGTCCAGAACTTATCTTAAGTATAAACAATGTACAAATTTCTAATGCTAAAAATCCAAATATCCTAGGATTAGTCGTTAATAATAGATATAATTGGAGATAACATTGCTTTGATCTCAAAAAATCTCTAGCTGCGAGAGCGAATATTATTAAGTACTTAACCAGTAAGAAAATTCATGTATATATCAATGCCATCTCATCGGTAACCAAAATGTTAGTCCTCAGTAAAATTGATTATGGAATTTATGTTTATGGCAATTGTCCGAAACCAACACTCAAAATAATAAAACCAACCTACCATCAAGCAGCAAGAAGAAGCATAAACGCCTTCCCGACAACACCTATTAAAAATATTCTTGCAGAAGCAGGACTCCGACTGTTGAACAACGAATCGAAGAAATAACAGCAAAACTAGTGGCAAAAGTGGTCTTCTCCAAAAACTCTGTTATTGATACTGACGTTCACCAAGCAATAGGCTTATAAAATGTGGTTCTTTTATAATGTCTTTGGCCCAATACAGGAAAACAACCACCAGCAATGCACTATACTGCTCATTCTTCGCCAGCATCTCATCAGAACTCAAAAATAAGGGTTGGACATTTCTCCCTGAATACGCCTCAATATTTACGGCTGAAGCGTTCGCTATCCTTCAAGCGGCCAAAACAATAACGAACCGTAAGGGAAAATTTGTGATATGCTCCGACAGTATATCGGTTTTAAAAGCAATTGGTAACCCTAACAACAACTCCCACCTTATCACCGAAATAAGAAATAGAATAATTATGATTCCAAATAAAATAAAGTTGATGTGGACCCCTGGCCATGTTAATATCCGAGGTAATGAAGAAGCTGACAATGCTGCGTGCTCTGCAATAAACGCACCAGTCCATAAATTCAACGGATTTACCAAACAAGATATTAAAACAAGTGTACATACAACTTTAAGAAACAAACAGCAAACCGAGTGGAGCCTATATCACCATCACTATAAAAAAGTGAACATTAATAAATCCCACCCACGGTATCCTACAAATCTGTCGAAAATCAAAATCTCCAACTTCGTCCGATTAAGACTTGACCTGCTCAGTAAAAACAACCCTCCAACCTGTACCACCTGCAACGTAACGCTCGATATCACCGACATTTTAGAAAACTGTGTAACATCACAACCTATAATAAGATCCATCTTCCAAAACCATTCAACCTATGATGTACTTGAAAATCCCAATTCCATAAACATTGAAAACATAAACAAATTTATTTCTTGTGTAAATTTAAACTTGTAATTGTAATTATGTAAACAGAGCCAATAGTCTCCGCAGCTAGGCTCTTTAAATTTTATATTACCATGTAATTTAAATTACCTGTTAATAAAGAATAATAATAATAATAATAATATTTTTTTCTAACTCACTTCTTCGCGGTTTTAATCTTCGCTGTCATTTTGCAGCATATCTTATGCTAAAATAGCAATAGCAGCCCACTTTCTTTTAGATATTTTAAATTAATTTCACCACTTCAAAATGTTCGAGACGAGAAACGTCAAAAATCACACTAAAAATACACACAAGATAAATGTTCGCAAACCTGCAAATGATTGCAAATCTTTAATGTGCAAATTGTGTCGCATATTGTCTGAACACCATGCATATAGGCCACAAAATTTGCGATCCCATTTGAGGACATGTCATATGCGAGCACCTTCATCGCACATGCATTTGCGATTTTTGAGATAAAAGTCACATATCGTCTGAACACGTCTACATGCGAGTCTGCGAGCACTGCCGTACGTTTAGAATTTGCGACGCATTTGTGAGTTTTTTCGTGACGTCAGCAATCGCATATATATGCGACTTTTGCATACCGTCGCATCTGCTCGTAGCTTTACCCTTCCTTGACCCAATATCCGATCAATCCTTGCATATTCATTTTCAAGCAGACCTTACACGATCATTCGAATGGCGTCAAATACTTACATGTGTTTGTGAAAATGTATCTGTATGCGTCACACACATTTGGTGAAGTCACGCTGATTGATAGGTGTAAGGGTTAGATTGACATAAATTACCTCATTCTGCGATGTGTCGCGGAAGAGAAAACATGTCTGTTGTTAGCGGATAGTTGAGGGACTATGGAGGCCGGGCATTTTTATCGGAATTCATTGGAACTTATCGTTCAATACCGAGTTAATGGGATGTGAAAATGAAAGATTACAGCTACAGAAACAAAAAATTGAAACAGTATGAAGTTTTACTATAAAAATAGTAAGATCCGTGAACCACGAAAACTCGCAAAAAATTTAAATTAGACGTCATTCAATTGAGCTGTGTAACACGGCGTCTCCACGAGCCATGATTCATGGCTTACTGCACCCATAGCAGCTGGCAAATGAACTGTCAAATTTTATATGTGGGCATTTCATGTCTTGCTGTTTCTTTTCCCCTCAGTTCGTGATAGAGAGATGTCAAGGCCAGATTATATCAACTGCATTACAGCACTTAAAATTGTGAAGGGTTAAAAAAAAAAAACGCATTCATAAATTTTGGGTGAATCCGTTTTTGGAAAAAAGAACACTGCATGACATCAAAGTGCATCTGCTAGGAGATATTTTTACTTGCACCAAAGAATCAGAACCTTTCCGCTTGAAAATTTCATCGAAAGTGAACATTTTCAGCGAAACTGACGGTTCATGGCAAGCCATCGATGGCAAACCGAAAATCGAGACATAGATGGCAAGATGGGCGGTATGACCTGCCGTTGATGGTCTCCATTTGCTTTTTTCCAAGCAAGCCGTGAGTTATGCCATGAATAATGGTTCGTTGAAAAGCCCGTGTAAAGGGTGGCGTCAATCCACACAACAAGTGTACAAATCATACGATTCCAGGTGTCCAGGTGTACAATTTTGGCTTTGTTCAATCTCATTGAACAACTTCATACACAATGACAATACCCACCTCTACACTTGCAATTTTTTCGTGTTTGCATTGTAAGAAAAGAAGTCATTAGCATTACCGAAAAAAACAAAGATGGGAATGGAAAATGAGAAAAATAAATACCATCCCTTACCCCACCCCGTATTACGGCAAGCAACCACTGCCATTCGCACACATGTGTATGCTCAATGCTCATACTGAAAAAAAAACTAAGATGAGAATTGAAAACCGCGAGATAACGAATGAAAAGAAGAAAGAGTTAGTCGTTGTTAAAATCATAACTCATAAGGAATAAACAGAAAAAAAGAAGTTGCATCCTTATGGCACTGGTAGTGCAAAGATCGAATCCCCCGAATGAAACTACTATTAGTTCCATATACAATGCTACTACTTACTTTAAAGTTGTATCTGACTGGGGTGACATTCTGACCGATATGTCGGTGTTGGGTATCCTTATACACAGACTTTTTAAAGACTGTATACCAGGTGTGTGAATTTTGCACAATTCTATACAGTGAAAGACGATCTTGGATAAATTGCATTAGCGCGTCGTCGTCTTGTTTGAAGACATCGTATACAATAAGAAAAGAGTAGAACTGCATCAATCCGCAGAGCTTGTGTGTACTTATCCATTTATATTCAATTCACGAATATAATACAAAATTGTGTATATTTATGTATGTATGTATTTATGATATTTTAAAGCAGTAGTTTTTAAAACTACCGATGCTTGTTTTTTCGGATGTAGATAATGTATATGTGTATCAGACTTTAAATTTATTTATTAATTTAAGTAAAGGCCACTTTCATATGAATCAATCCAAAACAATAATTTATTTTAAAATTTTACTAATCTGCATTTTTCGATATTTGCATGTAATTAAATGTCTTACTGTGTATATAAAATTGTTTCGTCGTTGTTCACAACTTAACATTTCAAAATGTTTCATTGGAACATATAAAGTGATAACTAGTAAACTATGCAATTTGCAACATTCTCTATGCATGTTTTGTTGTAAGTATACAATTTATTTGGCTTTCTAGAGTTTGTAGAATTATTGGAACTCGTAAGCAAAATGTTTGCATGGCGGCTGCTCATTTCATTCCGGGTAAACATTGTTTTTCCTTGAAGCATCACGTAATCCGTTAATTTTTTATTTGAAACCATTTTTATGGTTCTAACTTCGGACCTTTTTCGAAGATAATTGAAACAGCATGTCCTATTTGAAAAAACAAACTTACTTACATTAGTTTTGGATCAGTTCAATTTAAAAATATACCTGAAATGTTTAGTTCCACAAGCATTAGCACACTCACTTCCGCACGAATCACATGGAATAGCATTACAAGCCATTAAAGATATGCACATTATGCCTAAAATAATACAACGATGTTAAACTGTGTTGTAAGTACGTAAGTATGAATGCAGAAATTATATATATAAAAAGTTGCTCACAAATAAAAATATATTGTCGTTGCATTTTATTTTTAAAACACTTTTTATCGCTTATTTAAGATACAATGTACTTATTCGAATGTCTGCAGATATCTGCCGATGTTGACCAACTGCCTTCTAAATAGAAGAAGTTCTTGTGCAACAGATTCTGTTTAGAAATGAGCTAAGACGATAAAAGTATTCATCTTTTATGTCCACAAATGAAAATTCCCCTTCATAAGACAGATCTATTTTACGTTATCTACTGGTAGTAACAACACTATAAAAGGATACTTACCAATATGAATATAAAGATGAATTGACTACTTGACGATTCATGTTGTAAGGCATTTCAAAGATATTTTGCATTACGTAAGAAAGTAATTTGCATGAATTCCTTTCAAGGTTTGAAGTTTAAATTGGATTTTGTCTGCGAAAGATACTTTCTATTCTGGTCAACTCAACTTAAAGGAAAAAGTTAGTTTTGAATGAATATATGTATGTACATATTTGCATTTACGTACAAATAAAAGTGATTCGGGTTCGCAAATACATATGTACATATATGTGTATAAATTCAATTCCGTTTTTGCTCATCACAAAAGAAACGATAAGTGTACAAAAAATTTGTTCGTACTATCAGCATATGAGACGGTTTGAATGCACTAAGCGAATTAATCCTTAAGAATTTGTTAGACTATGCATATCTAGGTCAATGATGATACATAGTATTGTAATAAATTAAAAATTATATTTTTATATATACCATACATATGTAGGTAGAACGGTTGTTGCTGCTTTGTATGGTGAGTTTGACGCTACAATAATTTATTCTAACACATAAGGAATAGAATTTACAAAGTTATGCAATTTAACAGATATTGAAGTAGGATGACCAGTTATTTTCGTCAAATGAGGAGGTTTCCGAAAAAATCGAAGGATTCATTTTGTAAGAAAAAAAAACCATTATTTATAGTACTTAACATAGTTAGCTATAAGAAAAATTTCATTCATGTTTTTTTCCAGTTTTTGTTTTTTTAATTGATAAATAAAAATGAAAATATGTATATAATAAAGAGTTGAAAAGATCGGGCGATTCGTAAAAGTAACTGGAGACCGAGAGATTAGTCAACAAACTTGAGACTCCCGGAATATCGGGAGAACTGGAAACTGTATATTCAAGTGCAATAAATTGCATTCCAATACTTTTATTAGCTTATTTTCTCTATTCAGGTCAAATATTACAATTAAAATTTCGACTACCTACTTCTAATTGAGCTAGAGCTGTGAATTGTACATTTGTATAAGTCCGGTGAAAATGCAATATAGTATATCTCATATACATAGTTCTTAATCCAATAAGACAATCCCTGTATCTTTACAATCCCCTTGATTTCGGTATCAAATCAAAGGTTTCGATGAGCTAAAATTTAATAACTATGTGAAGTCATTCTAAGTCAAGGTTCTCAAAAATTTAAAAATAGAAAATTGTGAAAAAAATCTGAAATGGAGCATCTGAAAAGGTAAGTGCATTGTTTTGTGTATGTTTAATTTATGTTCAACAACATTTATTTTCATAATTCTTTAATATTTGTAATGATAATGAATTCTGTTTATTTGTTGTGCGAAAAAAAAAAATACATATTGTCGATAATTGTTTTGCGATATTTTTATTATGTTTATACTACTGTATTTTTTTACAATAATTTTTGTACGTTAATGTCCTAGATTAACGTTGAAGGAAGTTCTTGATTATATTGAAGAACTTGACGATATGAACGACGGCGAATCTGACAACGTTCGCATTATTTTATCGAACCTCCCGAAAATGAAGAATACGCAAGTGGAGAAGA
This sequence comes from Criorhina ranunculi, assembly GCA_951813785.1. Lineage (NCBI taxonomy): Eukaryota > Metazoa > Arthropoda > Insecta > Diptera > Syrphidae > Criorhina > Criorhina ranunculi. The sequence continues at coordinate 59,684,915 of OX638381.1, read as the reverse complement.
CGATGCAGAAGATAAGTTGGCAGGTATTGATGACATTTGTCCCAGTCAGCTAAAAGCCGATTGTGAAGTGGTTTTGAAAAGTGGTCGACGTGTTAGGAACTTTGACGGTGGAAACGATGACAACAAGCAAGGCTTCGAAAAAAAGACGGTACACCAGAGCAAAATGCACCAATGTTTCGAAGTGTAAAAAAAGACGCAAATAACTTTACATGGAATGTTAGTGACAAATCGAGCACAACGGTTCCCATATTTCCTGATCCTAATTTTGAAGATTGTCGGAATTTAAAACCACACGAGCAGTTTGAAAATTTTTTTGATGATGAGTTGTTGCAGCATATCGTTGCTGAGTCAGCCAAGTATGCTGTTTACCGTGAACAAAAAATAGTCCAAAATTCACTATTCCTGAGCTGCGCACGTTTATTGGGATCCTTTTGACTAGCGGCTATAACTACCATACGAGTCTACGCAATATGTGGAGCAATGAAGAAGATTTGCGAAACAATCTAGTATGTAACAGCATGCGTAAGAATCGGTTCAACGAAGTGTTGCAATACATTCATTTTGAAGACAGTGAGGTGAGTGCTCTGGATTATCTGGAAAATCCAAATTCCGACAAAATGTGGAAACTACGCCCACTAACAGACCGGTTGAAGTCCAAAATGCTGAAGCACTTTCATCCGAAACAGAACTTGTCATACGATGAAAGTATGATAGGTTACTTTAGAAAGCACGGCTGCAAGCAATTCATCAGAGGAAAGCCGTTGCGGTTTGGCTACAAGGTATGGTTTTTGTGTACTCCATCAGGCTATTTGATAAACTTTGAGATATATCAAGGGAAAAATCCGCGTTCAGTATCTGAATATCAAAATAAATTTGGAAAATGTGCTGAACCGCTAATCACTATGATTGACGATTTTTCGGAAGACGTTCAATCTCTGCCGTTTTCCTTTTATTTTGATAATTTGTTCACTGGGTTCCCAATGCTGGAGTATCTCAAATCACGAGGTTTCAATGGTACCGGGACAATTCGCCAGAACCGCATACCAAGTACCTGTCTGCTTCCTCTGAAGAAAGAGCTCGAGAAAAAGAAACGTGGTTATTGCACATCGGGAATAATGGATGAAAGTGGAATTCGTCTCGAAAAATGGGTTGACAACAATATAGTAAGCGTAGCATCAACTGTGTTTGGCCAAGATCCAATGACAAATAGGTCGCGCTATTGTAGAGAAAACAAAGCTAAAGTGCTCCTTCCTCGTCCTTGTGCCCTTACCAATTATAATAAAAATAAGTGTTGAGTTGATCGCTTGGACCAAAATGTGTCCCTGTATAGAGTATCACTCTCATCATCCGTACTTCCTTCAAAAATCGTTGACTCAAAATGTTGTCTTCTTCACTGTCATCCCCAAAAAGGCCAACGTCACTCTCTTGGGGATCTTCTTGATACAAGATGCGCGATATAGTATCGTCCTTTAACAATCGTCAAGCTATTTTGTCAAATAATATCCAAGAAATACGAAAAACTTACGTAACTTGGGTAAAAAATATTCAAACAAAAAAAACTTTAACTCACCCTTATTCTCTGGTTTGCAAACAACTGTAAAGTAATACTGAATTATCGTGCAATAATTTACATAAACTCGTTTTATTATTTTGCGTTAGTATTAGTAAATGCTTGACGGAATCAATTCTGAATGGATAAAATTTACCCATGATGTGTAGTTAAGGGTTAATAATGGCCGGGCAATATGAATAATCAGTCAAATCGGGCAATGTAATTAATAAGAACTTAAATTTTATTATTTATCACATTGTCTGCTCATTATGGATACTGCTAAGTGACTGCTAAGTAAATATGATGCAAGTCATTAACAATGAATTAAATAAAAGTAAGCATGATGTTTTTTTTTATTTAGAAATTAAATTTTGAACTGATGATGGATAAAAACTTTCTAAAATGTCCGTCTTTATACTTACTGCCATTTTCATCTGATCTTAATCGTGGTATACCGATTAAGTTTCATAGCGATAATTAGAGGAATTCAATTCAATTTTATTCATCGTTCTCATTAACACAATTTTTTAACAACTTTACTATTTAGTTATGTTAGTAACGAGAAACATTTATGGCATTTTTTTTTTTTTTAAAGTACATTTTGTCCAATTTTTTAGATCAATTTTCCGTGTTATTCAATTAACCGTACAAATACATGTACGTATAGTTTACTCCGTTCAGCTTTTTTAGTTCAATTAAACGGTGAAAATCAATTAACCGAGTTTCAGTTATGCAGGGAATACTGCATATGTCATATTACCATAGTGCTCATCGTGAACTTCAAGAAGCTTATCGCAATGAATCAGATCTTGCAGAACAATTTTCATCTCCTGAAACTAAATGAGTTTTCAATCCACCAGCATCACCAGTGGGGAGGCAGTTGGGAGAAAATTGTCCAGACTACTGAAAAGGTGCTTTAACAAATCACACCTACCAGACTTGCATCTGATGAATTACTGCACTCTGTGATGTTGGAAGTCCGCTAACCTACATACGGCTTGTAAATGAGAACGATGAAGCTCTAAAACTGACTTATTTTCGACTCGGTTCATCTGATGGATTTTTAAGAAAGAACTCGATTCGAGCTCCAGCAGTATGCAAATATGTTTTGGAAGCGCTGGTTGAAGAATTTCTTCTGACGCTAACCCAAAGATCCAAATGGTGAGAGCCAGTTAAACCAATCGATGTTAGAGATATCCTCGAAATCTGTGGCTTAACCCATTACCTGCCATTGCACTCGGTTGAATACATATTTTTCGAAACTTCTAATTACGTTTTTCTGCGAAAGTAGGCGATGCATTTGCATTCATTTGATCTCAATGCAAACAATGTCATCTGTATGAACATATACAGAAGCCTTGTTTTGTTACATGTTCATTTTCAAATTTTGTGTGAATAGTAAAGATTTTGATTTTTTAAATTCACGCATTTTTATGTAATACTAGAGAAAATCTTCCGCGGTAATCAAATATAAAACAACCCGTTAAAAATTCGAACTAAACTCTCTTTAGTAAAGCTAAACAAAAATAAAATAAAAATAAAAAATAAAAAAGAGTCAACTGATAAGCTGGTAAGCCTTTCGGAAAAGTGGTGTACTCGTTTGAGTACAGTGGGCGAATGCACTCAATTATTTTATTTTATTTTTTGAATTGTTAGATGCATGGAATTCAAGTCAATAAACTGTCGCAATTTTTATGGCAAACGGTATCCAGGTTTATCCATGGCTTTGGATGATTTGCCTGTTGATGGAAATCAAGTGGACATAGTTATTGTCCCACCAGATGTGGACATCCAAACTGATGAAGAGGATATAGGTAGATGTAGAAAATTTACAAGATTCAAGGCTTCCGGCAGATGTTCCTGGATCAATTGAAGTAGATTTGAACGACGGGTTTGATAGTGAAGACTATGTTCCTCTTGCTGAGTTGAATGTTAATTCGTCAAACCACCAGCTTCAAAGTGTTGTACCAAATTGGTCAAACAATGTTTCGTCTACGCCGGAATTATGTGTAACACAACACTTTTTGAAGAATTTTGTCAACGTAGGAGAAAAATTAGAAGGACCGGTTCAAATATTTGAACAATTCTTTGAGAACGATGTTACAAGTCTAATCGTGGAACAAACCCTTCTCTACGCTTGTGACCAAAACTGCCACAATTTTTCATTTTCCAAAGAGGATTTAAAAAAATTTATCGGCATAATGCTTATTAGTGGCTATCACTCCTTACCACAGGAATCTATGTATTGGTGCCTGGACGAAGATACCCGTGTTCCACTGGTGGCGAATGCAATGTCCCGAAATCGCTTCAAAGAAATCAAGCATTTTCTACATCTTGCAAGCAATAGCACTATTGACAAAAGCGACAAGATGGCCAAGGTTAGACCGTTGATGAATTTGCTATGCAAAAAACATCAACAATGGGGATTCTTCCACGAAATGCTATCGATTGACGAAGCGATGGTGAAGTATTTTGGTCATCACTCGGCCAAGCAGTCACCGTGGAAAACCAGTTCGATTTGGCTTCAAGAACTGGATGCTGTGTAGTAGTGATGGATACTGTTACAACTTCGATACATATTGCGGTGCTAAAAATGTAAAGAATTTGAATAAGACTATACCACTTGGATCACGTGTTGTTCTTGGCCTACTGGAAGTTGTTGATAAGCCAAGTGACCACATCGTTTTCTTTGATAACTATTTCACGAGCCACGATCTAATGGTTACCCTTCGCAACAAAGGATTTCGTGCCACAGGTACCATTAGGGATAACAGAACAAAAAATGTCCTTTGGAATCACTGCAAAGCGTGAGCAAAAACCAACGTGGCTACTCTCATCATCAATACGATCAAAATAATGGCATATTAATAGTTCGTTGGAAAGACAATGCAGTGGTTACAATCGCGACAAACTACGATACGCTCGAGCCTTATGGAAAAGTTAAAAGGTGGTCACAATTAGAGAAGCGAAAAGTAGATGGACCTCAGCCAAGGCCACTTGTCGCTTATAACAAAAGCATGGGAGGAGTCGATCTTCATGATCAATTTGTGAATACCTATCGTATCCAAATAAGGGGAAAGAAGTGGTGGTGGCCGCTATTTACTCATATGATAAACTCTATGGCAGTGAACGCTTGGCGTCTTCATTGCTTGAATACGAGTGAAAGCGGTGATCTTCTGTCTTTCATTAGATCCATAACAAGGACTTATCTACGATCGCTTCCTCCGAAAAAAGTTCAAAATAAACCGAACGTTCCAGGAAGTGTTGTACTCAGCGAGGGAGGACATTTTCCCAAACGGGTTCCAAAGCAGCTACGCTGCAAGATATGCCATAACCGAGTTCGTTGGATATGTGAAAAGTGTGGCACAACTCTATGTGTTGAGAAAGAATGCTTCAAGCAATACCATACCGTATGATATGTTTTTCAGTTTTTGCACCCATAAAGAGCCAGTGTACTCACTTGAGTACACCCCCTTCTATCCCAAAGCACCATTTTTTTTTTTATAAAAAATGCTTTTTTGTTAATATAATACAATAAATGAACTACTAAAATAATATCTTTCATTTATTTTCATTTTTAATATGCTTGGCAGGTAAAAGGGACAAGTACGAAAGGTAACTGTGTAGACGAGTGTTGGAATTTATATACGCCCAGCGGTTAAAATAGCCGTAGTTAATATTAATCCAGGTAAGCTGATCATCCATATCGACATACCAGGAGGGAGTTGTGGCAATGCTGCCATTAAGAACGCCATCTAGAGGTCAGACACAACAAACCTACAACGACACCGGAAGCTGAAAAGTATAAACAGCAGAAGTCCTGTAGTCAGAGGAGAGACGGAGGAGAGACAGGAGAGGTGGAGGCCAACACTGGAAAAAGGCCTAAAACCAATTTTAAAGTTTATTTGTTTGTTAAGATTAATTTAATATTAAAGTTTACAAATTAAAACAAACCTTTTTAATCCTTTAGTCCTTAAAATCTCTACGTGTTTCTAACGACGCGACGCCGAATATTTGCCAAATAAATTGTTCTACTATCCATGCTTCACTTCGAAATAACCGAGATAACCGATTTCCACACTAATTGTACTATTAAATTAATGCTGGGAGATACAAGTTCCCAAGCACGTATGAAACTTATATCACTCTAAGCTCTCTCGACAAAATCCATTACAGAATGAATTCCGAATTTATTATTTTTACAACCATCAAAAATACTGAGATATATTATGATGTTGGTGTGGAATAAGTTGTGAAATATTTTTGGTTGAAAAGTTTTTGGGGAATCCAGTATCCCATACACTTTTCCAAAGTTAAATAGCTAGGCAGTTAGGCCGTCAGCTGTCTTTATTTCATCCACTTCGGGCTGACGGAATAATTGGTATCCATCGTCCATATTGAATGATTCTATCTGTCTGACAGTAGTATTCGGATCGTCATTGTCGTTATACGGTCGGCAGAAATGGCCCTTGCATCTTATCAGTACTGAATGTGATTCTATTACTTTGTTCCCCTCGTTGCAGGCTTCAGACTTTAGCATGTTTTGTTTACCCCGACCGCGCGCTCTCATGTTTCTTCTTTTTTCTTCTGAGAAACTAGTGTTTATCCCTTCTCTTCTGCTCGTGGAATTCCCGAGTGGATCCGGTCCTTCTGTGCAGTGCCGCTCTGTATACCTGGCGGCATAGAACTTCTTAAGAAATTAAGAGACTCTGCTCACTACTCCGGACATCCATTATACTGGAGGGGTGTCTTGCGTCGATCGCAATGTGATTAATCTGGTTGACCCTTGATTGATCAGGAGACTTCTAGGTCTACGACAACGTTTCCCACCGTCGCGCAGTTGATTAGCCTGAATCCATTATCGGAATTGTCGTCATGTAAGCTTTACATTCCGACAGTACTACCGAAAATGCCATCTTTTCCTAGCCTTAAGTTAAAATCTCCCATGACAATTTGAATGCCATAGCTAAGACACTGATTATAAGTCTTGTTCAAGACCAATAATAAATCCTTTAAAATACTCTAAGTAATTGATTTAAATACACATTACGTATTTGATCACATCGTTTTGGTTTATTATCTTCTTACTAAATAAAAAACACAATTGTTACATAACAACATATTCGTCGAATTAAAATGTCTAACATCTATGCAGCCGTTTCACTTAATTCAGCGGTGCCCTGAGTCTTGGATTCCATAGCGTTACTATTCGGATCAGAACACGTTAGACATGGAATTTTTTCTCTCAATACTTGTTTGTACTTTGGATGGCTAAAACAAAATAGAGTTATATAAATGTTTAAGGAATGGATTTGTATATTTCTACCTTAAGCCATAAACAATAGGATTGTAAACCGAGTTTGCTTTGGCAAATACTGATCCACAAATTGTACTCAATGGTGACAAATTTAGTGTGTTAAATATACCTGCATAATTTATTACTGAATAAGGAGTCCAAGCTATAAACCATAAAGCTATTGTGCATAACGCCACTTTAGCTAGTTTTATTTCTACGGATTTCGCTTTATCATCGCTATTTCGTAGTGATTGAACATTCATTTTTTTTGCTTGATCTCGCATAGCTGCCTCATGTACTCGAACCGCCTGAAAGCAAATAATAACTCAGTGATAGTTTTGGCTAACTTAATTCACTTTCGATATTTATTTCAAATTTTATATTCCTACATATAAATTAAGCAGACAGAGCTACAATATCGTTGGCAATATTATTTCACATTCATAAATACATCCTTACAATTAACTGAATACATTTTCTTTGTTATGTTCAAACTACATAAAAAATTCAAGCAAGGGTCAAGCCTCAGTCCCTTGTTATTCATCGTTTTTCTAGACGAGATAACGAAGTCATATAAAAGAAGTAGGTAAAGGAAAAAAATGCAGTAAGGAGGTTGAGTCCCCCCCTCTTCGTTAATTACAACAGGTATTAGAAGTTTGGTATAACGAACTTGAAACAAAGGGATGATAATTAACATTGATAAGAGAAAAGTATTGTAGGCATTACAAGTCGGACATCAAACACTGGGACGAGTTGAAACCGTCGAATACTTAGGTGCTATAATAATTTAGCAATAGAAAATCGTGAGTGCATAACCGAATAAAAAAGGCAATATCCGTATATTTCCAGATAAACAAAACACTGGTAAGCAAACGACAATTTACAATTCAAACTGAAACTCTACAATGCCTTAAAAGTGCCGATTGCACGAAACTGAGACCCTAATCTTTAAAGAATTGTGTTTGATTTACAAGGAAATTTTTTTGAGATAAATTAAAGTTTCTCCAATCACTATACCAACAGCAGGTTTCTGCCTGGAGTACAATGAACCGAATACAGAAGTCGAGTCTGAGGAGCCTGGAATTTGAAAAATAAAAACATACATATTTACATACATATAAACTAAAATTCTATTAAAACTGGGAGCATTCTAGTACCGGTGGCAATATAATGGATGTGGCTTAGGAAATAAATAAAAATTATTCAAATTAATTCAATATTTAAAGGGAACTAATAAAGAATTTGGGTGGGGTAAGGGAAAGGTGACTACTTCATACAGTGGAGATATTTTTTTGAATTGTAGTACAAGAACAGATGACCTCAATTTGCTGTCACTTTAAGACCATTACCACAAAATTATATATTATTTTGAAATAAAAAGCTAACAAAATTGATCAGATATTTTCATACTATTTACCTTTAAAATATGATAATATGAAAAAATTATTAGTGACAATGGCGTCATGTAAGCCCATATTGAATAAACAATTATGTATGATCTGTTAACCCAATCTTTTGCAAAGTAGTCAGTCCCACAAGCTGTCATATTTCCCTCTGGAACATACCGATTCCATCCAAATAGGGGAACACAAGCCCATATACCGCAGACAATCCATATAAATAAAATGCGAAGCACCGCACCTTTTAATGATAAAGGAGTCTTGGAAATACCTTTAACAATAACATTGTACCGGTCAAAAGCTATCATAGTCATCGACCATATCGAAGCACAGCCGAACAGAGAACCAAATAGTCCATACAGCTCACATAAGAACGGTCCAAGAATCCACGTTCCATAAAATCCATTAAGCACAACTGGCGGAAACATTGTAAACATCATCATAAAATCTGACACTGCCAAGTTAACAACAAACAGGTTCGATGGAGTTCGAAGGGATTTCGCCGATGTAAAAATATAAATGACAATAAAATTTCCCGTTATTGACATTATTCCAAGCACTGATATTATGAAACCGATTATACCAAACCACATCGGTTCCATTGGCGGATATTGATACCAGTATGGGTCTATCATATGGTATATTTCAGCTGGAACACTTTCAGCCAGTGAAACGTTTCTTTTATCGTTATATTTCTCATATTTTGGATAATTGTAAAGCTCCATCGTTGAATATAATTTTAAAATTGCACAAAAAATAAAAATGTTTGTAATGTAATATACACTTATGTCATTGTTTAAATTACACTGTTATTAATAAAATAATATTTGAAAATTCGTAGGTACAGTGCTCTGAGAGGCGTTGGAATATAACGACCACAAATTCGAACCTTCCGCCGTAAGTGTAAAAAAGTAAAGAACATCACCTTTTATAAGTTTATGATACAAAGAGCGAAATCCAATTAAATTCAATACAGGCAAATGAATAAATTTGTGTGCTTAAAAACTATGTGAGGTATTAGTCTTTATTTGCTCGAATAATCTTGTATTAACTACTTTTTAGCAACGTTTTTTTGTTGGCTATAGCTGTAATAGGATTAAAACATAAGTATTGCTTTAAGTTTAGTTTCTTTAAAAAAAGTACTTCTGTGCAATTTGATCGTAATCCATTGCGGACGTCTAAGTTGTATAAGCGTTAATTAAGTTACAGCTTTGAATGTACTTACAAAACTATGAAAATAAAACTCCTGAGGGACACAACCCAAACCTATAATGGTGTTAGCACCCACTAAAGAATGATTTTACAAATTTAACTACTTTAAGGATAAACATAAAATTACACATACTTATGTACATGTATATAAACATGCAAGGTGTTGAACATTTTAATTAATCTCTATTCAGTGATAACTTTTGTATTTGGTAATGAGCAAGTGGAAAAGGTTTTTCTTTTCTTTCTTTATTCCTCTTCTCCAGTTTTTGTTTCTGCGTATACATTAACGCGATTATTTACGCTTAAAGTGCTCCATACACAAACAAAACGTACATTAATGAGTTTTTACTTCCCACATCAAGAGGAGCAGTATTGCAATTGGTCCGAAAAAATGTTTTTAGATTTTAACACAGCTTCGCATTACAATACATTGGAAACCGCTTGCACCTATTTTCAGATTGATGCATATGTACATATATATGTGTGCGGGTTTGTGTGCAACGGAACAGCGTATGATAATGCGGTCTTTTTTTTAAGAAAGGTGGAAAGCATTGAAAGGCAGAATGTGGGACTTTAACCCTAACTGAAACTATCTCTGCTGGTGTACCCCAAGGCTCCGTTCTTGGACCAGTGCTATACAATTTATGCACCTCCGATTTTTTAATCCTTCCATAATGTGATGCACCAATACCTTCTTCGCATAAACTTGGTCTCAACCTTGAGACGAATCTTAAAAAAGCGACCAAAGTATTGCAAGACAACTACACAAAGTGAAAAATAAAGGTGAAAACCGAAAAAATTCTAGCAATATTTTTCACTCGAAAAAGAAAACCTTGCTTCCTTCCGGCTAACCAACTAACTATTGACGGACACTCCATAACGTGGGAGCCTTCCGTAAAATATCAGGGCATGCATCTCGACAAAGAATTTACCTTCTAAGAACACAATACGTGAACACTGAAAAAGAATATTGCCATTAAAATGTAATATTCTTTCAGTTGTAGAACTACTATCAAACTATCTTCTAAGCAATTCTGCTGCATGGCTGTCCAATTTTGGGAAATTGTGCTGAATGCCATAAAAAAATTACAAATATCCCAGAATAAAATATTAAAAATAATGCTAAATCTGCTGTGGCATCATACTTTATCAGACCTTTATGTTAGAGCTAATGTTGAATTGATCTCCAATAAAATACAAACACTCAATGACTTATTTAGTATCAGATGCGTCGTGCCTGAAAATCCTATAATAAATCAATTAAATATTGATTGTCATATGTGATCTTGTTTATGCAAGTCAAATATTTTGTTATTTTTATTATTATTTATTTGTTTATAACACACTTATCTTTTAATTTAAACATATCTTATGCGTTAATTTATATATATGTTATTATTTATTTTAATTTATTTATCTGTTAATTTATTAAAATCGTATAGATTATTTATTTGATTTCTTATAGTTTATTTATCTATTAATTTATTCCTATTTACTAATTATTCATTTTGTAGTTTTTATCTTTCACATTTATGTCGTTATATTCATCATAGACCTATTTATTACTATTACTTTCGTACTTTGTTATATACATATATATTTTAATTTTTAATTTTTATTTATTTATTTATTATAATTTTTTTTTTGTCTTTTAATTTGAGGATTTTTTTGCCGTTATTTGGTCTTCCTTACCTATCCTCTATTTAAATAATTGTACATAATTTTTCAGTACAAAGATTTACCCACGTAATCACATTCCTCTGGTCTGAACCTTGTACATTGTGCGATAACAAACTGTAATTTTTGAACGAAATAAATACGTCTGATTATCTAAAACCATCGCTGCCCCCAACCCCTCTTCATTCTCTCTGTCTGCGCATTAGTGTATCTGAAGTTTTTAAGTTAGATTTTGAGTAAAATAGGTCTAGCAATGCTTGGATATTGTTTTAAAAAAAAGTTGTGGGTGTGCAACGCAGACACATTGTTTGTGGGCATATTGTGAGTGAGTATATATTGTCAAACTTTGTCTATTCGATTAAGTGCAATATGAGGTGGGAAGTTAAGGACTGGCTCCCCAGCCGAATTTATTTCTTGAGGATAGGAACTTATGTTGTATGTGCCTATGCAGTAATACCTTGATTGACGCGAATTTTTGTGTCATATGCATTGAACACCTTACGCTGAAAATCATCAGTTTGCCTCGAATTAAGGGTGGTAAATTTCCATTATTCTTCTTCATTGCTCTCAGTTTCTTTGGCCTCCAATTATGAATACATAGCTAAAGTTAAGTCAAAAGAAATAAAAAAAAATTCCTAAAATAATTGCAAATCGTATTTCATATTTAATTCATTTAAATTTGGACTTCCTTGTGCCTACGAACCCAACATAGATATGTTTAAGTTTCAATGTAAGATAACGTTATTTTTGTTAGTTTGGAGTGGTCAATTTTGGTACCACTGTGAACCATACCATTGGGAGCTGCAATATGCTCCTGAAATCATTTAGATTTCCCAATGCAACAGTTTAAATCTTTTAGATTGTTCAAGACGAATTGGTTTTTCTAATGTTGGCAACACTCATTCAATAATAAACTTATTCTTTTTTGATTGGTATCCGTAATGGCTTTGAGAACAGGTAGCTGAGTTTGCTGAAAAATATTCATAATTGGAGATACATTTATGGTTACGTAAGCTCGAGATAAGTGTTGATTTACTGGTGTGAAAAGTTCCTTAATCGATTATATAAATATTTTGGTATTAGCTGACTTTATGTTCTTGGAACTCGTCCTAAAATAAAAGTGTCCATAGAGATTTCTTTCATTGATTACTAAAATAACTTCACTTAAATCTTCGGAGTGTAGAGGACTTTTTCGGAAATAAGAATGAAAAGGGAAGAAAACAACTGGTCGCTTATTTTGAACTGGTCTGACATTAATTTTGACCACTCTAACATGGACTTCAGAAGTACACTAGGATCTTATGCAAATAGACTTGAAATGGTTCGGTTAAATCGTTCAAGGTTAAATCGGGTAGGAAGTCCTTTTCCCGTCACACTTAGGTCAATGTGGACCTATTGTGATGCACTAAGGGTTGCAGCCCTCTTACTAAGAACCATAAGCCTAAACTCTTTCAAGCTAGCCCGCAGCACTGAAGAGTCTATGTATGTCAACCACAGACTTGCTGCATAGTTTTTCTAGATCCTGGAAAGGTGCCTTCCGAGGATCTTAAATCTTATATGGAAGAGAAAATGTGGAATGTCCTCATCTACTTCCTCGTCATCGCCTCTCCTGCATAGGTCACCCGTGATCAATCCCAGTCTTCTTGCGTGGTAGTTTAGCATGTTATGCCCAGTGATGATACCTAAGATACGGATTTTTCATTCATTTGCAGGATTCTTTCGGTTCTCTGGTTATTGTAAAACGGCCATAGTTTCCTGGTTACAACACATGTGTTGAGCGCATTCCATATATCGTTGGCAGTTTTCTTGATTTTGCTCCCAATTTCTTGTTTGAGGTTACAGGGTAGGATTTTGGCGGTGGTATCGACTTGATCGGGGTCTTATGGGGATCCTTTCCTTGCCAGCTCATCAGCTGTCTTGTTTCCAGGCACTTCTTTGTGGCCGGGGACCCAGTAGAGTCTTACTTTGTGATATCTGCCAAGAACCCGTAGCTCTTCGCGACTGCGACTAAGGTAAGGTAAGGCTGCCATTAGACTAGGTATATCAAGCGGAAGTAGATTGAGTATTATCTCAAGTCCCGATGTGGGGTGGTTCCGCTCCGCTTTTCTGCTCTAGTACTTGCTTGGCGAAGGCGATATAAGGCCATAACTCGGAATATAACAAAAACCTGTGCTTCTAAACGATTTTGGACATAAAAGGACCAGAGTAACGAAGCGGAGCGGTAGCGGAGCGAAGCGGTGCAATACAGATTCCCAATATGGGGATTTTGGTTTTGGAGATTTTGGTTTGGGGATTTTAGTTTGGGGTTTTTAATTTTGGAGTTTTCGTACCCAACCCCAATGGATAGCATCCTGAACTCCGGTATCACTCTTTTGTTGCTGAACACGACAAGCTCCGTTTTCTGCGGGTTAACCGCAAGTCCACAGAACTTAGTCTAGTTATTTATTATCTTCAGGGCACCTTCTATTTGGTCGCTAATAGTGGACATGCATTTTCCTGTAGCTAGGACCGCTAGATCATCTGCATAGTCTATTACCTTAACTCCACTAAACCTCAATTTCATTCAATTTCGTTAACTACAAGAACCCAGAGTTGGGGAGGGAGAACACCTCTCTGCGGAGTCCTTCTTGAGGCTGATACTATCACGTGTGTATCGCCTAACTCAGAGTTAATGTGTCTGTTCCTTAGCATCCACACTATCCAAATAATGATAGTACTGTTTATCTTTACATTCGTAATGCTCTTTTTATTGCATATGTGTGGACGTTGTTGAAAGTGCGTATGCATATCTTTGCCTCTAAGGCCCGTTTGATGATACCACTCATAACTATTTTAGTTCCACATAAGTCACTAAGTCCTACTTAATGGTTTGTACCGAACTCAGAGTTTGACATAAATGTAGCTAAGTGAAACTTATCTTATGGGGAAGAAATAGTAGGGCATAAAGCCCTTAACTTGCACTTAGGAGATTTATAAGGTTATGTTTTATGATAACATTTTAATAACTTGTTGTCTAAATGAAACTAGTTCTTGGTTAAAACTAAAATAAAATAAGCAAAAATGAGTTTTGAATTGATCGATTTGTTGGAAGATGATGTTGAGGTTCTTGAATTGATTGAAGTTGGTGTCCCCCGACAAGTTTACGATAGAAATGAGTATTTTTTTTAGTTTTTATGAATTGACCTTCTACAAAAGATTTCGCTTAACTAAAATTATGATTATACATGTAGTAGAACAAATCGATAATGAGCTAGAACGGCCTTATAACAGGTTTGCTACATAACTTTTTTAACAAATCGTTGAACAAAATTATCCCTTTCTAGAAATAATTCAATTGCACCCATAACTCAGCTATCGGTAGCTCTACGATTCTTTGCTACTGGCAATCATCTTTTAAGTATTGCCGATTTTGGAGAGATGCATGTTTCCATTGTTTCAAGAGTTGCTACAGAAATTGCAAAGCTGTATAGAAAATATATCAAAATTCCATCTACACCATCAGAAGTTTCACAGGTTAAAAGGGATTTTTTTTGATATAGCGTCTTTTCCTTCTGTTATTGGTGCTGTTGACGGAACACTTGTTAAAATTCAGTCTCCCGGTAAGATAAAACATGGTTTCATTTTACACGAAATTCAAGTTTGTCTCAGGGGGATCCGACGTGGAAATATTCAGGAATAGAAAAAGCTATTTTTCAATAAATGTGCAGGGAGTATGTACTGCAAAAATGGTGTTTACTGATGTTGTTGCAAGGTGGCCTGGTTCTGCTCATGATGCAACCATTTTTAATAGCAGTAAAAAAAGAGCCAAGACGGAAAGTCCAGATTTTACAGATTGCGTTATTCTGGGTAAGGAATTTGATTTACAATGATTGCATACTATATGCAGTATAACTTTACCCCAGGTGTTTCCGCTTACCCACAAAAAACATATTTGATGACACCATTGCTCAGTCCCAGTAACACGGCAGAGCAACTTTATAATGAGTCTCAGATATGAACAGGAGGTCCTATAGAAAAATCTTTCGGAATATTGAAAAGACGATTCCCAGTACTGGCATATGGCTGAAAGAGTGCATTTTGACTTAGAAGACCTTTAGAATGCAACAAATTCAGGAGAGATTTCATGCACTAATATTTCACATAATGGAAACAATAACCAAACTTCATCAAATGGAGGAATGCAAAAACGCAAAGACCTGATAAACAACTATTTCAGAAGGTTGTTAAATCGTAGAAAGAGATAACTTGACATCTTGACATCTTTATTTTTAAGAATTAATGTTTCCCATATTCTTAAGGACACTGCACGTCTCATACATTCTGAACGAATCACTTTTAATTTTTTTAAGAAATTCCGCCTTTATTTCTATGTCCAACTCCAAAGAACGTTTTCTCAACTCATGTTCAATAGAGCTTGATTATTTTTTTTGAGTCGCTTCTCCTTTTTGGGTATCATATTGAAGCTTAGCAAGCTCAATTTTTATTGCTGATAGCTGTGAATATTGCTCTGTTATTTTGCTGCTAGGCAACGTTGAGGCAACTGGTCGGCGCCTTCCACACCATTTACTTTGATTTTCTGTTTTCGTGGTGGAACTGCTGAACGCTTTTGAAATCCTTTGGACATAGGAATGTTGGTTTTGGGGGTATTTTCGTCAAAACTGTCAACGGAAGTAACTTCCTGCTCATCTGTTACATTCTCATAGCTTCTCTTTAATTTTGAATGGACCGGGTTTCTCAATTGACTGGGTTTGTATTTTCCCCAATCTGTTGTTGTTTCATCCTTTTTTTTCTTCAATCTGTAAATCTAGAGGATACATAAAAAAGTAAATAAAAAACCAAAAAATAATTCCTCTTACAATGTTCATACTGGTACCGGGTTCATCTTCGAATACATCATCCGCACCATCGCCATCAAAAATGTTTTCATAGCCAGTTATTGTTTTCGGATTCATAATTGATATGGCGAGATCAAAGTTTTCATCGTTTCCATTTATTGCTTTGCCACCTCCAGTCTGAATTCTGGACATTTTTTCGTCTGCGGCCACCTTCCTAATTTCTTTTTTATAACCCTGGTAACATTTTTTGAGTGCTTCGATTGTCCTGTAGCATGCTAAATCCGAATGGGAATTAAAGTTCTTGGTGATTCTCTCCAAGCTGCTTCTTTTTCCTTCCATGTTACTCCATCTGTTTTTTTGTTTTCTAGTTTTTTTTTATGAAAAGCACATTCCAAAAATATTCGCTTTTCTTTTAAAGAAAAATTGGGATCTATAGTGCATCCGCTGTGGAAGGAATTTGTAAGGGTATGAAAACAATGAAAGTGTGATGAGTAACAAAGACAACATCTAAAGAATCAATAAATTTCTAGTAAAGACCGGCATTATAGTATTAAGATAAAATTCAATCTATAATAATAATATAATAATCTATAGCAATAATAAAAAATGTCGATAATGTGATGTATCGGGATGTACTACAGTAAAGTACAAAGTGTCAGGCGAGGATAATGAAGTCGCAATTTTGTGATAGACTCTGTTGGAACCTGCCAACCAAGGGCCGATCTTTCATCGAAACTTGAACAAGGCACAAGCATGGAGAAGTATACTTTTAAGTTACACAGGTCTTTACAGGACATTCCTGTTTCCGAAGATACCTTTATCGGTTCAAGCACGATGACTCCCCAATTTGCTAGTGCAAATGCGAAGACACAGTAGAAGACGTGAGGCATGTGTTCTTCCAGTGCGCACACTCAACGGAAGGGAAAGACGATATAGGCAACAGAACGACATGGCGAACAGATAATGCCAACTTAACAACGATCTACAAAGAACACATGCAGCTTAAATCCATTGACACTGAAAAAAAAGAACACGCTGGGACACACATGGACGGTATTCTTAGCCACTCATTCGGATTTTTGCACATGTAAACATGTCGAGACGTAAAAAGAGTGAAAGAAGCAGCTAATGCTAGGTTTCCACTTGTCGATTTGAAATTGACAAATGACGTATTTTTATGTCAATTAGAAAATTGGCAAGTGGAAATAATGAAAAGCTTTTAGTCAATGAATTGACTAACAGCGTTTGTCAATGACTGACAAAGAATTTAAATGACAAGTGGAAATAGCTGAGTTGTCAATAAAAATGGCGCTTTGTCTTGAATTGACAGTCAAAATGAATTGGCTTCATATTCAAAAGTTTGTCAATCAAAAGACGCATTGTGCATGTGTCTTTTTGTTGTGATGTACGGTTTCACCCTTTGCAAAATAAACTCGAAGTCAATTCAATTCATACGCATTTTGGGTCTGAAAAATTTCGGCTCCATATTGCAAAGTTTTGCGTAGTCGAACATTTGCGGAGAATTATTTTTTTCGCACGTCAATGTCACGATTCACAATTGACAATGAGATGACTATTCCAAATTGGCAGTGCAAGTGGAAATAGCTTTTAACCAACTGACAAAGGCATTTGTCAAAATTTCTTTGTCAATGAATTGGCAAACGATTTTTTGCCAATAATTGACACAAGTGGAAATGAACTGGCAGTGGTGTCGTTTAATTACATAAACGAAAGCTGTAAAACTTAGTCAATTGAATGACATGTGGAAACCTAGCATTAATCGCTATCCCCTTTCCTGACGAACAAGTTAACAACAATGTCGAGCTGCCATCACCGTCAATTTTGTATATCTACCTTTAATGTAAATAATGAAGTATGTAATTCTAATTAATTCTATTTAATTTAAAAAAATTATTTTCATAAAATGAATATAAAGATGTTTTCAATAACTTTATTTAAGCGTTATAGTAAGGTATAAATAAGAAAGCTCACATATACCTGATTGCGTAGGACTTGGCCCATGTTAGAATAAGGGACAAAATAAGGAATCTTGATCGCAAAGCAATATTTCTTATAAATAACAATCTTTACATGCTAAGGTTTAAATTGCATTAGAATAAGCCTTATGTTTTTTGGTGGGTGCCTGTGTGTGCCTGCGAGAATAAATAAAACTTCTCTCGAAAACTCAAAAGCTCTGAGAGCGGGTCGTGATATTAGAACCCGCCATACAAAAATGTTCAGTGCAAAAATTTGTATGAGATGCGTCTTCTTGGTAATAATATTGTGACAAATGTCATGCCCGCGTAAGGATACGCCCATCTAAATGTGACAGCCATAAAATGTCAATGTCAGGGGACTTGTCAACACGACGGCGTGGTTTCGATTATTCCTTTTTTTGGTGTCTGATCGAAGAGGTTAATAAAGGTTGCAAATTAAATAAAGGTTGCGTTTTCTTCCACTTCCTCGAGAATCGAATAAATTTACAACATTGGTGTCAGAAGTGGGATCTCGAGTGGATATGACGGAAGAACTTTCGCAAAAATTGGACAGAGTGTTCGCCCAGTTAACTTCCTTAAGTGAAAGTCTGGCTCAGCAAAATTCTGAATTCGCCCAATTGAAAAGCGATCACCAACGACAAATTGAGGACCTACGAACAATGGGAAGTACCACGTTTGCCGAGAGAGTATTCCAGTGCTCTACCCCAGACGTAGGTAACCACCGCGACAACACCATACTCGCACAGAAGGACACTTCACTTGGGGCTGTCCCAAAACAAAGCGCAGCTGAATGTACCAACCGGAGGAATTCTTCCAGTACCATCTGTACAAATATAAAAATCGACCCTCAGCCTTTTGATAGCCAAACAACTGATTGGCGTGAGTACAAAATTCAATTTGATATCGTAGCTGAGGCGAACGACTGGAATGACAGGCAAAAGGCGCAAGTGCTTGCGTCTATGCTTCGCGGAGATGCTGTGGCAATCCTGGGAAATTTAAGTTCCGATGATCGTGCCGACTACGGCAAACTTACATCGGCTTTACAGCTAAGGTTTATTTCACAACAAAAAAATATTTCTCATGCGACCTTTCGTTCCAGGCGGCAACGTATCCGAGAAGATCTGGGGGCTTTTGCCAGCGATATTCAGCGTTTAACTCGAATAGTTTTCGGAGACTGCCCATCTGAAGCTCAAGAGCGCATTGCAGTGATGCAGTTCGTCGATGGAATCGCCGACCGTACTACTCAGGATGCTGTGAGAATGGCAGATCCAAGGACTATAATAGACGCAGTGAATAAAGCTGTTTCCGCTGAGGCAGCTCATCTTGCCACTCAAACCAGTCATCTCGCTCGATCTGTTGAAGTAGCCAACGAAAACCAGCAGCAATTTGTTCAGTATCCCCATCAGCGGCCGCGTAGACATCAAAACAACATAAATCGTGGATATCCGACTCAATCTGCGGCGATGCCTTTGGAGTCGGGAAACGCTCAGCCGTCAGTGTCGAGGGGCCAACACTGACGAAGTCCAGAAGCCCCAACAGCATTAATGCCCAGTGTGATGGTCATTCTAGCGGAGTTACTGTTCCTGTGATTCTGGATAACGTACACTGTCAGATGCTTGTCGATACTGGATCCTCCGTTACACTTGTGCATCGAGATGTTGTTCCTCCAAATGTCTTCAACCTGGAAATACAGCGATTCGGACGTTATGTGGCAACACATTTCATATTTCACAAGAGTGGCGCACAGTAATCCAAATTGGTAAATTTAAACGTCGTATCAAAGTAAAAGTGGTCGACTTTGGTTTTCCCGGGAGTAGCCAGGGAATCCTTGGAGTTGATGTGTTAAAGGCGTCCAAGAGCATTCTGGATTTTGCTTGCCACGTTCTTTCGATCGGTAACAATCAAATTACCTTAAATAATGAACAAAATGCGTGCACAAATACTCCACTTGGTCATCCAGCTGAAGAAACTATTAGAGCTATTTTCCTCCGAACTACGGAAGCGTGTCTTATTCCACCTCGAAGAGAAAAGTTTATTGCAACTAATACGTCCTGTAAAGCACCCGCTGAAGGTGTTGTATCTCCTCTTGGGGACGATCTTCCAAAAGGAATACTCATTGGAAAGTCCATGACTTGCAACCGAGATGGTGCCGTCTTTGTGAGAGTAGCCAACTTTGCCGATCATGCCGTCACATTACCGTGCCATACTCCCATAGCTACTTTCGAAGCAGTCGAAATTGCAGATGCAGGAGGAAATACTTCGCAAGATTGCGTGCTGCCGAAACATTTGGATGATCTCCTTTTCCGATCTCGCAAACACCTGCAGCCAACACAAATCGAAACAGTCCGGTCGTTACTCCGTGAGTTTTGTGATGTTTTTTCTAGCAGCCCCGATGATTTGGGAAGAACTAAGGTGGCTCAGCATAAAATCGACGTTGGTACAGCGAAGCTTATTAAGCAACCACCGCGCAGATTGCCATTCACTAAGCAGGAGGAGTCTCGGAAAATAATTGACAGCATGTTACGCAACGATATAATTGAACCCTCAAGCAGTCCTTCGGCATCACCCATCGTAATGGTAAAGAAGAAGGACGGATCGACAAGATTTTGCGTCGATTATCGTCGATTGAACGACGTCACAACTAAGGACTCCTTTCCCTTACCCCGCATCGACGATAGCCTGGACGCAGTAGCTGGCTCAGTTTGGTTCAGTATGGTGGACTGCCAGTCTGGATATTGGCAGGTGGAAATGTTTCCAGGTGATAGAGAGAAGACTGCATTCGTGACGAGAGATGGCCTATGGCAGTTTAAAGTTATGAGCTTTGGATTAACCAACGCGCCTGCCACCTTCGAAAGGCTGATGTCAACTATTCTAAGAGGGCTCCCGATGGATATTTGCCTGGTTTATCTGGACGATATCCTCATTCACGGTAAGAGTTTTGAGGTCATGCTATCTAACTTGCGTTCTGTTTTTAGTCGGTTGAGAGAAGCTGGGTTGAAGATAAATCCTGCGAAGTGCAACCTATTTCAAAAAGAGGTACGTTTCTTGGGCCACGTCGTTAGCGAAGTTGGAGTCTCACCTGACCCTTCTAAAATCGAGGCTGGCCGATACCGAGGAATACATCAGAAGTTAGGAGCTTTATTGGATTGTGTACCTACTACCGTCAGTTCGTACCGCAATTTGCCGAGACTGCACGGCCGTTACACCGGCTAACCGAAAAAAATGTTAAATTTGAATGGACTGCGGACTGTGAGAGAGCCTACGACTCATTAAAAAGATGTTTGACAACACCACCCATTTTGGGACATGTTCGCCATGATTGTAATTTTGTGCTGGACACCGACGCCTGTGATCATGGAATAGGAGCAGTCTTGTCGCAAGTTCAGGATGGGAACGAGAGGGTCATTGCTTACTTTAGTAAAACTCTTAGTAAACCCGAACGCAATTACTGCACCACCCGCAAGGAATCGCTGGCCATGATTAAAGCAACCGAACATTTTCACGTTTATTTATTTGGTCGAGAGTTTCTTATCCGCACGGACCACGCCGCACTGAATTGGTTGTTATCGTTCAAAAACCCCGAGGGTCAACTTGCGCGTTGGTTGGAGCGCATCCAGCAGTATCACTATAAAATACAGCACCGTGCAGGGAAAGCGCACCTCAATGCTGATGCCTTGTCACGGCGGCCATGTTTTGACCAAGAATGTAACCATTGCGATGCCAAAGAAAAGAGATATGACGTCACGGCAGAACGAGCAGTAAACGTGCTTTTCCAAATCAATAGCGAATTGGATCCCGTGAGGTTGAGGCAAGCGCAAAAGGAGGATGACGTTCTATCGTTGGTGACTCAGTGGACCATGGAGGGCATTCGTCCCAATTGGAACAGTGTCTCAGGAGGCTGCAATATATTGAAGGCTTACTGGGCCCAATTCAAAGCCTTATGTATAGTTAATCAAATCCTATGCAAGAAATGGGTTCCTGCAACGCGTAAACAACCGGCGCGTACTCTGCCAGTTGTCCCAAGATCATTAATTAGCGAGGCAATTGGGATATTTCATGACACACCCTTTGGAGGCCACTTTGGTGCCAATAAGACCTTTGAGAAAATCCGGTCACGATTTTATTGGGTTGGAGCCCGGAAGGATGTCGAGCAGTACTGCGTGGAGTGTGATACCTGTGCCTCAAAAAGAGGTCCAAAGAACAGAACACGAGGCCAACTGCAGGTGTACTTGTCCGGTGAGCCTTTTCAACGAGTCGCTATAGACATCTTGGGGCCTCTCCCGTCTACAAAACGGGGTAACAAATATGTTCTCGTCTTCATGGATTACTTCTCCAAGTGGGTAGAAATCTTTCCACTTCCGGATCAGACCGCTGAAACTGTCGCCAAAGAGCTTGTAAAAGAAGTCTTCCGTCGATTTGGAATCCCCATCGAGCTGCACTCGGACCAGGGTCGAAATTTTGAAGCGGAGGTGTTCAAAAACGTAATGGAATTTTTGGGTATCCACAAAACCAGGACGACGCCGATGCACCCGCAATCAGATGGACTTGTGGAGCGGATGAATAGAACGGTGTTGCATTACCTTTCTAAGTTCGTGAACGAGAAGCAAGATGATTGGGATGGTTTTCTGCCTTTATTTGCTATGGCATACCGAGCGGCGAAACAGGATTCCATTCAACAGTCACCTTTCACCATGCTTTTTGGCCGAGATATGAGGTTGCCGCCGGATTTACTATTTGGAACTCTCCCAGAGGAGATCACTTTGTGTGGGTACGCTAAGCAACTGCAGGAACAACTTCAGGAGGTGCACGAACGGGCGAGACAAGAGATGCGTAGAGCTGCTGCTCGGATGAAAACCAGGTACGATATAACATCTAATGTACCTCGCTTTCAGGTCGGGAACTATGTCTGGTTTCACAATCCAAGGAGGAAGGTTCGGGTATCGCCAAAATTGCAATCCGACTGGGATGGTCCCTATCGAGTTATGGAGGTAATCACCGATGTGACCATAAAGATTCAAAAGACACCGAGAGTAAAGCCGAGGATTGTGCATATTGATCGCGTAGCCGAGTATCGTGGAAAAGACCCTTGTAGAGCTTGGCAGCCCCAGGCACGGACTTCTGCTGGAGGGGATCTAGTCTGAAGAGGGGAGAGTGTGACAAATGTCATGCCCGCGTAAGGATACGCCCATCTAAATGTGACAGCCATAAAATGTCAATGTCAGGGGACTTGTCAACACGACGGCGTGGTTTCGATTATTCCTTTTTTTGGTGTCTGATCGAAGAGGTTAATAAAGGTTGCAAATTAAATAAAGGTTGCGTTTTCTCCCACTTCCTCGAGAATCGAATAAATTTACAACAATATATTCTTTGGTCTTAGCCTTATGCTAGGTTTCCACATGTCATTCAATTGACAAAGTTTTACAGCTTTCGTTTATGTAATTAAACGACACCACTGCTAGTTCATTTCCACTTGTGTCAATTATTGGCAAAAAATCGTTTGCCAGTTCATTGACAAAGAAATTTTGACAAATGCCTTTGTCAGTTGGTTAAAAGCTATTTCCACTTGCACTGCCAATTTGGAATAGTCATCTCATTGACAATTGTGAATCGTGACATTGACGTGCGAAAAAAATAATTCTCCGCAAATGTTCGACTACGCAAAACTTTGCAATATGGAGCCGAAATTTTTCAGACCCAAAATGCGAATGAATTGAATTGACTTCGAGTTTATTTTGCAAAGGGTGAAACCGTACATCACAACAAAAAGACACATGCACAATGCGTCTTTTGATTGACAAACTTTTGAATATGAAGCCAATTCATTTTGACTGTCAATTCAAGACAAAGCGCCATTTTTATTGACAACTCAGCTATTTCCACTTGTCATTTAAATTCTTTGTCAGTCATTGACAAACGCTGTTAGTCAATTCATTGACAAAAAGCTTTTCATATTTCCACTTGCAAATTTTCTAATTGACATAAAAATACGTCATTTGTCAATTTCAAATCGACAAGTGGAAACCTAGCATAAGAAAGGTTGTTGGTCTGGGTTATTTTCTAAGTTAGGAGTAAAATTTAAAAGAAAGTTCAAATTACACAAAATTGACATTACCTGCCTGTAAATCCATAGCTGTTTAGATGCCACTGTACTCACATATTTTTATTTATTTTATTCTTAAATATCTTTTTATTTCACGATATTCACTTCGACACTTTCAATACAACAGTCGCCACAAGAATAACAAATCAACACGAGACATTTCTGTGTCATATATTCTTTTTCAAAGGAATTTGAAACAAAGCAGAACATATTCGAAAGCTTTATATTTTCCTACCGCGGAAACCTTAAATTATACATTATTCTGGGTATTGAATAAGATTTTGATTCTTTTCTATCCCTTATTTATTCCTTAACCTGATATGCCCGACGAAATTTGTTGATGGGCAGGCACACACGTACACAGTAGCAAACGAAGTAGAATTATGCGATCATCAAAAAATAAGTGAGAATATAAATTGGATATTGTCATGGTATATGTGCAATGCGTCGAGAATCAAGATTGTGTGAGAAAGAGCTTTCCTCTCAAATATTTTTTGTTTCGTTTATTTTTTATTATTTGGAAAAGGGCTTTTTGAAATCTTTTTAATTTTTTGAGGCAGATAATACTTCTTGGTAATTATATATTCTTTGCTAAGACCCTTCCCTCATGACGAAATGCTTAAAGGTATCATAGGGACTAGAGGTTGAAGTCCCACACTCAGGCTTTCGATACTTTACACCTTTTTTTAAAATAAAAAAAAACATGTAAACTTGGTCGCGGGCCAGGCCTTCCAGTAAGAGATTTTGAGCTCTACGATGAAGAAGTCGCGGGTACAGCTAGGAACATTTGCCGTGTTTTTTTGATAATTATACTCACTTCAGTCAGAAAAACGATCTATACTCACTTCATCCCCAGTAGCAGCCGCACCAACCAATTGGTTTGCGGCTCGATTTCTTTTTCTTCATTTGACAGTATGCAAATGTCAAAACCGAGGAAAAGCAACAAATACGATCGGCTAAGAGCTAATTTATGAGATTTTTCGCGCTCTGGTGGTCAACTTATGTAGTTCTATCTTCACTTGCTGCCATTGGGAAATGTATCCCCACTTGGTGTGTTGTTATTGCTTTGTGTGTAAAATTTTACTGGGCTGGGTATACAGCTCTTAAAAAAACACGGCTATTATTAAAGATAATATAATCCCAAGATAGTGCACTCCATACAAAAAGCTTTTGCGAATATGTTTGTATGGGGGGTTCTATAACACGACCCCCGAGATTTTCAGAATATTTTTGCTCTCAAAAGTTCATCGCTCGTAGAGCTTTCACGTATTTGTTTTTTTCTCTCTTCTTATTGACTATTTTTCGCGAAATAATAGAGGGGTGAAAAAAAATTAACAGGAACTCGTTTTGCTCTTGTTTGTTGTTTTTTTCTTTTCTTGTTGTTCTTGTGTGCGGTTAGGTTTAGGCAGAAAGATATATTTCGTTGGATTTAATTGTCGGTGGTGTTGCAGTATTTTTTGTATTTCTTTCCACAGGTTGAAATTTCCGATAAGAACCTACTTTTTACTGCACTTTCGGTCATTTTTTTCAACCGACCAAGAGCAATGCTTTCGCAATAAGACTTATATAAGAAACTCTGTTATTTTGATTTTATGCTCAAGGCATAAACTATCGGAGTAGAACCAATCAGGTGTACTTTCGTTGCATTTGGCAATAATATTTGCCTTGATACCAACTATTGCAAGACTGTCGGTAAACACAGAATGAAATATTGTGTTTCTTACCGACGTCAAAGAATAGATCTGAAAGAGCATTTAATTTTTCTAATGCTAGACTACAAGCATTGCTTTTCTTTGATATACATAGTTATACTAAGCATGTTATCGCTATCTTCTTCGCAGTTGGCTAGTGAAGTACATTGCACTAGGTTTGTTGCAATGATTTTCGCTATGATTGCATTGAATTATTGGGATTATTGTTGTTGCCACCTTTTGGTCAAACAATAGAAAACAAATTTAATAAAGGATCTTGATTGAGCCGTATAATCATTAAAAAAAAAAATTATCGGAATCTGGTTTTAAGATTTCTTCAACCAGAAGCCATGAACCCTTAAGTGATTGCTTCATTCCATCTATGAAGTAAACTGGTTTCGACTTGTTAATAAAGGACCATCCTTCGACGTATTTCACAAAACTTTTATTGAACTCATGTGGAACATTTTTCATCTGAATAGCTGACCTAAAAAAATTATCCTCTTTTAATGATCCACTTTCCACTTTCTTCGAAAGCAAAATATGGGCCTATTGCGGAAACACCTGGTAAAGCGAAGCATTTCCTGTTCAACGAACCTTGATCGCAAGCAAAAGCTTGGATATTATTTGCATTAACAATTCTCCAGGTGACCCACTTTTGGATACAAAAAAATTTAACACGTATTTAAAATTATTGATCATGAAAGCATAAACTTTTTTTCCAATTTGTTTATAAAAATAATGCAAAATACAAATGAAATACAAAATAAAGTACAAAAATATTAAAACGATCAATGCGTATTGTTATTATTATTATTATTATTATTATAAAGCTCTGCGACAGACGCATATGGCACTGCGAACTAAAAGATCTATTGTGCCTGGTGCCAGTTAGACAAGGAGATTTGCTATTTTCCTAATGAAGTTTAGGATATCTCGAGTCGAGGCAGTATCCGCTCCGTTTCGTCTTGAAATGATAAATATTTTTTTATCGTTTTTAATTTTCTGATGGGCATAGTGTCTTGAATCGGCAGGAATGCGTTTTTGCCCCAATAGCTTTCCAAATTCGGGTAACGATACACAGACATGAACATCAATATACCGATGTAGTGATGAATTTCGGACGAATCGGTGCTGAAAACTGTTTATGCTTTCATGCAAGGCTGCTCTATTCGTTTCTTGAACAACCATATCAATTATTATGTCCGTGAAGAAATACTTCAAGAGTTTTAGCGGTGGATCCAACATTTTAAACCTGAAAGGCAGCTGCGAATCACATCGAAAAGCTACTTCGTTAACGTGTAGTCGCATCGATCTCCTTCGCCATATCATTTTAGAAAATTCCATGAGTCTTTTCTGATTTCATGGATGGCTGAAAAATGAAAACAAATAGTCTAATTTTTAATTCGTTTATTCGAATTTTCAATAATACCTGAATCAGTGAAACAATCAGCAGAAAACTCAACATCAGGACCACTCTCCTCAACTGAAGGAAGAGGAGACCGGGCTCTTTTTTGTGGTTTGAAACGAGATGAAGTCGACGCTAATATTTCCATTGGTTCTGTAATTTCCAATATTTCTATAGCTTGTGATGTATATGCAACTGCTTTTATAGTTTCAACTATTTCTGCTGCTTCCACTGTTTTAACGAGCGTTGATAAAGCCGTAATATGTAAATCATCAGTTGAGCTAACATTGACCGACAGGTTGATGACTTGAATAAAACAGTCACTCGTTTCTCCTGCATTCATTTCTTTAATGGCCTGCGAAATGCATAGCTCATTTTCAGCCGATGTTTTATCAGAAATATAGTCTGGATCGTTGAATTCATGTCCACTGCTGAGATCACCGTCATCGTCTTCGCCCGTGTCGAGAGACTCCATAAACTCTCTTAATTTTTCGTCGTCTTTATCTGATAGTTTGAAACTTTTACTTGTATAACGCTCTTTATTCTCCATTTTTATCTAAACCATAGGCGAAACGATGCAAACAATGATAAATGGCGGCAAAAGAAATTTTGGCGTAGACGGTTATGGCTGCCCTGAGGCCGCCTTCGTATTTCGTTTCTCAAGCACGACATTTTCATTTTTATTTATTATTTGTTTTCTTATTATGAAAGTACATGAATATATGTATCTAATTAGTGTAAAATTCCCGACTCTTTCGAATAATTTGAAGTGTTTTATTTCTTTATGAGCATTTTCTTTTTTTTTGCGAGCACTAATTTTTGTTGTTAACACATTGATTTTTCACATGCAAGTGACTACTACAACGAGACAAAACTTCGCAGTGTGCTGGAACGTAGTTTCAAATGTCGCTTGAAGTATGATTGAAGGCATGCTAAACCGTTATAAAAAATAAAATAAAAATCGCACATGGAATAAATGGGCAGTAGGCGACAGCTGCCCTGAGGCAGCCTTAAACGATAGAGTGAACAAATCGGCCCTTAGTGTAATTTTAATTTCGTTAAATCAAGTTCGGATTTTATGATTTTTTATTTATTATGCTTTCTACTTAACGAAGTATAACTGAAGTAAAACAATTCTTAACTCTTTCTTTCTTTTCCTAAAATTCGGAATTATTTTTAAAGACTAGGGTTAGAGAAGTGAATTTATGAGTTTTGGAACAGTGCATCGCAGTTCCCTTTCTCCATAAGTGTTGAACGCTGCTGGAACATCTAGCATTCCTTTGGATTGTCTTCTTGTGTTGAGTGTGTGGCTTATAGGCTGCAAAAACCGCCGGTCAGTCATAAAATGTAATAGTAGCCGAATTTTATTATCGCCGATGATCCATATAGATCATTTATTTGTATGCATTACAACAACAACACAGGATCCTGCTATTGATCAAGATCAATTTTCCTGATCTAAAAATTAGTTTTTGTGTAAGCTAGATATCTCATCCAAATGGGTTTTCGCTGCATATCCCCAGGCCGGGACTCCGAATCGGATGCGCGACTCAGCTAGCGAGTAGTACACCTGCTTTTGCACTTCCAGATTCGAGTACCGCTTAAAATACACCATTGCAAAGACAGTGCTCTTTATTTGAAGACGCAGGACATTTATATGCTCGTCGATGGTTACTCCGAGATATTTGATACTTTTGACTACCTCAATTTAATTAGGTTTGTTCGATGTTCCCAGCCCTAGGGCGCCCTGACGAGTGTCAGTGTATTTCCGTGGCTGTCAAAAGTGCAGAACCATGGTGAACATCAAACGCAGGGCAGAATAAAAAGTGCGTTTTCAGTGAAGCACTAGATGACATCGAACACATTAGTGCGAAACCAGTGCGCCCTAGGGCGGACATTGAACAAACCTATTGTTATTGGTTGATAGTGAGCAGCAGTCGTTTTGATGATAGATCTGGATAGCTTCCGGTCGCTTAGATGAAGTGCGAATGTGCATTACCTTTGTTTTATCTGCATTAATAACTAGTCCGCTTTCATGGTACCATTAAGAGCAATGGTTCTCAACCTTTTAATAGTACGACCCTTAATTTTCTTAAAAAATTATTGACGACCCAAAGATAAATAATTCAATTTTAAAAGTATATAATATTTTATTTTTTTTTGTCTTGTCAAAGTAAGTTGAAAGAAAGATTTTTATTTCTCTTGGAATCCACGAATATCTTCTCCCACTTACTCTTCATGCACGTCCAAAGGATTTCGAACCCAGCTATGTTTGCGAAGATTAACGTTTTCAGGATATATCTGTTCAATTCAATCTCAAGTCCTTCTAAATATTCTTTGAGATCGAAGCCAAGTTGCGAAAGGAAATGTTGTTGGAATATAAAAGAAATTGATTGAGGAGAGGAAATCATGCAAGTTTCTCTTTGGAGAGCTTTAGCCGCCAAATTGTCAATTTGTTTTTGAAAGAACTAATTTTCTCGCCTATGTCAACCATTGTCCGATTCCTTCCCTGCATATCGGAATTTA
The DNA here is from genome assembly GCA_951813785.1 of Criorhina ranunculi. NCBI lineage: Eukaryota > Metazoa > Arthropoda > Insecta > Diptera > Syrphidae > Criorhina > Criorhina ranunculi. The sequence continues at coordinate 59,655,221 of OX638381.1, read as the reverse complement.
ACACGTTCAAATGATCAAAAATTTCGACCAGAAATGACAGTTAAGCGAGCCAAGCGTGGTCATCAAATTGTTTAACGAACGAATGTTTCTTCTCAGTGAGAAAGATCTGAATTTCCATGCGAAATTCAGGAAGCGAGCAAGTACTTTTCCACAAGAAAGCCAGCGGACCTCCGAATGATAAAGCAAGTGGATGTATTGTGATTGAAAATCTTCACACATAACACGGAATATATGAAGTTAATAATTATAACAACATCATTTAAAACTGCGATGAGGTCCGATTGTATCACATTTGTGGCTAAGTTTTCTCGATACAAAAATCAGAGGATAATAATAACATCATGGATAACTTCGCACACTCTGAAGACCTTAAAATAGAACTAGAAGCTATGCAAGTAAGCACGGTACGCGTAAAAAGTAGACAACATTTCTTTAATATCTCATCTATCTACTGTCCACCGCGATGCGCGCTTGAAAAAAGTGATTTCACAGATGTACTTAACGCGCTTAGACCGAATTTTATTATCGGTGGCGATTTTAATGCGAAACACACTTTCTGGGGTTCAAGATGCATCTCACAAAAAGGTAGAGCGCTTTATGAAGCGGGTATGGAGCACAGTTGTGACTTTCATTCGACGGGAAAACCGACATATTGGCCAGCTGATATAACAAAAATACCCGATCTAATCGACTTCTTCATTTTAAAAGGAATACCTGCCAATTTCGTAAAAGTTGACGAAAGTTTTGACCTCACCTCTGACCATTCTCCAGTCATTCTGACGATGAGCAAAACCCTTAATAAAAAAGATGATCAAGCGAGACTAACTAGTAGAAATACTAATTGGGAAAGCTTCAGGAAAGAAATCGAAGACAACATTGAACTAGGAGTACCACTCCAGACGCCCTATGAACTTGAAAACGAAGTTGATCGCCTCGTTGAAATCGTACAGTGCGCCGGGTGGAATAATACTCCTCACGAAAGAAAAAAGCCCACAAACTACGGCCTAAAATATCCACCGGAAATAAAAGGAATGATAAAGGAAAAAACGAAAAGCGCGTAAGAAATGGCAACAAAGTCGTGCTCCACAGCATAAAACGCACTTAAATCACCTGTGTAACTTGCTGAAACAGACAATAAGCAATCTAAAGAACCATGCAATAAGTACTTACCTCGAAAGCTTAACAGCGGAAAAAGAATCTAATTATTCGCTTTGGAAAGCTGTAAAAGGCACCAAAAGACCAAAAATCCCTTCGCCGCCTATCAAGAAAAGTGATGACGAATGGGCAAAGGGGGACAAAGAAAAAGCGGACATTTTCGCTGCCCATTTGGAAGAAACATTTAAGCCGTTCGATGGTCGAGCACTTATTCAAAATGTCCAACGCGAGATAGCACCTGACAATTACACAATAACACGTGCAACGCTAGCGGAACTCAAACAAGAAATAAAGAAACTAAAACCAAAGAAAACTCCTGGTTACGACCTTATAACCGGAGAAGTCCTAAAAATGTTGCCTAGAAAAGCTTTAATCAAGCTTCTCTACATTATAAATGCTGCGCTAAGATTAGAATACGTCCCGAGCCAATGGAAAATCGCGGAAGTAATAATGATACTGAAACCAGGAAAACCGCCGAGTGACAAGAAGTCTTATAGACCCATTTCGCTGCTCCCAATCATATCTAAAATCTTTGAGAGAATATTACTCAAGCGCTTACAGCCGATCATCGAGGAACAAAATCTTATCCCTGATCACCAGTTTGGATTTAGAACGAAGCAATAGAAAAAACGATGTAATAGAAAAAGCTCTTGAAGAAAAAAAGATCTGCTCAAGCGTATTCCTTGATGTCTCGCAAGCCTTCGATAAGGTATGGCATGAAGGCCTAAAGCTCAAACTACGTCAGGTCCTGCCTGCAGGCCTGTATAACATACTGACAACATATCTCGGGAGTAGACTCTTCCGTGTCAGGCACGGAAACGAATTCTCGCAATTCAAAGAAATTTCAGCCGGCGTACCCCAAGGAAGCGTCCTTGGCCCGCTTCTGTATCTCCTGTATACCCGTGATATACCTCAAGAAGAAGACACCGTCCTTGCTACGTTTGCCGATGACACTGCTATTTTAGCAGTAGGCAAAACGACTGAAGAAACGACAGTCAAACTACAAAACGCTTTGAATAGTGTTAACGAAGGGACAAAGACATGGCGGATCGCCATTAACGAGACCAAATCTGTTCATGTAAACTTCACATACAAGAAAACGAACAGCTTGCCTGTCTTCATAAACTCGGTGCGTATTCCCTTTGCCAACGAGGCTAAATACCTCGGAATGACACTTGACGCAAAACTAAAATGGAAGTCGCACGTGAAAAAGAAACGTAGAGAACTAGAAACAAAATACAGAGAAATGTATTGGTTACTTGGGAAACATTCCAAGCTTACTACTGAGAACAAGCTGCTTTTATACAAGCAAGTTTTTTTTTTTCCCGAGGGTAGGTGAAAATCTTACATAGACACTATGAGGATAGTGTCTCATAGTAGTGTCAGATTCCTACTGACTAAAAACACCTCCCTTCGATTTAAGTTCGTTCGATATTGCAACTAAGTTAAAACTTATCAAGCAATTTTTTTATCACGAAATAAAACGTTTGGCAGGTTACTTTCCAATGAAAGATCCTGCATGTTCCGCAATTTAATCGCGGTTAGTCCTTATCTCGCCAAGTCGCAAGGTTTTGTTCTTTGTAGTCGGCGAAATAAATTGCTATCATCCAAAACAGCTAGGACTGTATTGTTAACATGTCCCATTATTCGGTTTCTATGTTTTCGCGCGAAGCTTCTAGTTTCCGCTTCGATTGCAGGAATTCCGAGATCTCTGTGGATATCGTCAATTCTGGAATACCACGGTGCTTGGGCAATTTCTCTAAGCACTTTATTTTGGAATGTTTGTATGATATTCGCATTCGTTTTCTTGGTACAACCCCAAAGTTGTATACCGTAGGTCCATACCGGCTTTAGCACTTGCTTGTATAGAAGCAGTTTGTTCTCGGTACTGAGCTGGGAATGTTTTCCGAGTAACCAGTACATTTCTCTATATTTGATTTCGAGTTCTTTGCGTTTCATTTTCACGTGGGAATTCCACTTCAGTTTTGCGTCTAGTGTCATTCCCAGATATTTGGCTTCGTTAGCAAAGGGTATTTGGGCCAAGTTTAGAAAAATTGGCAAGACATTCGTTTTTTTATATGTGAAGTTCACGTGGACAGATTTAGTTTCGTTGAGGGCAATCCGCCAGTCCCTCGTCCATTCGTTAACTTTATTCAGTGCGCTTTGCAGTTTTGCAGTCGTTTCTTCGACTGTTTTACCTACTGCAAGGATAGCGGTGTCATCGGCAAACGTAGCAAGGGTAGTGCCATCTTCTTTCGGTATATCACGAGTATATAACAGATAGAGAAGCGGCCCAAGAACGCTTCCTTGCGGTACGCCGGCCGAAATTTCTTTAAGCTCCGAGTATTCGTTTCCATGTCTAACACGGAAGAGTCTATTCCCGAGGTACGATTTTAGAATATCGTATAGGCATACAGGGAGAACTTGTCGTAGTTTGCATTTAAGGCCATCGTGCCACACCTTATCAAAGGCTTGCGAGACGTCAAGAAATACGCTTGAGCATATCTTTTTTTCTTCTAGTGCTTTCTCGATTACGTCAGTAATTCTATGCACCTGGTCAATCGTCGAATGCTTACTCCTGAACCCAAACTGGTGGTCAGGGATAAGACTGTTTCCTTCAATAACCGGTTGAAGGCGCCTTAGTAATAGCCTCTCGAAAATTTTGGATATGATTGGAAGAAGCGAGATTGGTCTGTACGATTTTACCTCATTTGGCGGTTTTCCTGGTTTTAAAACCATTATAACTTCCGCAACTTTCCATTGGCTCGGCACGTGTTTTAATCTGAGTGCGGCATTCATTATATGGAGAAGCTTGATTAGTGCTTTCCTAGGTAAAGCTTTGAGAATTTCTCCGGTGATTAAATCATAACCAGGAGCTTTCTTAGGTTTTAAATTCACGATCTCCTGTTTAAGTTCTGTTAGCGTTGTACTTCTGAGTATTAAATCGTCAGACGGTAATTCCGGCCTGTTAATGTCGTCGTAAACCACTTGACCATCGTGCGGTTTGAAGGTTTCTTCCAGATGAGTGGCAAAAACGTTCGCTTTTTCTTTATCTTCCCTTGCCCATTCATTTTGATTTATTTTTAAAGGCGGCGAGGGGATTTTGGGCCTTTTGGTGCCTTTTACAGCTTTCCAAAGTGAGTAATTGGAATCTTTTTTCGCTGTAAGACTTTCAAGGTAAGAGCCTATCGCACGGTTCTTAAAATCCCCAATTGTCTTCTTCAACAAATTGGACAATCGATTCAAATGTGCTTTGTGTTGCGGGGCACGACTCTGTTGCCATTTTTTACGCGCTTTCCTCTTTTCTCTGACCAAATCAATTATTTCCGGAGGATATCGTAAACCGAATTTGTCCGGCGTTTTCCTTGGGTTGGGCGTATTATTCCAGGATGCAAGCTGTATGATCTCAACGAAGCGGTCAACTTCCACCTCAAGTTCATAGGGTGTCGTGAGTGGAACGCTCAGTACAGTATTCTCTTCAGTTTCGTTCTTAAAGCCTTCCCAGTTTGTTGTTCTACCAGTAAGTCTCGCTGGCTCTAGGTTATAGGCTAGTTTTTCGCTCAATGTCAAAATAACTGGGGAATGATCAGATGACAGATCAAAGCTCTCTTCAACTTTTATGTGATTTGTAGATATTCCTTTCACAACGAAAAAGTCGATCAGGTCAGGTATTTTCGAAGGATCAGCTGGCCAGTAAGTCGGTTTGCCCGTCGAGTGGAAATCACAGCTGAACTCCATACCTGCCCCATAGAGTATTCTTCCTTTTTGCGAGATGTATCTAGAACCCCAGAACGTATGTTTCGCATTAAAATCGCCGCCAATAATGAAATTAGGTTTCAGCGATTTAAACACATTAGTAAAATCACTTTTTTCTAGCGTGTAACGCGGAGGACAGTAGATAGATGCGATTTTAAGAGTACGCTGATTGTTTTTAACTCTAATTGTGCACAGTTGCAAGGTTTCAAGCTCTATCTTCAGGTCTTCGAATTGTTCGATGCAGTCTTTAATATACAAAGATGATCCGCCTCTCGCTTTCCCCGAGGGGTGACAAGCGTGGAAATCATTATAGCCTTTGATTTTTAAATGCGATCCATTTTTCACGTGGGTTTCAGTAATCAAGCAAATGTCAATATCTTTTTCACGCATGAATATTTCCAATTCATCGAGTTTTTGCAAAAGTCCGTTTGCATTCCAAGTACATATTTTTATCATTCGTTTTTCATTCATATTCTAGTTGAAGTACGCGTTTTCCGTGAATTACTTTCGAGCTTAACTAACCTATCGAGAATAATTGTATTTATTTTGCTTTGCTCTTCAAGTTTGGACAGAATAACTGAGAAAACGTGAGAAACAGGGTCTGTAGAAATTTCGGCGTTTTTTGGTTTTTCGGATGCCGCGGCCTGAGCGTAAGTCTGCACTCCTGCTGTCCGAGGACCATTACCCGATGGCTTTTCTAATGGTAACTTTCCAGTACCGTTTCTTTTCGGAATAGGTGTCGAGGACTTTTCTGTTGTCACTCTTTCTCAGCAAGTGCTAAAGCCGGTATGGACATATGGTATACAACTCTGGGGTTGTACCAAACAAACAAATGCCAATATTTTACAAACTCTTTAAAATAAAGTGCTACGTGAAATTGTCCACGCACCGTGGTACATAAGAAATGATGATATACACAGAGATCTTGGAATTCCTACTGTCAAAGATGAAACTAAAAACTTCGCGCGAAAGCACAAAAATCGACTAAACGAACACGTTAATTATACAGTCCTACAACTTCTGGACGAAAGAAATGTATTGCGCCGTTTACAAAGGACCAAACCCTTGGACTTAGCACGATAAAAATTAACCGCGCGGAACAAGCAGGAACTTTCATTGGAAAGACACCTGCCAAACGTCTCTATATCGTAATAAAAAAAATTGCTAGATAAGTCCTTACTTAGTTGCAATAACTAACAAATTAACATTGAAGGGAGGTGTTTTTTAGTGAGTAAGAATCTCACACTACTATGAGCACACGTCTGTCCTCATAGTGTCTATGCAAGATTTTCACCTACCCCGGGAAAAAAAAAAAAAATGGATAACTTCTTTTACTCGAGTATAGAATCCAATTCGTTTTCCCATCATGGCTGGGGCACCATCGGTTCATACTCCCATGTAGTCAGCCCATAAAATATTGTGCTTTTTGAAAAAAATTTCAACCATTTCAAATATGTCCAATCCGGTGGTTGTAGTAAGCAGCGGTTCACAAAATAAGCATTCTTCGGCCATGTGTTTGTCGGTTTAATATCTTATAAACACTATCAATTGAGCGTTATTTTACAAATCTACAGATTCGTCAGTTTGAAGTGAAAATGTTGTTGCGCGCTTAATTCCACAAAGAAGCTGTTCCAAAATATCTTCTGACATTGGATCTAAGCGACTTTTAACCGAGTTGTTTTAAAGTGGAACCATTCTTAATTTGTTTGCCGCGTCAATTCCACAAAGAGTTTAAACCATTGCAATCGCAGCCGGCTTAATTAACTCTTCACCAATGTTGTTCGGCCTCTTAGCAAGAACAATTTTCTATGCCACTTCGAAGGATGCCTTCTTATTTTTTTGCAGAAAGACAGTAGCTGAGCTTGTTGGAGCATCAAGTCTCCTACGATCAAAAACACTTCTTTTTCCTTCCAAAAATGAATTGGTGTATTGAAACAATCAGCTTGAAAAGTGGTCAAATGGCGTTTCAGTTTATTTTCTTTCAAGGACTCATTCGATAACAGTTGCATACATTGCACACATTGTGACCGCACTAAGCCTGAGTACTCCTTCAATTCAGTTAATCCAAATTTTAAGAACTTCGATTTATATTTTAATTCGAGTTTCGCCACTTTTGTCCTTTGTCTTCAGAGTCCGTGTTATAACTTCAGCTCTTTATTTCACTATTTATAATCAGCAAACTTAAAACTATCTAACACCTATATATATAGTATAATTCTGGCGGGAAAACGAATCTGTCTTCGCGCCTTTTTTATTGTCAAGTTACAGCTGAAAGGTGGAGTTAAGGGTGCCCTTGCACTTGCTCTCCTTCTACAGGGTGTATCATTACCCTTCCGTTTAGTTTGGAACGAATCTGACCTGCTTTTTACGCAAACGTTCCGATCTACGGGGGGTCGGTATAGTGCTAACAGGATCGACTGATACTCCTGCGTTGTGTGGTGATGAATGGTGATCCGACACTTCAGTGTCCGGGGCTGGCAACTCCGGTTCTCCGGTGGGATCCAAATCGACCATCTCGGGACTCCTCATTGGATATGTAAATACTTCTGGGTCCTGCCATTCTTCTTGGTGATGACTCAACGAAGGATTCCTGGGAATCAAAGTACGATTAGCATTATAAGAGGGATTACTTGCCTGCTGTAAGTCTATGGTGTCCTCTGCCACCACAGGGCTAGGCTTCCCTCCGGGTACTGCTCGAGGTCGGAGTTGATTCTGGTGGCGCCGCCACGTTCCTCTAGTCGTCTGCACAAGATACATTCGCCTTCCAACAGCCCTCTTAATTACTCCAGCAATCCACTTTTTGCTGCGCAGATATTGCCGCACAAACACAGGTTGATCTGCGTAAAACTTCATCGCCTGGATTTTGACCGTTTCAGGTTGACGCGCCTCCGGGACCATCGCCGAAAGCAGTGTTCGATGTCGCCTCCCATGCAATCTCTCCGCTGGGGATGATCCACTCTCATCTGGGGTTGAACGGTAAGTTGATAGGAATGTTGCCAAAGCCTCGTCATCCTCCTTCTTGTCTTCCATAATCTTAAGAAATTATGTCTTAAAGGTTCTTACCATCCTCGCGTTGAAAGGCGCTGACGTTATATGCCGTATTGAGTACTTCCGGCAAAATTGTTGAAATTCGCTTGACGTAAACTGAGTGCCATTGTCTGACACTATGATTTTAGGGAGTCCCTCCAACGCAAATATGGAGCGCAATGCCTGGATCGTAGCCTGGGATGTAGCAGACGACATCCGAATTACAAATGGAAACCTCGACCTCGAGTCCACGCCCACTAACCACATCGCCTTCCGAAATGGACCTGCGAAATCGATGTGGATACGCTCCCAGACTTCGTCTGCTACAGGCCAGCTGGTGTACTCCCTGGGTGACTGACTCGCGTTGAGTTGGCATGCGTTGCACTGCGTAACAGTTTCGGCTATTCCTTCATCGATGTTTGGCCACCAACAGAATCTTCGGGCCATTTGTTTCATTCGGGTAGCTCCTCAATGGCCTTGATGTAAAAGCGCTAAGACCCTCGATTGTAGCTGTGCTGGTATCACTACTCTGGAACTTTCGCTGTGGAAGAGAAGAACGTTAGTACACACACTGAGGCAAAGCCTTCTACGAAAATATGGAAGCAACGCTTTTCTGCAGGTGGTAAGCGATTTGGCCACCCCCTCTGCACGTACTCAATTACTTTCTTTAAAGTTGCATCTTTTTGACAGGCCTTAGCGATAACCCCAGCGTTTATAGGAAACTCGTCTACAAGTTCCTTACATAAGATCTCTGCCTGATGGCACGATTCCTCCGACTTGTCAAATTCTTCATCGGGTCCCATCGGCAAACGTGAAAGACAGTCCGCGTTTCCATGGCGTGTGGTGGGACGGTACCGTATCGTGTAAGTGTATCCCATTAAAATGATGGCCCAACGTTGAAGTCGCTGAATAGTCATATGGGGCAGTCTCTTATTCGGGCTGAAAATAGTTACCAGGGGCTGATGATCCGAGATCAATTCAAATTGACGCCCGAACAGATACTGATGAAATTTCTTAACCCCAAATATAATCGAGAGGGCCTCCTTCTCTATCTGACTGTACTTCCTTTGCGCCTCATCCAATGTTTTCGATGCAAAAGCGATGGGCCTTTCCGTTCCGTCTGTATATACATGAGAGATAACTGCGCCGATACCATGAGAGGATGCATCTGTGGCTAAAGTTATTGGCAGATCGCTCTGAAAATGAACCAACCTTGAAACTTTTAAAATCTTTTCCTTAAACTGGTCGAAGGAATGCTGTTGACCCCTTCCCCATACGAAATCTTCACCTTTAGAACGAAGTTTGTTCAGCGGAGCTGCCAACTGCGCAAAGTTATCAATGAATTGATTATAGTAATTTACCTTACCAATAAATGCCTCCAATTCTTTGAGATCTATTGGTCTAGGTAGCTGTTGTATCGCCTTTACCCGTGATTCCGACGGGCGTATACCCGTTTCATCAATAATGTGCCCCAAATATTCGATTTCGGTTTTTGCAAATTGACACTTTGCGATTCGGCAGCGCAGACCACGATGTTCGAGGCGTTCGAGAAAAATTCGGAGGGTACTCAAATGCTCCTTGTTCGTACGCCCGGAAACAATGATGTCATCTAGATAAGCAACAGTGAATTCCAAGTCGGCCGTTAGCTGCTCCATATATCGCTGGAAAATACCGGGAGAACTGGATGTCCCGAATGGCAAGCGCTGGTATTCAAACATTCTAAGCTCAGTGTTAATGACACACATCTGCCTTGACTGCTCATCCAAAGGAATCTGGAGGTATGCATCCGACAGGTCAATTTTCGTAAAGTATCGACCTCCCTGTAACTTATGAAATAATTCCTGGATTCGGGGTACTGGATGGCGATCTATTTCCAGCTGCGAATTGATGGTGACCTTAAAATCACAGCAGATGCGCAAACTCCCGGATGCCTTTTTCACAACCACGATGAGTGCTGCCCATAGGCTAGTTTCGACAGGACGCAAGATATCCAACTGCCGCAAACGTTCAATTTCCCGCCGCACATCTTCTTTCTGAGCAAATGGTACGGGGCGATATTTAAAATACTTTGGTTGGCTACCTGATTTCAACTTCAGATGCGCTACAAAAAGTTTACTGCAACCCAATCCGGACTCGAACACAATTTCATGTTTCTTACAGAGTGTCTTTGCTGCTGCTCTCTCTCCTCTGTCATTATTTGTAGGGCGGCTTCCTCCTTTGCACAATGTATTTGCAACCCAAAAGCTTGAAACCAGTCGAGACCCATTATGTTTGCACCTCGAGCTGTGTTGGAAACTATAAGTGGTAAAATGCATGTTTTACTTTTCCATTGAACACTGACATTTATTATTCCTTTTATAGGTACACTCGTTTCCCCATATGCTTTCAGGGTAAGTGTAGTTGGCTCACAAGGTGGACCTCCTAAGCTGTTGTATCCGTCAAGACCCACTAAGGAACAGGTAGCTCCGGTATCCAGCTGAAAAGTTAAAGGACGCTGATTAACGTGAAGCAACACAAAAATTTTGTTTCCATTGCGATCGGCTTCTAACTGCGCTGATGAGACTCTTTCTACGATGCGGTTTCCAGCTCCCCCTTCCTCTATGACCTGATTTATTGAATGAGCAGATTCTGTCTGCTTATGGCGGGGGGCGAATCTCGATTGACTCTCCTGTCGTCGATTCATCCCCGCATTACGTGGACGTCTCCTTCCTCGGCTGTTAGATCGCTGGCGCGAAGGCAATGAAACTGAGCTTTCGGAACGCTTTGTGGACAAGCAAACGCTACTAATATGCCCTCGTCGCTGACAGTTATCACACACTGAGTCCATATGTTTGCACTGATTCCGATGATGTTGGATGAAACAACCAGGATACGATTTCCTCATATTTAATATTTCATGCGACTTACTTGCAGATCTCTGGAAATTCGCTGTACTCAGCTGATTGACCTCGGTGGACGTCGATAGGGTGGATGGGCTGCTTCCCTTTAAAATACTGGATGCTAGTTGTGTCGACTCGTAAGCCATCGCTAATTCTTCAATATCCTCCAGGGTGGGGTCCTTTTTTTTGGGTGGCTGCGATGCGTACCGAGTCGTGCGGTTTGTAGAACGCGATCATATCCCTTATCATGACATCCGCATAGGATGTGTTGCAACCTTCTTTCGGGCACACGAAAACACAATCTCTCGCCAGGCCTTTAGGTCCGCGATCCATTCCGCGTACGTTTGGCCTGGAAGCATTTTTTGCCTCAAAAATTTACACCTCGAAGCGAGTACATGCAGTTTGGATTGAAAATGTTTAGTTAATTTCGTAGATAGGTCTTTGAACGTGTGTGTACTTACATCCTCTGTTCCTAAGAGTTTTCTGAGAAGCTCGTTGATTTCGTTTCCACACGTAGATAAAAAATGAGCCTTCCGCAAGTTGTCGTCCTCCAGTGAGTTCGCAGAAAAATGCTGCTGCAACTGGAATAGGTAGGTGCTCCACGATTCCTTCTCGAGATTAACTGGACGGAATTGCGGAATTGTGGTGGGAGTCGCTGAACATCCTCTTAAAATGCGCTCCATGCATTCCGTGTTGAATTTTATCATCCTCTCCATCCATTGCTTTTGTTAACTTAATATTTCTTCCAACGCTCGTGACTCCATTTCCAATCTTCCTCGTCGCCAATTGTTATAACTTCAGCTCTTTATTTCACTATTTATAATCAGCAAACTTAAAACTATCTAACACCTATATATATAGTATAATTCTGTCGGGAAAACGAATCTGTCTTCGCGCCTTTTTACTGTCAAGTTACAGCTGACAGGTGGAGTTAAGGGTGCCCTTGCAGTCCGAATAAAAATTAAAAAAAAAATATTGTAGTTCAACTGCCGAATGATTTATATTAGTAATTTATTTTATGCAATGCTACTTGTGTATAAATAGGCGTAGGGAACATTAATTCAAAAATTAAAAATAAGTATTTGTATGAAAGAAAAAGTGCATCATACACAACACATTACAATAATATAAATGTAAGGAAGTTTATAATTAAGTTATAGACTTTGATTATTTTTGTAGCATGAAGAGTGGATAGAGAGTTTTTATAAATGTAAAATAATACTTTCAAGTGGTCTGTGTTTATAATTTTTTGTTTCTTTGCGATCCAATTGTAAACCATCCAAATCTGGGTCGCGACCTGAGTTCGGGAAATGCTGATTTAGAGAGAACGTCGAATGCGTCCTGCAATATCTTCATAATTGAATAAAGGTATTTGTGTTTTACCACGATTGCTATGTCATCGGCATATGCACTGGCAATACAATTTTTGAAAAATCTCAGCAATTCGTTTGTAAAAAGTATAAATAGAATAAGTGCCAGTTTTGACTTGACTTTTCTTTGCTCGTTATATCAGCCGCCTTGACTTTGTTTTGTCAGTCAGATAACTCCTGAGCCAGTTTGCAAGCACTCCTCTCGATCCGTTTCTGCTGACACTTTCCACTAGCTTTTCAAGTGTTGGAGTGTCAAATGCTTTTCTGAAATCAGCAAACAGTACAAGAACGTGGTGATTTTTATTAAGTCCAGCATTAACCGTATTCGTAAACTTTCCCAACGGTGATTCAGTGTTTTTACGTTTCTGAAATCCGTACTGATTTGTGTTTTGTCATAAAACAATTTAGCTGGTTAACGATTACTTCTTCCAAGCATTTTTCAACAGCTTGCAAAATTGCGATTGGCCTATGATTTTCCGTTTTTTTTTATTCCTCCCTTATAAATTGGGCGAATAATATTGACGTTTTCATTTGCTTTGGAACATAGCACTGATGCATGCTAAGGTTTATAATTTTGGTTATTATTGGAGCAAGACAAATAGGATTTATTTTGAGATCAACTGGTCTAATATTATCTGCTAGTTGCTTCCCCTAAAAAAATGTTTTGTTGAAGTTGCCAGTTTTCATGGTTTGATGTTTTTGTGCTGCAGACATGGATAATGTTTGACGCTTGGATGGAAAATTGGTCCGCAAATTTCTCCACAATGACTTTTAAGTCTTCGCCAGAATTTAAGAAATTGTTTTTAATGGTTTCATCTATTGAACGTTTCTTCCTTCCAATAAGTTCATTAACAATACTCCATGTTTTCCTCGGATCATTATAGGCATTTGTGAACTGTTGCTTATACAAATTGGCCTTTATGAGTTGGATGTTTTTATTAACAGTATTTCTGTACTTCTTGTATTCGTTTTCACATGTGTTATTTCTTGAACTATTTTTCACCTCCTATAGAGCTCATCACTTTTTTACGCATTGAAAATATTTCAGACGTAACCCATGGCTTATGTTTCCGTGTTCTTTTGGTAGTTTTGATTTTGAGTGCTTCAGCATATGTATTATTCATTTTCTGTACGAAGTTGTTATAAAGTGTCTCAACAGCATTTTCTCCAAACATATTTTGTCAGTTTGTGTGCTCTATTAGCTCATTGACTTTTTGTTGGTCAATGTGTTTAACCTCAGTTTCACATGGCGTTTCTGTGCTTTTAAAGCTTTTTGTTGCGTATAAAATGGAGTAGTGGTCAGAAAGATCAGTTTCGATTACTGCTGAGAATATATCCAGTTTAGTGACGCTTACATAGGTATATGTGGTCAATAAGCCTTGCAGTGTTATTCGTTATGTCAACACGAGAGGGTCGCTTGATGACGCTGGTCAGTCCTTTCGAGGCTATCATCTCCATGTATTTTAGAGCAAGGAAGTTATTCTCATCTTGGATGTTAATATTGACATCACCTAGCAAAATATTTTTCTTATCTTCTTTGATTATTCAATTTAATTCATCAATGAACCTTGCAACACTGGAACTTGGTCGCCTGTAAATTCCAAATATTTGTTTCCGTTCACCTTTGTGAGTAATTTCTAGATGTATGCCTTCATAATAAATTGGATAAGCTGGTATTATTGTGTAGGTTATATTATATTCAGTAAAAATGGCGACACCACCGCCTCTCAGTTAGGGTAGCCAGTTCTCCCGATATTCCGATGTTCCGGTCTCCCGGAAATTCTATGAAGTCTCCCGATTTTCCAATTTTTTTAATTTTTATTTTCCCAAAAAATCACGAACAGTTCAGAAAAAGTTTCATTACGAAGACGTGTAATCAGCGCCTAATGTAAGCATACAAAATAATTTGGCATTACTCTTTCTTGTTTCTGAACTGCCATAATACATTGACATTGATTTTATGTATTTGAAATTGTTAACGCATCACCCCTAAGTCTGTATACTAGTAATAACATCTTATTATATACTACTCTGTACATTATATATATTATTTTAACCTAGCCTATAAGTAGAACGTAAGTTATTGAATTCGCTCTCTCTTACTGTGACCGGCAACGAATAAAGTTGTTACTCCAACCAACCGCATTTTGACAATTGACATTTCCAAAAACAAGGTGGCGCAAAATTAATCATCCAATTTCGTTTTTGAATGACTTTTTTACTACATAAAAAAAAAGATTTTGAGTGATGGAAATCTTTATTTGGACCTTTACAATTTTTTTCTGTTAAGTGGAAAAGATGATATCCGTCAAGTGGCTGCCGCCAGTGTTGATACACATTTGTGCCCGTTTTATCGCATTTTCCATGACTTTCCGCAAGATTTCCGGTGATTACTGTTCGCATTCCTGTCGAATATTTTCCTTAAGGGCTGCGATTGTCTGAGGCTTGTTGGCATAAACCCTCGACTTCAAGTAGCTCCAAAGAAAGAAGTCTGGGATGGTTAAATCGGGCGATCTAGCTGGCCATGCCAAATCGCCAAAACGGGAGATTAAGCGACCAGGAAACGCTTCCGACACAATTATTCCACGCTCTTGCGGAGTATAGCGCTCCATTGCTTGTCTGTTTGTATACTGCAGCTGTCTAGTTCACAAATGTCAAATATAATTGGCGTACGACGCCATTTGCAAAAATTATAACATCTTCCGATAGGGTGATTAATTTTGCGCCACCTTGTATATTTGTTTGCTAGAAGAAGAATGGTGGCTTAAAATTTCTATGGAGTAATGAGTTTTTATTTATTCTCCCGATTTTTTCTCAATCTCCCGATAATTTCCTGAATTCTCTCGATTTACTAAGAAATATTTCTGGGAACCCTACTCTCATTGCATCGCGATTAATAAATTCAGGTTTAAATCCGTCAATAGTATAGAAATCATTTTTTTTCTTTTTGGTCTATTAATTTCATTCAGTACTGATATATCCACGTAGCATAGCACATTTTCAATTTCTGCTACAAAAGCATCCCATGGTTTTGTTATTGATCTTATATTAAAACTTATACAACAAAATTTTATTTATTTTTGTTAATATTATTTTTCGATGTCGGTAACACCATGTTTTACCCTAAAGTCTACTATAAGGATTTCCCATTTTACTTTTTTTTTCGGTTATGAGTCCCGCCCGATGTGTACGGTTTCTCCGTTTTAATTTTTTCTTTTGCGAGTATTTTGCCTGTTGTCTCCCACACAAATTTCCAGTTGCACTCTCGGGTTTATTCGGTGTTTATTAGTAGGTGTGAGACGGTTGTTAACATAAACAAATGCTTAATTTTCGGGTATTGCGGCTGGGTCATTGCAAGTGTTTTCCCCTTAATTGTTTTAGAGGAATATTGCGTATGACTTTTACCTTTCTAGTTACATTTGTTTTGCACGTGTGGTTTGCAAGAAGAAGATATTCTGAATTCTGTACGCACTTAAAGAACATTCTTTTTATTAAATGATCTTGGTGGCAACAATTTCACCAAAAATCTAATATTAATAGAAAACATAATTGAAAAAAATGTATTACTATTTTTAATAAATAGTAAATGTACATTTGTACATACACCATGTAACAAAAGTGTACATACGAAATGCTAATTTTCGTTTTAAAAAAGAGAATGTTTAAATTTGGAAGACTTTGCAAGAATAATTCACAAAGTACAGTTTTATTCTTAAAAAAATTAAATTTCTTCAAATAGATTTCAATTTACCGGAAAATATTTTTTTTGTTATTTTTCTAAGAATAAAACTGTACTTTGTGAATTATTCTTGCAAAGTCTTCCAAATTTTAACATTCTGTTTTTTAAAACGAAAATTAGCATTTCGTATGTACACTTTTGTTACATGGTGTATGTATATACTCATATGTATGTATGCCTCAAGAATAAATAAGAATTATAAAAAAAAATATAAAAAGGATCTTTACTTGAAAACAGATTAATTTACATACACACCTTGATATCGGCTACGGCGACCTATCGTTTTTAACGACCAAATTCTTCAGTCCCTTGAAGGTCGTTATAACCAATTTTTACTGTATGTGATCTTTGATATCATATAATAAGCGGCGCAGTGACGCTAATCCGGCTACAGGCGTTATTCTACGGCGGGTCACAAAAAAGATTTCGAACTTTCGGATGGAATAATAGTGAAGTGGACAAATGCAGAAATTGAGACCAATAAGTTCAATTTTAAAAGCAAAAAGCAAGCAGTAAGACTTATAATGAAAATAAAGAACCTATAGCTGAGGAAAACTTAAGTGCAATAAAAATAAAAAATTGCAAATATTGTCCGTATACCACGCATGACCAAGTCAATGTGCGATAAGTGCAAATACTTAACTTATTCAAACACCGCTGTCGAATAAAAATATCTCAATCTCTTTCAATCAATAAGTATTTTCGCATTGAGAAAAGCAATTGATGCAATTAACACTGAATACGAGCAGATCTCACAACTCAGAGATGGAGATGTTAGTGGATTACCTAACAAAAAATCAAACTGTCACTGACAGATTCATATCCATAAATATCTTTAAAACCTCTGCCCTATTACGATCACTCTACACAATCAACTCAACTCTTCCAAAGGCATTGTGTACGCCCCTTGCCTTATAAACGTCCCCGAAACAGAAATCGTACCAGAAATGATAACGCAAAGAGTAACGGAGGTCTACAAATTTATAAAACAAGTTTAGGGTCACCAACGCCAGACGAGCTGAATGCTCTTTACATTCGACTCATTCCAACCTCCAAGTATGGTTGAAATTGGCTGGTGCAACTCCAAAGTCACTGAGTACAACCCATATCCCATGTGGTGCCGGAATTGCCAGTTACTTGGGCATTCTACCAAAAAGTGCAATAACACACCTACCTATGTATGTGCCATATATGCAACCTTCCATCACACACAAACTCGGAGTGTTCCAGAACCTTGTACGCCAATTACCTCGCCCCCCATCCTTTCACATCTAAGGACTGCCCTAAATTTATCCAAATGAAGGAGACACCTAAAACGCATCTTCAATATACAGTTTCCCTCACCAGTAAATACAAGTCATGACTCAGTTGCCAACAAGGCAAAACAAGCTAACGCTACACACGACTCTTCTCCTCCACCAACCAATTCTCCACAAATCCGCGACAAACAACCAAACGTCAAATAACTCTGTATTAGCCGTGATAACGGACAACCACATTTCCACTATAAAACAATCACACTCCATTCAAAGCGCAAATAAATTCCAATTTCGTCAGTCCCTCCAAAAATCCCTCAAATGTCTACATTAGCTGTCGGAACAGTCCTAAAACAAGCCCAACAAAAAAACAACACCACTCATATTTCTAAATATAACTCCAATAAAACAAATTCCCTCTAAGCCTACGAATTAAGACAAAAATGAAGCCACCATTCCTCTTTACCAAATCCACAAATCCACTTAGTACTGACTCGAGATCATTGCATGACTAACTTGTACATCGAGAAATTTCAATTAAATAGTATTGATAGATATGATTCTTTTACGGCAACTCATCATAATCATAATTTTCATAACTGATGCATCAGAGCATGACGGTAAGGGATAATATTAATTCCATATAAGTAATGATCTACAGTTAACCATCTATTTCAGGATTCAAGTACAACGACCTCTGCCTTGGAAGGGAAAATGCGGACGCTATTGAGGGCCTCCTATAAGTCGGCGATGGACAACGTTAGGCACCCAGGTGCGAGCCCATGTATTGGCCCATACATGGTGGAGATGGATGAGATATTTGGAGATAAACCAATTATCTCGAATATCCACACCATTCATCTTGGGAGGCCAAACTTAAGTATCCGCAAGAGAAAAACAAAGCATGCAGTTTTTTCTGCGGGAACATTAAAGTTGAAGAGGGAATTGGGTGAAGTCAAGCTGGAACAGCGGGCAGCTTTTATGAATAAAGTAAGTGCATGAAGCTTTAGAAAATAAATGGAAACGAGGCCATGAGATCGAACTCAAGAAATTGGAATTGTTGCAATCTATTTTAAAAAAATAAAAGACATACATACGAGTATATGCCTTACTTTATTTCAAATTATATTGTTCTCATCTAAATAATCCAATAAAAGCTGACGTCGATCGACTGTGGACGCTAATACACTTCCTGCACTGACATTTTCGGGAATGCTTGTATCTGGTTGCTCTGGCACACTTTCGGTGAATAGGTCGTCATTAATTATGCATGTGTTGTGTAAAACACATGCACTCACAATTATTTCGGTCACTGTTTTTAAATTTGTTTGTTCCATAAACTTCAGCAACCTCCGGAATCTACCCTTGAGCAACCCAAAGGCATTTTCCACTGTCATTCTTGTTGCTGAATGTGCGTAATTGAACCTTCTTTGCAAATCGGTTAGATTCCCTTTATGAGTCAAGAAGATATTTTACTACGTAGGTATCATTTATAGTGTGAATGAGACAAGTTCCTTGCCTTACACAATTAAATATTATCGCCGCCAAAGGTTCCAAAACTACTTCTTCGAAAAAGTTGTAGAAGACATAGGGTTGGCTTTAAGGGCTGACATTGCAGCAAAACTGCCGTTGCCCTCCGATCTCCCTGGTAACTCCAAATCAAGGCCAAAAATTTATTTTAATGTGGACTTTGAAGAAATTAATGTTCGTTAGTATTATTTATTATTATTACGTATTATTGGTCGGTACTTACTAAATATTTATGAAGTATCTTTTTTGTTTCATTGATTTTTCTGTTGGTAAATTTATTTTGTTATTTAAATTCTACGTCCTTAAACTTAAATAAAAGTAGACTGAACTAATAAACAAAGCTTGATATGCGTTGAAAATAAAGAAATAATTATTTGTTGAACAAAAAAGCAATATAAGTTGTTTTATTATTTTAAACATGTTGTAAAATAATCATGTGTCAGATCCTCCTCTGTCAAAACCTCCTTAGGTAGATGGCAAATCCTCCTTCATGAAAGGAGGAATTGACACTTTGTAAGGTTTTGGAACTAACGATATGTTCTGGGCCATTTATTTAACTTGAGTGTCAATTGTGGTATCTTTTCCTCGTCTTTAAAATCTGCTGAAGGTATCCCCGTGTTAAAAAAAGGTAATCGAAATTGTCTCAATATACGCCGATTTCGATACTCCTAACGTTTAGTAAATTATTTGAAAACTTATAAAAGTTCGCATAGTATCATTTCGCAACAGAAATTAATTTTTAGGTGGATTTCGAAGAAATACTACCTATTGCAGAGGTCCTCATGACGCAACTTTCAAAAAATTTTAATGCAACTTTTCAAGACCTCTATAGTAAACACCAAAACCATGGTCCGTTCAAATGTTTATATATATATATATATATATGCAATATAATGAAATCTTGTCACCACGATAGGGGCCGCAGTTCTAAACCGAATTGAACGAAACTTGGTACACATGTTGATATGGTGAATAGCACGGACGAGTTCGTAGATGGGCGAGATCGGTTGAGAGGGGGGCGTGTCACGCCCCTTTACATTTTTCAAATTCCGCATTAATAATTGTTGCATTTTCATTTTTAATAGTATAGAAGTGGTAATAGTAAAATAATATTTTTGGAAAAAAATTCCCGCCATTTTGAATCCGCCATCTTGAAATTCTTTAAAATTGCTCCGATTTCATTGAAATTGAAAATGTATACTCGTTTATGGGTACTTGTTATAATTTCGCCATTTTGGATTACTTTAATATTACTTAAAAGTTGCATACAAAGGAAATCCACCTATCTCTTGCGGCTGGTGCCGGAAGGTCTTTTTTATTAATAGGTGTGTTTTTTTGGTAATCTATATAGGCTAAAAAAATGTGAGCAAAAAAACGCCTATCGAGGCTAACGAATGTCATCATAGCATTTTGGCAGCACTATGTGAAAAGACACGTATATATTAGCTGTTTTTTTCTTGCTGTTTTTTTTTTTTACAAATGACTTTTTGTCACGTTTGACATTTTCGGTAGCATTTTTCGATAACAATCGAGAAAAAATAGTTTGGTAGCACAGTTTTTATCGCGGCTAAAGAAATAACGCTGTCCAGATTTCGTAATTCTATACAAGCTTAGTTGTTGTTGTTATTAACATGGAAAATATTTTTTTAATATAGATTACCAAAAAAACACGCTTAATGAACAATTTGATTTTTGAGAGGGCAGATACACTGAAGATGCTATTCTTAAATTGTGTAGTGAAATCAATGATGGTTTTAATATGACTAAAGCGTTTGATATGGTCAATCGCAATTTAGTTTTAGACAAATTGTAAAATGCCGAATTAGGAGGAGTAATATACTACTGGTTTTCATTGTACCTAAAAGGAAGAACTCAACCAGTAAAACTTGATGAAAATTTAACTTATGAATTAGAAATAATAATTAAACTTTAGTAGCCGTATTACAGCTTTTACATAAAAAAATAATAGCTTATTTGACTCTGCAGTAAAGCTTCGCATGGACTTACAAATACTACGACAATGGTTCGCCAAACACGAGCTACTTACAAGCGAAAAAACTAAACTAATGATTTGTAACTTGAAAGATCATTGTCTTAATGATTTCGACATTCTTTTCTACTCCGTTGCCTGTAGAAAATTGTCCTTATCTCTTAACAAGTGTGACAAAAATAACTTTTCTAAAGAATCTGTGTGTAGTCTAAATTGTTTTAAAATTGAAAGTGTGGAAAGTTTCAAGTATCTAGGGGTCTTAATTGATAAAAATTTAAATTGGAAAATGCATGTAGATGAGTTTAAAAAGTATGTGTTA
Source organism: Criorhina ranunculi (assembly GCA_951813785.1). Classification (NCBI taxonomy): domain Eukaryota; kingdom Metazoa; phylum Arthropoda; class Insecta; order Diptera; family Syrphidae; genus Criorhina; species Criorhina ranunculi. The sequence continues at coordinate 59,634,200 of OX638381.1, read as the reverse complement.
TCTTTTACGCGTAAAATGTATCTCTTGAAACCACATCGTTCAAAGAAAATGTTGTTAATGATATATTATGGACTTGCTCATTCGCAATTACAATATGGTATTGCAAGCTGGGGTCGAACTTATAATTGTACAACTCAAGTGCTAATCACCGCCCAAAAACAGATAATAAGGATTATTTGCAGAGTTGACAGAGCAACAAATAATAAGCCTCTCTTTCATAGTCTCCGAGTCCTACCACAAAATTATCTTTATATCTTTAAGGTTTAAAAGGTGTTTTTCATGCGAAGTGGCTACAGTGCTTCTCTCAGAAGTTCAAGCGCTTACTGCTTAAGAGTAAATAATATGGCAACCGTAAACATTACGGTAGCTAGAAAAACACACTTTCTTAAATGTTATCCTGCGGCAGCACCTAAGCTATTTTCTTCGGTTAAGTTGAAGAATGGCTTTTTACTATGGATTGTCCTACAGTCGGAAAGTTGTTGAACCAGATACAGAATGATACCTATTTCTTAAAATGTTTAATACTATACTGGATTTTTTTTTAAGAAAACTGCTTCACTATGAATTTGTATTTACAAAAAATAAATAATAAAAATCACTCAAGTCTCTCTCCTTTATCCAAAGTCACTTATACCCTTATCAAAAACAAAAAATTTTTCGTGCACTCACCAGTCGATCACGATGACAGCATATAATATTAACACGATCCACACTCACTACACTGGCTCTGTTGCACCGGAATTGAATTTTCCGAGCTCCTCAAGGAGCTTAATCGGTTCAACATCTGGGCAGCAGGGTCGAAACTTAAACGCACATCAAACCAGCCAAACTCTCTCCAACTCACCACAGCTACATACATTAAAAATAATTCAATGGAACATCAAAAGCTAAACAACTATAACGAAATACTTAACTAGAAAAACCGTATCTCCAAAAATTATAGTTGTTGTATTGGCAGCACTCCGTAAACTTGTGAACTAGCCTTAACTACTATAACTATTGTAATAGCCTAAATGTCAGAACTGAATAGGCACTTTGGAAATAAGTCTTGAGCATGGTGGCAGCGGAAATATAATTCTCCCCAATAAAAAGCAAATCGGTAATACAAATCTACAATTAATAGGAAGGTTAAAATATAAATCAAGACGCAGAATCAAATAAAACCAAAATAAATTCTTTTGCGAGCTGAGCACCACACCCACAACGCTACACAATTGAACTATTCTAAAGCACGTGCAATGACGGAGGATAGCACAGTACAAGGAAATCGAGCAAAAACGTCAGAACTCACGAAAAGTTTAAAGAATACCAGTAGCACCAGGCAGATGACCCTAAACCCTCCAGAGGAATTTTCGTTTGCACCATCGGATTGGGAGAAATGGATAAAACGTTTCGGCAGGTACCGCATGGGAACTGCATGGCGAGAAGCCAACGACCAATCTCAGGTAAATATCCTAATATATTGCATATCTCAAGAAAAGATAGGGCGAGGAAACGGGTGAAGAATTCATCACAAGTTTGCATGCTTTGGTGAAACATTGTCAATAAGGAGCATTGCACAATGAATGATTTTGTTGACCCTGATCGTAGGTATGAGAGACGAAGGACTGAGTGACAGGCTACAATTAGATCCAGGTCTCACTTTAGAGAACGCGGCAAAAAAAAAGAGCAAAAGAGAGATGTTCAACCACATCATCTGTTTACAGAGTTCAACGATTCACTGATAAGAAACAAATGGTCCACAAAAGCAAATTAGATCAGGACAGACGTTGAAAGAATAAGGGTGAGGAAAAATGCATGCGTTGTGGTTATGAGCGTCATGAGTATGATAGGTGCCCGGCAAAGAATGCAGCATGTAACATGTGCAAGAATATTGGCCACTTTGCAAGCTGATGACGAACAAAAAGAGTTGATGAAGTCAGAGAGGAGGAGGAGGAGGAGTATTTAGTAGGCGCTGTTAATTTATGACTTAATGACGAAAGAATATAATTTTAGGTCGACACGGAGGCTGACGTCACATTAGTCCCTGGGAATGTTATTCAAATGAACAAGGGGAAATCTATTGAAAAATCTTGAGCAAAATTATATAGCGTCAATCAGGCCATCAAAATTATGGGAAAGGCAACCGTCAACCTGAATTATGAACAAAAATCTATTGAAGATGTTATCTGTATAACCGCGGACAAAATTACACTATTGCTGGGAAAGACTGGGATTGAAAAACTAGGCTTAATTAAAAAATTATTTGAAGTATCAAAAGGAATTGGTTCGAGGAATTTAAAGATATTTTTGAGGGTTAAGGGGAATTTAAAGATGAATATGAAATAGAATTAAAACCATTTCCCATATCAACCCCACGAGCTGTACCCGTACACTTAAGAACGCGTCGGACTGGTGTGCGCCTATGGTTGTAGTTCCCAAAAGAGGGTATTAGGATTTGTGTCGATTTAACTGAATTGAACAAATGCGTCAGGATACAATTATACCCAATTCACGGGATTGAATATTGGTTATCGCAGTTGGCTGGAGGAACATTTTTTGCAAAACTGGATGCGAACAGTGGTTTTTGGCTGGTTCCTTTGTCAAAAAAATCGCAGGAACTAAAAACATTCATAACCCCTGTATATTTTTGCAATAAACGAATTTTTTGGTATCGAATGTATGATGAATTTAACCGACGAACAAAAATGTGGTGAATTCGAATTGTATAATTTTTTATTAAATTCTTACTTACAAAAAATAGATGACCACCAGCTGGTGGTTGAAAAACGAGAGAGCGCCAATAATAGACAAAAATTCTTTTATGTACCACAATCATAACGAATAACATGCACGAAGCAAGCAACAAAGAGAAAAGAAAACATAATGTAACAGGAATTATTAGAAAATAGAACAATAGGGCAAATCAATATTGTTTGTCGTTAGGCGACCAAAATAACTAAACATAATATACAAATAGTTTGATTACAAAATTGTTATGAGTTTAATTAATATCGAACATTCAGCCCCCCCTGAAAGACCCAGGTCTTTCAGAAAAAGGTAGAGGTGCTAATTTTATGATGGGGCGGATGTAATCGCCGGTTTGTGTTGTTATGGTTGCGACACGAGTGCGATTATCTTTTCCGGGATGAACGTTTTTTATCCGACCCAGAATCCATTTCGATGGTGGTAAGTTTGAGTCCTTTACCATAATCAAGTCGTCCACCTTGAGATCTTCCTTTACAATTTGCCATTTTGGGCGTTGGTGAAGAAACGTCAGATATTCTGCATGTCATCGCTTCCAGAAACCTTGCTTTAAATTCTGTAAAAAAGACCAATTAGTGTACGGGCATACATTTTGAACACACATATCGGGACAAGGAACAGATATTAAGGGTTCACCAATCAAGAAGTGAGCCGGACTTAGCGCAATTGGATCCATATCAGAGGTGGGCCACATAGGTCGAGAATCAAGCAATGCTTCGATTTGTGTTAGCAATGTATGCATATCTTCATATGTGAGCCTGTGATCCTTGATGACTCGTTTGAGGTGAAACTTTACTGATTTCACCCCCGCCTCCCACAAACCTTCAAAGTGAGGTGCAGAAGGTGGAATGAACTTCCACGTAATCTGGTCTTTTGTTGTTGTTATATATCCAGCATTACTGGCAACTCTACCATAGCTTATAATTGGTAACACTGCGGTATCCATCTGTCAAGGGCGGAATTCTGACGTCTGTCACATGGGCTTTTTTCTCTTTCTTCGACCGATCAACCACACGTGTTTGCAAATGAATAAAAATTGAAGTATTTGAAATTACTGGTGTTTGCTTATTAAGTTGGATATTATTTAATACTGGCGACGAGGAAAACAAAAGGAAACAGATTAAAGATAAAGATGAATGACACGGGATTAACTAATGTAAATACCGAGACGGCACCATCGTCAGCTTTTGGGAGGTTAGATCAATGCCAACCAGCATCCATGTCGTGGAATAATTACAAAGAAAGAATGGAATTCTTCTTTGAAGCAAACGGAATTAAAAACGAAGCACAAGAAAAAGCAATTTTCCTTGCGAGTTATGGATAAATTGCCACAGCAAAATATTCCGGAGCGAAAAATTAATAACACTACCAATAAAAGGCCGGGTTAATTTTCACGACTTTATTTACCTGTTACTCTTTTAACACTGTTTCTTATTTTTCATATCTTAAAAGCTAACCTACTATGCAGAAAGTGAATGCACTTACAAATGATTGGTCATCATGATTTGGTGTCAACAGAGTTCAGCGGTTTCTTGCTGACAATGCGAATGTACGGAAGAACTTCGCTATTGCACTGTTACCAAATCATGCTGACCAATCGATCGGAAGTTTGTTGTCATTCACCTTCGTTGACGTCGAGGTCGACGTAACCCCTCCCTTCCTTGATTGGAAACTCTCCCGAGTTTTACTATTTATTGTTATTTTGAGTGATTTATATTTACAGCTAATAAGTATAGAAAGAGTAATTAAAAGGCTTATAACAATTAAAATGGCAATTAACATGATCCAATTGTGTACAATATTATCTTTTTTGTGGAATTTAATTTCTTTAATTTCTTCTATATTTTCTATTTGGCTAATAATAAGTTCGTCAAATGTGAGTTTACTAATAGTTTCATTAATCTTAAAATTGGTTGTCAGTGCAAGCTCCTTCATCTTCTGCACCGGTGCATAATATGCATGTGAAATTGTCATCAATGACAGATTTCCCCGCTCTTCCCTAACTGAGACAACCGAGTGAGAGAAGAACTTTTCAACCAGATGCCAGCAGCAGTTTACAACCACCAAACACATCATGTGGGACTGATACACGCCAAACAAGAGGTTTGATCGGCAGCAACAACAATCTTTTCAGTATGGAAGAATTAAATAGTTTAGTGCTGGAAATGATATCCAAACTATCAACATGTAAATCTAAGTCAGATCAGTTTCAAGTAATCGCACAGTTAGCAACAAAATTTCTATATTGTAATGATGACAAGTAATATGATAGATAGTAATTTAAATATTATAACATGGAATGCTAGGGGAATTCGACACAAATGCGTGGAGTTCATAAACTTTTTGAATGCAAAAAACATCCACATAGCTTTAATAACTGAAACTTGGCTTAATCAAGATTATCGTTTGTCTACACCGAACTATAAATGTTACAGAGTTGATAGAACTGTTGGAATTGGTGGTGGCATAGCTATCTTCGTAAGAACATCGGTTCAACACTCGCTTCTACCAATTATTAAAACACAGTTGGTACAAAACTTAGGTATCGAGGTGAAACTAAGTTACCAAAAAACAATTAAAGTTTTCTGTGTTTACTTCCCTGGTAGCACGGTTTCGTTGCTTAATAAGACTAGCCTGAGAAGCGATTTGCGAAAAATGTTCTCTATGAATAATGATTATTTAATTGGTGGTGATCTAAACTGTAGACACAAGGATTGGGGTTGCCTTCGAGCCAATGCCTGGGGTAATTTGTTATCAAATCTTTCTGTTGTGTTACCGATATCCATTTTGTTTCCGTGTCATCCAACTTATGTACCTGCTGGCTCACGTGGTCGTCCATCTGTGCTAGATATCTTTGTTACAAACTGTCCTAATTATGTGACTCAACCTATCACATTTAACGAATTAAATTCGGATCACAACCCGGTTTTCTGCAAGCTTCTTTGGTCTGGAGTAGAGCATGTTCGATATATCCAAGATCTAAAAAATGCCAATTGGACTCATTATAGATCTAGAATAAACCAAAAGCTTAGGCATTTTGATACTAATCTAGATCTTATAACATGTAAACAGGATGTTGACTCTCTCGTGGATGATTTCACAAAACATATCCTTGATGCAGCTGACGAAAGCATACCAAAAGTAGCTAAGAAGAACTTTTCTACTAAGCTTCCAGCACATATATTAAATCTCATTAAGATAAGAAACATGTACAGAAGGAATTGGCAGAGGTACAGAATAGAAGTCTTCAGGAATGAAGTTAAGTACTTCAGTAAGCTCATTGAAGAAGAAATCGCGTTTTGGCGAAATGAGTCCTGGAACAAAAAACTTAAAAATTTAGACTTTAACGCGAAGCCTATGTGGAACGTAGTCAAAATAGTTCGAAACAAAAGTAGACGTGTACCATGCCTCAGGAACACATCAAATATCTTCTTTACAGACATCGAGAAAGCAAATGTTCTTGCTCACACTTTTGAGCGTAATCATAACATTTCACAAAATTTGAGCGATATGCATACGGTTTCATTGGTAGATAGCACGGTTCAAACGCTCAGATCTTTAGAAATAGATTTACCAGTAGATGCCTATGTATGTGAAGATGATATCGAGTTCTTCATTAAAAATTTAGTAACTAGAAAATCTGGAGGGCTAGATCGAATAAGAAATGTTTACATCAAGGAGCTACCTAAAATCGGTGTCAAAATGTTAGCTTACGTTATGAACGCCTGTCTAAAATTGCAATATTTTCCACTAAAGTGGAAGCTTGCAAAAGTGACACCGATATTAAAAGCGGGCAAGCCCTCAGACGATCCAAATAATTACCGACCAATCAGTCTACTTAGTAATTTGAGCAAAATTTATGAGAGGATTCTTAAAGAAAAAATCACTAAATTTACTGAAAATAATAAGATTCTTCCCGATGAACAATTTGGGTTTAGGCGCTTCCATAGCACTTCCCATCAAGTAATGAGGATTTGCAATCATGTAAGAAGTAATCGGTTAGTAGGAAAATCAACTGGCATAATTTTAGTCGATATAGAAAAGGCTTTCGACTCAGTCTGGCATAATGGTTTGATCTTCAAAATGACCAACCTCAATTTCCCACCTTATCTGTGCAATATAGTTCTAAGTTTTCTGTCTGATCGATGTTTTGAAGTGCATGTCAACAGTGGTGTGTCTAATTTAATACAATACAAGTCGGGAGTACCTCAAGGCTCAGTCTTGGCGCCTTTACTTTACAACCTGTACACGTCCGATTTTCCTGAATTACCGGGGTGTGAAGCAGCAATTTTTGCTGATGATACGGCTGTATTTTCATCTCATGAGCTTGCTCTTAATATTGAGAACAATCTGAAAAATGCGATGGAAATTTTGCTAAAGTACCTCACAAAATGGAATATTAGGCTAAATGTGGACAAATTGCAAGCGATCTTTTTCACACGAAAAAGAAAAGCTTGCTTTCTTCCCGCTTCTAGCTTACAGGTAAATGGAGTCGATCTGAAATCTAAAAATTCCATTAAATACCTAGGTATTTACCTTGACAGTAAGCTGACATTTCAGGAACATATCAGACAGACTGTTAATAAAGTAAAAATCGCAACGAAAATGCTTTACCCATTCATTAACAGAAAATCTTCTTTATCTCTACCAAATAAAATAATAATAATGAAAGTTATTTTCCAAGCAATACTTCTTTATGGCTGTCCAGTATGGGGAAAATCAGCAAAATGTCACCTAAAAAAACTTCAAGTAGCACAAAACAAAGTTCTAAAACTTATGTTAAACCTAGCGTGGGATTATCCCACTTCTCACCTTCACAAAAAGCGGGTGTTGAACCGATATCTTCGAAAATAGTAAAACAAACAAATAAGTTTATCAATTCCTGCGCTTTTGCTGACAATCGCCTTGTCAATGCCCTATTTGAGACAAATAGCAACTAAAGCTATTTAAACTATTATTTCTATACTTATTTGTCCTTATATATATTTTATTTATTTATTAAAACCTATTCATCTATTCTTCTTGTTAGTTTGTTTATATGTATATATACTTATTTACCTATTATTTATTCATCTTTATTTATTTATTTATTTATTTATTTATTTATTTATTTATTTATTTATTTCTTTTTTATTATTTATTTACTTATTTATTCATTTATTTATGTATTTATTTATTTATTTACTTATTTATTTATCTATTTATTTATTCATTTATTTACTTTTCGTTCATATTGTGTTTTGTTTTTTTATAATTTTTAAGTTATTTATATGTATACTTCTCTCCTTTTTTTTTTTCTTTTTTGCTTATATTGAAGGTTTTTCATCGTATTTTCCCTCAAAATCTATGTTCATATATGAAATATTTAATGTGTCTATACTGTAGCAATCATTTTTCAGAAGAAAGATATAAATGTATCAAATCTCTGTACCTTATGCTGTGCGATTACTATATCATGTAAAAATCTTAATACGAAATAAAGAAATCTATCTATCTATCTATATTATTAATTTTAATATTACATTTGTGGGAATTTATTAAATAGTTTCCGTTTAAGGTCAACAATCTTTCATCACATGAACTACTTAGAATCGTTTGATTTTGATTTTTTAATAATATTAAACTTGGTTCTATTTCAAGAGTTTCCGGTTTCTGATTTTTGGTTTTAAAACAATTTTTTTTATAAATACAAAGGCTAGATTCTTTTAAGCTCTTTTCGTTACAATCACCTTCAAAATCATATGGAATGTTATTTAATGTGACAATTTCTTGGTTGTTAAACATAAGTTCTTCGAAGTTTTTATTAGTAATTGGGGTTACAAGTGGTTTTTTAACCACTATTGTTTCTCTCGGAATTTTGATTGCAAATATAATCTTGTCGTTTTGATATTTAGCTGTAGCTAGTTTTATGTTCTGTAGTTTGTATAAGTCTATATCGTATTTTAAGATTTCTTCGCTTGATAGAATATTGTTGCTCATAAGATTTAATCTTGCGGATGCGAGATTATTTTGAATGTGTTCTACATTACCTTCGACTATTTTAATCTTAAATAAAAGGTCTAAGTAAATGAGTTCCCTATAAACTAATTCATTGTTTGATTTTATATCATTAAATTTTTCCAAAAATTTACTTCTATCAGATTCTATTGCATTTTTTAGTTTATTAAAGGTTTCATTAAGGTGATTATTAATTTGTATATATTTATTGAGGTTTTCTATGGTCCTATGGTTATTTTCGTCGACTACGCTAAGGTGTTCCTCGATTTCTATTCTGTCGTTTTCGTCCATTGACCCGAATAGCCACTTAAGTCCTGTTCCTACAACGTTTAATAGTCCTCTTTTATGTCTGTGTGGTAGTAAAGTATGTACTTTTGTACGTAGTGAATTTAATTCGTGTAACAGAAGTTCCTTGTTCTCTATTTTTTCTAATTGATTAATATTATTTTCGAGCATGTTTAAAATATTTTTTATTTCTTGAAGTTCTATTATGTGTAGGATTATGTTGTAATTATGAATAACTGCTATCTCACCCAGGCTTATTTCGGTGTAACCGTTATTGCTGTCTATTTTCTCGATTATTAATGTCCCGCTCGTTGTGTATAGTAGCGTCGTCATTATAAGCATTAATATCCAGCTGACCTGTAAATTTTGTGGGTCTTTTAATATTTGATGTATGTACGTTATTTAATTTAAGTTTTCTATATTTAGGTTCATCTTTGTGCCTTAATGCTTTATAATTCTTAACATAACCTTCCTCTTGATTTTGTTGGTAAGATTCGCGTTTCTCATTTCGTTTACTAATAACTTTTTCTTTATTTTCTTTTAAAAGTTTTTCTATTACTTTTTTATCAACTTTTCCCTCTATTACATCAATAGGTTTTGCTCTTATAACTGAATGAGTGGATTTATTATACCATTCAACGCATTTAAAGATTCTTTCTTGTATAGAAAATTCAGATTTTTCAGTTTCTAAAACTCTAAGTTTTTCTCCTATAGTATTATGAAACCTTTCTATGTCCGCATTACCTGTATGGCTATTAGGCTTTGTAAAGTGGGTTTCTACTCCTTCTAACCTAAAAAATTCCTTAACGTTTACTGAATTAAACTCATTATCTAAGATCATTAAGTCTGGTTTCCCTTTAATAGAAAAGTATAGTCGTAATTTCTCTACGATTGTAACACTGTTCCTGTCTTCCAGAAAAAGAACAACTGCATGTTTTGAGAATTTGTCTATAAAAGACAAAAAACTATGTTTTTTGTTTATATAAATGTCTACGTGAACTTTCTGATTTATGTCATTTGGAGTTTCGGTAAGGTAAAATTTTGGCTTGATTGGTTTTCTGTCATATTTTGCTCGGTTACATGTGTCACAATTGTTGATATACTTTTGAATGTATATTTTTAAGTTTTTAAAGTATATTAATTTTTTAAGTCCTTCGTAATTTTCATTTATTCCTGCATGTCCTGTTTCGTTTTTATGGTATCTTGAAATATATCTGTATGTTTCTTCTTCGTTTGCCATATCCTTTGCATCATGGGTACATTTATAAAATTTCAAACTTGTGTTGAATAATTCTATTGATTCTTGTTGCACTTTGTTGTACTCATGGTCCGGTAGTTCAGAATAGATTCCAATTTTTCCTGATTTAAGAAATCTTCTAAAAATATCTGTCATAAAATTGTTTTCAATATCGTCGAGACTTACGTATATTTTTCGTTTTGCGTTAACTACTTCTATTTCTTTAACTTTGTTGTGTGTCAAAATAATTTGGGTGAAAAATCTATTAACAACTGTGTCTAATATAGGGATGTGATTATTTTGTTCTTCTTCCTGAGAGTGTATCGTAGCATCTGTACTTATATTGTCTTCTTTATCTAAGTCTATTGCATTTATTTCCCCCGTTTCTGCATTGATCCTACTCATAAAGTCTGCTACTTTATTTTCCTTGCCTTTGATATAATTTATATTTATGTCATACTCTCCCAGTTTTAAAAGCCACCGTTGAAGTCTAGGGTTTATATCCTTACCCTTATGCTTTGTCTGCAGCCATTTTAATGGTTGGTGGTCTGTCATTAAATCAAAAGTTCGACCATAGATATAAGGTCTGAAATAATTGACAGCCCAAACGATCGCAAGAAGTTCTTTTTCCGTTGTGGAGAATCTCTTCTCGTGATCGTTTAGAGTTCTGCTTGCATAGCTTATTGGGTGTTCGTCCTGAGTAAGGACTGCTCCTACAGCGAAATCACTTGCATCTGTGCTAAGCTGAAATCGTTTTTGAAAGTTGGGATATCTAAGAATTGGTGGATCAGTTAACATTTTTTTAAGTTTATGGAATGCATCTATATACTGTGGGTCATTTTTATTTATTCTAGTGTTATTTTTCAGGTATTTGGTCATACCTTGTGCTACTTTCGCATAGTCCTTCACAAATTTGCGGTAATATCCCGTTATTCCTAAAAATGACTTAATTTGTCTTGTCGTCTCAGGTAACCTAAGCTTTTGAATATTTTCAATTTTACTCATATTCGGCTTAATACCATTTGTTGTCAGTGTATGCCCTAAGTATTCTGTAGTTCTTGCGAAAAATGTGCATTTGTCTATTTGGATCTTGAGGTTATGCTCCCTCAATCTATTGAATATTTTTTTGTATGTTTTCAATGTGTTCCTCTATAGTTGTGCTAAATATAAGGATGTCGTCCATATAAACGACACATATTTTGTTTATGTATTCCCGAAGTACTGAATTGATTAATCTTTGAAATGTCGCTGGAGAATTTTTCAATCCAAACGGCATTCTTAAGAATTCGAAATGGCCAAGAGGTGTCGAAAATGCAGTTTTTTTCCTGTCGCTCTTTTTTATAAGGACCTGGTGAAATCCCTTTGCGAGGTCTAGGGTTGTGAAATACTGCGCTCTTCCTAACTTATCAAATATACTTTCTATATTTGGTAAAGGAAATTTGTCCCAAACCGTTATTTCATTAAGGGCCGATTTTTCAATTGCCAGATAAACAGTCTGATTGCTAACTAATGAATAAATTTATTCCACTCTTTATCTACTAGATAAGTAGTGTGGGTTTTTCAATCATAAAATAACAGCTAGATAGTAATTCGACGGTATTTTGCAGTACTGACAATATCAACTATATCTAACTTTACATGACGTGGGTGTGAATGAGACAGCTTGATTGAAAATTTTTCGTGTTAGAGCATAGAAGCTGGTTATGCTCATAGCATGACGTTTATCATTCGCCTTTGTTCGTTTCGTTTAAAAAGTTTTGCGAGTATTGAAATGTAATACTGCATTTTATTTAAAGCAGACATGAATTGCAATGCTAATGCAGGTGTAGTTTTTCAAAGCGTGGTTCGAGACAAATCGAATACAGTAAAACATCACCTGGTGAAATTATCCGCACATGAGTACAATATAAAGAAGCATTTTCTCGTGGAAACCGTGCTATCTGGTAAAAATCCTGCTGTATTTGTAATATTTCTTCTTGGTTTCTTGGCAATCTTACAAACATTGGTCTTAACGCAGCAATGGCTAGAGTAACCCTTTTAACAATGCATATAGTTGAAGCATTGACACACGAAAAGTCTCCTATCGTAATATAGAAACTTCCTGTAGCATAAAACCTAAGAGCAATCAACAATTGTGTCATAGGTGAAACACATTGATTTCTGAAATTAATAAAAGCGTTGACTTCTTCAATATAAAATAAAATTACATGTACATATTATGTATGTACAAATGTATATAACTAACCTTTCTGTTTTGTGCTTGATTTTGCTCTCTATTAATGAAAGTAGGTATTGGGTAGTATCTTTTTGTAACCTGAATCTTCTTTTGAAATCTGCGTTTTCCCATTCCGTATAATGGTCAGGTCTCTGTCTCACAACTCTTTTCTTTCTTAAACTTGGATTCAAGTAATTATGTATTAATTCTTCTTCCTCAATAACTAAGTCGTCGATAATATCGAAAAAATCAATTTGCACAATACTTCGCAAAACAAAACTTCGGAAACAAACTTTTTAAATTTGACAGTTTGCTTACTTTAACTAGGGAATTACATTTTATCTGCCACAGAAACGGGCAGATAACTTTATTTGGCAGTTAGGTATTTTATTCCTCGAATAGCTGCTATCCGACTATTGAAAAATACAAATATCTCTTAACTAACAGTTAAAGTCTATCTGATTGCTATCTGGCTATTGAAAAATCGGCCCTAAGTCTTCTATAATCAATTACGATTCTCCACTTCTTTATACCTGAATTGTCGATCTTTTTTGGAACAATCCACAGTGGCGAATTATAAGGAGAAGTGCTTTCTGTTATTATGCCTTGCTTCAGCATTTCCTGCATCTGTCTATTGATCTCCTCTTCGTGTACTTGCGGATATCTGTATATTTTCGAGTATACTGGCCTATCTGTTTTTGTGATTATTTCATGTTGAATTTCATGGGTGTGGGTTAGTTGTTGTCCTTCGTGGAAAAACAGGTCTTTATTTCTCTTTATAAGTGCTGTCAACTTCTCTTTTTCTTCCGAGTTCATGTCTTGATGTATTAATTTCTCTAGTATAGCTTTTGAATCTTCTAAATAATTTATTTGATCATAATCATAGGGACAGGAATTCAAAAATTTTATCTTTTCGCCGTGTATTTCTAGGTATCCTTCTTCTAGGTTTACAATTGCCTGCATTGGTTTCAACAGATTTTGACCTATTAAACCGTCAAATTGTTTATTGGAGAATTGTGAAAGTTTCCAGCTCATTAAGTTATCTTCTTTGAATTCAATTGGAATTGGAGTAATGATCTCTTCGTTAATTGAAGTTTGTCCGTTAATTGTGTTAAATAGGATGGGCTTTCGTAGTCTAAGTCGTTTATACTGGTTTAATTTGTTTCTATCTAGTAAGGTTGTTGTTGACCCTGTGTCGATAAGACATTTTATTTTGTCTTTACCAACAGTCAGCTCGACTATCGGTAAACTTGTCTTATGGCTTGCAACCGAAAATTTTCTTCTTCTGGCATTAAGTTTCGAATGTGTCCCACTTCCATGGGTTCAAAATTGCCCTGCCTAGTTTGTCTGGAACCTCTATTGTCGAAGTTATTTCCCGAATTTTGTCTAAATTGCCTTGAGTTGGAGTCATGGTTATCTGTGTTTTGTCTGAACTGTCCTGAGTTTGAGTTATAGTTGTATGTTTGTCTGAACTGTCCAGAATTAACATTGCGTCGTAATTCGTCTTCCCTACTACTTCTATCTAGCCTACTGCTATGACTGTTTTGGTTGTACCGTCTCGGTGGTGTGTTGGACCTATATCCGGTTATATGTCGTGAGTTTTGTCTGATAAACTGATTACTATTGTATGTATTATAAGCACTAGCTTTTTTATCATATTGTCTAAGTATACCTGTTTCCTCTAATGTATAGTATGCTTCCCTCAAGTTTGTTATATTTCTACTATATATTATACTAGCAAGATTCGCATCAATTCCATCTTAGAAGGTTTTTAACATTATAGATTCATTTGTTTTTGGTGAGAACTCCACAGGTTTATTTTTGTCAAATTCGTATTTTGTGTTAAGTTTATCTAAGATATATCTTAAGCTACGAAAGTATTCACTTACTTTGATGCATTTTAGGTTGATGGCTTGATGGTAAAGATGATGATAAGACTCTTTGATGCCGAAGTTTTTAATAAGCTCCTCTTTTATCTGCTCCCATGTAGGCTCTGGTCCGAGTGTCCGGATTACTTGAAGTGCTGCTCCTTGTATCTTGTTTTTTACATGACGTTGAAATATGAAGTTCTTTAGTGCTTGGTTTTCGTTGAATAAAGGGAGGATAAGCTCCACCTCTCTGATGAATGATGATAAGTCGTAATCTCTGGTTCCGTGAAATTCTTTTATATTGCCAGCTTCTCTTATTAGATCACTTGCATTTATGGAGGATCCTTGTGGTATTGCACTGCTGGGACGTGATTGCTGTGATCCCTGCGGTTGCTGTTCGTCTACCATTTCTATTTCTTCTTGTTCTGCGGTAAACGTATAAGGGATATAGAATCGCGATAGTTTGCCTTTGTTTTCTTTTGGCATCAACCTTCTTCACTGGTATTATTCACTAGCTTCTTTTTTTATTAATTTTTTTTGTAATTTTTAACGAGTTCCTCACAAGAACTGTCTTTTGAAATTCACTTTTGTCACTGTTTTTAGACGAGCTATTTTAATAAGAACTGTCTTTGGATAATTCACTTTTGGTAAAAAAAAACACTGTCTTGAGACAAGTTATTTTAAGTAGAATTGTCTTTCACTTTTGGTATTTCACTTTTGGTTTCTGTCTTTAGACGAGTTACTCTATTAGAACTATCTTTAGATGAGTTATTTTAATAGAAATATCTTTGGGTGCATTTATCTTAAGATAATTACACTATTGTTTCACCGACTGCGCCAGTTATGGATAAATTGCCACAGCAAAATATTCCGGAGCGAAAAATTAATAACACTACCAATAAAAGGCCGGGTTAATTTTCACGACTTTATTTACTTGTTACTCTTTTAACACTGTTTCTTATTTTTCATATCTTAAAAGCTAACCTACTATGCAGAAAGTGAATGCACTTACAAATGATTGGTCATCATGATTTGGTGTCAACAGAGTTCAGCGGTTTCTTGCTGACAATGCGAATGTACGGAAGAACTTCGCTATTGCACTGTTACCAAATCATGCTGACCAATCGATCGGAAGTTTGTTGTCATTCACCTTCGTTGACGTCGAGGTCGACGTAACCCGCGTGTTCAAGAGAAAGCGGAGGATATAGGCGAGTACGCGAATAGAAGTAAGAAGGTGCGACGAATCGTTTATGAGTATCTCAAAAATGTTTGTGGGTTCTATTTCTGTCACTAACACTTGAACAGGAGCAGTTTTACGTTCTTCGAGATGTTCCTTTGGAATGTCTGTTGTTGAATACAAGGTATTAGGCCATTGGCTATGTTGGTGCCTGATCCACGATGGTCCTAACCACCATAAATCATCAATACATATAATAAAACAGTAGAACCCGGTGTGTCTGTACATTGAAGAAAATGTAAAAATAAAGAAAGGGGGCGACTAAAGAAGAGTTATAGAACACAAATTAGCGATTTTAGAATTCTTTTCTGTCTGTCTGTCCGTTTGTTTGTTTGTTAGCGTACATCTCCGAAACTACTGAACGGATTTTCATGTAGTTTTCACAGGTGGACAGAGCATAATTTGGAGCGGCATATAGACTTTATTTTATTTAAATCGGATCTCGAAGAAAAAAGTTATCGTCATTTAACCCTTAAATGCATAGCGTATCATTTATGATACATATCAGGTTTATTAGGAATTTATTTATTATTATCTAATTTTTTTTATTTTT
The DNA here is from genome assembly GCA_951813785.1 of Criorhina ranunculi. NCBI lineage: Eukaryota > Metazoa > Arthropoda > Insecta > Diptera > Syrphidae > Criorhina > Criorhina ranunculi. Next base: position 59,618,063 of record OX638381.1, on the reverse strand, counting down.
TTTTTTTGCTGTTGCCACCAGTAGACATATCTCCATGAAAAAAAAATATCCATATGCGCCTACTTGTTTATTATTTTGAAATATTTTCCAAATTTCGCTAACTGAAATTCCGAAGCTACATATTTGCGGCTGTTGCGTGTTCAGTATTTTAATTATAAGTTTATTATGTACAAGATAATTGATTGGTAACAAATGTATTTCATTGTAGAAATAGTCTATTTACATGTTAAAACTATAAATTGAAGTTAAAGATCTGCAAGTATAGAACTAAACCATATTTAATTCCTACAAAGAATAGCCTATAACCGTCTCAATAAAGACGTCATATTTTTTTGTGAATTTTGTAAGCATTCGAGAGCTGACAGTGTGCAAAAAAATATGTTTTCAATAAAATCCAAGAAATCATGCATTTAAGGGTTAAAGATTTTCGGAATTTACTTTTGTATGTTAGAAAAGTTAGAAGTTAAGGGTTGAAGGCCTATAGACGTCACGAACGATTGTTTTAAAGAATAAAAACCAGAAAACTTTGGTTAGAATTATAGAGCGTATACAATTTAGTACATACAAAACCAGCAGGTGGCACTGTTCATTATTAGAACGCGCTGCAGTAATAATCAATAAATTGTGACTCCTTCAAATATTCCCCTCTAAACTCTCCAAAGGGGGTATAATCGGGGGGGAAACTGCTTCCAAATGCGATAAAATGGCAATTTGATGAAGTGAGAAGTGCATGTAAACCAAAAATATTCAAGGTTTCCGATAGGTGGCACTGAACACTCACGCTGCTATATCATAACGATACGTTTTATTTTGTTGATCAGTGTGTAGTTCTTGCACAATCTATGTCCACGCTGGGTATGTAGGTATATGTGGAATTAAAATCGGTTCAATAGTTTTAAATTCACAGCTGGTGTGTTGGTGAGGAGAGGGGGTAGCATTATGTGCTAGCAGGGCTTTAGTTCACATTCAAGGTTTCTTTGTCATAACTTTCAACAAGTCCCAAGCCGCTGATCGAAACACTTGACCTGTAAGCTATTAATGTAATTTACCAGCAGGTTCAAATTGAATATAATGCAACGCATGCGGAGCTGCGGGTACAGCTAGTTATTTAATAAATGAGAGGGTTGAATACCACGAGATGCGCAGTCAGCTGAATTCTGATGAGATCGCACATGATGCCAAGATTCCCTTGGTATAGAAGTTAAAATTTCAGATGTACGATTAGATATAAAGACTGATCATCTTTTAGGCACGTCGGAAAGCCAATGAAGGACAATTGCCGAATCAGTCCAGGCGAAAACTTGAATTTCTTTGTATTGCAAAGAAGTTTTAAGTTTATTAATTAACCGTGTAAGTAGGACGGCTCCGCAAAGTTCGAGTCTTGGAAGAGAGATTACCTTTAAAGATGCCACTTTGCTCTTTGCTGCGACGATGGAACTGGTTACGTTACCACTTGAATCCTTACTTGTGCAGTAAACTACTGCTGCGTAAGCATCTAATGATGCAACGCAAAATCCATGGAACACAAGATTTTCCTTTGATGCCCACATGATCCGCGGAATATTCAAAGTTTCGTTCTAGCGCAGGAAGCGCATCTCGAATTGAACGCCACTGATTGGTGAGTTCCAATGAAATGGGCTCATCCCATGAATATTTTTTGCGCCAGAGCTCTTGAAAAAGGATTTTTACAGTGATGACAACTGGAGTGAGAAAACCTAGGGGATCGAATTTCCTGGATGACTCCGAAAGAATACGACGCTTAGTAAACGATAAATGGTCACTTAAGTTAACTTTGTAGGAAAACGAATCCTTTGCCGGTGACCACTGCAAACCGAGTAATTTTACCGAGTTATGCCCTTCTAAGTCTTTGGGGGATAACTCTCGTTGGTCTTCGGGAAGAGTAAGCAGAAGTGGCCAACAATTTGTCGTCCATTTGCGAAGGTTAAATCCGCCTAAATGAAGTAAACTTACGAGTTCTAACCGAAGCGAGGATACTTCATCAATTGAATCGGCCCCGGTCATGACATCATCGACATAGAAGTCATTTAACAATATCTCTGCCGCGCGCGGAAACTTATCCCTAGAGTCTAGTGCTAATTGGTACAGCGTATGCACGGCTAGAAATGGTGCACATGCTGTGCCGTATGTAACAGTCAAAAGTCGAAAATGTTTTAGTGGTTGATCGGCAGATTCTCTCCAGAGAATTCGCTGAAAATTCGTGTGATGTCGGGACACTTGGATCTGCCGGAACATCTTCTCTTTATCGCCTGATAGAGTGTAGAGATGACGACGAAAGCTAAGGCAAATGGAGAATAGATCGAGTTAGTATGTTTGTCCTATTAACAGCGATTCGTTGAGTGACTTATGGTTGCCAGATCTAGCCCATTCGTCGAAAACTACCCTTACCTTTGTCGTGCTGCTGTCGTCTTTCATGACAGCATGATGTGGCAGATAATAGCAATCATCTGAAGACATGCTAATTTCAGTTGCAGGTTCTTCTTCCATGTGACCTAGGCTAATATATTCACGCATAAAACCTATGTATTTATCCTTTAAATATAGATTGGAAGCTATTTTGTGTTCAGTGAACTGAAACCGATTTAACGCGACTTTTAAGCTATTTCCAAAATCGGTTTGTTCTTCAGATTTAAAGGGTAAATGGACTTCATACCTGCCGTCAGGTAATATCGAATGAAAATTCACAAAAATGTCTTCAGCACGCTGATCCTCGACGGAAAGAGTGGTTTTATGATGGACTTCTTCAAGACGCCAAAGGCGCTCGAGGTCAAAGCAATTTAAAGTATCCAATTGAGTGCAAAATGAATCAACAGTACGATTTGCAAAGAGGTCAGGTGCCATATAGCCACAAACCACCCAACCGAAAATTGTTGGAATAAGGTCAGGCTGACCTTGCTGGCCACGAACAGCTGATCCATTGAGTAAGCTGAACATTTTATCAGCACCGACAAGAATGTCAATGTGACCCGGCACATTGAATTGAGGATCTGCTAACGTATACGAAGAGAAAACCTTTGTGTCTGAGATTAAATTTACATTAGCAGGTACTAGCGAGGTGAGTTTTGGGATAACATGGCACTGAATCTCAACAGACTGTTGGTTGTAGCATGAAAGGAGGTTAAGGGTTACAACTTCTTCGCGCATCGATGGAAAGTGCGATAAAATGTTTGCAGTTCCAGAGGCTATGTTCTGCTTTACACTTAGGACAACTGAAATTTGCTTCTACCAGATACGAACGAATTGAGCCTTGAGTCTTGTTTCTAAGTTGTATAAATCGCGATCGCGAAACAATAGGTTTCAAGACAAACGCAGCGATTATGAAGAAACTCTAGAAGTTCATTGATCGTACAATCTGACCTTGTTCCTGTAAAACTTCAGCCCACGCCTGTTTCGTTTCCGGATCGAGTTTTTGAATTAATATATAAATGAGCCACGGATCGCGCTCATTTGACTCTTGCGCATTTAAACCACGAATTACCTCATCGGCACCGTCGGTAATTTTGCGTAACAAAACAGCATTTGAAGAATTTGTTGACGAAAGCGATAAGAATGTTTGGACAAATGATTGAATAATCAAATGAGTTCTATCACAGCGATTTTCCAAACGATCCCAGACTGATAAATACTTATTGTCCGAGTTTGGCGTGTGTTTTAAAAGATTGCTTGCTTCCCCACCTAAAAATGATTTTAAATATTGAAGTTTTTGGGTGGAAGTCAGCGATGGATTGCGATCAATCGACCCCATAAATGAATCTCGAAAAATCACCCGAAAAAGTTGGAATCGAAAGATTTGGCAATTTGACGGACGCAGATACATGTGAAGAACTGTTCAGTTTTTCCAAGAATGAAGCTTGTTGACTAGCTAACTCTACAACCGAATCATTTGGATGTTGTGGCGGATCAGCCAGTTTCTTTACATGTATAAAATATGTCAAAACTGAATGCGCTACGAAGTATTTCGATTCGTACTCCTCAAATTCAGGCTGCGGGTCTACGAAATCTGTCTCCGAAGCAAACTCGTACAAAGCATTTTGCAGCTCGACAAATTCATTCCACGTCTCATTTAATTTTTCTAACCTAATCTCTAGCATAGACAGCGTTGTATTCATGTCGACCGATTCTGCAAACGTTGCAGCGCGAGAAAGCATTCCCTTTGCACGACCACGTTTTGCCTTGATAACATTCATTTTTGGTTTAATTTCTCTAAGGGCAAATATTTCCGTTTGAATTAGTTCGATTAAACACGAGATTCGCACGATAGGACAGTCAGTTAATTAAATTTGATTTAGAAAAATATGTCTATATGTACCATATGTACTACATACATATATCAGATTTTCATTTACACGTGTATGGGGAAAAATTCACTATTTCCGCGAAAATGTCTTTTTTATTCAACAAATTAATTCGGCTTCAGAAGGACCAGAATGTATATTTTTGCAATAAACAAAAATGTTGTGAATTCGAATTGTATAATTTTTTATTAAATTCTTACTTACAAAAAATAGATGTTCACCAGCTGGTGGTTGAAAAACGAGAGAGCGCGAATAATAGACAAAAATTATTTTATGTACCACAATCACAACGAATAACATGAACAAAGCAAACAACAAAGAGAAAAGAGAATATAATGTAACAGGAATTATTAGAAAATAGAACAATAGGGCAAATCAATATTGTTTATCGCTAGGCGACCAATATAACTAAACATAATATACAAATAGTTTGATTACAAAATTATTATGAGTTTAATTAATATCGAACAACCCCCTTCGGTACTTACAAATTTCAAAGACTTCCCTTCGGTATCACATCGGCCCCAGAGTATTTTCAAAAGAAAATGACTAGGCTTCTGTTGGGTATAAACAACTGTTTAGTACATGTAGATGATATCCTGATTTGGTCAGAGACGATGGAAGAGTGGGCTATGGTGTAGTGGTTGCATCATTGCTTGTCACGCTGAAGGTTCCAGGTTCGAATCCCGATGTCAAAAAAAAGTCGATCAATTGCGAAAAAAAGCTAACGTCAATTCTACTGCATAGGCATTACACTGGCATTAGGGTGGTCATATGGCTTGAAAGTGTTGACATGTACTAATGATGTTCGAAAGAAATACTGTGAATTATAAGCAATGGCAACTGAATGAGACTTGACTGAATTAAAACTCATAAATAAAAAATTCCGAACTACTTTTGATTACGTTATAAATTCAGTTTATTAGGTATAGGAATTATCGAGCAAAGATGCTGTCGCGACGGTGGTTGCTAGAAAAAAAGAAGAAGTGACAATTCGCGCGCTACTCACTGCCCAAAAAAAAAGTCTCCACACGAAAGAAGAGACAAAAAAAAATCCCGCTTTGCTCCCACTGCACAGCACAGCATAAATGCAAAAGACACAACAAAATTAACATATGCAAAGGCAAGCCTTTGCACTGTGGTATGCACAATGCGTGTGCTGTGGTAGTACAAGTGAATATACAAATATATATATATAATACAAATGAACATCTTTGCTCGTACCAACAACAACATTAACATCAATCAAATTCATTTCTTAACATGCCGCCGCCCCTGAAGGGCACTTCAGGAACTTGGTAATAGAGCCAGCTTGGTGATGGGTCTCTTGAACAGGCCGTTCTTGGTACGAAGTGTAACCACACGAATATGTCCATCCTTGCCTGAGTGCAGCTCTTCGATGCGACCCAGAGCCCATTAGGAAGGAGGTAAATTAGGCTCTTTGACTACGACGAGGTCACCCAGTTTGAAATCCCGGCGAATATGTCTCCATTTAGGCCGCTGTTGAAGCGAGGTTATGAAATCGGACTGCCATCTCTGCCAAAAGCCTTGCAACATATTTTGCAGCAGTTCCCAACGTCCCAATCGATTGGTTGGAACCTCCAAACCACTAGGTTCTGGTATGGCGGTGTATGGACGACCTATAACGAAATGAGCAGGGGTTAACGGATTCAAATCAGTATCGGAAATGGCACATAATGGTCGAGAGTTCAGTAAAGCTTCTATTTGGGCTAGCAAAGTGCCCATTTCCTCAAAGGTAAGAAGGTTGCTTCCGACGATGCGATGAAGATGCTGCTTAACACATTTGACGCCCGCTTCCCAGAGCCCCCCGAAATGAGGAGCATGCGGTGGAATAAATTCCCATCGGATGTTCTCTGCTGCCAAAGCCGATGACACCAGCTCGTTGTGCTTCGAAGACCGAACCAACTCGTACACTTCCGATAATTTTCGAGCAGCTCCTTGAAAGTTGGTGCCATTATCAGAATGGATGACACTACACTTTCCTCGTCTTGCGATGAATCTCCGCAGAGCAGCGATAAAGGCATCCGTAGAAAGGTCGCTGACCACTTCTAAGTGCAGCGCTTTGGTCGCCATACATACGAAAAGGGCAAAGTACCCTTTTATCAGCTTGGCTTTACGAAGTTTCGATGCACGAAGCGTGATTGGACCAGCATAGTCGCAACCGGTTTGATCAAACGCAAATGATGGCGAAAGACGAGACGAAGGCAAATTCCCCACCAGCTGCGAGGAGGTCGAAGAACGCAGGCGAAAGCAATCCAGACAGTCGTGTACCACCTTACGAATCATGTTTCTGGCCCCAAGTATCCAGAACTCCTGACGAACCGCGGAAAACAACTCCGACACACCAGCATGGAAAAACTTCTCGTGGGCATCCGAAAGTATAAGCTGCGAAATACGATGATTTTTTGGCAGAATTATTGGGTGTTTAATGCTAAAAGAAATATATGGAGCGTTCGAAATCCGTCCCCCAACTCGCAGCAACCCTACATCATCAACAAACGGAGATAAAGAAGATAATTTCGACCGTAGGGAAACCTGGTTTTGCTGTTTCAACATTTGAATTTCTTCCTTGAACTCCTTTTGACCAAACCGTAGACAAGTTTCCTTAGATGTCCGAAGCTCAGAAAAAAGTAAAAAATCAAAATATCGCGCCTCACGGGAAAGCTTGCAATTCCACGCAAAACGTAGAACATATGCAACAATTCGAATTAGCTTGGACCAAGAAGATATCTTAGTGACCAGTTCATCAAAAAAATGGTTCTCCGGTAGCGAGGTAAGAGCAGTCGCTGGGCGTTTCCTTTCCTCGGGAACATGTTCCACTTCCTTGCCAGCTGTGGCCGGCCATTGGTTGTGTTCTAAGGCAATCCACGCAGGACCTTTCCACCACAAATCCAAATCGAGCAATTTACTTGGTTCCACCCCTCTTGAAGCGCTATCAGCTGGATTCTCCTCGGAGCGAACATGACTCCAGACGGAGCGAGGCAGGTTATCCAGAATCTCAGCTGTACGATTAGCCACGAATGTGCCCCATCTGCGAGGAAGAGAAGAAAGCCAGGCCAAAACAATTGTCGAGTCAGTGAAAGCGAAGAGTTTCCCTGGTCTTACATCCAACGACGAGCAAACAAGTTTCATGATGCGACTAAGAAGTAAGGCCCCGCATAATTCCAGGCGGGGAATCGAAACCTGCTTGACCGGTGCTACTCGGGTTTTAGCAGTCACAAGATGAACCTCAACGACCCCATTTTCCGAAACACTGCGAGCATAGACCACAGCAGAATAGGCCTTTTCTGATGCATCAGAGAATCCTTTCAAATCAAAGTCCTTAGTATTTAACGTATACCTTCTGGGAATCCTTAGCTGGCCAAAATATTTCAGCTCCTGGCGATATGAAAGCCATTTTTTCGCGATTTCTGGGGGTAATGGATCGTCCCAGTCAATCTTATTCAACCACAGCTCTTGGAACAAAATTTTAAAAAGAATAATAGAAGGTGCCAAAAACCCCATAGGATCAAAGATTTTCGAAACTTCAGAAAGTAAATTTCTCTTGGTAGGCGCTGCTGAATCGTTTAATGTTACTTTAAACGTGAATGTGTCATTGTAAGGATTCCAGACTATACCAAGTACCTTTTTCCAATCTGTATCTGGATCCAATGAAACAGTATGACCCTCCTCCGTAGTATTGAGAATCCCCCAACAGTTAGACACCCATTTGCTCAGCTCTAATCCACCACAAGAAAGAAGTCCTATCAACTGGTCCTTCAACTCCAAAACACCAGACAGCGAATCAGAGCCAGCCGCAAAATCATCGACATACGAATTGTGCAGAATCGCGTAGGAAGCCTTTGGGAACTGTTGCTTGTAGTCCTTAGCCAACTGCCTTAGGACCCTTATGGCTAAGAAGGGTGCGGGTGCAGTACCATAGGTCACAGTACGAAGACGGAAATGTGCAATGGGGTCAGCTGGAGATTCTCGCCAAACAATACGTTGGAAATCGCGATCCTTAGGGCTGACCCAAATCTGCCGGAAAATTTTTACAATGTCAGCACAAAAGACAAACCAATACAACCGAAACTGCATGTAAACATTAAGCAAATTTTTCTGCAGGGGAGGTCCAATGTGGAGTACTTCATTTAAACTAAGCCCTGTCGAATCTTTGTGCGAACCATCGAAAACTACCCTCATTTTGGTTGTCACGACGGCATGGTGAGGCAAGTAAAATGTTTTCAATGACGTAGGCTCAACTTCTCTATCCGGAATGCGCTCCATATGGCCCAGTTCTTCGTATACCTTCATGAACTTGCAGTACTCTACACGAAGGTTTTCATCCCGCGAAAGGCGACGCTCCAAACTAAACAACCTCGATAAGGCACCAGAAAGAGTGTTTCCAAAATGCACATCACCCTGACGAAATGGCAGTTCCACTATGAACTTGTTGTCCGGAGCTCTAGAAAAGGTTTCTTCAAAATGCTGATCAGCGTAATCTTCACTGCCAACCGAGGGAATATTAGAACCGACCTCTTCCATGTCCCAAAATGATTTTAAAAGCACGTCGATATCCACTCCCACGTGCAGGGAAACAACCTGATTTTTGGGCATATTGCCCGCAATTACGTAGCCAAAAACAGTGTTGTGGGCAATGATATTTCCAAGGCCATCCGAGCGATGACCATCCCGTAAACTACCCCACACCCTGTCCGACCCAAGTAAAATATCAATAGGAGCCGGGGTGTTGAATCCAGGATCCGCTAACGGCAGATCATTCAAAGAACGAGGACAATCAAAATCAAAGGAGAGTGGGGGTGTAATCGAGGTAATGGTTTTTAACACAAATGCTTCCACATTCATTATGGAAGTATCAAAGCGAGGTTTCAATTGCAAATTTACGACTCCTTGTGTGACACCAGCGTCAACAGCAGAGATCCCACATATGGGCAGACGAGAATGGCGACGAGAAAGGCCTAGCATCCTTACCACCCGATCGGTTACAAAAGAAACCTGCGAACCCGTATCCAGTAGAGTGCGACAAAGTTGAGGATGTCCTGCAGCATCCAACACCTCTACGACGACGGTGGGTAAAATCCCAGATGTTGGGTTACCATGTTTAGTGTGATGGCTCACAATCGATGGCGACGGGGAAGAGACTAGACCGGCCTCATTCGAAGAATCGCTAACCTTATTTGGGTTCAACGACCCAGCGCTATCCAGATGCACCAACGAATGGTGACGTGCCCGACAATGGGAGCATCGACTCCTCGCATGACAACGCGACGACGAATGTTGTGTTCCTAGGCAGTTGTAGCACAGTCTTTGGTCTCTAGGAAAACGACGACGATCTTCTATAGCCAAGGCGATAAAGTCCGAACACTGATATAAGTGATGGTAACCCCTGCATTTTGGACACGTTATATTTGCAACGGCTAAGCTTCTCACCCTTCCCGAAGGGTTTGACGAACGCTAACCGGTTTTATTAACCCGAAACTTAGACTCACTTGTCTCTAAGGCACTACATCTATTCTCTAGAAAGTCTATTAACTCTTGAATGGTAGCAACCTCCGAATTCTGGTTCATCAAAGCCCACGTTTTACGCGTCTCACAATCAGTCTTATTTATTAAGACGTATATCAGCCATGGATCCCTATCTTCAGACTCCATGGCTTTTAAGCCACGAACAACCTCATCCGCACTATCCACTAATTTGCGCAACTGACTACTATCTGCACTAGTCACCAAGGGCATATTCAAAAAAGTTTCAATAAATTGGTTGATTATATACAACGGCCTATTGTATCGGCGTTCTAGCTTTTCCCAAGCCGGCACATAATTAGCGTAAAAAGGATTTGAGGTACCGAAATTTTTGCGAACCGGATAAGTGCTTCCTGCAATCTATGCTACCTAGGAACATATCGCGAAAACACGGCCATTCCCGATAATCCCCAGCAAAGGGTGTAATCTTAAACGCTGGCAACTCAATTTCCGAGAATTTTAACGTGTTCGAAGTAGATGGAACATTGTCAAAGCCAGCATTAAACCCATGTGGACCATCTCGAACTGGATTTATTTCATCCGAAACTGGGTTATTATCTTCCGCGGAGGAATCATGCGTACCTTGGATTCCAATATTCGAAGCCCGAGCGGTAATTTTCCCACCAAACGAAACACGAGCGGGAATTTTCCCTCTAAGAAATTTCAGAAGCAATGATTTAGCCGTTATAAATTTATTCTCAAAGTTCGCAAACTCTTCTTCCGGATCAACGTATCCTTCCTCGGCATGGAACTGGTGGAGATCATATTGGTTTCCACTGAAATCTTTCCAAGCTTCCTCTAAGCGATCTAAACGCACTTCTAGAGACTCGACCAACGTATCCTCGGGAATTGATCGCGTGAAATTGTAAATACGATTTATGGAAGCTTTTATATGAGCTCGCGATTGCAACAACGTTTCCATGGGTATGCACTAAGAGCGAAATTGAATACGAAGCACGGGCACAACAAGGCCAAGAAATTAACCACCAAACCAAAGATCCGTAGCAAACAGCAACAGCAGCAATCACCAATTGTATTAACTGTAATTACCTTTCCTCTCGTGCAATGGCGATTCTTAATATGTGGACTGTACCCAAAAATCGCACGATAGCAACCACCTGATGCGCAGCGAAACGAAAAACAGAAAACGGCTCCAAATAATCCGGCTTCACGAAGAACCAACTTTGAATGAGACTTGACTGAATTAAAACTCATAAATAAAAAATTCCGAACTACTTTTGATTACGTTATAAATTCAGTTTATTAGTTATAGGAATTATCGTGCAAAGATGCTGTCGCGACGGTGGTTGCTAGAAAAAAAAAAAGAAGTGACAATTCGCGCGCTACTCACTGCCCAAAAAAAAAGTCTCCACACGAAAGAAGAGACAAAAAAATCCCGCTTTGCTCCCACTGCACAGCACAGCATAAATGCAAAAGACACAACAAAATTAACATATGCAAAGGCAAGTGAAACAACTGTCGGTGAGATCCGCTAGCCTTTGCACTGTGGTATGCACAATGCGTGTGCTGTGGGAGTACAAGTGAATATACAAATATATATATATAATACAAATGAACATCTTTGCTCGTACCAACAACAACATTAACATCAATCAAATTCATTTCTTAACAGCAACAGTACCAATAATTCTCCCCAGTCATTCTGGACACCACCCTCGGAGCAAAAAGTCTGAAACCTAATACCACCTGAGTTTCAAAAAATCACTACACCAACACTAGCGCTGTGTGAGTAGCATCATAAGGGTATTCATAAGCCCTTTAGCGCTAGTGAATTATAAAAAAAACTATGATCTCGATCAGTTAGTGGAGACGGTGCTCATGAAGTTGAGAGAAGGCGAAGTAAGAAAAAATCGGAGTTCGGAGAGACAAAAATCAACTTTTTAGGGCATACAATTTCCGATGGGGTGATAAAAGCAGATGGGGAAAAAACAAAGGCAACCATGGAAATGACCGAATGGAATGGTCAACTTTATTGGAAAATATTTTCCTAATAAATCGTTAATCGTTGAACCTATTGCAAGCTTACTTAGAAAAAAATATGCGTTTATCTGCGGATGTGCTCAAGAGCAAGCTTTTAAAGAATTAAATGAAAGGCTAACTTTACCTCCTTACTTAAGAATTTCCGACCCCGCAAAGGACACAACTTTGTCGTGTGATGCTTCCTCACTGAGTTTAGGGGAGGTGCTCCTGCAAACGCACGGGAAAGATCTATGTCCTATTGCCTATACATCGAGAACCCTAACGGCAGCCGAAAAGAACTGTGCAAATATAGAAAGAGAGGCATTGACAATAGCCTGGGCTGGTGGAAAACTTCAAAATTATTTAACTGGACGACATTTTACAGTTCAAACGGATCATTAACCGCTTTTACAGATTTTAAAAACTAAATATTTTGATGATTTAACTCCAAGATTACAGCGTATCTGCATGCAAATGATGAGGTATGACTATTCTATTACCAATGTGCCGGGAAAACATCTTCTTGCACCCGATAACTGGTCAAGAATGCCCCTTAACGACACGAGGGAGCCTGATGAGCTAGAGGAAGAAGGAGAAGCATTAATACACAAAATATCAATGCATAATATACACACCAAGGACGAAAACATAGTTCAAGTTATTTAAACGCAAATGTCCGATCGAGACTGTCAGGAGTCAAAACGATATATCCGACCGCAGTGGCCTGCAAAAAATAAATTGAGTACGGAGATGAAAGTGTACTACTCTGTCAAAGATGAATTGATAATTATCGATGATTTATTACTACGCAAAACTAGATTGGTAGTTCCAAAACTGTTAAGACCCTTCATGTTAACAAAATTGCACGCCGGACACTTGGGTATAGGTTGGAAAAGATTAAAAACCGCCCAGCCTGCGTTCAAAATACGACAAATAAACAGGAGCCGTTGTTCCCATCAAATTTTCCAGATTTCCCGTGGCAGAAAGTTGCTATGGGTTTATTTAAATTAAATAATAAATGGTTTATTGTGATTACTTATTGTTACTCACGATACTTCGAAATTGAAGAGTTACAACGACTGCGCATGACAGACGTAATAAAAGTTTGCAAGGTAACATTTAGTCGTCACGGAATACCACAGAGTGAAAATACGGAAATTAGGACACAATTTAAAAACTTTTAAAAAAAATCAGAGAATACTGAACTAGCCCTGCTCGCATAAAGAAATACACCACTATTCAATGGATTAAGCCCAGTGGAGTTACTTTTCAGACGTAGATTAAGGGAAAACCTTCCAGACTTAGATTTGATGAAGAAACCTGATTAAAAGGGAGGAAGTGTATAGGAAGAGGTGTATAGCAGATTCTGGACGGCAGCATGGAGTGAGAGAACTAGCGGAACTAATACCTGGAGAGTTTGTATGGATTACTTACCTTAAGAGACATGGAAAAATTATTCGAAAAGTTCAACATAGGTCTTATTTAATCGAAACCGATAAACGTGTTATTCGCAGAAATAGATACCATTCAATTAAAGCTCAATATTTGAAATCGTTGCAGATAAAACCCATTGCTGATGCATACCTTGGAGTAGAAGTCATGGATACAATACCATCGGTTGCCACAGATATACCTTGGGAGGAACGTAAGGAGTCTTCTCGGCGACAGTCCAGCGATGCCCTTATTATGAGATCCGGAGAAAAATCTACCGTTCCTAGAAACATTAACCCTTATGTGGACACCTGTTTAATTTTTCACATTCTCGACGCAGAGGTCTAGCCAGACCCCTATAAGTATATTCATATGAATTGATGTGCAAAAATTATGAATTGACTGGACATTAGATGTTCATATTCACATGGGAAATGAGAGTGGGTATGAGAATATACGTATTGGTATTGGGTAAACTTTGTTCTGCCGCGATAACTTTGTTCGAGATTTTCATTAAGGAAGTTCCAAATATCTCTAATGGGTGCAGCTTTATCAGTTTGTGCACGAAATGCACGCGTGCGGCTATCATATAAACGCAGGATTCGTAACAGGGAAGAAAAACGACGATATGACATTGTGGTTCTAATAATTGGTATGTTCATAGTCATCCAAAGAACAGATGCATGCTGTATTTTACTGTGTCTTACACCAGCAACTATGAGAATACCAATGTACGAATCCAACTCAACTTCTGCCAACTCCTTCCACACCTTTTTCTTGCTGTCTGGCTTATTCGCGTTCCATTGATTTACTACATCATAAGCATACCGATTAGCTTTTTTGATTAGAATAAAAACGATGTTACGCATAAAAATGCATCAGAAAACTTCAATCGGAACTGAATTCTTTTGAGCAGGAGCTCCTGTGAATCTCATTGTGTTATGAGTTCGAGTTCGTCCAATTGACTGAGATATTTCGCCCATTTTGTACCATCCTTTCCAAAAAAGTTCAAGGAATGCGACAAATCGCGTGCTTCCCAAAGATCTGGTTGCATCTGAACACTTGGCTGTATATCAAGTACCTCATCCTCACTGTCAAACTCCTAATGCATTTAAAATCCCTGTTCCTGCTCAATATCTGAAACATTATTTTCACATACAAAATCTGGATATGGATCTTCATCATCTTCTACAGCAAAAGCATCAACTTCTTTTTCTGTCTGTGCTTCCCGTCTTCGTTCATGATCGTTGGCCAATGCAGCTGCAGCCCGTTCATAAAACGTAGGGTCGAAAGGTGAACATATTTGGTAAATCAGATGCACTTCGTCCAATTCATTATTAAAACCTTCCACTTTTATGGCAAAAAAAAATTAAACAAGACAACAAAGTTTTCACTCCAACACTCGTTGAAACAATGACTCATTTTAACAAGCCACGTTGTTGCGAACGCACCCTCAAGATGATAGCCTCCTTTCAACGACTGCGTATGCACTTCCCTTCAACTGCGCATGCACCGCCCTTTTTAAAACGTCAGAGTTGCGCACCACGTTTTTGCCTTGGCGCGAGGAACTTCATTTTTGGTTGGACGAACGGAGGAAGAGTGTGACACCGCACAGAACGGAGATAAAAAAAACAATTTTGTAATCATTCCCATAAATAAAGTTTATACTAATAAAAACACTTTTTAGATTCACAAATTACTTCTCAACAATCTTACAAATTATTTTTCATTTGACCGACATTCACCACCATGTCCAATCATCCCTATCGAAAAGAGTATAACTGCCAGTTGTGCGACTCGTTGGATTCCGAACATTTGCTTCAAATAAGACTCGCTGTTGTAAGCACTGTTAGCTCTAACAAACGCTTCGTTCTGGCATATTTCAAAAAATCAAAAACTCGTCCATTGTATCAGACATTGTTTGGTGAGAAATATGCCTTGTGTTCATACGTGCCAAAGCCATATAAAGCTGTCACTGTGTTGTCGACAAAGCATTATTCGTGTGCAGCAATCAACAAAATACCATACTAAAACCAAACCAAATCTTGGAGAACAATGTCAATAAAGTAGGTGTTGACACCATGGATCAAATCATCTCCGAATATTCCTGCAAAAGTGGGACAAATCGATGGCCATTGGCTATGTTTTACAACATTTTAGATACATTCAAACCCGGATATAATCACACCGCTTATTAGCACAAATCGCTTTAAGTCACAATTATATCCAGCCAGTTGCCTTTTAATATGATAATTGGTACTGATAAAAAACCTTTTATAGGCACATCGCTTAATGGCACAAACTGCTTAAAGACACACAAAACCTATTCTAAAAAAAAAAATCCACTCATTTTTGTCCGCTTATAGTCACATGCACACATTTTGGGAGAGAGAATTTCCGACAAATGCAAATTATCCCTCCGCAGATTGTTATTGTATGTGTGCTACTCGCTGGGCGGCAAGCGATATATTTTTCTTTATTCCTTTGTGTATGTGCGAGCTTATTTAAAGTTTAACCAACACTTATCTCTTTTACAAATTGTATTATCACACCCAACTGATTTTTGCCAGAACGGATAAAGTCACAACCCGCTTAAAGTCACATTATTTTATTGCCTACATGATGTGACATTATTCCGGTTGGACTGTATTGCTGGTGTGGCCTCGTTTATAGTTTGCAACCATTTGCAACTTACGAAGCAAAGTGACAAACGCCGTAAATTTTTGACAGAATTGGCCATACATTTGGTTACTCCACATATGGAGGTTAGAGCAATGAATAGTCACGTTTCACGGCAATTTCGTATCAAACAAGCAATTACAAAGTTTTGTGTTGTTGTAAGTACATATTTTAGTACATCATAAATCTTCTACCTTTCATTCTCATTCTCAAACTCTTCTTAGGCACCACAATTCCATCTTCAAAAGCTCAAGTTGCATCATCCACAGCGTTTGCATCTGCCTAAACTGCTCCTGGACAACCGAGAAAAGAACGTAACGATTGTGAACATTGTAGAGCCGAAGATGAACCGCGCCGTAAAACAATTCACAAATGTTTTTTTTTTTTGCCATGAATTCATGTGCCTCACACACGGAAAAGATTCAAAACACGGGCTTCATGCAATGCCTGTGCTGCCAATAACTAAATTTCTATTATTTTTACATGCAATATGTACATACATATCATATACATTATGTATTTAGCCTGACACAAACAGTTAATATATACCAAATGAGTTTTTGCTTTATTCAAATCCCTTTTTCATACCAGATTCATATAGGTCTATTAAGCCCCAGCAGGCCTATTAGCGGCTAACAAACAGCTGCCCATACTAGGGTTAAAAAAAGGATTATATAATCACATTGAATGTTATTTAACGCTATTCATCCCTAACTAAACTTCTACGTATGACTTCTTTGCTTACAAAACTCGTCTTGGACTTTACTCATCGTAAAACTCTTCATGGCGCCGTACAATTGGTGCTGGCTACATTTAGAAGAGATTTTTAGATACCAGAAGCAGCGATACCACTTTACTTTAATTGAAGTAGATTTACTTCAATTTTGGAAAAAAATATTTAAATCTGCTCCCTACTTCGCACTATTGTTTAATTCTTTGTATCTACTTCACTTCACTAGAAATCCCTTATTTAATCCGCTTCAATTTTAATAATAAAAAACCTTAAATCTAACACTCTTTCATGTAAGCCCAGATTCACATTTCAAAAGAATAAATTGCATCAAACTTCGCTTCAAACACAAAATTTATTACAATTTTCTGATGTTTATTATTGTTTTCCTTTTAATTTTGGAGCGAGTTATGGAAAACAGGAAACGTTTCAGAAAAACCTATGTTTAAGGAAATCTAAAGTTACATGATAAACTTAGCTATCTTACTGCATAGCTAAGGCGGCAGCTGTAAGGAAATTTTCAGAAATGAACTCCATAAAATCAGATACTACAAATAAATAACTATGTGAAACTGTAGAAAATTTAATGCTTTGCAAAGAACTAATAAGAGAAAATAATATTGAAAAAAACGATATTTTTGAGTCTCCTATGGAATTATTGTGCGATTTCAAAAAATTTAAATTTACCAATGGCCGTTATATCCGTGGCCACAAGCGATAAAGAGGTTTTTGTTCCATCATGCTCTCCATGCTTTATTATGGTATAGAAACAAACCCTACTGTAATTACTTTAATATTCTTCGAATTAGATCGATAAAACCAAACCGCTTAAGTCATTCTCATACTAAAAAACATTTGCAATAAGCGCTTAACTCACAAAAGAATTTTAGAACCACCCAATGCTGTTATTCAATAATAGCTTATGTCGATTTAAGATGTTTTTCCAAATTGAAAAGTGCTTCACAAAACAAGTAAGTAGGTATATGCTATTGAATAACAACCTAACTCGAGTTAAGCGCTTATTACAAAATTTCCAAAACTTTCTCATTATCGCCAAACAGAGTTAAGTCATTTTTCAAAATTTCCGTTAGGTATTTCAAGGAAAACTATGTCAGTTTGGCTGTTATATTGAAACGAAAATTCCAAGAATTACAGAATTAACTGCGGTTAAGCTGTTGTTCCGAGTGCATGAGGGGAATTTCAGTGGACTTATAGCTGTGAAGTGATGTGAATGCTACAAGAGTTTTAGTGTTGTGAAGTTTATTTAAGTAAGTACATTATAATAAATAAAACAGGATGAGTTTCCGGGCTTTGCAAATGTTAAACCTTGCTAGAAAAGGCGTGGTAATTTGTAATCAAGAAACAGTTTTTCAAAACGGTATGTTGTATAATAAAACAAGCCTTGCACTTCTTCATATTTTAAAATAATATTGGTTTTTTTAATTATTAAGAAACGATACATGAACAACGGCAGAAAACTAATGATCGATGTAAAAAAGCAAACAATTCAAGTAGTTATAATGTTTTTAAAATATGGATGCATATTGAAAATTTGTCATTTTTATTCAACTAACATGCAAAGGCAAGTGGTTGTTTTCGGAACCTGTAATTAACGAAACGAAGTCATCTACAAATGGGCTTGATTATGATAATCTGGATGTACTTTTTGAACCATTTGGTGGAAATAATATAACCCCAGAACCGGAACAATGTGATTTTAGCTCCGAAGATTCTGTACATAATCCAAATTTCGAGCTATCAAGCATGGGTATAATATCTTCAGATTCACACGACGAAGAATTATTATTATTGGTGCAGATGGGAAAGCAACTGGAGCGAAATTTGTGTGATTCTCCTCCGAATACTACGGATGAAAATAAATCAGTGTATGACTCCAGAAAAGTAATTGCAGAGAAGAGAAACAAAGGAGAATCATACACTCGAAAAACTGAAGTGGTTAAGGCGAGAACATATGAGCCTCTTTACAGTTGTCGAAAAAATTGCAAAGACTAGATACTTTTTCAAGTACAAAAGGAAACTTCAATGCCTATTGGACTTTGGGGATGTTTAACCAAAGAATCCTTTATAACGGATCTTTAATAGAAATAGAAGATAAGAAATCACAGAAAATGGAAAAAAGCGAGACTTGTCCCCGAAATCGACAGCATCATATCAAGTACTTCATCAACTATGAAAAAGACAGGATTCATGTATGCCAAAAGTGCTTCAGACATTGTTTTAATGAGACTGAAAGTTTTCTGAAATCAGTCGTGAAAAAGAAATAGGAGCAACCACATATGCCTTTTAAAGATCGCCGGGGTTCCGCTGCTGGAAGTAATTAAATGTCTGAACGTATTGTGGAAGATGTGAAAACACATATAAACAGCTTTCCTGCCTACGAAAGTCACTACTCAAGACGTGACACTTCCTTCAAATACATTCATGCGGATTTGACATTGGCTACAATGTACAAGCTGTACCGTGAAAAAAATCCGACAGTTTCCGTTAGCTTGAGCAAATTTTCTCAAATCTTTAAAGGTACATACATATTAAAAATATGTTAATAATTTTTTATAATTTTTTTCCTCAAATTTGGTAGGTATGAAGATAAAATTTAGCCTAGCATTGACACGTGTAATACATGCAAAACGTGGTGTTAATTCACTAAAATTGAATGATGTACCCAAGGCACCAGAAAAAAAATGTAATAAGCGCAAAAAAGATAGCTGATCTTCAAAGTTTGCTTTCATATATTGATCATTCCTTCCACGCATTTTATCAAAGCTTAGACGGAGATACAGCCTGATATACACCCTGATTTAGTAGATGCAGATGAAAATGAAGAGTCTTGAAGGTCCTAAATATCTCAAAAATATGTTTTTTTTTTGTCTTTTATTGTATTATTAATAATTTCTAATTTTTTTAAGTTATTTGTTTTGTCTTCCTCTGTTTTTTTCGTACGGAAAATTTGTGAATTTCAATTATTATTATAAGTTTTATGTTGTATCAAATATAGCTTAAAACTCAAAAAAAAAATAAAAAATAAAAATTATGAAAAACAGCCTAGCTCATTTAAGAAGACATGAACGGGTATTAGGTGGATTTCGAAGAAATACTACCTATTGCAGAGGTCCTCATGACGCAACTTTCAAAAAATTTTAATGCAACTTTTCAAGACCTCTATAGTAAACACCAAAACCATGGTCCGTTCAAATGTTTATATATATATATATCTATATATATATAAAGGGTGGTTAAGTTTTAAGGGCCGATGTTGATTTTGAATAAAACACAAATTATTTAGGAAATTATTGTCATTTCTTTTTATTATGATAATATTGGTATGGTTCAATTATGTATGGAACAAAATATCGGCTAAATGGCCGCCGCGACCTCGGCGGCACACCTCCATCCGATGGTCCAAATTTTCGATGACGCTGAGGCATAATTGAGGTTCTATGCCGTTAATGTGCCGAATTATCTCATCCTTTAGCTCTTGAATTGTTGCTGGCTTATCGACGTACACCTTTTCTTTCAAATAACCCCAAAGAAAGAAGTCCAACGGTGTCAAATCGCATGATCGTGGCGGCCAATTAACATCGCCACGACGTGAGATAACACGGCCATTGAATTTCTCCCGCAAAAGAGCCATTGTTTCGTTAGCTGTGTGGCAAGTGGCACCGTCCTGTTGAAACCACATATCGTCCACATCCAAATCTTCCAATTCGGGCCATAATGTTCATCAACGATGAGCGTGAGAGGTGCAATTGTTGGGCACGACGACGAGTTGAGGTGGACGGCACTTCAGCCACACTATCGCGAACAGCAGCAATATTTTCTGCAGTACGAGCTGCACGAGCATGCACTGGTGTTTTCACATCTCCTACAGACCCGGTTTGCTCAAATTTTTGCACGATTTTTCCGATTGTACGCACATTTGGACGATTAAATTGACCGAAAAAATCACGAAGTGCACGATATGCATTTTGATTTGAACGCCCATTTTCATAATAAGCCTGAATAACTTTAACGCGTTGCTCGATTGTGTATCTTTCCATGGTTCAAATTGAGTTAGTCTGAAATTGAGAAATGTCAAATGAAATGCAGAAAAAAACTTGACGTTTAGGTGTGGTTCACATTCAACATCGGCCCTTAAAATTTAACCACCCTTTATATATATATATGCAATATAACGAAATCTTGTCACCACGATAGGGGCCGCAGTTCTTAACCGAATTGAACGAAACTTAGTACAAATATTGATATGGTGAATAGCACGGACGAGTTCGTAGATGGGCGAGATCGGTTGAGAGGGGGGCGTGTCACGCCCATTTATGTAATACAACGAAATCTTGTCCGCACGATAGGGGCCGCAGTTCTTAACCGAATTGATTGAAACTTTGTACACATATTCAGATGAAAAATAGCTCGGCTGAGTTCGTAGATGGGCGTGATCTGTTGAGCGGGGGGCGTGCCACGCCCCTTTCTATTTTTCAAATTACGCATTGATAAACTTTTTGCATCTTTTTTTACTAGTATGACAACGGTAATAATCATAAGTATTATTTGCTAAAAAATGTCCGCCATATTGAATCCGCCATCTTGAAATTCTTTAAAATTGCTCCGATTTCGTTGAAATTGCAAATGTATACTCGTTTATGTGTACTTATTATAATTTCAGTCTTGGATCCACCATTTTGAATTACTTTAATATGATTTAAAAGTTGCATACGAAAGAAATCCACCTACCTCTTGCGGCTGGTGCCGGAAGGTCCTTTTTTTTAATTCGGAATAATCGCTTAAGTGACATAGGCAAGGAAGAAGTGATAGATTCAAATTAGGAAAAATGACGGCCACAGATATATTGAAATAAAAACTCAACTATTTATATTTTAATCTTAATTTTGTGATTTGTATAAACATACATACCTAATTGAAATTCTATTTTTGGTTTTTCAACCTATGTTCCTACCTACACTTATGAATTTTGTGAATTTTATCTAATAATTTAGATATAAAAATCAAATAATAGTTGTATTTGATAAAAAAAAATGGTGTTATCATAAAATGAACTGATGTAATCTTGCAACTGCAATTCCTTCGGAACTCGGGATGGTTCAGGGAGGCCAACTGAAAATACTAACACTATTCTATTAAATTTTAGGTATCCCACACCACATCGGGGAACACAATGGATCCTTTGAGATCCGACTGAGGTTGTACACAACGCAACCACCCCTTAAACCTAACCTAATCTTGCAACTAGCCAACCAAAAAGATAAATGTAGTATATTACTAATATATTAATAAAAAAAATATTGTTAGATCTTAAAACGTTTTTTTGGACATGTTTTATACATAAAACTAATATGGAATTAAATATATCATTAAAACTATGATTTTGAAATCTACTTCACTTTTTGGGTCAAATCAACTTCTCTTTTCTTTTTTTTAACTGGTAATGCTGACTAGGAGGACGCAATCCAGTGCGCTCATTCGTTCATCGTTGTGTGGTCTGTGCTCGACATCGTGCTGAAATGGGTAAACAGTGGATGGGCCAGCTTCCAATTAGCCAAACTATTCCATTATGGCCCTTACATTCAGGAGGGGCCTACGCCGGGCCTTTTACTTTAAGGGCCTGGAGAGGACGAACAAAAAAAACTTACAAATCCTATCTCGTTGTGTTCGTTTGTTTCTCATCATCCGCAGTACACTTGGAGTTAGCAACAGATTATTCAACAGAATGATTTCTCGCTGCATATGAAAAGTTTACGAGTCGCCGTAGAATCTATGCTACATGGATATCAGAGACCTCCTTCGCTTCATAAAAGATCTCTTCAGACCCATGTGGTATCACAATAGACCTATCAATGGCTTAAGTGTGCTGGCAATAGTAAGCAGCCACTTCAACCTAACCTAACCTAACCATCTGTGCTACACTTACAAGTCACTGTGGCATTAATTTTGTTGGAACCGATGCGGAATTACGAAGGCTATTCACCATCGCTTCCAAAGAATCTGAACAAATAGCCAACAGATTAGCCAAAGATGGAACGAAATGGGTCTTCAACCCACCGGCAGCACCGCACTTCGGAGGCAAATGGGAAGCAGCGGTTAAGTCGACAAAGTTTCACATTAAGAGAACCATCGGGGAAACTCTTTTAATTAACGAGGAGTTTTCAACTCTGCTGTCACAGGCAGTGGCTGTACTTAATTCGCGACCCATTTGCTAGTGACGATGCTAGCGACACCAAGCACTTCATCGCTGGTGACGCTATCAACGCTGTTCCAGAGCCATCTCTTATTCATCCTCTACATCCAAAATGTTTGAACGGTTTTGGCAGGGATGGTCTGTCGAATATCTCCAGCGAATTCAAGAAATTGTAAAGTGGCAACAAACAACGCATCCCATCCCTCTGGTCTTGATTGCTGATGAAAGACATCCACCAACTAAGGGGCCTCTAGGTCGTGTAATATCCACGCATCCTGCCGCCGACGGCCATACAAGAGTAGTGACCGTCAAGACGCAATTTTCCATCTGGACACGACCAATTGTTAAGCTGCGTCCGTTGCCAGTTCCCATCGAGAAACAAGTGACAACAACGACAAATCAACGGTCTTAAGACGTTGAGGCGGGCGGAATGTTAAGAACTCAATGTTAGGAATTCCACGAAATCTGTACCTGTACAAATATAATAAATGAAACAGTTTTAACCTAATACGTCAAGTTGACTTTTCAAATTCACTATCATTTTTGTTCTTTGTAACTCGACATCGACACTTTGTTGTATTTTTAATCCGAATTTATTAAAGTAATCGTTTAATAGTCAAATTAAGTTGCAATCGTTTTTTCTCGTAACATTAATAAATTTCCTTGCAGAGGTCCTCATGACGCAACTTTCAAAAAATTTGAATGCAACTTTGCAAGACCTCTACAGTAAACACCAAAACCATGGTCCGTTCAAATGTTTATATATATATATATATCTATATATATATATATATATATAGATACCACGATAGGGGCCGCAGTTCGAATTGAACGAAACTTGGTACACATGTTGATATGGTGAATAGCACGGACGAGTTCGTAGATGGCGAGATCGGTTGAGAGGGGGGCGTGTCACGCCCATTTATGCAATACAACGAAATCTTGTCCGCACGATAGGGGCCGCAATTCTTAACCAAATTGAATGAAACTTTGTACACATGTTGATTTGGTGAATGGCACGGACGAGTTCGTAGATGGGTCAGATCGGTTGAGAGGGGGGCGTGTCACGCCCATTTGTGCAATACAACGAAATCTTGTCCGCACGACAGGAGCCGCAGTTCTTAACCGAATCGACTGATACTTTGCACACATGTTGATATAGTGAATAGCTCGGCTGAGTTCGTAGATGGGTGTAATCGGTTGGGAGGGGGGCGTGTCACCCCCCTTTACATTTTTCAAATTCCGCATTAATAATTGTTGAATTTTCATTTTTAATAGTATAAAAGTGGTAATAGTAAAATAATATTTTTGGAAAAAAATTCCCGCCATTTTGAATCCGCCATCTTGAAATTCTTTAAAATTGCTCCGATTTCGTTGAAATTGAAAATGTATACTCGTTTATGGGTACTTCTTATAATTTCGCCATTTTGGATTACTTTAATATTACTTAAAAGTTGCATACAAAGGAAATCCACCTATCTCTTGCGGTTGGTGCCGGAAGGTCTTTTTTTTAAATGTGGATTGTTGAGAGAATCTCACATTATAAAAAACGGATTTCGTCTAATATTTAACTATCTTATAGAACATTCTAAAACAAATAAAAAAAAGCACTGTGGAACTAAGGTTATATTTGGTTGGAAAACCCTACCTTGTACCTATTTTCAAAGTACTTTTAGGACAAAATACCTTTTTCTCTTTGGAAATTATTCGATTGGACAAAATCCATTTTCATTAAATTTCTTAGAGTAATGGAAAGCTCGTCCAATTACCATTAAAAATAATGGGGAGCATATAGTTCAAAAAGCACCATCAAATCATACGCATGAGCCATCTAGTAGCAAAAGTACTGTTCAAAGCGTAAATCAAGCTGAGAAAGATATGGCATCAAGTTCTAATATAGGCCTGATGTGATCTGGCAGCACAGCTCAGACCGCCGAGTTGGCGGTCCTGAACAACTGTGGGATTAACTTTCCGCCTTGACTATGGATTTTCCCGCGTGAATTTCAGAATATATTATAAACCCTTGTATTGAAGTATCCAATTTGATTCCGTTAATATACTTAGCCTTAAGAACAGTCGGTGTTTTATTCCCTTGCCCGTTACACACAACAAGCATCATGCCAAATTATTCGGGAATCTGTAGAAGCTTGTCCAGAGCCATGTTGAGTATACCTGTCGTCTAAATGCGCCCAGAATAGAAGGACGAGTACGCATTGGTCGCCAATCTGAGCCAGAAACTTTGGATGATATTTCCATACCGGACGAATTAAGAACTCTGGAGGGCGAACCATTTGTGCTCTCAGAAAAAGCCTTTGGTCAAGAACAGATAATAATATTAAGGACTATGACAACCCTCAAAAACCTAGGCAAGGCAATATGCTTGCTTCTATATGGTACATTTTATGTGGTACCCTCAATAACGCACCAGCTCTTTAGTATTCATGGGGTTATAGATAATCAAGAAATCCCCCTTATTTTTGCGCTTATGAGCAGTAAATCTCAACAAGCATATTACGAAGTTTTCTACGAAGCCATAATGGATTTCATGCATTGGGAATGCACTGATGGAATTCCTTCCTTGATTGGAAATAAAGGCATGTCTCTTTCACTTCAGCCAGATTATTTGGAGAAAGGTGCAAAATAGCCGACCAGCAGGGCGCATTGGTAACAACGAAGATTTTAGCTTTAAAATAAGAATGCTAAAGCGTATAGCATTCGTTAAAAATGAACATGTTGCCCAATATTTCGAAGTGCTGTATCTTACACTCGATAAAGATTCAAAAACTATTGCTAATTGGTTGGGAAAATAATACATTGGAGGTCGCCAAAATGTTGGTGCCTGGGTGATACCACTAATCAATGAATCGGATAAGCTTGATTTCCTGTGAAATATTGCGCATGTTATAAGCTTCTAAAACTGTGCTATTAGATACGATGGTACATTTTTTTTCGACATTTTTGTCTTGTCAAGTTTATCTTTGATTAATTATTTATTAGCTAGACTAACTAATAGTAATACATTAGTCTCGCTTTAACGCTTCGATCCCCACAGTTGGCATATGGCAACATGACTTTCTGTAAGCTGTCTTTCAACAATAGGCGTGTTTTTTTGCTAATCTATATAGGCTTAAAAGTGTGAGCAAAAAAAACACCTATCAAGGCTAACAAATGTTATCATCGCAGTTTGGCAGCACTATGTGAAATTACATTTAACAGGTGTTTTTTGTTTTGTTGCTGATTTTTAAAAAAAAATTCTTGCTATTTTGAATTTCCATCGAAATTTTGTTCCTCCGGACTGTATTCGAATAGTTTCTGTCATTTATTAAAAATCAGTGTTTTATGAAAGAAGAAATAAAAAAATAATAAAAATAATAATGTTTTTAACACCATTATGACTTATTTGAATAGATTCCAGCAGTACTTTAGGGTTAATAAAGGTGTTTTTAAATATCTTTTGGATATTTTGAATGTATCCTTGCTACGGTCAAGCATATCTTTCGCAATCCCTCCCATAATAAAACTAACTTCGTGCTTGCGTTTTTTGCGGAAGGTGGCTACCAAAAAGGAGTTGGAAAAGAGCATGACGTTGGCTTAGCCCAGTCGTCAATAGTTTTTTAAAATATTCGAAGATAAGCTGTGTTCAATAGGGATAAAAATGAACACGACACCTGAAGAGACAAGAACTAGAAGGCTTACATTTTTCGAAAAGTTTGGTATTCCTGGTGTGCTAGGTTGTGTAGATGGGACGCATGTGTCACTTACACAACCTCCAAAAAACAAAAAAAAATTTTAAAAACAGAAAATAATTTTACAGCTTAATTGTTACTCGTAAGTAACCTTTTCCTTTGGCTACGTGACTTAAGTAACATACATATTCCTCAGGTTTGCTACCATGAAATGCGTATTACATTTATCGATGCAACTCATCCTGTAGCATCTCATGATGCACTTATTTAAAAAGTTAGTAACTTAAGAGCGTGGATGGAACAACAGTTTGTGAGTGGTGAATGTAATTTCTGGCTTTTACGTAAACACCTTTATAACTAATCAATAAATGTTACTGACTTAAAGTTTTTTAAAAGGTGATGCTGGGTATGCCTCGGAGCCTTGGTTTCTCACCCCTTTCAGACATTTTGAAGAGGGATCTCCTGAAAGCAGATTTAATATAGCACATAAACGCTGTAGGAATATAATTGAAAGAACAAATGGAGTTCTTAAAAACAGGTGGAGATGCCTTCTTGGCTCTAGAGCACTTTACTACCTTCCTGATAAAGCAACACACATCTTTTATTTAAGGTCCGCTTTGCACAATATTTGCATACACTACAAAGCAGATATTTCAATGGAGAATCTACCAGAGATATTTAGCGTAGACGATGCAAATATGTCTAATGAAATTGATTCGCCTAACGACTCAGTATATTTGGCGAAGGGGCAGCGTGTACGGAGAGAAGCAGCTGCAATATTTTAACGAAAAAAAAACATGAATCATAAAAAATAACAATGTATTAACATAACATAAAGAAAAATACAAAAAAATATTTCATT
Organism: Criorhina ranunculi; assembly: GCA_951813785.1. Classification (NCBI taxonomy): domain Eukaryota; kingdom Metazoa; phylum Arthropoda; class Insecta; order Diptera; family Syrphidae; genus Criorhina; species Criorhina ranunculi. The sequence continues at coordinate 59,590,627 of OX638381.1, read as the reverse complement.
TAATTATTTCAGTATTGGCTATAACCCTATAACTCTATCCCATTTTTTTAAGCCTGGCTTCTTCTATTTGTAGCCGTTTTTGCTTGAATTTAATTTCCACTTCGATTCCAAGTTTCTGTAGTCTTTCCATCTCTTGGTTATAGCGCTTAGTTTCTTCACGTAGACTTATGTTTTGATCACAAAGGCGGTCAATGGAACGATATATTTTGTTCGTATTTGCTTCCTGGTCATTTTTTATAACGGGCAATATTTCACCAACTATATCACAAAGTTCTCTTTGGAGGTTTAGCTCTTTTTCTAAAAATTCATGCGTTCCTAATTTCTGTTTACGCTTGTTTGTTGATAACACTTCTGGGTTTTGATATAAGTTTTCCTAATTAGAATTATCAAATGTGTCTTCACTGCCTGACTGAAAATTCTGATTATCCAAATGGTGTGGTGTTTCGTCAAAATAGCTTCAACCAGTTGCAAGTCTTCTGTTGTATTGTTGTTGTTTTTTTTCCACAGTTAAACTTTCATTAAACCTTTGCTTTTTAGAACAAGACGGTAACTTAAACTTTAAGGCACTAGATCAGGGGTGTCAAACTCAAACTCCTTGAGTGCCAATTTTTTATCTCGAGTAGGACAACGGGCCAGATTAAAAGAAAAATGCAATACTATTTTATTTATTACAGAAAAAAAAATAATAATTTTTTTTTAAGTAGAGATATATTAAACCGAAATATTATTTTGAGGATCCAGAAACTTGACTTCTTTTACGTTTCATTATCTCCTCGATGTTTGGTGTCAATTATGTTGTATTTATTTTCAAAATAAACCGAAGATGTTCATCTGTAAGTCTTGAACGGTTTTTAGATTTATTAATCTTCATTGTTGAAAGCATCTGTTCACACACATATGAACTTCCAAACATGCATAAAATGCGGGTAGCATGGTTCCTTAAGTTGGGATAGTTATTTTAATTTTTGAAGCAAATTGTATAAAATGCTGAAATATCAACTTCATTGAACCTGCTCGTTAAAGCAGTATCACACTGCAAATCTATTAGTTCCATTTGCAAATAAGTCGGTGCTTTAACAACATCGAAAGTGAATAGATCATTACAAAGAGGAAAGTCGTACGTATTGAGCCGCGAAAATTTGCAAAATGCATATCAAATTCAGCAATAAGATCAAGCAAACGGTTCGGTCTGCTTATGTTAGAATCTGCGTTGATTTGCATGCCGATCCCAAAAATGCTAGGAAAATGATCAAGATTTCAACTTTTCAATTGTAGGTATTTCTAGCCAAAGGAATTTCTCGAATGCCTTGGATCTGCGATGGGAGTAAAATATCGGCGATGTCTAGCATACATTCTTTTAAAAATTTGCCGTCACTAAAAGCTTTTGATTTTTAAATATAGAAAATTGGTATAATGACGCTTTTGAAAGTGATAATAGGCCGAATATTAACATTCGATATAATGTCGCTTTCGCAAAGTGGTACCTGGCCAATTTGGCTGTATGTCGCGAGTTCATTGAAAGACTTTGAAATATTGAGAATCTGTATTGCACCACTTCGCTTCTACGGTCCTTTTATGTCCAAAATCAGTGAGGAGCAAATGGTTTTTGTTATATTCTCATTTGGTGTTTGGCCTTATGTCGCTATTTGAAAGTGTCATAAGGCCAAATTTGTATATTTGGCATAGTGTCGCTCGGCACAATTTCACGGGACTTAAATACTTTTCAAACGGGAATAATCTGATAGCAAATCAAACAAAGAGGTTTACTTTTCCATCCAATAAAAAAAATACAAAATTTCCACTTTGACCGAAAAAATAGGCACTTTTCTTTCAGTTGGCATTGCAACGGTAAACAATTTTCAATAAATAAATTTTACTAGACCGAACTTGCACACCAATAAGAGCACAAAAAATTCTTTCTAACCACGGAAGTGTCTCAAATACAGAAAACAGACAAACGATTTTACGCTAAGGCTAAATCACAACACTGCGCCTAGTTACTCATGAAAGCTATATATGTACATACGTAGCCAACGCAGAAAAAGTTCGATTGATTTGAATTTTTATAACACTTCATAGGCACAGGTGTTTATTTGTTTTAATTTTTTATATCAAATTTTTTTAATGCTCTTTCTGTTCTTACTTCTTCTCTCCTGTGAGGTAGAATCATACAAATATTTCATGCAGCGTTTAAAGTTTAAAATTGATGTCGCAACTAATTGTCTCCCGGGCCACTTTTTCCTAAATTTCATTCTGCTCCGCCTAGTGAAACCGTTAAGGTAAGATTAGACTGCTTGCCAAGTTGGCAATTGAATGACCACAGGCGAATGACCAAATTATCTGTCAAATGACCAAAATGCAATGAATGGCAAATGGCAATTTGGTCATTATGCTGGCATTCGTACTAATTGTCCGATTACACTGCTTGCCATTTGGGCAATTTTATCTGTCAAAACGAGTGTGGCAATTTATGGTCAAATGGTCATGTGGTCATTTGGGAAATGCCCATTACACTGCATGACCATATTTTGCCAGGAGAACTGTCAGAAATGGTCATTCAATTGCCAACTTGGCAAGCAGTCTAATCTAACCTTTAGCAATGTCTGGATATTTCTCCATCCAGCTAACTAAAACTTTACTCTGTCTTTTATTTGTTGCATTCGACCTATAAATGTAAATACATACACACTCATAAAAATTTTCACCATAGTTCAAACAAAAATACTTACGTTTTTAAGATTTTGCGACAAATATAGGCGTTTTTCTTTTTTAGTTCAGAGCAGAGCCTGAGTTGTCAAAAAAAAATTCGTGTTTCTTTTTTAGCTCAGACACATCAGAGCTCCGAATTCGTTTTTCTTTTTTCGTTCAGAGCGTGCTCAGAGCGCGCTCTATGAGCTCAGAACAATTTGACTGAGCATTCAGAGTAAAAAGCTGAGCACAGCCATTTTTCGCATTTGACAGGAGGGAAAACAAAGGAAAAGAAATCAAATGACGGCTAAGTGCTCAAGTGTGTTTCATAAACAAATCAGAGTGCTCTGAGCATGCTCGGTTCAGAGCACACTCGATGTGATCGAGCTCTGTGAAAAACGGCATATGAGAACTCTTTTTTCTTTATTTTATTTTCCCTAGAAAAATGACAGGAAAAAAAGTTCAAGGGAAATTCTGTGGAAATTTCCATCGGAAAGTTGTTCACAATAAGGGGAATTCGAACATTGTTCACAATACTAGGTTTTAATAACACGGCGTCTCCACGAGCAATATTTCATAGCTTACCATCTGTAAGTTGATAACATACTATGAAAATTGCTCGTGGAGACTGCAAATAGTATTCTACGAAAAATGTCTTGTCATACTCATAGCTTGCTATAGGCTGTCATTTTTGTTTGATATTTGTGTCTTTTACTTCCCACCTCCATAGGGGAAGTATTGCAATCGCCCAAAAAAAAAAGTTCGAGATTTTAACAGAGCTTCACATTACGATGCACAAGAAACTATTTGCACCTATTTTCGAAGTGATGTCTGTGCGTGCGTGTGTGTGTATGTGACAATTTTTTTCTCCTTCGATATCTGGAGAACGGAAAAACGCACGATCATGCGGTTTATTTGTCAGCATGAAACTTAGATCTGATTAGATTTTGGGTAAAATTGGTCCAGCGGATGCTGAGATATTTGAAGAAATGCTGTAAAGAAAGGTGTGCTGGACAACGCAAGTACGTTGTGGTGCATATCGGAAATAATTTTCGCTGTGATATAACACAATATGAGGTGGGTACAGGACTGGCTCCCCAGTCGAATTTTTTTACTTTGCAATGGCTGAGTGACGAATGGATGAGATAATTAAATTTATAATTAACTACAAATTGTCATTCTGCAAAAGTTGAGATACTCTTTATCATCTTCCCACAAAATGTTTTTTTTTTAAATGCTGCTCCAAATTGTATAATTTCGTTTTCTCCAGAAACGGATTAACCTACCATTTCTGAGTTTCTTTTTGCTGCCACTAATACGAGAATACATCGAAGTGCTTGCTTCCGCGACATTTCCACGAATGAAATAGTAAGCTATGAAATGCCCACCCTAAATTTCATGGCATTCTATCTATCTTTCATTCTTTCTTTCTATGAAAAGTGACAGGTTGCAAGCTATGAAATATTGCTCTTGAAGACGCGGTATTTAAAAATTTGTTCTTACAAATGACATTTGTGTCACTTTTGACATTTTCGATAACAATCGAGAAAAAGTAGTTTGGTAGTACAGTTTTTATCGCGGATAAGGAAATTAGGCGGGATAGTTATCCAGATTTCCTAATTCTATTTAGGTTTAGTTGTTAGTGTAATTAACATGGAACATATTTTTTAAGCTTATATAGATTACCAAAAAACATGCCTTATAAAAACATAAATACCGTTATTTATATTTACACTCTCCTCTCAACCTTTATCTTTGTAGAAAAGTTTAGTTTAGCTGCATTCGGATTAAGAGGTTGACATATTTTTTAATGCCAGTTGTAAGTTAACATTTGCAATATACAGGTGGGCCCCACTTAATACGGGGGTAACGTTCCTGAAAAATATCGTGTTAAACAAAATCGTGCTAAACGAAACAAGAAACCAGTGCAAAAGAGAAGTTACGTTTTTTTTACTTTTTAGATTATTTTTATTTAAAACTTTTATTAATTCATACATTAGAAAATAAACAAAAACATACCCGCTCGTTGTGTATTATGTAAATCACACAAAAGTTTACAAAAAACAAACCTTTAACACGATTGCAAATCACAATCACCTATGTATGTAATTGAATCTCCTACAAATGCTGTACCTACCGTCTTAGTCAACAGAAGACTGTGGGGCTAATTGCGAGAATCTATTCGACTTTTTTCGATTCTATTAAACAAATTCGTGGTATCGCAATAGAATAAATGAAATGGAATCGAATTTCAAAATAGAAAATGAAAAGCTATTTCGGTGAGCTTTCAACTCCAATGTCAAATTAACTTCAATTTTGTTTATTGACTTGCAAAGAATTGTCACTTTTAGTCAAAAATGAGTTTTATTTGGTTTGATATTTTTGAGGACGAATTAGACGAGGCTCATCGTGCTGCAGTTTTATCAACTCTAAATTAATAATTGCATTTTAATCCGCTGGACATGGATGAAAATATGTAAGGAAATACATTTCCCATGAAAAAACTAATTTGTTATAGTTGTTTTATTTATGTTTAAAAATAACTTAGGATTGAGGAAAAATATGGTTGTCTGCCTCCAGCTTTTTGCAAATTTGTGATTAATGGTTTTTTTTCCATTAGGAATACTTATTTCTCCATCTGCCGCTTGTTCGTAAATTGTAAATTGAGAATTTATCCTCAATCATCTATCATCGCGTTGGCACAGTTAATATGGGGAAGCCCCTTTTTCAATATGTACATATTCTTAAAAACACAGCAGGTATGCATAAGTATGCAAAAGGCATAACGTGTATGTATGTTTGTGAATATTAACAAAACTTGTATGTTCTACGTGTATGCGCATGTGCATAATTGAAACAACTTATCGAGAAAAAAAAATTGTTTCAGAAACCGTGTAAAACAAGGCTTTGAACCGTGTTAATCGAAAATATGTCGCAAAAAGTGAACCGTGTTAAAACGAGGCCGTGCTATAAGAAGTACGTGTTAAGTGAGGCCCACTGTTGCAAAAGTGAGTTTAAAAAAAAGTTAAAAAAAGTACTTAAAAGTCGCAGTGACATAAAAAAGTATACTATTTCGAAAGATTGGTTCTATTTGTAAATAAAATATAATGTATTTTATTTTGTGATTTATGGTCTCCAGAATTTTTTGAAAACACATGTTGCCATTTGTTAACAACGGGCAGATATGGAATTACTTATTACATGCAAAACAGACTACAGCCGTATGCGATGTAGCAAATACGATGTTCATTTTTGCTTCAGTCAACAAAAAAATTGCCCTATGTCTTATCACATGATTGATTTGTAGTATACATAAGGTGACCATTCGTCCCGCTTTCGAGCTTTGTGTCCCGCTGTCCACAAAGAACGCAAAATGTCCCGCTTTGAAAAAAGGCCATCCCATATGGATGCATCACAGATAGACTTTCAGAGACAGCACAAAAAAAGAAAAACTAAAAACAAAAACAGCAAAAAAAAAACAGACTTGAAATTGAAATGCATAACTGGGTAATAAATACATAGGTACTTTGTGCTCTGTCGTCCGTGTACCGTGTCTATATCTACTATGTATCTATAACGTTTGTTTGCAAATGAGAAAAATGATGAACGAACGAAGCATACTTTGATCGTTTTAAAACTGAAACGGTTGGATTCGGTTTGAGAGGAATGATGAATGATTGCGTTTTAGTATTCGTATTCGCATGCATGTTTGTTCATTTGCTGTGTTAAGTGTCTATGAGCGTAAAAGGTATTTAAAAAATTTGGAAACTGAAACGATTTAATTAGTTTACATACTGCTATTGCCGAATAAATAAACTTTTCCCAGTTTTATTGTGCAATTAGCTTGGCACGCGTCGCATCTCAGTATTCTTTTCATTCGTTTTTATTCCTTACGTGGTTTTTGAAACATTAAAATGCATTAACGCAAGTGCACGTTTGATACTAGCTTACAAACTAAGTATCCGTTCAAAAAACAAAGGAGTGCCCCGACGGACGTCACGTTTGAAAAGTGCCGTACAGATATCAGTGTTTCGCATGATGGTGCTAGTGATATCGAAAAACATTTTCAGTCAGAAAAACACAAAATATCCGATAATGCTGCCGGTACAAGTTCATCGATGCTCAATTTCTTTAAGAAAACAGATTCACCATCTACCACGGATTTTGAAGTTGCTGCAGCGGAGGGTGCCTGGGCCTATCACACTGTACAGGAGAATCATAGCTTTCGCTCGAACGATTGTGCGTCTAGTTTAATACAGACATATTTCGAGCAAAAATTTAAGTGTGCCCGTACAAAATCCGAGGCTATTGTTGTGAATGTGCTGGCGCCTATGGCAACAAATGAATTAAATGAACACCTTCGTTAGGCTATTTGTATAACTTTATTAACGAATGCTTCAAACCATGGCTCTACAAAATTATTCCCTGTCTTAGTACGCTACTTTTTACCATACGAAGGAGTACAAGTAAAAATTTGGAGTTCTAAGAGCAACCAGGCGAAACATCTGATATAATAGTTGATTATTTGAAACAAGTGTTGACAAAAAATGAGCTAAAATCAAAAATTGTGGCATTTTGTGAAGATAATACCAACTGTAATTTTGGAGACAAAAATTTAAAAAGGAGCTAATAATGTTTACGTGAAATTGAACACGTATCTTGGAAGGACACTCATAGGTATAGGATGTGGGGCTCACATACTCCACAATGCAATCAAAACTGCTGCAGATTGTCTACCTATTGATCTTGAATGCATAATTGTAAAAATTTATTCATTTTTCTACATTTATAGCGTTCGTGTTGAAACACTTAAAGAATTCTGTCATGCCTCTGACATATGATATAACAAACTTCTGGGCTACAGTAAAACTATGTGGCTTGCGTTGATGCCGGCGCTGGAAAGAGTATAACAAATGTTTCAGCCTTTAAAAAACTATTTTCTGAACATTGATAAGTGCCCTAATATTTTAAAAGATTTTTTTAACAATCCTAGCTCAGATATATGGTTATTTTTTATGCACGCTCAGTCAGCTACGTTTCATCAAGCTGTATTAGGGATCGAGGGACAGAACGTGTCTGCAACAGAGGCCGCGAATGAAATAAATCAGCTCGTAAACAATTTAAGTCAAAAACAAAATGCATGCTTCCTTTCCCACGCCACCCGTAATATATTAGCGAAGTAACAAGAAACTGGTGCTATCAATGAGGACAACGTAAACACTGCAGCAGCTGAATTTTACAAGTAAGGAATATTTAGAGCAGTGGTGTCAGTTTAACTGTTGAAATTTGAAATTTTTGATTGGGCGAACCTAATAAAAGTCCCCTCTTGGGAGGAGGTTCAGGAAGTGATGGACTTATTAATTGAACAGGGCTTTCCCAGCAGCACTCAAGATACGGGAGTTTTTGATGAGTTTTCTCTCATTTTGAATTATATGACAACTCAAAAATTAACAGATTGGAACATCGATAAAATAAGTGCTGAAAATCGTTGGGTGCTAAAGATATATCTCACGCGAGTTTTTTTATAATTGTAGAGTACATTTTATGTCTACCAGGTAGCAACGCCCCTGTTGAAAGAGTGTTTTCTCATATGAATAAGATATGGACCAGTGAAAAAAACCAGTTGGAAGTCTCGACTTTGAAATCCATTCTTATAGTAAAGGGTAACATAAATAAATCGTGTCGACAATTCCATACATATTTGAAAACAGAACCTATTATTTCAAAACAAATTTGCTCATCAGAAAAATGTAAAAAAGCAACTCAACGAACTGCTCAAGATTAATTTTATTTTTGTGTGCTAATTTTTATTAAGCAAACATTAAACATAAAACATTAGAAACTTCTCATATTTGGTTAACTTACTATACTTTAACTTTTTAATTGCGAAAAATTAAAAAAATACTTTTATTTGTTATCTAATTCATGTGAAATAAACTTTAACAATACTTCCCATATTTTGAACAATTTATTTAAAAAAAACAATAATTAAAAAAAAAAGTTATGCGTTTTGCCGAAAGAAACGTACAGGTTTCCCGCTTTGAGAGGAAAAAATTATGGTCACCTTAAAGGAAAATTCAAATAAGTGAATCTTCTGGAGAGTTCGGAGGACTTATCTCTGCGACGACGGTTGTCGGAAGAATGCCTCGTACTTTGAGTGTGGTGGGCATCGATTGGTGTGGTGGGCTTGGGAATAAGATATGGACCAGTGAAAAAAACCAGTTGGAAGTCTCGACTTTGAAATCCATTCTTATAGTAAAGGGTAACATAAATAAATCGTGTCGACAATTCCATACATATTTGAAAACAGAACCTATTATTTTAAAACAAATTTGCTCATCAGAAAAATGTAAAAAAGCAACTCAACGAACTGCTCAAGATTAATTTTATTTTTGTGTGCTAATTTTTATTAAGCAAACATTAAACATAAAACATTAGAAACTTCTCATATTTGGTTAACTTATTATACTTTAACTTTTTAATTGCGAAAAATTAAAAAAATACTTTTATTTGTTATCTAATTCATGTGAAATAAACTTTAACAATACTTCCCATATTTTGAACAATTTATTTAAAAAAAAACAATAATTAAAAAAAAAAGTTATGCGTTTTGCCGAAAGAAACGTACAGGTTTCCCGCTTTGAGAGGAAAAAATTATGGTCACCTTAAAGGAAAATTCAAATAAGTGAATCTTCTGGAGAGTTCGGAGGACTTATCTCTGCGACGACGGTTGTCGGAAGAATGCCTCGTACTTTGAGTGTGGTGGGCATCGATTGGTGTGGTGGGCTTGGGTGGCGGTATTGCCAGGTCCCACAACTCGCCCCCCCCCCATTTTGTTCAACGCCTCGGTGAACTTTATGGTTACTTCTCAGGTTTGTTGTGTTACTTCTCGGATGGTTCTTCTCGTGTACTTCTCGGATGGTTCTTCTCGTGTGCTTCTCAGGTATTGTTTTACTTTGTTGCAGCTACTTAGAAATAGGAAAGTCAGGAATAAATCGAAGAACAACAATATGACACAAAATATATCAAACTGACACCCAAATTAAAACACACCCGGCCAGCTGTGCATGACGTTTACCAGTTGTCATTCGTGGAGCTGCCTGGTGTCGAGACTCGCCGGTTCATGTCCAAGAAAAAAGTGGCCACGGATCGTGATTAAACAGGGTGTAGGGACACTAATACAAGCGAAGCGTTGTCCAAAACTCGGCCTACTCAGAGAGTGGGCTGGAAAGATGGAAAGATGTGGGGTGATTTAGCGGCCAACCAAAACAATGGAATTGACCACCGAACGATTCGAATTCTAGTGGTACGAAAGGCAACAGCCACAAGCAGTCACAAAAAATAAAATAAGAAAAACGGGAAAAAAAGTAAAAATAAAACTTAAAACTTAGTGAGTAGTGAGTGCTGTAAGGCAAAAGCCGAAGAAAGCAATATTAAACAAAAAAGGAGACACAGAAAGAAGTACAAAAAAACAAAAAAACAAAAGTTTATCAATTCCTTCTCCATAGTCAGTGCAATAGAAAAAAAAAGATCTTCCGGCACCAGCCGCAAGAGATAGGTGGATTTCCTTTGTATGCAACTTTTAAGTAATATTAAAGTAATCCAAAATGACGAAATTATAACAAGTACCCATAAGCGAGTATACACTTTCAATTTCATCGAAATCGGAGCAATTTTAAAGAATTTCAAAATGGCGGAATTTTTTTTTCCATAAAGATACTTATGATTTTTACTATTTCTATACTAGTAAAAAGAAAAATAAACAAAAATTTAATGTGCAATTTGAAAAATTAAAATGGGCGTGACACGCCCCCCTCTCAACTGATCTCGCCCATCTACGAACTTAACCGAGCTATTTACCATATAAACAAGTGTAGAAAGATTCATTCAATTCGGTTAAGAACTGCGGCCCCTATCGTGCGGACAAGAATCCGTTATATTGCATATATATTGTAATATCGACTGCATTAGCGACATTTAGTGGAATTGTTATATCAACTGTATTAGCGACATTTAGACATTTTAGATATCGATCAGCGACATCTATTGGGGGGATTAGTGCTAAATTTAAGTGCATTCAGCAATTATAAGAACCTTCAGGAATTTTCTAGTACTTACCTCAGGCACGTTCCAGAACTATCGATATCTCACTAGATGGGCAAATCGTCGCCAGGAAGGAAGATTCTGGATTCGTATCTCGGGTATAAATACTACGAGCATTGAGAGTATGGACACAGTTGACTTGAGATTTATTAGAGATACAGTTGAAAAGTGATTTGGATAGAGATTTTAATAGTGAATTAAAATTACAGAAGAATTTGTTTGAGATTAATTGTTTAAGTTGTTTGGAATAAAAGAGTTGTGAATAATTGGATTTAAAGAGTTGAACATTGTTGGAATAAATAAAAGATCATCAGTAGTTTGTGAAAAGATTAAATAAAGACAAATAGAATAGAAAGGAGGAAAAAGTTTTATCATTGCGAACCGGCAAACACGATACATTTGGTGTCAGAAGTGGGATAAAACTTTTTCAGAGTGATAAAAACGTTCAAGAAACAGTTTCTGAACAAAAAGAACAGTGGTGTGATTTAAAAAGTGTTTGAAATTTGAACAGAAATGGGTCGCAAATTGAAAAATCTGTCCCTGGTCCAGTTGAAAGCAGAGCTGAGTAAGAGAAATCTTCAGACCAGTGGGCTGAAAAGCGAATTAGTGCTCCGGCTGCAGAATTCTGTGTTGGAAGACGGTGGAGACCCCCAAAATGAGCTATTTGACGTAGAGGAGGAGGAGAGTGTAAGTGCAACGATTGACATGGCCGCGCTTATGAAACTGCTCACCGAGCATAAGAACGCTCTGGAAGCCAAGTTAGATGAGCAGAAGATATCCCTATTAAGTGAGCAGAATAAAAAGGCCGACGAACAGAAGAACTCAATAGACGCCAAGTTCGACGAGCAGAGCAAAAAGTCCGACGAACAGAAGAACTCTATAGATGCCAAGTTCGACGAGCAGAGCAAAAAGTTCGACGAGCAGAATAAGAACTCCGACGAACAGAAGAGCTCTCTGGAAGCCAAATTAGATGAGCAGAGCAAAAAGTTCGGGAATACTCTAGATGGCAAGTTAGACGAACAGAATAAAAAGTTCGACGAGCAGAAGCACTCTCTGGACGCCAAGCTTGACGCCAAATTTGATATTCTGGACGGAAAATTTGAAAGTCTAGACGTCAAATTCGAGGCCATCGACCAACAATTCGAAGATGTCGAAAAGAGATTGGAGGCGAAATTCGGAGGTCAGTACGAAGAAATGGAAAAACAATTCAAACATCTGACCAACGAACTCGACGGTGTGAAGAGGCAAAAACTTCGTGTGAGTTCAATCGAAGGTCCGAGAAGAAAGGAAATGCAGCCCCCGGTATTCGATGGTCAAACATCATGGCCTATATACAAGAAACAATTCGAAGCCGCCGCATTGGCCAACAATTGGGACGAGGAAGAAAAATCGATTGCACTCACACTTGCACTCCGAGGCTCAGCCGCCGAACTACTCCAAACCCTCGCGGATGACAAACATCGTGACTACGGCTCGCTACTGAAGGCCATTGAGATGCGATTCGGTGATGACCATATGCAACAAGTATACAGGGTTCAGTTGCGCCGAAGGGCTCAAATGAAGGGAGAGACACTGCAGCAGCTGCAGGCAGATGTGGAACGTCTGGCGCATCTGTCCTACCCCAATACTGGAAAGGAGATCATCAACGAAATGGCAACCGAAGCGTTTATCCAAGCCATTAACGACGAAAAACTACAGCGTCAAATTAAAGCGAGGGGAAGTGATTGGAGAATGCGTACCGATTTCCGCGATCTCAGCAGCAACTGAAGAGGAGCCTGTGAAGCCGGTTCCGTCATACAGATTGGCGGAACTACGGAAGACCATCTTTCAACATTGTGAACTTAATCAGGAGCAGCGAAGCACGGCAGCGAATCTACTCGGCGAGTTTGCTGACATATTTGCGTTACAAGATGGGGACCACGGCCGAACACACTTAGTACAGCACCGCATAGACACCGGGGATGCTAGGCCGATTAGACAGCCTGCCAGGCGACTCCCATTAGCAAAGCAGACAGAGGTTGCGGAGATGGTTTCGTCGATGGAGAAAGAAGGGCTAATTGAAAGTTCCCAGAGCCCGTGGGCATCGCCTATTGTACTAGTCAAGAAGAAGGACGGCAGCACCCGATTCTGCGTGGACTACCGCAGGCTGAATGATGCTACCAAAAAGGATAGTTACCCTTTGCCCCGGATCGATGACACACTGGACACCCTCTCTGGAGCCCAATGGTTCTCCACTCTCGATCTAAAGAGCGGCTATTGGCAAGTGCAGATTCACCCAGAAGACCGCGAGAAAACCGCATTCACTGCCGGAAATGGACTGTGGGAGTTTACAGTCATGCCATTTGGTTTGTGCAACGCTCCGGCAACTTTCGAGCGTCTGATGGAACGCGTCCTGCATGGACTAACCTGGAAAACCTGCTTGGTGTATCTGGACGATGTCATTGTGGTGGGAAAAACGTTTGCGGAACATCGAGACAACCTAAGGGAAGTCTTCAAACGCTTACGCAATGCCCACTTGAAACTCAACTCGAAGAAATGTGCGCTCTTTAAACGAGAAGTGAAGTATCTAGGTCACATTATTTCGTCAGAGGGAGTGAGAACGGATCCGGACAAAGTTGAAGCCGTTAACAACTGGCCAGTTCCCAAAGACAAACACCAATTGAGGAGCTTCCTTGGCCTCGCCACATACTACCGACGGTTCGTAAAGGATTTTGCCAAAATTGCGAAGAGCCTGCACCAGTTGACGGAAAAGGGAAAACAATTTAAGTGGTCAGGCGAATGCGAGCAGAGTTTCCGGCAACTTAAACAACAACTATGTGAGGCTCCAATACTGGCCTACCCCATCCCGGACAAGATGTTTATCGTAGATGCAGATGCCAGTAATGTTGGGATCGGAGCTGTCCTTTCGCAGGTGCATGATGGCCAGGAGAAGGTAGTGGCCTATTTCAGTAAGGTACTCTCCAAACCAGAACGGAACTACTGTGTAACAAGACGGGAACTTCTTGCTTTGATTATGGCGACGAAACATTTCCACAAGTACCTCTACGGTCAAAAGTTCCTCCTACGTACAGATCATGCAGCTCTTAAATGGTTGTTGCAGTTCAAAAATCCGGAGGGTCAGATCGCGAGGTGGACAGAGCGATTGCAGATGTACGAGTTCGAAATACAGCATCGCAAGGGAAAACTCCACTCAAACGCGGATGCCTTGTCGCGACGACCTTGTAAAGCCGACTGTAAGCATTGTGTACGAAAGGAGGAGAAAGAGATCGTTCCCGTCCAAGTAGTTAGAGCTGAGCCCATCATCGGTTGGAGTACCGAGGAGATCCGGAACGCTCAAAAGGAAGACCCGGATATCGAGCCGATACTAGCTTGGAAGGAAAACATGGAGAAACCTGATGGTCGAGATATCTCCGATAGAAGCCCTACCCTCAAAGCATATTGGGCACAATGGGACTCTCTACATGTTCAAGACGGCATCTTGAGGCGGAAATGGGAGATGCCCGATGGAAAGACGTGTAGGATGCAGCTCGTGGTGCCACGTTCAAAAGTGCATGAAGTGCTGCAGGAAATGCACGATGGTGTATCCGGAGGACACCTGGGTGTAAACAAAACGCTGGATAAAGTACGGGAACGATTCTACTGGCTCAGTGCGAGAGACGACATCGAGAGCTGGTGTCGAAAGTGCGTCACGTGTGCAGCGAGCAAGGGACCAAGCGTGAAAACCCGGGGCAAGATGCATCAGTACAACGTGAGCGCACCGTTTGAACGAATCGCTGTCGACATCGCAGGGCCGTTCCCGGAAACCGACCAGGGCAACCGATACATCTTAGTTGTTATGGACTACTTCAGCAAGTGGCCTGAAGCGTTTGCGATTCCCAACCAGGAGGCTAAGACCGTTGTAGAAAAGATTGTCAACAACTGGGTAAGCAGGTTTGGTGTACCCATGGAACTGCACTCGGATCAAGGACGGAACTTCGAGTCCAAGCTATTCCAGGAAACGTGTCAACTACTCGGAATCAAAATGACCAGAACGACTCCACTTCACCCACAGTCCGACGGGATGGTAGAACGGTTCAACAGGACATTGAATGAACATCTCTCCAAAGTCGCGAGTGATTACCAACGTGACTGGGATCGACATATTCCCTTGTTCCTTATGGCTTATCGTAATGCAGTTCACAGTTCAACGGGACACACTCCGTCCGAAATCCTTTTTGGTCAACCTGTCCGGCTACCTAGTGAGGTGAAATTTGGTTCTCCCATGGATGAGCCGAAATCGGAAGAAGAATATGTGGCAGACCTAAGGGAAAGGATCGCCGACATACACCAAAGAACTAGGACGAAGATTAAGATAGCCAGTGACCGCATGAAGACCAGGTACGACGCGAAGACAACGACGTCAGGATTTCGGGAAGGAGATCTGGTATGGCTGTACAACCCACATCGACAAAAAGGGAGGTCTCCGAAGCTGCAGCAGGACTGGGAGGGTCCCTATACAGTGGTTACACGAATCAACGACGTTGTCTACAGAATTCAACGGGGACTAAGAGGCAAGTTGAAAATCATACATGTGGATCGCCTACATCGTTACCATGGAAACAACGCCGATGCTCTTGTTCGGGACGAACAAGTTTAGGAGGGGGGCAGTGTAATATCGACTGCATTAGCGACATTTAGTGGAATTGTTATATCAACTGTATTAGCGACATTTAGACATTTTAGATATCGATCAGCGACATCTATTGGGGGGATTAGTGCTAAATTTAAGTGCATTCAGCAATTATAAGAACCTTCAGGAATTTTCTAGTACTTACCTCAGGCACGTTCCAGAACTATCGATATCTCACTAGATGGGCAAATCGTCGCCAGGAAGGAAGATTCTGGATTCGTATCTCGGGTATAAATACTACGAGCATTGAGAGCATGGACACAGTTGACTTGAGATTTATTAGAGATACAGTTGAAAAGTGATTTGGATAGAGATTTTAATAGTGAATTAAAATTACAGAAGAATTTGTTTGAGATTAATTGTTTAAGTTGTTTGGAATAAAAGAGTTGTGAATAATTGGATTTAAAGAGTTGAACATTGTTGGAATAAATAAAAGATCATCAGTAGTTTGTGAAAAGATTAAATAAAGACAAATAGAATAGAAAGGAGGAAAAAGTTTTATCATTGCGAACCGGCAAACACGTTACAATATGTATACATATATATATATATATATAAACATTTGAACGGACCATGGTTTTGGTGTTTACTATAGAGGTCGTGAAAAGTTGCATTCAAATTTTTTGAAAGTTGCGTCATGAGGACCTCTGCAATAGGTAGTATTTCTTCAAAATCTACCTAAAATAGTTGAGCAAAAGAAGTCACCCCTATCACTCAATCTGACGGATCTGAGATTCACTTCACTTATTCGATCCGCGTTCACCTCTCGGCTGATCATTCAATCCGCCGGATGCACTGTTTTACCGACTACGATTTTTCTTTTTCAAAACTGACTGTTCTGTCATAGTTGACAGCAAATACAAACAGCTGCTGATAAAAACCAAATAAAATTTAATTTAAAAACAATGGATAGCATTGCTCTGTTTTTTGAAAACGAAGAAATATCTTCAAATAGGCGAACATCTCGTGCAAATTTACGGGCATCCAGTGAAGACATTATGGACCTATCATACGCCAAGTTAGTTAAAAGATTTCATTGTAGTTTATAATTTCTATGAAATCAATTTGAATTTCAGTTTCATAAAAAATTTTCGTTTGAATAAGGCGGCCTTTAATTATGTGTTGGAAGTGTTGATTAAGGACCTTCCTCTGAGCAGCAAATCGTATTCCATTTCTCCAAAGCATCAGTTAGCTGCATGCCTTAGATTTTTCGCAGAATGAAGTTATCAGCACGGTGCTGGTAAGGATAACAACGTCTGCATTGCACAATCAACTTTTTGTAAAGTCTTGACCCAAGTATTAGACATATTTGAAAGGGTATTATGTCCCAAATGGATATCCTTAAACACCAGTGCTGATAAGAAAAGAGAAGCAAAAATGTACTTTTACGAAAAATGTAAGATACCTGTGGCCTATTTCACCAACTTACAAATTTGTATTTACAACCATTTTTTAACAAAATATTGCTGATTTTGTTCTAAGAAATCACAAATTTTGTTAAAAAAATGCTTGTAAATACAAATTTGTAAGTTGGTGAAATAGGCCACAGGTATCTTACATTTTTTAACAAAATATTGCTGATTTTGTTCTAAGAAATCACAAATTTTGTTAAAAAAATGCTTGTAAATACAAATTTGTAAGTTGGTGAAATAGGCCACTGGTGTAGTAATGTGTGTTGATGGAACCCATATTGCCATCAAAGTTCTGACAGAAAATCCACACTTTTACTACAACAGAAAATGATTTCACAGTATAAATGCCATGGTAGTAAGTGACTGCATTCCTATGAAGTAAGTAAAATTTATACGTATAAGTAAATTAATTCCAAATGAATTAACGAAATTACAAATTTATTAACATCGACGAAGTACAATTTATTTTAACACTAAGTAAATGAATTATAAAAGAATCAACGAACACGAAGTACAATTTATGTAAGCACTATGTGCTATTGTAAATGAATTCCAAATGAATTAACGAAATTACAAATTTATTAACATCGACGAAGTACAATTTATTTTAACACTAAGTAAATGAATTATTAAAGAATCAACGAACACGAAGTACAATTTATGTAAGCACTATGTGCTATTGTTTCTGAGGGTGATAAAAAACTGACTCTAAGAAAATTTGGACAAAATGCAAAAACTACCTTTGCCGAGAAATGCATCTGTTATTTGACGCTGCAGAAGTGCAGACACTTACAGTGCAGTTCTCCGAATCATCTGTGCAATCACAATTTATGTGGGAAAGATATCATAATTTAATTTAAGAAACATGATAGTGGTCTTTGAAAGATGCTGGGCTGGGTTGGATAGCCGCGATTGAATGTGGAATGTGCGCGTTCGTTGATAGTGAGATACGTTGCTATAACTACTCCCCCCTTTAAACAGAGCTGTCCTCAGCTCTCTGTAGGCTTTTTAGAAGGTCTCGGGTGAATGTCTCTCTGTCGATGTGTTGTAGGTTAATGGGAACGCCATCGTCTCTGCTGTCGTTATTTCTTCTCCTTTTTAGCTGTATCACGAGGATTCCTACAACTGTCAAGGTGATCGCAAGGTATAAGAGAGGCCATAGTAAACTTCGTGTTCTGATTTCCTGTTTCAATGTAGCAATATGCTCCAAATTCTTCAAATGAACTTCGTTAAGGTAAGGCAAGGATAGCATCGTAAGGTGCTCCGCAAGGTTTATCGATTGTGCTCTAGGAGGTTCAGGGCTCAAATGGCTGATTCGCTTCTCGTTTATGTAAATTGAATCATTGATGCTTGCTCTGCCTTCGAATATTAATAAGTAAGTGCCATTGATTGTGATTGGTTGGCTGTCTGCTTCCTGAATTTTGGAGATTTGGTTGTTGATAATGATAAGGCCGTCATCGACTATGCTGACAGAATCGATGTGGTGAGCTGACGATGTCTTACTTAAGGCCGTGTTGTTGTTCATCAATTGCTCCACGCAGGTATTGTTGGTACTTAATTCGCAGAATGATAAGGATGTCGGTTTCTTGCAGTTCTTCAAAGGTTTATAGAAGCTTCCGCATTGTGCCACTTCATTAGTTTCTAATACTTTAATCTTACTTTCCTGCACCACTGGAAATAATCCTATTCTATTGCATATAAGTTTGATTTTAGGATACTTTATGAAGAAGAAAATTAGTTCGTTATTTTGCATAATTTTTAATTTAGAATTATTTAAAATTTCACTTATACTAACGTTTGTGAAGTGTACCGCTCAAATTACAGATTGTATTTCTTTGTCATCTAATATTATCGGGTTTATTACATTCATTTTCCCCAATATAACGGAATAAATAATATTATACAAGTCGGTAATTATCGCCCTATTTCTACTCACTATTATTTCAAATAAATGTCCTGATTCAGTTTTAATTTCTTTTGTAGTATCTAGAAGTTTGCTCATAGTTTGTGTCAGTCCGTTAATCCTGATCTGTAGTTCTGTATTTATAACAATTTGGCGTTCGTTCGCTTCGATAAGTGCTTCCTCCTTGGTCTTGACCTCGTTAAAATCGTCGAAGTCAGGAGTACCGGCAACAAACTTCAAAGCTGTGCCGAAAAGTTGATGCTGCGAGCATGGCGATGATAAACTCGAACTGTACTTAGAAGATGTAATATTTGGTCTACGTCGACCTGAATTGCTTTTTTTTCGTCTATTTTGGTGAATAATGGGACAAACCTTAGAGTTTGATAGGCCATGATCTCGTAGGCCGTTATGTTCGTGCAGTGACTAAGATGACCAAAGTCGTCATAAATGGCAACTTTTCCATCGCAGACAGGTATGTAGTGGGCCTTTGAGTTGTCCAAGAGTTAAGCATGTGTGCTCCTCAGAAGAATCAGATATAGAAGCCTAGGGAAAAATTATCTTAAATTATTCTTATGCACTTGTCTATTGTCTATTAGTACTACAGTTCCTAAGTCCTTCTGTACAATTTTTTCAACAAATAGTTTTGTGAATTTATTACCTATTCGTCTGTTTGTACGTACAAATACCTTATCGCCTGGCTTAAACATTCGTGTATGCATCTTTCTATTATGGTACTGTAAGTCTGCTTGTTGGGTTTGTTTTATTTTGCTTTTAATTTCATTTCCTAAAGTGGAGGGCATTGAATGGATTATGTCAATTGGTCTTCGGTTCGTGACCGAATGAATTGTTCTATTGTATTTAGCTGTAGCAAGAAGGATTAGTTCGGCAGTGTCGCTTATGTTTTGCTCTAATTTTGTGCATCTAGCTATTTCTGATAATGTGCTGTGAAATCTTTCGACTTGTCCATTTGTTGTGCTATGGAAAGGTGGGGTTGTAAAAATGCTCGCATTAAAGTGATCCCTTAATAATGACTTAATAGTCTCAGAATTCAAGGATCTCTCATTGTCACAGACTACGGTCTTGGTGTTTTTAAAGATATTGAGAATTCCCAATAGAGGTTCTTTAAGGTCGATTATTGCACGGGACTTAATTGGCATGACAACTGAAATTTTAGAAAATTTATCCAAACACGTAAGGAAATATAGTTTATCTGTTGAATAAATGTCGATGTGCAAAATTTCGCCGGGATAGGATGGTATGGGAGTTTTGCCTATTTCCGCTTTGTGCGGGTGTCTCTGGTATTTTGCTTCGAGACATACCTTGCAACTAGAAACGATTTCTTTGAGTTTTTTTCGCATTGCAGGAAAGTAATAATCGTTGAGGACTTGTTGCATATTCTCGTTCGCCGAGCGGTGGGCTCGATTGTGTTCGGCTACTAGAATCTCTGTCTGGTCGTTCTGATTAAATATGTCAGTTACGAGTTTCTTCGTATGAAGAAATTTTACAGAAGGAAACACCTTTGTCAACTTATCTTGAATTTGTGCCAAAATGGGCAGTTCGCACTGTACCGCATTGACAACATCTGGGTTGACAGTTCCTTTGAGGATTTCAAAAAGATCGTCTAAATTATAAAACGTAATAGTATGTCTTATTCGTGATTTAAAAATAATTTTAGTGGACTTAGCTTGTTCTTCGCCTTGAATTAGGATTAACTGATTTCTGAAACAGTTAACTGGATTTTGCACGGTTGAAATTGCTTTTGTCAGTGATTCTTCGCTATGAATGGTTTCAGAATCTGAAACAGCTGATTGTTCTAACGCGTTTAAATATTGTCTGGAAAGAGCATCTGCCACGTAATTTTCCTTTCCTGGTTTTTAAAAAAATGTGGGTGAAAATTCTTCTATAAAGGCTCTCCACCTCTTGATTTTTGTATTCGGATTTTTATCAGAGATTGCGAAAGTGAGTGGCTGATTGTCTGTATGGATATTTAATTGTCTGATCCCGTAAAGATAATTCCGGAGTTTTTGCAAGGACCAAACTATAGCCAGTAGTTCTCGCTCATTTGTAGCATAGTGTTCTTCTGTTTGGGATAGTGTTCTCGAAATCATTGTTATGGGTCTATTGTTTTGTGACAAGACAGCTCCAAGAGCGTGTGAAGATGCGTCAGTCGTCAAGTCAAAGGGTTTATCAAAATCAGGGTATAAAAGAAGTACATCCTCCGAAGCTAAAATCTTCTTAATTTTGTTGAAAGCATGGAGTGCCTCTTCATCAAGCTCAATATTAATATTTTTTGATTGTCTGGCTCCGACGTTTCCATTTTCGCCACGTAGATATTTTGTGAGTGGTTTTGCGATCAAGGCGTAGTCTCGTACGAATCGCCTGTAATATCCTGAAAGTCCGAGGAATGAAGTGTTCGGGGAACCTCATAACTAACAATGTCATTAATCTTGTCCGGGCAAGTTTTTATGCCTTTATTGGACACGATAAATCCCAAAAACTCGACTTCTGATTTAAAAAATTTAGACTTCTCGGGTGAAACGCGCATATTGGCTTCGTAAAGTTTCGTTAAGATTCGGTTTATATCCTCAAGATGCTGCTCTTCAGTTTCCGAGAAT
Source organism: Criorhina ranunculi (assembly GCA_951813785.1). NCBI lineage: Eukaryota > Metazoa > Arthropoda > Insecta > Diptera > Syrphidae > Criorhina > Criorhina ranunculi. Next base: position 59,569,237 of record OX638381.1, on the reverse strand, counting down.
ATAATTATATCATCAATATAGACGTGACAAGTTTTTCCTATTTCCTCCCGTAGAATGTCATCTGCGGTCCTTTGAAAGATACTGGGCGCATTTTTAAGTCCAAAAGGGAGTCTGCAAAACTCATATTTTCCGTTATTGACAGAAAATGCAGTTTTTTCCCTATCACACTCAGCTAACTTGATCTGATGAAATCCAGACGTTAAGTCTAACGTTGTGAAGAAGCGTGACCGGCCCAGGTTTGAGAGAATAACCGATGTATCTGGAATAGGGTACTTGTCGCTTATGGTTTTTTCGTTCAGTTCCCTGAAATCTATAACCAGGCGCCTTTTGCGTTTCCCTGTATCGTCAATTCCCTTCTTATCGACAACCCAGATAGGGCTATTATATGGTGACCGTGAAGGTCTGATAATACCGTCATCTAGGAGGTCGGAAATCTCTTTAATAACAAACTCGGCAGCGGCCATTGGGTAAGGATAGGCTTTAGAGTAAATGGGCTCATTATCGGTTGTTCTGATAGTTGCAACAACATTGGTGTTAAAGGGCAAAGATTCATTTGGATTGGCTAATACCTTTAGGTGGTGGTCCATCATTGATGAGAATTGTTCGCGTATGTCTACATACGTAAGAAATATAATTCACGTCCCTGCAGTAAAAGTATAATAATCTCTCTTCTCCACCACTGTAGGATAAAATTCCCTTCCTAAGGTCCAGTTGCGCATTAATTTCTTGTAAGAAATCAAACCCAATAATACCATCGAAGGTATCAAGGCCAGGAAGGATGAAGAAGGGTACATTTTTATTGAAAATATTTATTTGACATTTTGCTGTTACTTGATTTGCTCCGTGTATGGATTTAACATGGAATGGCTTCTCTATTGGTTTAACGGCTTTTAAATTATCGAGGTGTTTAATGTAATTTTTAGCGGCTCCGGTTTCTACTAGTAGTTTTATTTCCTTCCCTGCCAATGTGCGGCTGACATATGGCAGGAGGGATCTACCCCTAAAAAATTAACTTCGTCGGATATTTCGTTATCTTCACTGTGAGCCATGTCATAAGGTTCGAACTGTTCCTCTACGAATTGCTCGTCGTAGTGGTAACGTCCGTCGACTGGGTTATGTATGTTCGGAGAGCATAGATGGCTGATGACTTAAGTGATTAATTCTCTGTACCTTTGCAATTGATTCTCCTTAATGATTCTCCGAATCATCTGTGCAATCACAATTTATGTGGGAAAGATATCATAATTTAATTTAAGAAACATGATAGTGGTCTTTGAAAGATGCTGGGCTGGGTTGGATAGCCGCGATTGAATGTGGAATGTGCGCGTTCGTTGATAGTGAGATACGTTGCTATAACTTATATATATGTATCTTTTTCCAGATTTGTGACAATAATTTATGGATACGGTGTGTGGACTCAAGGTTTCCGGGCTCTAACCACGATTCATTTATATGGAATACCAGTGATGCCTCTACTTATTTTGCGAACATGTATCATGGAGGTGACAGAAATACCAGACTTCTAGGCAAGTTTATTATCAATTATAAGTACACTAGGTAATCACTTTCCAATTTCTTTCGCAGCTGATGCTGGATATCCCCTTTTGCCATAGCTTCTGACGCCATTCAGATCGGTAGAATCGAATTCTCAGGAAAGCAGATTCAATCAACACCACTGCAAAGGAAGGAATATACTAGAAAGGACAATTGGGGTCCTGAAAAATAGATTCCGTTGTTTGATGAAATCGAGAGCACTTCACTATGAGCCAAACAAAGCGGCACAGATAATCAATGTTTGTTGCGCTTTGCATAATGTTTGTATGCACTTTAAAGCGTAAGTGCACAGCCAAATTCAAATGAAGCAGTGCAAATAAGAAACGAAGTAACGACAACATTATAAAGATATTTTTATTTGAGGTACTCCTGTAGTTAAACAAGTAAAAATAAATATCACAAATAATGATAATAAAAAGAAAACATCACATTTCATTTCCAATTCATTTATGTTCTTAATAATAAAAAAAAAGACCTTCCGGCACCAGCCGCAAGAAATGGGTGGATTTCCTTTGTATGCAACTTTTAAGTAATATTAAAGTAATTCAAAATGGCGGAATTATAACAACGAGTATACATTTTCAATTTCAATGAAATCGGAGCAATTTTAAAGATGGCGCATTCAAAATGGCGGGAATTTGTTTGCAAAAATATGCTTATTGTAACAAACATATTCAGTGGCAGCACATATCAACAATAAAAAGTGGCATCACATGTCAACAACCAGATGGCTAACCCTCCCTCAAAATGACGACCTGATGAGCAACAAAAGCTCACACCAAGCACACCCGAAGTAACACGTAGCAGAAAGCTTCAACCAGAACACTATTTAAAGAGATCTTCCGAACGGGAATTTTTTGTATAAATTTATCCTTCACAAAGTACGCACAAGCACCAGCCTCCGGTCTTGTCTGCTCTTGATATTTTTGTATTGTTTGTAAAAGAATAAAAAATCAATTTTATTTTCAAAACGCCTTTTATAACTGACGCCCAACTAAGGCCGAACCAATAAAGTTATAGTTTCGCACCATTAGGTCGAAAATAATACAATAATAGTTTCGCACCATCAGGTCGAAAATAAAACAATAATAATATTGCACCATACGGTCGATATAGTTGCAACTTGAAGGTCAAAATAACGAAAGAACTTTCGCACCTCGACTGGTCGAAGTTTCATAATAAAAAAAAATAAATACATTTCATTTTATATCTGCACTCCTTTGCCTCATCCATCACGTCTAAAAAAAGCGCACGGATACAAAAACGAAAAATGACGATTGTACAGATATCCGACGAGCAGCTGCGTGCGTTGATATCTAGCTCCGCCCAGGCGACGCCAAATGGAAATTTTGCAAACTGCACAACCCGTTACAATGGCGAACGTTCAAAGTTGAAGGTAGATGCGTTCATAGCTAGCGCTACTATCTACAAGGAAGTGACAAATATGTCAGATAAAAATGCTCTCATCGGACTTCCACTTTTGTTTGAAGACATGGCATCAACTTGGTGGCAGGGTGTGAAGACACAAGCCAAAACATGGGACGAAGCAATGACTATGCTAAGAAATTTATTTGCTACTCCAAGACCGCCATATCAGGTTTACATAGACATCTTCAACAAAAAGCAAAGCGACAAAACACCAACAGACGTCTTTATATGCGAGAAGCGCGGACTTCTATCTGAACTAGCGGAAGGGTCGCATGACGAAGCGCAACAGATAGACATGGTTTTTGGACTACTGAGTAGGAGAATTCGCAATAAAATAGAAAGGGACAACGTCAACACGTTTGAAAACCTTCTCTATCTTGCACGTAAAGTCGAGACGAATCTGGAAGAAATTAAAGAAGAGACATCACTTAAGAAAACTGACGAGAAAAAAACACTCCCAAAAAGAGTTAAATGTGCTTATTGCTCCAATTTTGGACATAGCATTGAGGAGTGTAGGAAAAAGGAAAGGGACGCAACAAAGCAAACAGAACATAAAGGCTGAGATAGTCGCAACAATTCTCACGCTGTTCTCAATTGTTATGGCTGTGGTAAACCAGGGTACGTTAGAAGTCAATGTCCCAACTGCAACCAAACAAAAGAGCCGACAAACATAAGCTTTTGTTCAGTGGACTCTTTCCCCAAAAAGGTCTTACCACCGCTCCGTCAACGACCTTCAGTTAAGATATCTATTGGTGGACAGAAGGGAGTTGCATTTGTTGACACTGGTGCCAGGATGAGTATAGCTAGCTACCAGCTATACAAACAGCTGATTACCCTTGGCTACCGGTTCACAGCGTATCAGGCTAAAATTGTTCTGGCTGACAGGATCAAACGCCTACAAGAAGTACTTATAACAAACGTTATGGTCAAGCTAGAAGAACGGCTTATATCAACCAAACTCATGGTAATTGAAAGTTCAACCGACACCAGAACGCTCCTTGGAATCGACTTTGTCGAGGACGCTAAAATGGTCATGAACTTGCCGCAGCGTATGTGGTATTTTGCCGACGCTCCATCGAAAATATATGATTTTAACCAAACTGAAGCGAGACCATCAATGAGTTTGGCACCGTCACTACTGACTCCAATTGAAGCGAAAGAAAATAGTAGTCTTGAGCCCATCACGCCACCCGAGCTAGTAGGCAAAGGTACTCCAATCCCAAGAGCCATCAGTCCAATACAAAATACGCCACTTCGTGACATAACTAATTACTCGTCACGCGATCAAATCCAATCTCCTGGAAAACTTTTTTCCAACCAACAAAACTATTCCCCAGATTCCATAGATAGAATCTTCGAAGACACCATTCCAAGACATTCCACGCTCTCTCGGCTTGAACTATCTGTATACGATCCAGACTTTGTCTTTTTGGAGTCCGTTAGTGCCGAGAATATAATGTTAAAGGAAAATGAAGCTCCACATCTAGAAGCAATACAAAGGGAAGAGCTTAACCGACTTCTGCTCCAGCATAAAGAGTTGTTCGAGTTGTCTGTTAAACCAGCTGCTACTGTTGAGCACAGCATTCCAACAGGCGACCACGAACCCATTGCAGTTCCACCCTACAGACTTTCAGAGCAAAAGAAGAGAGTACTACAGGATGAAGTGAGCAAGATACTCAAAACGAATATAATCGAGGAATGTGAATCTCCTTGGGCTTCACCGGTCGTAATGGTCCCAAAAAAAGATGGCGGAATACGAGTCTGCATAGACTACCGCAAATTGAATTCAGTTGCCAAACCCGACATCTACCCTCTACCACGATTGGACGACCTGCTGCATGCCGCAAAGAACGCCGAAGTAATGTCAACCATTGATCTTCTCTCGGGTTACTGGCAAATTAAAATGAAGGAAGAAGACAAGGACAAGACTGCTTTTATAACTCCATTTGGTGTTTACCGTTTTCTTCGAATGCCTTTCGGATTAAGGAACGCGCCATCCACATTCCAACGGGTGATAGATAGAATCAAAACAAAATTACCCAATGTGCGTCTGCTGGCCTTTCTTGATGATTTGCTGATTTTATCGTCATCTTCTGAAGAACACTTGAAGGACCTCAATCAAGTTTTCAGCGTTCTTAGCCAGCATAATCTCCGGATTAACCGCAAAAAGAGTTGCTTCTGTAGAACCGAAGTTAAGTATTTCGGTCACATCTTAACAAAAGCGGGCATAAGCCCAGATCCTGATAAGATATCAGCCATACAAGATCGCAAGGCCCCAAGAAACTTAAAGGAAATGATCTCATTTTTGCAAACATGTTCCTGGTATCGAAGATTTATTCCAGATTTTGAAAAAATCGCTCGACCTCTATCTGAACTTACGAAGAAGAGCGCAAAGTGGACGTGGGAAACTGCCCAACAAATCGCATTCGATGAGCTCAAAATCGTCTCGTTATCGCTCCAATCCTCAGGCAAGCAGATGAAACAAAACCATTCACCATACGAACCGATGCCAGTGGTTATGCCGTTGGTGCAGCCTTACTGCAAGGGGAGGGTCCAGACGAAAGACCAGTAGAATACGCCAGCAGACTCCTATCCTCAGCTGAAAGAAACTACAACACGACAGAGAGCGAAGCTTTAGCTGTCGTTTGGGCTATACGCAAGTTCCAAAGCTACATAGAAGGTAGCGAAATAACCGTTGTAACAGACCACCAAGCCTTGCGCTGGCTCATGACCCTCAAGTCTCCAACTGGACGACTCTCAAGATGGTGTCTGCAGTTACAACCATTCGACATCAAAATCCAGTATACACCGGGAAAAGCTAACATCCTGGCTGACATGCTGTCCCGTCCCCCAGTTACTGAAGATGTATCAACTTCAGAGAGTTGCGTCGTATCTATCGACTTTCCTCATCGAAGTATAAAGGAAACACGTGACAGTCAACTGGAAGATCCTGATCTTAAGAAAATAATTGATGACCTGGAGTCTTTCGCACCAGAACGATTCACCTGCTGGACTTCGCGGGGTTACATACTTCATGATGGCGTACTATACCGATACAATCAAGACGATGACAATGAAGAGGCTCAGCTTGTTCTTCCTAAAGGTGAACGACAGCAGATTATGTGCTCTTACCATGACGAACCTACCGCAGGACATTACGGGTCTGAACGGACTCTTCAACGAATCTCAACCCGTTACTTTTGGCCATGCATGCGAAGAGATATTGCAAAGTATGTCAAGGACTGCACTCAATGTCAACGCTACAAGATAACAAACTTGAAACCTGCTGGACTTCTACAAACTCCAGTACAGAACCAACGATTTGAAGTTCTTGCCATTGATCTCTTCGGGCCACTTCCTCCTTCTAATGAAGATATGAAATGGATTTTTATTGTAGAAGATGTTACAACACGCTGGGTTGAATTGTTTGCCTTACAAGAGGCAACCGCGTCGACATGTGGTCAAACGCTCATCACCGAAGTTTTCCTACGATTTGGTCTCCCAAGAAGACTATTAAGCGACAATGGAACACAATTTATCAGTGCCGTTATGCAACATATAACTCACTGCCTAGGAATCACCCAATGTCTTATTCCTGTTTATCATCCACAAGCAAATCCTGTAGAACGAAAGAACCGCGATCTTAAGACGCAGCTTGCCATCTTAGTTGGAAATGAACATTTCAACTGGCCTGAGAAGCTTCCATTCATTAGATTCGCTATGAATACTGTCAGATGTCAAAACACAGGATATAGTGCAGCTTTCCTTAACTTTGGAAGAGAACTTCGTGCTCCCGATGATGTTCAACGTGACGTTCGTGGGATTATCCAATCCGAAAACTTCGTGCCCAGCACTACGCCGTACTTGAACAAAATGGCAGATACTCTCAAAATTGCCCGTGAAGTCAACGCGAAAGAACAAGACCGACAGAAAACGTATGCTGATATAAAGCGTCGTCCTGATCCAACTTATTCTCCAGGAGATTATGTTTGGGTTGATACCAAAACCCACAGTAAAGCTAGCAACCGCTTTACATCAAAACTAGCTCCTAGACGCGACGGACCATACGTTATCCTTAGCAATAAGGGCTCCAACAGCTATGTAATAGCCAATCCTGCCAATCCGCAAGAAGTTGTTGGTGTATACCATACCTCCGCCTTGACCAGATGTACCAATACGCAAGATGCAGAAAAACCTCTCGTACCAATTCGACGTCGAGGACGACCACGAAGACTTGTGGTGAATTAAAATTCTTGTATCCTCACAATTTATTCTTGTTTCAGATACAAAAGGGGAGACTGTAAAAAACATATTCAGTGGCAGCACATATCAAAAATAAAAAGTGGCATCACATGTCAACAACCAGATGGCTAACCCTCCCTCAAAATGACGACCTGATGAGCAACAAAAGCTCACACCAAGCACACCCGAAGTAACACGTAGCAGAAAGCTCCAACCAGAACAATATTTAAAGAGATCTTCCGAACGGGAATTTTTTGTATAAATTTATCCTTCACAAAGTACGCACAAGCACCAGCCTCCGGTCTTGTCTGCTCTTGATATTTTTGTATTGTTTGTTAAAGAATAAAAAATCAATTTTATTTTCAAAACGCCTTTTATATTATACTATTAAAAATGAAAATGCAACAATTATTAATGCGGAATTTGAAAAATGTAAAGGGGTGTGACAAGCCCCCCTCCCAACCGATTACGCCAATCTACGAACTCAGCCGAGCTATTCACCACATCAACATGTATACAAAGTATCAGTCAATTCGGTTAAGAACTGCGGCTCCTATCGTGCGGACAAGATTTCGTTGTATTGCATAAATGGGCGTGACACGCCCCCCTTTCAACCGATCTCGCCCATCTACGAACTCGTCCGTGCCATTCACCATATCAACATGTGTACAAATTGTGTTTCATTCAATTCAGTTAAGAATTGCGGCCCCTATCGTGCGGACAAGATTTCGTTATATTGCATATATATATATATAAACATTTGAACGGACCATGGTTTTGGTGTTTACTATAGAGGTCTTGAAAAGTTGCATTCAAATTTTTTAAAAGTTGCGTCATGAAATCCACCTAAAATAAATAAATAAGTAACTGAACTGTTCAGAATTCACTTGATTCAAGTATGGTAAAAACAGATTGACACAGCGCCAGCAATCCAAAAAAAAAAAATCTACAATTAGATTGAGTTAAGATTATGAAGAGCATTTTTCAGTTTTTCAATTTCCAGCTCAAGTAGTTTTTGCTTCACTTTAAGTTTTTCTCGCGCAATTTTTTGCATTTCACTATTATATTCTTTGCAATGTTTTCTATTTCAAGATTATGCCTTTTGTCTTCTGCAGCTTGCTCTCTCACAACATTTAACAATTCTTTGTTTTGATCGCAAATCTTTTCTAGCGATCTATAAATTCGTTTTATGCCGCCATTTAAATCGTCGCTATTTTCCTTTTGGCCTTCCAATGCACTCGCCACTTTTTCGAAGAAATTTTCTTGTATGTTTACTTGTTTTGCAAGAAGGTCCGGTTGGGCTATACGCTTGCTAGTTCTTTTCCTATCGGCTGGAAACTCTGCTTCTTGTTTGACTTCTTCCGGTAAGTCGACCTTCTCTCCTGGCCCAAAAGAGAGAGCCGATTGAATACCCTCAACTGACTCGTTCAATTGAATCAAGCAATCACTTCCTCCTCATCTGCGGTAAAACAAAACTTGTTATTGGGTCCACCGCCGGTTGCCTTGAACTCCTTCTTGTTGGCACTCATCTTTTTCTTAAGGTGATCTTTGTGATCGCTCCAAACCGGAACTTTAGAATGCATTTTATATAAGTCATGCATTTAACTTTTTCCATTCAATGACTTCCTTTTGCGGTGGCCCTAAGCTATTCAGCTTTGTTTGCAGAACTTCCCGGAACTCCTTCACTTTCTCCGGCGGTCGTTTGGTCATATTTTTGGCAATGTCCGGGTAATTTTTCATCTCGCTTACCAATTCTTTAAATTGATCCCTGTTGGTAGTCTTCTTCCTAAAAGCAAGTGTTTACTTTAATACACCTAAATAATTGATTTGTCTTAGAAAGAACATACATTTTCAAATAAATATTCCACTCAAAATGCAGCACAACACCAATCCGCAATGAATTTCCCGCGAATGAAAAATGTCAAACTTTGTATGGAGAGATCCGATCCGCTCGTTTTGAATGATCACGTGAAAAGTCATTCACATTACCGACAAGTGGACGATTCGCTTCGAGCGAATTGAATGATACCGAAGTTGAAATTTCGGTGGATCGTTCCCCCCGGCGGATTGAATGATAGGGGTGAGTGCTCAGGCAAATTTCTGCCAAAAAAGCGGTGCGTTCAGGCGACCACCACCACCGACGTCGGGGTCGCCGAATTTTTTTTTGATTATCACTATTGTGACCCTCGGCCTAGCGAAGTGGACAACCGGAATTGTGCAACAACCGGCATAATCACCATAACCGTCCGGTTACAATTATAAGTGAGCCAACGGACATACGAAAAGAATTCGCTGCATAGAGTAAGTGGCGGTAGGTTGTAGACCTACCCCAACGCGCAGCAGCAGAGCTGCCCCTCGGAGCCATTGGCCACAGTGTTAGTCAGCTGTTTTTTTTTTATTGTGTTGTTCATTTTTTGTGTTATTATAAATTGTAGTCTTAAGTTAAGTCGTTTTCGTCGTTTTTTTTGCATTTGGGTTACTGTGTGAATAAGTTTTGGTTTCATTTGTCCCCGTGGTCCGCGAACGTTTTTTTTTTTTTGTTGTTGTTTGGGTGTGCAGATTTGAATGCACCGCATGAAACCGCCTACATATAGCTCTTTTCAGGTAGGAATAGGAGAACCGGGTAGCGCAGGCACACGTTGGTGCTATTAAGGCGACGACGCACAGTGGAGTATTTGTATGATAAAACCGCTCAAAAGTGATAAACATCAAGTTGTCAAATATTTCTGTTAGCGCCTTTATTCTTCAAGCTAGATAACTAGTCCATCAGGTGGCATCCAAAAAAAATTCCCCCTCACTTGCCTCTTGCCGCATTACCAGTAAGAACCCAGTCATTGTCGGATTTGCATTTATTGGTGATCGGCACTTTCGATCTTGATATTTTTCTGAATTTGACTATTGTGATTTTGTGTAGTGGAAATAAAAAAATAACCATTTGATCAAGGAAGTGGAAGGTATATTCTGTGTTTTAAATATAATTTTAATATTTTCTCTGCATATATAATGTGCTAACGAACGGTGCTCATGAATGCCTTTTTAAGCATTAATTTTTATGAAAACTTTTTAGATAATAGTGTTTATGTTTATGAGTATGGCATGGTCGGGCCAATATTTTTGTATGGGCATGAACCTTAGTCTATTGGCAATCATATGCGACCATAAAACTGTCCGCTCACGTCCGCCATTTTGTTTTATGGCACTTCAAAGATTATGAGTCAAGTATTGACTATTGATAATTTACTATTTGGCGATAGCATTCAAAGTGCCTTCAAAGATCAAATGGGACTCCTAGTAGATATTCCTAAAGCAAGATTTGGGAGTACTAATGATGGCAACACGTGCAGGAGATTTTTCGCTGATCCAGAATGCTCTTCTCGTATCACTGGCATTAATCTGGATTTAATAAACCGGTTTAAAACTATTCTGGAAGTGATTTCGAGCGGACACAAAATTGATGCGGACAAATTTGATGCTTTTGCTCATGATACTTTAGTGAAAGATAGGAAAACCAATATCAACTAATTCAATTTATTACTTTAACTAACTAATAGTACAAAATATTATGACTGGGGAAAATGTATGTCAAAATGATGTGCACGCGCGGACGAAGATATATAGACTGTATGTTTTATTTCTCTTGTGCGCTGTACATCTTGTCGCAAACACCAATGGCTTGTGGTCGCAAAGTTTCTTCCCTCTAATAGGTGGCGAAAGTGTCGTATGGCTTCGTAAATAGCTAGCAATTCACGATCGTGCGTCGAATATTTTCTCTGCGAGGTGGATAGCTTCTTCGAAAAAAACGAAAGTGGTCTAGTCTCTGCTTTTGCCGTTTGTTGCAAGACTGCACCGATGGCCAAATCCGATGCATCGACCGCTATTGAAATTGCTGCATCTTTCGCTGGATGAGCCAGCATCGTTGCATTACAAAGTGCTGTTTTGTACTGCTCAAATGCGGCTTCGGCATCGGATGTCCACGCAATCGGACGGTTGTCGTTCTTCACATTGCCTTTAATTAAACCTTGCAGCCGATACTGAATGGCGATGGCGTTCGGGATGAATCTCCTGTAGAAGTTAATCATCGCCAAGAATCGTCGTAAGTCTTTGGCAATTGTAGGCTTCTCGTACGTCTGTATCGCGGCGACTTTACTTGGCAAAGGCTTTATCCCTTCGGGAAGAACCAAATGGCCGAGAAACTGTACTTCGGATTTGCCAGCACGCACTTGGACAAATTGATGATCAGCCCGTTGTCTTGAAGTCGTTTAAAGATGATCCGCAGGTGACGTTCATGCTCAGCCAACGTTTCAGAAGCGATCAGGATGTCGTCGATATAAGCCACGGCAAAATCCAGGCCTCGGATTACCTCGTCAATCAGCCTCTGGAACGTTTGCGCTGCATTCCGAAGTCCGTACGTCATAAACATGAACTCATATAGCCCAAACGGGGTTATAATCGCCGTTTTAGGAATGTCGCTTGGCTCCACTGGTACTTGGTGGTACGCCTTTTTCAAGTCGATTGTGCTGAACACCTTGCGGCCGTGTACAACGTGAGCGAAGTCCTGAATGTAAGGCACTGGGTATTTGTCTGGCACAGTTGCTGCGTTCAGGCGCCTATAGTCGCCGCATGGCCGCCAAGTGGAGTCCTTTTTAGGGACCATATGCAGGGGCGAGGCCCAGTTACTTTTTGATGGCCTACAAATACCGAGTGCCATGAGCTCCTGGAATTCTGCCTTTGCCGCTGGCAGTTTATCAGGTGGGATTTGTCGAGGCTTAGCAGTTACTGGAGGTCCGTTTGTGAGGATACAATGCGTCACGTCTGTCTTAATCTGCTGCGTCTTAGCGGGTTGGTCATCAAAGATGTCTTTAAATTCCCTTAAAAGAGACGAGAACTGATTATTTTTATCGATGATTGTTACCTGCGGCGCATTGGACAAATGGATTTTTCCAGTCCAGGATACATCGGTAGACATATCGATGAGCTTTCGGCTTCGAAGGTCGACTGACAAGTTATAGAAATCTACACCAATTATGGAAACCTGAACGTCGGCTATGGTGAAATGCCATGGAAAATTTCGTCGAAGACCGAGCGATGGAATAAGTCGTTCTTGTCCATATGCGTTGATCTCGGATCCGTTGGCTGCATAAAGTCTTAGGCGATTTGACTGGTTGCTGAAAGAACAGAACGAACGCTTCGAACGATGGAGACGTCAGCGCCAGTGTCTATGGGGAAATTTCGTCCAGTTGCTTCGCCGAAAATAAATAGGCGAGCAGAAGAAACGCCAAGCTCAGTCGCCTTATTATGAGCCCGGCTTTTTAGTTTTCCGTCTGGAATGAGCATGGCGGACGACATTTAGTTGCTTGTGCTCCAAACCTGGCATGATACCAGCATTCCTCCTTCGGATTGTTTCGTCGTCGTGGGCCATCTCTTTGCAGGCTAGTCGCTCTTAAGGTTGGATGATCGCGGGTGCGCGGGTTTCTTCTTTCCAACTGTTGGAAACGTCTACAGAGATCATCCAATTGCGTTGCTAATTTTTCCAGAACCGAATCGTTTGCAGAACGAGATTTGCAGCTTGGTGATGCACTCGTGGCTGACACAGAAACTAAACTCGTGGTTTTAATTATACCGTCGGCCATTTTTGCTAGCTTGTCGAGAGATTCATCACTCCAAGGGGACAAAATTTGTTGAAGTGTCATCGGCAAATATCCCAGCCAAAACGTTGTGAGGAATTTTTCATCGACCGTCTCACCAGCTAGATTTCGCATCTCGTCGAACAGTCTCGAAGGTTTTTTATTGCCCAGTTCCATCTGCGACAGCAACTTCTTGATTCTGCCTTGATTGCTTGGTGTGAATTCTTGAATGAGCTTCTGCTTAAGAGCCAGGTATTTTCCCGACAGTGGTGGGTTGCGCAAAAATGTCTTCACTTTTTCTGCGTTTTGATACGCAACGCATGAAAAACGTGTGCTGGCTCGTTCGTTAACTGCGAGGGAGTACTTGCATTCGCGTACGTTTGTTGAGCGTCACCGTTTTTGATCGATTCACTGTGTTCATTTGATTTCACACCGTTCCCCGTCATTGCTTCGAATAAACGCGAAATTATATCACGTCGGGGTCACCAGTTTAGCGAAAGATAGGAAAACCAATATCAACTAATTCAATTTATTACTTTAACTAACTAATAGTACAAAATATTATGACTGGGGAAAATGTATGTCAAAATGATGTGCACGCGCGGACGAAGATATATAGACTGTATGTTTTATTTCTCTTGTGCGCTGTACATCTTGTCGAGGCCGTTACTTATGTTAACGGGTGCAACAAGTGTATTTTTTCACATCGATGTTCCCGTACGGTTAATGTGGGATGGTCTGATGGCTCGTACGATTGTGATACAATTTGTTTGCGTACCGCTACAATACCGCAAAAATGTATATATATCTGTATGGTTGGCATCCCATGACACCAACTATACACAAAGTTTTGATACATGGCGCCGATATGATAAAACACGCAATCGTACCTATTGGTCAGTTATCGGAGGAGGCTCCAGGGGCTCGCAACAGCACTTCAGGCAATGTAGACTAAAATTTAGTCGAAAGATTTCACGGGTTGATTGCAACAGAGATGTGATACACAGATTGTTACTGAGTTCAGACCCATATCTAAGTAGTCTAAGAGCACGGTAGCACAAGAAAACTAAATCTTTTTCACAAGAGGCACTCAAGACTCAATCTTATGATCGCAAGCACACCGCATTTACCTCCGGAAAACGATAAAAACAGAAGTATAGAGGATATCGAAGAAGGAGAAGATAGGGAGGAGCCTTCAGCCAGCGAGTTTGATTAAGCACATTTCCTTTAAAAATACATATATTTTATAAGAATAAACAACGAATTTCGATCAAATATTGCGTTTTATTCAATTATTTTGCAAAAAAAGCCATAAAATAATTTTGAGCGGTTTTATCATACAAATACTCCACTGTGCGACGGTGAAGCCGAATTGAATTTAGTTTTTTTTGTTGTTTATTGTTCCCTGTAAAATAAAGTAAAAATAAAATAATCGCGCCCATGTTATGTATAAGTATGAAAATTTGTATTTCCTTCCGTTGTACACATATCGTACCCTAAATTTCCATTTGAACCTCAGCCCATACGCTGCTGCCAACTTAAAAACTTCACTCAGATTTGTAAGATTCTCGTCAAAATCTTTCGCTAAGACGATTAGGTCATTAATGGAAACTAATATGATGCTCGATTGATCAGGAACTGAAATATTTTATTGACGTACTTTTGAAATACTGTTGACCAAACGGCATCTTTAAAAACTCAAATTGACCCGTTGGTGTGACGAACGACGTATATTTTCTGCTCTCTTCAGCTACCGAGACGTGGAAAAATCCGTTTTCAAGGTCAAGTGTGGTAAATACCCGAGTTCCCGCCAACTGGTCTTGTTGGTCCTCAATGAGGGGAAGCGGGAAATGATCCCGAATAACTTACTTATTCAGTTGCCTAAAATCAATACAGAGGCGTTTTGAACCGTCCTTCTTATTGACCAGCACAATGGGGCCAGCAAATTCTGACGAGCTGTGATGAATAGTTTTGTCAAGAGGCCACTCCTCTATTTGCCTTTCTACCACTTCTTTTTCTAATAGCGAAAGTTTTCTAGGGTTTTGGAAAATTGGTGTTTCGTCCTTTAGAATGATTTTCATTTCGAAATTGCCTATCCCCTGCTTTACCGGACGGTATTCGCTTACTAACTTTTCGACTTCCTCTAAGCGCGTCTTGTTCCCTACGTTTAGGTCAATGTTATCCTGCACACTCATTTCAAATGCTTCTAAAAAATGATCTACCTTCTTTATTTCGACTTTATGTTTGGTTATCAGGATTTGCGCATTGTTTAAAAAGTTCTGTCCTAGGATTATTGGTGTCGATAAAAATCGTTCCGGTACCACATGTACCACCTCTTCGAACAAGTGCCCCTCTATTAAAATCTTCGTGGAGAAGCTACCCAGCATGCCTACCTTACTCTCGGACAACCCACGAATCCGCATCTTCCCTCCCGTTAAATCCGGCGATCCTAGTCTACTGTATTCGTCCCTTCGCAACAGGGTGACTGCACTGCCTGTGTCTAACAACGCGCTAACTGAGAAATCGGTACCCGAGAACTGGACGAGCTTATAAAAATTGCTTAAAGCTGGCAGCACATCTTTATTTTGGGCCATGTTCACATCCCTTACGACTCTTGGGCACTGGGGTGCTTTATGCCCGAACTCTCTGCATTTAAAACAAGGGCCCTCTATTCGCCTACTACAGTTGTAAGCTTGGTGTCCTTTAAAACCGCAATTGTAGCAGACTGTGTTAAATTGTGCATTGTTTTTTGGGTTTGGCAACGCGCCCCTTCTTTGACCCGACGACACGCATGGTTTCGGAGAGCCGCATCGCTCGGAAAACGTTTTATAGCCTTCTATTTTTTTTTTTTATCTCGGTAGTCTTTTGCCCCGTATAGCATCGCTTTGTTGGCGTTGGAGTCGTTTATACCGTCGATGACGTACTGAATCACGGATTCGGCATCGAAATCCCCTCGCGCTCTTAACTCTTTCATTTTTAAGAAGTACTGCGCCACGGTCTCGTTTGGTTCTTGCTTGCGCTTAACCAGTTTTCGAAGGATTTCTCCACTTGAAATCGTGTCACCAAACTCGTTAATTTAAAATTTCTTAAGTGCAGCCCAGGTGTTCAAGCCGTTTTCCGATCGAATAGCCTTTTTGGCCGAACCCGACAAGAATCTTCTTGCGAATAATAAATGCTCTAATGGAGTCCACTTCATCAACAACGCGGCACTGTCTATATTGTCTTCTCGCGAATAATAAATGCTCTAATGGAGTCCACTTCATCAACAACGCGGCACTGTCTATATCGTCTATCCAACACTTCACACTGTAGTCATCGTTCCGCTGCGCCTTGCAGTGCTTTTTCGATTTCTTTTTGACATGGTAAAAAAATATTAAAACGTACGGAAAATGTTCAACCCCACTGTACAAAGCCAACGGGCGCAAATAACGGCACTGGAATTGTCACGCCACTCGTACTGGAAATGATCTCGCCACCAACCACAGCACAGCGACCAATGGTAAAAAATAACGGTCCTGGAATTGTCACGCCAGTCGTACTGGAAATGATCTCGCCACCAGCCACAGCACAGCGACCAACGGGCAAAAATAACGGCACTGGCTTTGAACGCCAGCCACACTGCGAATCTCGCCACCAACCAACAGCAAAAACAACTGCGCGTAATCGACGATCAGCAAACAATTTCCACCCTCATGCACCAAAAAGTAAAATAATACGTTTGTTACCTGTGTGCCGGGTGTCTCACGGCACGATAGCCTAGTAGATGTTGTTTTTGGGGTAGATTTTTATTTGTTCTTCTGTTCTTTTCTTTTCTCTTAATTATTTATTTTTATTTTTTGTTTTTGGGGTATCGACGGTGGTGCGCGACACGGCCAGAGTGAGAGTCACAAACACAATTAAGGTTATTTTATTAATATTTTTTTTTCACTTCACTATATTTTTTCCTTTTTTTGTTTGTGTGTTTCTGCGAAGCAACTAATCGATCGGAAACGATCCTGGTTGAGCCCCGAATTTTGTAGGGAATGAAAGGAAACTCGCGGAACAAATTTCAATGTAACTTTATTTAGCGAAATTAAAGGAAAATTCAAATAAGTGAGTCTGCTGGGGAATTTGGAGGACTTATCTCTGCGGCGGTTGTCGGAAGAACGCCTCGTACTGCGAGTGTGGTGGGCATCGATTGCTGTGGTGGGCTTCGATTTTTGTGGTGGGCTTTAGTGGCGGTATTGCCAGGTCCCACATACCCACCACTGTCCATTGGTGCCATATGGCAACATGTCCCTGCGCCCAAGCCACCCACCCGAAACGCAATTTGTTCCACTTTTTGCACTTACCAACCACACATTATACCAATGTTAAGAGCAATATTTTTGACCTCATAATTCGTGCATCAAAGGGTTAATTTTCTTCACTTATAATAATAAATAATAAAAAAAAACAAAAATTCCTTTTCTCGCCACGAAGGGATTCTGAATAAAGAAATTAAAAGAAAAGTCGGTCAATTGCGAAAAAGCTGACGTCAACTCTACTGTATAGGCATAACACTGGCAGTAGGGTAGGCAATGGCTTGAAAGTGTTGATCGTACTAATGACATCGGGATATTCGAAAGAAATACTGCGAATTATAAGCAATGGCAATAATTCTCCCCAGTCATTCTGGAAAAACCACCCTCGGAACAAAAAGACTGAAACCTAATACTACCTGAGTTTCAGAAATCACTACACCAACACTAGCGCTGTGTTAATAGCATCATAAGGGTATTCATAACCCCTTTAGCGCTAGTGAATTATAAAAAAAAAGAAAAGGGATTTTAAAAGGGAATTGGTATTTTGACCAAAGGAAGAAAGGTATTTTGAAAATGGTGGGGTTCCCAAATATTACATATGAGCTAAGCAAGAAACACCCCGACAGAAAAAAAAAAACATGGATCTTCAATCGACTCAGTCGCGATTTGTCCTCTATCTCTTTCAACAATTGATAACTTCCACTCTCCCCTTCTTCTCTGGTTTTCATAACTCTTCTGTCCATTCCACTCCTCCCAGAACTCAACTTTCAGAAACCAAATTCTCACAAAATCATTGAACATCTCAGCAGATCTTCCTTTAACTTTTACAATGATGCCCTATCCATTTTGTAAAGAGAACATTTTAAGTCTTTTTCACTTTATGTTCCGTTTTCTCGCATTAAAACATCATCTACATCCCCTCCTTAGTATACTCGCAGGATTTGTTCTTTACTAAACAAAAGAAATAAGTAATCCTTTTCCGACTAGTCCAACTATCCGGTACTTATTTTCATTTCACCGAACTTTACGATTCTCATTATCAGCGCAAGTCAACTTTATAAACGATCCAAAGTCCTTTTTCCAATTTGTCAACTACAAAACTAGTTTCGATGGTTACGCTCCCTTTCTATCTATCAACAACAAGTCATCAACCTATCCACTAACCATTGCCAACTTTTTTTGCCAGCTTTTTTGTACAATCTTTCATCAACGACTCCTTTGTCCGGTACATTATATTTTAATTATTTACTGAACTTCTCCATGGGCCCACTTCTATCTCACACCTTGGACCCGTCTTTTATCGAACATAAGTAAGACCAGCTTAAATACGAGTTTATACCCGCCCCAGATGGTCTCCCCGCCATATTTCTCAAATAAAATTTGTTCCATTCTTTCCTTCACTCTTTCTAATCCATTTCATCTATCTTTTTCACAACGAGAATTTCTTCAGGTTTGGAATACCTCCTTCATTTCCCCGATCCACAAAAAAGGATCAAAGAATGAAATAACCAATTATCGTCCCATTGCTAAGCTCTCCCATATACATACTCAAGCTCTTGGAAAGTCTGTTGTATGAAGCTGTAAGCTTCCAGTGCAAATCTTCTATTTCCCCTAGACAACATGGTTTCCTGAAAAGTAGGTCAACTACCACAAACCTAGTCGAATTCGGGTCCTTTGCCCTCTCAACCCTCGAGAATGGTAACGTAGTCGACGTCATTGCAATCGATTAGCAAGGCCATTGATACAATCTAAATCTCATCAATTAATACTTTCTAAACTGTCTGCCATCGGCTTCGAACACATATTGTTGAAATGGTTATCTACTTACCTGGAAACCCGTTTTTACAGTGTTTGCTTGCTTCAGGTCCACCTACTCAGCTCTTTTTTTTTGCGAACTCTAGTGTTCCACAAAGCAGCCATCTAGGTCCCCGTCTTTTCATATTAACTATTAACGATCTCGATAGGATCATCAAGCACTCATCTGTCTCCCTTTACGCCGACGATACCAAATTTTTTAAAACCATTTCCATCTCCCAAGACTCCATCCTCCTTCTTACAGTGTTCACTTCAGGACGAAACACTGTGCTCCTTGTTTTAGCCACTTAGGCAGCCTTCTAGGTCCCCTTCTTTTTATAGTGGCTATTAACGATCTCGATAGGAATCCAAATTTTTCACAACCAGTTCAATCTCCCAAGACTCCATCCTCCTTCAACAAAAGCTCGATTATTTTTCAATCTGGTGCCTCAAAAATTGTTTGGTACTTAATGTACAAGTTACAAGTTAACTTTATTGAGACAAATTTAATCAATACAATACAATTTTACTACAATCTTATTATAAACTAGCAGTCCCTACGCGGCTTCGCACGCATTAAATACATGCTTAGGTTATAATAAGGTGCCAGAAATCGGACAGAACTTTCAAAAATAAAAGGTAGTTTAGTAATTCCAGAGTTACTTAAAGATCCATCCAACTAAATCATCGTACTCACCCCTTCACAGTCAAATTACTACGAACTGCGACAAGAATGCGACCAAAGAAAAATAGATGAAGAAACTGCCCTTGCGCAACTCGGCAAAACAAAAACAACACACGATCACGAATCGAATGTGCCGGTGGCTATAGTTGCGCATACTATAAATCTGCAAACTTTAACACCCCATAGTTTGGCCCGTATTTATAATTTTGATAAACCGTGAAATACGTGTTTCTTTATTTAAGCTTAACAATAATTTATGTACGAAGTTTCAGTACTTAACCCTCTAACAGGCAAAGTTAAAATAATGACGTAAGGTAAAGCAGAATTTTTATTTAGGTGAGATATTGGTCTAAGGAGCACGAATTTAGTAACAAAGTAAAAAAATAAAAAATTAGTTTAACCACCAGGTAAACAAATTGGAAGGCGGCCTCAGGACAGCCTTGCCCGTTTAAGCCAAAAAAAAGTAACACAGGTGTTGGAAAAAATAGGGCTTTATTTATTGAAAAAAATTACATAAAATTATTTTCTTTTATGGTATTCGGATTTGCATTAGTACAGCACAAATCGCATTTCGAGCAAATGCATTGTGTTTGCAAAGTTAGCATTTTTTTTACCGCCCTCTTTACCAAGCCACAATGGAATGTGATTAGTATTGTCATACTTTATGTCAGCATAAGGTATAACAATGTCAGAACGATTGCTGGACCGATGTCAGAACTATTGCTGGACTCTTTTTCTTGTGCTAAAGGCCGACCAACTGAAAGTTTATCCTTATAAGGCACAGCACCTGCCGCTATTTCTTCACCAAATTGTTTTTTTCATATCACTTTGATTTTTCCTCATTTCTACAGAAAATTTAGAAACATAATTTGTTAACAAATTGTCTTAACAACAAAAAATAATTACATGTAGGCACGAATTTTCAAACGCTTAAACGGGCAAGGCGGCCCTGAGGCTGCCTTCGGATTTTTGTTTCTAAATCACATTCACATATTCAATTCAAATTAAATAGAGTGTTATACTAAAATATATGTGGTTAGCACTCACTGAAAAAATATTCAATTAAATCTGATAGTTAGAAATATATTTTATTGAATTTTAAATTGTACACTAAATTATCAATAATTTTTTTGTCTACACTCACTGACTTGTCACACAGAATGCACTTTTGCTGCCAAACGCATCAGCATAAAACTTTCAGATCGGTAGAATTGTGACATACAAATGTCCCGAAAAGCTGTAAATATTGATTGAGTGCAAAATGTTTTATGATTCAAATCTAATGAAGTTTATGTAATAGCTGCCTCAGGGCAGCCTTACCCGTTAGAGGGTTAATTCCAATTTCAAATTTCTTTTTTTTTTTTGTTTCCATACAAACTTGAACGCCCTCTATCTCCCCAATTTTCCGGGCAATTTTTCAATTTTTCTTTCCGTAAAAACTTTATTCAGATTTTTACAAACATTTAAAAAAAAAAGAGCCAAATCAGTGCAGCAGTTTTCAAGTGATGCGCCTACCAAGGCACAGCATTTAATTTTTATTTATGTATTTAGAAAAAAGATAGATTTGGCCGACTTAATGATATGTCTGGATTAAATAAAAATTAAGAAATATTTAGCAAAGAAGTCATTACAGAGAATTGTGCTCAATTTTATTTTGTTTACGTTTGCTCCCGGGCGTACCTTTACTAGAGTAATGCCCAGTTTCACAGTGTGAGTTTAAACTTGAGTTTTACTAAACTAACTACTGAGTTTAAACTTTGAGTTTAAATCGTTCGATTTCACACTGTATTTTTAAACTCAGTTTGTCTAAACGAAGTTTATCACACTATTGTGAATTACACTGATGTATTTGAATCACAGTATTTCAATTAAATGTCAAACTGAAAATAATTTTGAATTTTTCCTATTAGCAAAGAATTAGAATTTTTCCTGTTTGCTTTCGAGTAAAAGTCACTTAGAATAGACAAAAGAGAGACAATGGAGAAAGCAAAAATATAATAATATTAATCAAAAGAAAAGAAATACCTACTCATTTTTCCGATAGCAAAAAGGAAAATTTAATGAATTTAGTGGTCAAATTCAAAGACACAATTGAAAATAAAAAAACTGATAGGATTCATTGGACGGAGAACAATGCTGCATGGGATGCTATCGAAAAGCAAAGTCAATAAAAACTTGATTTCGGCTGATATTGAACTGTTCCTTGAAGTAAAACATTTTATTTTCATATAAATCAAATTACATGTACATATGTTTTATTTTCTGAGTTACCAGTTAGTTGGATTTTCAATTTTTGGACGAATTTCCTCGAAAACAGTATACGCTGATTGTTTGGACATGCGAAATCTGTTAAAGAAGTCCATATCATCCCAAAAATAAAAGTGATTTGTCCTGCAGCGAAATTCTAATTGTCGGCTTACGTTAACCAGGATATTATAATATTCTTCATCACTTCTATCATCAGAATCACTATTTGCACTTGAAAACATTATTTTACACACTATTTATTAATATTTTAGAAGAAAAACACAATTTGACATTTCACAACAATAGCAGTCATAACCACATTTTTAACTTAAACGAACGTTAAACGGTAGAATCGAGTCGTTTAACTTAATCCGAACATAAAACTCAGTTGAGAGTTTAAATGAACACTGTGAAACCAAACATTTGGTTGAACTTTAATTTAAACCATAAACTGAGTTTAAACTCGCACTGTGAAACTGGGCATAAGTGCTGCAAATATGACCCATGTTTGCAATATGGCCCACCACAATATCTCATAACAGGAAAAGCATACGTAGGGACTAACAAAAGTTCGCTTAGTCAATTTAGAAGTTTTTGAAAAAAAAAGATGCATTTCTTTAGCTTATAATCTAACAATATTTATTTCTAAATTTCAGAACAATAAGTTAAAATAGAGACGAGAAAGAGAAGAATTAGGGACTTAAGCTTGGTTGAAGTTCCATCGCCAACACAGGAAGAAATTCGTTCTCCCCGGAACCCAAACAGCTGGTAAGGAGCCCAGAAGATGCAAATCCTCCGGTAAAGGACAAACAACAAAAGTCAGTGATAAAAGTCATTGTTTGAAAATGTTCATATATTTATTGTTGCTAATTGTTTTTGTTAATTCTATTATTAAAGTTATTTTGTAAACATATATTTTGTAATTGTACTTATTAGCTGTGAGTCACTGTACTTTCATTTCGCCCCAACCAACATGCACTATCTCATCCACATCTTCGGTAGTATGCAACACACACACACTCGGCCACTCGCATCAGCATGCACTGTAGTGTGCGCTTTCACCCACGCACTACTGTGGACTCAGTGCGTGGTAATCATTACGCACTACACCTGCGATATCAACACACATTGTTGGCGACAAGGTGTTTGTGTGTGTACTCTCGCTGCTGCCGATGGTTGGCCATCAAATAGCTCGTCCACTTGGATTTTGGACACACCAGGCCCCATATCGTTGAAAGTACAAGAGTGTAAGATTGATTGTAAGAAAGAACAAAATAAAATGTATCACTTTGTTAAAATATCTGCATTACCCGTTTCATTATTTTCTAATCCCAAACAGTTATGATGTCGATGTACTTCACCAGAGCGAAAATGGACGCCGTCATCCCGCTTAAAACTGGTCAGACAGTCACTGCTAATTGGTATACTGAAACTTGCTTACCACAAGTTTTCCAAAATTTACTAGGACACCGACAAAAAGAGGAGCTGCGCCGCTACTTTTTGCACCACGGCAATGCACCTGCGCAAGTTATGTTAGAGTCACACAATGCTGTCGATGATAACATAAACATGAGATACCAGACGAATGATTGTTTATCTAAGGGCAAGTGTCCACTTTCATCCCCAGCTGCAAACCATAAACTCAGTGAGTTATGACGGTCACCATTTGGAACCCAGCTTGTCGATCTCCCGTTACACCATAAAAATTCACAAACGATGATGGACGCTGTCGATCTCCAATTTCAACCCTAAAATCGATGAGTTACGATGGACGCTGTCGATTCACATCTGGAACCCATAATCACGAGATTTATGAGGGACGCCGCCTAATTTAAGTATATATAAGAGTAAATTTGTAAGATAAGATTAAGTCTAGATTTGTCCACGTAAACAAGCAGATCGTCTCAGTAAATAAATATATTTTTTAAACTAAAAAATTGTTTGTTTAATTTAATTGGCGCAGTCGGTAAGATCCTCATTAAACATATACGAGTAAAATGTATGTCCCTGAAAGAATCCAGTGATCGAACGAAGTCTCGAAAATTAAAAGAAAATTAATTACAGGACCAAAGTTCATAAAGAAATTCATGAACCGCGAGTGAATTGTGAAAGGTGGTGTTAAATATCAGATACACAAATTCTCTAGGAGAACATCGAACAATTAGCTTAAAATTACCAAAAAAATAGAGTGAAAGTGATTAAATGGCGAACGCGGAACAAAGCGGAGTCACCAACAGACTCGAAAAAGTCCCCACATTCGGAGGAGCCAACGAGGACGTCATTAGCTTCACAAACCATGTGAGCTATTTATACGACCTACTCGATGCTCCATATCAACCATTGGCGAACCTGATCATAATACATAAAATCCAAGGAGAAGCAGCCAACTCAGTACGGAGAGCCCCAGAAGCATCATTGAACTCCACCAAAATCTGTCTTCTCCAGGACTATGGAGTGAAGGACACCTACGAACAGATACTGCAATATCTTCATGCAGTACATTCGAGAGATGTCAACAGCCTATACCATCAACTCAACAACTTACTAAAGAAAGTCAACAAAAAAAGTAAGTTAGAACCTAGTGCTTTTTATACACCAATAAATAATGAGAATATTTTATTAAATAAATTAATAAATATGTAATTTAAACGCCCCTCAGGCAAGCATAATTATTGCTCAAAATATTACAATGTTAAGTAATGCATATCACCTGTTAAGTAGATATAGACAACTCAACGATAATGTTAGAATCCCGGTAAATCACAATAAAAATAATATTCAAATACAATCACAACAAAATAATTATAGTCAAAGACACACCTAGGCAAAATCCACCTTTCTTTAACTATCGCCCCAACCACAATAATAACCAAAGTAATTATCAGCCTAGTGTAGATATTAATAAATCGGGTCAGGTAAGAGCAAATAATGCTCAAATCTTAGGGCAAAGAAACCCTAATAGTAGTTATAGATTTGGATTCAATAGTTCCGATCAATTTCGTAATACTCCACCACCCATGGAGAGGTAAATTTTATAAATCCCGGGAGGTCGAAACACTTCCCGTAATATCTGTCCACGTACAAGGAGATATACTTAGGCTTCTAGTAGATACAGGAGCCTCAGTTTCCCTATTAAAAATAGATAAGTTAAAACAGTACCCTAGAATTAAGCTAAAGAAGCCAATATCTATGGCAACAATAGATACAAAGACTCAAGTCATGGAAGAAATCATATCACCTCTTCCTGGAGAATTCAATGAACCCACTTCTACGATGACGTGGAAGCTATTAAACTTCACTAACGCGAAATTCGACGGAATCTTAGGAACGAATATCCTAAAAACGATCGAAGCGCAAAAGGATTTTAAATCCGCGTATTTAAACATAAATAATAATAAAATACCCTTCTTAGAAAATGAAGAAAACAGTGTGAATACATGCCCCTATAATTATGAGGACATAACTCAGATGAGCGTAAATCATCTAAGTATTAAAGACCTTATACCTAAAGATTTAAATCATGAAAAATACAGAGAACTTCATGAATTTTTACATGAAAATAGAGATCTCTTTTACAAAGAAGGAGATACCCTTAGTTTAACTACTCATACCAGACACAAAATTAGAACAACCGACGATGCGCCCGTTTTTACAAAAATATATCGTTATCCCAAAATTCATGAAGAGGAAATTGATTAACAAATATCACAAATGCTTCAAGACGGGGTAATAAAGAAAAGTATTTCCCTTTACGCATCCCCAATATGGGTTGTACCCAAAAAAGAGGGCAACTCAGGTAAGAAAAAATGGAGAATTGTCGTAGACTATAGGAAGTTAAACGAAAAAACAATAGAATATAAGCATCCGATACCTCATATAGACGAACTCTTAGATAAAATAGGTAGATGTCAGTATTTCACAACATTGGACTTAGCAAAAGGTTTCCACCAAATTAGAATGCATCCACAGGATATAGAAAAAACTGCTTTTTCGACACCATCCGGACAAAATGAGTTTCTACGGATGCCTTTCGGTCTAAAGAATGCCCCAGCAACATTCCAATGTATGATGAACGAAGTCTTAGGCGAATACATAGGAAAAATCTATGTAGTTTACCTAGACGACATCCTTATATTCTCCACTTCATTGAAAGAACATTTAATAAACTTAAATCTTATTTTCAAAACATTACGGAAATTCAATTTAAAAGTCCAAATAGACAAATATAACTTCCTAAGAAAAGAAACACAATTCCTGGGCCACACAATTACATCTAACGGATTAAAACTCAACCCAGATAGAATTAGTTCCATACAAAAAATAGAAATACCTAAAACTCCGAAGCAAATTAAAACCTTCTTAGGACTGACAGGGTATTATCGAAGATTCATAAAGGATTACGCTTTAGTGTGGTCAGTTAAATACTTAAGACCCTACCTATACCTACGCGAGACCCTTTGAACTCAAAACAGATCATCAACCACTTAAGTGGCTACAAATAAAAAACTTAGGTAGAGATATTTCACCACGGCTACAGAGGTTGATACTCCAGTTAGGAGAATACGATATACATATAGAATATTTAAAAGGTACGAGCAATACTGTAGCTGATTTCCTAAGCAGAGAGATAAAAAATGCAGATGAAATAAATATGATAGAAGATGAGGAATCAATGCAACCCACGATACATTCTCAACAGGAAGAAGCAAATGATCACTTTCCTATTAAAGATAGTCCAGTCAACATATTTACACAGCAAATAATATTGAAAGCTGGAAATTGACTTCGAAAAGGCAAAGGAATAAACGAAATTTGCAAAGACGAATTCAATAACCGTTTAATTCCCTTATTAGATAACAAAAACACAGGAATATATACAGACTTGTCAGACACTGAATATAATTTGCTTCAACAAAAATTGATAGAATTATTTGGAACAAGAACAAAATTCTTTAAATGTCAATACCTCGCTTAAGATATGAAAACAGAAGAAGAAGCTATCAAAAAAATAAAACTGTACCATGAAAAGGAAACAGGACATTCTGGTATAGAAGAAAACTACAGAGGACTTAGAACCAAAATGTATTTCAAAAATATAAGAGAATTGATAAACGACGTTGCTAACAGTTGCAATATAGGTATGTAAACAATCAAAATACGACAGGAGACCTGTAAAAGAAAAATTTCATATAACAGAAACCCCCAAAGATATCAATGA
Source organism: Criorhina ranunculi (assembly GCA_951813785.1). Classification (NCBI taxonomy): domain Eukaryota; kingdom Metazoa; phylum Arthropoda; class Insecta; order Diptera; family Syrphidae; genus Criorhina; species Criorhina ranunculi. The sequence continues at coordinate 59,542,162 of OX638381.1, read as the reverse complement.
AATTGTACACATAGATATCTATTGTATAGCCAAAACAAAATTCACTTCAATAGATAAATTTAGTAAGCTAACTACAACATCTTATGTTCCTAATGTTTCTCATGAAACTTTAGAAGAAACTATTTTGGAAAATTAAAAAGATTCGTGATGGATAACAAATTTAACTTCCCTAGAATAATAAAGTTATAAGAAAATTTACAAAACCAAACAGTCACATAGGCAATTCAGACATCGAAGTTTTTCACCGAACATTGGCAGAAAAAGTAAGAGCAATCCTTAAAGGAAAAGTTAATCCTACTGCACAGTCAAACCCGGATAATGTCACATCATGTAGGCAACAAAATAATGTGACTTTAAGCGGGTTGTGACTTTATCCGTTCTGGCAAAAATCAGTTGGGTGTTACAACACAATTAGTAAAAGAGATAAGTGTTGGTTAAACTTTAAGTAAGCTCGCACATACACAAAGGGATAAAGAAAAATATATCGCTTGCCGCCCAGCAAGTAGTACACATAAAATAACAATCTGCGGAGGGAAAATTACATTTGCATTTGTCGGAAATTCTCTCTCGTAAAATGTGTGCATGTGACTATAAGCGGACAAAAATGATGAGTGGATTTTTTTTGCTAATAAGCGAAGTGATTTTATCTGGCTTTAACTTTACATGAAATTCGAAAGGCAGTGCATAAAGCAAATCTTTTTTATAATACGTCCATACATGCAACAACCAATCAAAAGCCATATGACATTCAAAACGGAAGAATAAGTAAAAAAACACTCTATGAATTCATGCTTAAAAACAAAGAAAAAGTCGTAAATAACCTTAATAAAAATAGAGAAGAATATAATGATAACAGAACCGAAGGTTTGTAAAGAACTCAAGAGCAGACCGCCACAAAACGCAACCAAGATACAGGTACAATAAACTCAACAATTAGCATGCAACGGATATACAAAAAGAAAGGGTCACTCGATCGAAGAATGTTGAAAATTTGATAAAAACTAACCAAAGAACCAAACATTATCGAAACGTATAATCCATACTCAGTTCATTCTCGGAAGTCAAACAACAAAGATGTGAATTAACAAAAAAAAAATGGAAATCTTAATACTAGTAATATTATTATTAGGTGCGTTTTTTTGGTTATCTACATATATAGGTTAAAAAAAGTGTGAGCAAAAAAAACGCCTATCGAGGGTAACGAATGCCACCATAGCAGTTTGGCAGCACTATGTGAAATGACACGTATCAGCTGTTTTTAACAATCGAGAAAAAACAGTTTGGTAGCACAGTTTTTATCGCGGCTAAGGAAATAACGCTGGATAGTTATCCAGATTTAGCAATTTGATACAGGCTTTGTTGTTGTTGTAATTAACATGGAAAATATTTGTTAAGCCTATACAGATAACGAAAAAAACGCACCTATTATAAGTCGCAGTTTTAGTGAAGAATAAAATAATTATTGAAGAAATATATAACAGTAACGGTTATTCGATAATTAGATACGATCAAGTGGAAGTGGTTACTAAATATAGTTCAATATTACATATTATAAATATAACGGAAATAAGTTCAGTTTTAACAATTATTAAAGAACAATGGTTGAAACAAAAGAAGGTTCTGTTAAAATCACCAAAGGATAAATCTTACATAACGATCGAAAAGGAAATAGAGTTGATCCAGAGAGAATTGCAGAGTGTTAAAAGACACAAACAGGAAAACTTTAAAAGAAAGGTTAGGAGCTTAATTAACACAGGAGGCAGAACACTCAATATTTTATTTGGTACCATGGACGATGAGGACAGAATAGAAATTGAAAACCAACTTAAGGTTATAACGGAAAATAACCACAATCTTATAAATAACAACAATAATCAAGTTAAAATAAATAGCCAGATTCGAAATGAAATTGAAACAATAAAAAACGCAGTTCTAACAAAAACCAAAAATGAATACGGATTTCAGTTAGAATTCCAAATGGCCGAGGAAAGACTAGTAGTGTTAGAATATTTACGTAAAATAGATAAAATTAAGGACTTAATAGAGAAAATACTGAATATTATTTTAGCTAGCCGATTACAAATTATGACAACAAGTTTACTAACCAAGGAAGAAATTCAAAACTTTGACATAGATTTACACAAATTAAGAAATATTAAGCTTTCGATTGGAGAATATTCAAATGATCTTGTTATTTTGATAATCCAAATACCGGATAGAATTTATACCATCGATGAATATTTTTACACTCCAATCCCAAATGATGAATACGTCAAACCCGGATACAATCACATCGCTTATTAGCACAAATCGCTTTAAGTCACAATTATATCCAGCCAGTTGCCTTTTTTTATAATTGGTACTGATAAAAAACCTTTTATAAGCGCATCGCTTAATGGCACAAACTGCTTAAAATCACACAAAACCCATTCTAAAAAAAAACCACTCATTTTTGTCCGCTTATAGTCACATGCACACATTTTACGAGAGAGAATTTCCGACAAATGCAAATGTAATTTTCCCTCCGCAGATTGTTATTTTATGTGTGCTACTTGCTGGTCGGCAAGCGATATATTTTTCTTTATTCCTTTGTGTATGTGCGAGCTTACTTAAAGTTTAACCAACACTTATCTCTTTTACTAATTGTGTTGTAACACCTAAATGATTTTTGCCAGAACGGATAAAGTTACAACCCGCTTAAAGTCACATTATTTTGTTGCCTACATGATGTGACATTATCCGGGTTGGACTGTATATGGAAATAGACATTAAAGAGGAAGATATGATAAAAAATAATAAAATATTTTTAAAATTTGAGAATAATAAAGAACTCAGACACTTAAAATCTATACAAAATTGTTTACACAGAAATAACTGTATGAAAAAAATTAATAAAGAAAGTTATGTAGTTTTAGAATTAAGAAAAGGCGTATAAATATTAACACAAAAATTAACAGTTCTTGTGACGAACGAAAATCCATATCAATAAAAAGAAATGTACTTATTCATTTTGTACACTGTTCAATAACTCAGATGAAAAGAAAAGAAAACGACTCTCACGCACGTTGCAAGGTAATTTCCTTTATTAAATGTGGACTGTATAAATATATTGTATGTATAATGAAAAAGCACAATGCACGAAGAAGTAAAAAGCACCAAACTGCGCGCTCACAATGCTCTAATGCGAATGAATACCAAAAAAGGGTCGACTGTGTAAAAAGGGTTGTTGGTTGCACGACTCTCTGGCACCCACAGCCCATGCCTCTGTGACGATCGTATGTGTTTTGGTGTCGCCGTTACGCACGTGCGGTTTGCCTCGTTGCCTGCACTGGCGACCGCTCCTGGTTGTGTGTGTGTCGGATGATTTGGCTCCGGTACATTGTTATCTGCTTGCTCCTCAATCGTCGTCGTCTACTGTATTAACATCTGGCGTCGGATGATTTGTTCTTGTCTCTGGTGGAGGTGCCGCTATGCATTCTCCGTTGTGTTGTGAGGGATATGTCGTCATTACGGCTGATTCTGAACATAGACTGTAAAATAATTATAAATAATGAAAAATACGAAAATCAAAAAAATATTGTAAGGCAACCAATAAGCATTGATATTGAAGGCAAATTTAATTTAACAACAATAGATTATAAAAATTTGATTTTGATTGATTATTTTCTGATAAATTACTTATTAAATAATAACAAATCAACATAGCATGGCTTTGCCGTCTGCCGATTGACAAAAAAAGAAAATTAAAAACATACATACATTTTTATAATTTATAATAGTTAACGCAGAAAGGTACAAGGACAAAATATATACATAATTGGATTACATTGACGGTAACATACTCTTTTTCAAAAACTTTCACTAATTATTCGGTCTCTATAAGTCAAGGCGATTTGGCAGTATTTGAACAGTTTAGGGACATTAGGCTCATTCAGGAGATCAATTACTTGCCGAAGATGCTGCGTCGAGTTTCCCTTAAAATTGGGCACTTTCCAACAAAATGAAGCGTATCCTCGCGTTCTCCAAGGTTACATAACCCGCATATGATCGGAAGTTCATCTCTATGGGGAATATAGTTCAACTTCAACAATTCTCCCCTCAGTTTAACTATCGTCGATATCTCTTCCACTTTATGATCGTCCCGAAAATAATTCAGATGACCGAGGTTATGACTTAATCGCCTGTAAATTGACCTATGCAACGAGTTTACGGCTTCCTCTAAAAATTTCTCACGACACTTAAGATCAACATTTGCAATAAGTTGGTATAGCACTGGCTTCCAGGTCGAAGATTCCGCTGGTTGCAAATTAAAATCCATCCCACACTCTTGGGCTAAGTCGCGCCATTCCCCGAACCAACTGCTCCCGTTGGAAATGATTTTGATGGCTACCTTTTTGGGCAGCCTTTCCTCTGGCATTTGCAGAACTTTGAGCACGTAGTCCACCTGGAGTTTTAGGGTCTTTATAAAGAGAGGAGCTACACCTGTTTCCAGCATAATAAGATAGTTCGGCGTACTAGATGGTAGACGAAATATTCTTTTGATATAATACCTTAGAAGCTTCTCCACCGTATCATGTCTTTTGAATCCCCACACCTGGGCCGCATAGAACAAAATGGATTCCGACGCTGCTTCAAATATCCTGAATTTGCTGCTATGTGCTATGCACTTATTTGCAAAACATCTCTTCCAGGTCATATTTATAGCTGTTTTGGCTTTTGCGAGCTTCTCCTTCAGATGTTTTTCCATGCTTAAGTTTTTGGTGAAACAGACCCCAAGGTATTTGAATTCGTTGACCACCTCTATGTCATCTCCATTATAGAACCATCTTTCGCTCCTGCTATTCCTGCCTCCTCCCTTTCTAAAAGTCATTATTTTCGATTTCTCCAGATTAACAATCAGGCTCCTCAAACGGCAGTACTCCGAGAGTCGGTTTATCATGAGCTGGAGCGTTTCCGGCGATTGTGCTAGCAGTACTATGTCGTCCGCGAATAGTAGAGCCTTGATTGGTGTACCTGCATACTCTATGCCTCCAGGTAAAAAGTCTACAATGTCTTCGATAAAGAGCGCAAAGAGGCAGGGACTTAGCGAGCAACCCTGTCTCACACCAGAATCCGTTCGAAACCACTCCGACACATCATCCCCATTCCACACAGCTGCTCTAGTGTCCCCATACAGATCCTGGAGAATTTTTCCAAATTTCTGTGACAGTCCCATATTGTACAACTTGTAGAACAAAGCATTTCTATTGATAGAGTCGAACGCTGCCTTGAAGTCAACAAAGAAGGCATACAGCTTCTTGTTCTGTCGCAAAAAATGTTCCGCTACACTCCTCAGTACAAAGATATGATCCACAGTGGAATAGCCTGCCCTAAACCCCGCTTGGTATTCATTCAAAAGATGCTCCGTACTAACCCACCTAACAAGCCGTTTTTGTAGGATTGACGTAAAGATTATAAAAATGCAAACTTGAATATTGCATAAATTAAAAATATTGACGAAATAACAGAAAAATATCCAAATCATTTGCACATCCACTATGGGATACATGGAATCATAATTATTGTAATCCTTATCATAATTGTAACCTTGTATAAAAGACTAGCAATTCACCAGCTGCTTCGCACGCGTTAAATAAATACTAAGGTGTATACTAAGTCGCTAGAAATCATCTGTCCCAATGGAGCTTTCAAAGATAAAAGGAAGCAAAAAATTTTACCATTTCAATACTGAATTTTTGAAATCGGTTCAGTAGTCTCATCGTACACACGCGTTCCCCGTCGAATTACTCCGAACTAGTGGTGTGTCATCCGGGACTGAATGATTCAATTGAAGTGCTTCAGTAGAATGAATGAATGATTCACTTCATTCTTACGCTTCAATGCTTCAATTGCTTCACTCATTCCTACACTTCAATTCATTCAATCTCGTTCTTCGCTTCTTTTGCTTCTCTTACTTCAATTCACGCCCAACACTTCAATTCATTCTTCGCTTCTTTTTGCTTCTCTCACTTCAATTCACTCCCTACACTTCCATTGCTTCACTCACTCCTATACTTCAATTTGTTGTTAGTTTCTTTCGCTTCTCTTTCACACTTTACCAATTTTTTTCACATATGGGAGAGAAGGTTCATTTTGTAAATTTATTTCCCCTACAAAATATATTCGGTATTCATTTCATTGGTATATTTTGTTTTTGTTTTCTGTTCGATCGGAGCAAACAGATCAGGGTGGTAATGGTAATTCTTTCTCTCAATAGGGATAAGATTTCTCTCTTTCAGATTTTTTTTTTTCTCCGTTCGTTGATGAAGATTTATTTCACATTAACAGGGTGTTATTTTAGTTTGTTTGTCGTATTGACAAATTTTTATAGATAATCTATATATTTCTTTTAATTTATTATATTATATTCATAAATTGATTGATAAACAGTTTAGAGTAAGGTTATATCGTCACTTCAGTGATAGAACTTGATAACTCGGCTTTTTATACTTTCGAAAAATCGGCAAAATCGACAATATTCATTAATTTATTATTGTAAAATGTGGCTACGTTTATCTCGAGATGTCTACTTCGTGCACTGAGTGTTTATCCACTGTTTTGCTTTCAGTTATTGGCTTCCCAATAGATGGCCCCAAGTAGGGAAAATGAGTCATCCAATTATTTAAACCCATTCTTAGCGAATCCAGGTAGACAGATTAGCTAGTTCTAGCACTCAGGTGACGATTTATACTACATGCTAGTTAAATAATTCATTATTCCTCGATTTGTCCTTAACCAGGAATCTTCATAACGAAACATAAATTTGTCACTAGTAAAATACATAGAAACGCCTAGTATCAGTACACCCTGCATCCAGAAAATTTTTGAAAATGAACGTTTCAGTGAATGATTCAGTGAACGCTTCCTTCAACTGAAGCGAAGTAAGTGAAGCACTTCAGCAGAATGAAGCATTTTCCCCACCTCTACACCGAACTGTGAATGCATTGTAAATAAACTATAGTCCGTTTCAAATCAAAAGCGACAAGGAAAGTTGCGCAGAGAGAGCATCGAAAATTGAGCTCTCTTTTATTGACTGGAAAATTACATGTACGAATCGGCTGAACTTTCTCGATTTCCTTTCAGATTTTATCTTATCGATTTTTACTTACACGTTCACCTACCTGATTAACTTGGTAAAAATAGAACTCCGATGAACAAACTACTTTATTGATGCACACCCCTTTTTGGTACAACATTTAAATACTTCTTGCATTAATTGTATGTGTAATCAAAAAGGGTTCAAAAAATAAATGTATAGGTACACATTTGCATAAAAAGACATATGTTGCTTTAATTTTTTCAAAGTTTCGAATTCATATTTTCGAGTCAAACTCATATCAGCAAAACATTCTTTCTTCTTTTCAACGCCATAAGTGAGAAGTAACCAGTTTCAAAAAACGTGTCATTACCATGTTCACTGAAAAAAATAATAATCCATACTTCAGGCATTTTGTCTACACTCAGTTTTCGCATTTGGCAACATAGACTCCTTACTTTTTCAATAAATTTAACAACACATCGGCCAATCCCATTCAAGGATCTCATCAGTAGGCGTTGACGATCGTCGATTTTTCTCTGTTTTGTGTGTACACAAGAGAGGATGACTGGGAATTGACTGGAAAAGAGAAATCCTGCGCGAGTTTTGTCGCTTTTGATTTGAAACGGACTATACGTAACGTAGTGTATCCATAGAAGCAAGAATACGATCAAACAAAAATAAACGAAAAAACTACCCTTGCGCAACTCGGCAAAACAAAAACAACACACGATCACGAACCGAATGTGCCGATGGCTATGGTTGCGCATACTATAAATTTGCAATCTTGAACACCCTGTATCTTGGCCCGTGGATATAATTTTGAAAAACGGTGAAACATGTGTTTCTTTATTTTTATTGTAGAATTTACCTACCAAATTTCAATTCTTAATTCCAATTTAAATTTTTGATTCCATACAAACTTGAACACCCTGTATCCCCCGCTTTTGGAGCCGAATTTCGAAAAATCGTTTCTTAGTGGGTGTCTACGCCACTAAAGGAAACTACTGTCCATGTTTCATGTTTCTAGCTCTTACGGTTTGGGCTGGGCGTTGATCTGTCAGTCAGTCAGGGAAGAGTTTTATATACATATATAGAGATATAGAGATTGTTACAGGAGAAACAACAAGTTAATAGAGGAGGAGCTATTCTAGAGTCACACAACGCTGTCGATGATAACATAAACACGAGACACCAGATACCAGACGAATGATTGTTTATCTAAGGGCAAGTGTCCACATTCATCCCCAGCTGCAAACCATAAACTCAGTGAGTTATGACGGTCACCATTTGGAATCCAGCTTGTCGATCTCCCGTTACACCATAAAAATTCACAAATGATGATGGACGCTGTCGTTCTCCGATTTCAACCCTAAAATCGATGAGTTACGATGGACGCCGTCGATCCCCATCTGGAACCCATAATCACGAGATTTATGAGGAACGCCGCCTAATTTAAGTATATATAAGAGTAAATTTGTAAGATAAGATTAAGTCTAGATTTGTCCACGTAAACGGGCAGATCGGCTCAGTAAATAAATATATTTTTTAAACTAAAAAATTTTTTGTTCAATTTAATTCGCACACCGCTGAAAAAACCAACAACCATCGACTTGAAAATTGAGTGCATCAAGATCTAAAAGAAAAAAGAAAGACGAAGATGATCTAAAATTAAACGAAGCGTTTGGGATAATGACATGTTGCTTTATCGAATCGAAGAATAAAGACGAAAACAAAATCTTTGGGGAGATGATAGAAGCTCGTATTCGGAAATTTAAAAATATCAGGAGAGTTTGTTTGCTGAAACACAGCATCGAAGACTTACTTTTTAAAGCGGAGATGGAAGAAAGAGAGGAGCAATCAGAACAAGCAGGAAAAATTGTTACCATTGAAACCTCCGGGCTGCAATCATTTTTTTCATCATTTGAAAATGAATAATTTAATAAGTAAAATGTTTTTCATTGAAGATTGTCATTTATTTATTTCACTTTATTCACTGTATTTATTTATTAAAAAATGAAGTGAAAAGTTTCTGTTTTCCATAAAATTGTGTTTCAGTTATTCAAGCATACTCCTCTTGCTACGGTAAAGAGCCTTGAGGACTAAAAAAATACTGACCGTACTCGAGCCGAATTTCCTTTGCAGCAGACGAAGATTTCCTTGGGCATATTTTCAGTGGATAGGATAGGATGTTTGCTGCTCTTCCCATCTTTTCGATTTAACAAAGCCTTCCATGTATTTGGATTGCGATGATTCACTTTTTCGAAGGAAATTATGTAAATAAGCACATGTCTTCGTAACAAATGCTGCTTTTTGAAGGGTTTAAAGTAGGGCTCCAGATTTCACGTGTTCACGTGTACACGTACTACACGTGTATTAACACGGGTAAACGTGCGAGACACGGGCACACGCGTATTTAAATACACGTTAATTTATGACGTGAATTTGGTTCGTTTCGGGTATGATGTGCTTGTACTCGACCCGTGTATGATGTGCGCGTGCTTGGTTTGTATATTTGGGTTGTGCGTGATATGCACGTATTTGGTACGTCTATTTGGGGTGTGTAAGTTAAACGATCTCAAATATCCCAATATTCATTTCCCCTACACACTCCCTATCTTACTCTGCACATCCGGCACACGCCACACTCCCGTACATTTAACCCAGCACATTCACCTCTATTTGCACTGGCAGCACTTTCGTTTATTTGCACTCCCAAGCTTACGCTGCACTTCCGGCACACTCCCAAACACTTTATTTATATTTTTTAAGGTAGAATTAAGTTCGATATTTAGAATAATAAAAATTAATGCCAGTCATAGACTGAAATCCAACAAGTAAACTTGTTTTCTTTAACTGGCGCCCAACTTATTTTTTTTTTTGCGAAGTATTGTGTATGTTCCAAACATCTTCATAAGAAGATAATAGAGCAAATTAAACCAATAAAGGTAACACAAAAAACGCGACGAACTCCACAAAAAAATAAAATAAATAAATATAAACAATCGGGCTCGCGAGTGAGTGACGTGAGGCAACAAAAAAAAAAAAAAAAACAAAACCCAACCATCCATCCACCCACCATCCAACCAGCAGAAGACAACAGAATCCGGAAGTACAGAGACCTGAAGACCATGCGGATTTTTTTCATATTGTAAGAAATTAATTAAGAAGTGATATTTTTATAAAAAAAAGTGTAGTTTGTAATTAATCTTGTTCATAAAATACTTTGTGAAATACTTTGTGAAATATGACCGAAAATATTGCGCATATCATATCATCAGCCGTTGAGGTTGCAGTTGAAACAGCATGTGCTTCAATAGTAAGAAGAATGAGTGAATTGATGGCAGAAAACAAGCAGGTTAATGATAACGTTAATCTAAAACTTGAAGAATTGACGCAAAGAGTAAACTCAGTGCATTTGACCCCATCCACAGTAGTTGCTTATGAACCTATTTCCGTTAAAACTCCCAACATAACATGCCCAATATCGCTTGATTTGATAAAATCTCTACCAGATTTCTCAGGTGAAAGAGCGAAATATATTTCATGGCGTCAAGCGGCTAAAACTGCAATAGAGTTATTTAAACCTTATGAAGGAACAGAAAAATACTATCAAGCCGTCGCTATTATTCGAAACAAAATTGTCGGATCCGCCGATTTAATATTAGCTTCATTTAATACAGTTCTCAATTTCGATGCCATAATTGCACGGCTAGATCATACTTATTCCGATAAACGTCCATTACATGTTTTGGAAAACCAAATGAGCATTTTGTGTCAAGGTCGTATGTCCATCTCCGAGTATTTCGATCAAATCGAAAAGAATCTCACTTTGATTATAAACAAAATTTCCATGGAATACTCAGGCAATACTGAATTAGTTACTTCATTAGGAGCGAAATACCGAGCAGATGCGCTTCGTGTATTCATTTCGGGCCTTAATAAGCCCATATGCAACATACTTTTCTCCGCTGGTTGCGAGGACTTGCCCTCCGCATTAGCTAAGGCTCAAGAACTCGAGGCAAACCAACATAGGTACAATTTCGCTAGAGCTTTCGATAACAGCCTCAATGCTGGTCCCAGATTAGGCAACGCTCCTCCACGGAACAACCCACATTACAGACGAGTAGCCCAAACACTCCCCCTAAATAACCAACAGAGCCAAGGTCACCAACCAGACGATCACATGAGTATTGACAACTCGTCGAGATACCGGTACAATTCGAAGCGTATGACCCAGCCACGAATTCCATCCCACCCTACCCACTCACCTATAGCGACTAGTAGTAAACAAACGCTCGGATATCAACCACAAACTTCAGGAATGGATAGAGCATTTAAGCGGCCACGCGAATCTGATAGGGTTCCCTTACCAAAGACCCAGCGCATAAATTTTATACAATCCAAAAACATAAGTAAAGATCCCATTAATTGTAGCGAATACGAAACCAACTACGGAAACGAATACGAAAACGAATACGGAGACGAATATCAAACTGTCAACACCCCGGAATACGACGATCAGATTCATTTTTTAGAATAAAGTCGGCTCTACCATATGTTGAAAAGAAACTCGATAATAAAATTGTAATGAGAATCCTAGTAGACACGGGTACAGCCAAGAACTATATTAAAGAAAACCCCTATTTAAAAGCTATCCCCAATAATAAACCATTTAAAGTCAAGACCCTGAACGGTGACAACACAATAACCCATAAATGTAAAATACAAATGTGTGGTAAAACTTCAGATTTTTTTTTCCTCCCCCAATTAAAAACGTTTGATGCGATAATCGGGTACGACTTTCTCACACAAATAAAAGCACAGATCGATACCAAACGCTCTTTGCTAATTCACGAAAATGGCGAAATGCAAATTAAGTTTTTCGAATGCGAGCAAGTAAATAATCTAGTAATCGATACGGAAACAGTTCCTGAGACCATCAAGGATAAGTTTCAAAAATTAGTAGAGGATTATTTACAAGTCTTTGCTCAACCCGACGAAAAACTACCTTTCAACACAAACGTTAAAGCAACTATAAGAACATTAGATTCAGAACCAATTTATTCTAAACCACGACCGTACAACATGGCGGCTGCTCCATTTGTAAATAAAGAAATTAATAGACTGTTACATGATGGAATAATACGGCCATCACATTCCCCGTATAATACCCCCATATTAGTAGTAGGAAAAAAGGATTGAATGAAGACGGCACTCCCAAATCTAGATTAGTATTTGATTATAGGAAGTTAAACGAACGCACTATCCCAGATCGGTATCCAATTCCAGAAAGTCCCGTTATTTTATCCAATTTAGGACAAGCTAAATATTATTCAACAATAGATTTGAAATCCGGCTTCCACCAGATTCTCCTAGCAGAAGAAGACCGAGAAAAAACAGCATTTTCCATTAACAATGGAAAGTTCGAATTTTGCAGATTACCCTTCGGAGTAAAAAATGGTCCTAGTATATTTCAGCGAACAGCCGACGACATACTTAGAGATGATATAGGTAAGCGTTGTCATGTCTATATCGACGACGTTATCGTTTTTTCACAATCAGAAAATGAGCATTTAGAGGATATAAGAACATTATTTTCCAAACTCCTCAACGCTAACATGCGAATAGCTCCAGAGAAATGTAAATTCTTTAAAAAAGAGGTAGAATTTTTAGGATTCGTTGTATCCGGAGAAGGTATAAAAACCTGTCCCAATAAAGTAAAAGATATTGTTAATTACGAAGTGCCAAAATCATTACGTGGTTTAAGATCTTTTCTAGGACTTTCCGGCTATTACCGCCGATTCATAAGAGACTACGCGCAGATAGTTAAACCTTTAACAAAATACCTTAGAGGAGAAAACGGCTACATAGGAGCCAACAAATCTAAGAACGTTAAAATTCAACTCAATTCAGAAGCTATATGTGCCTTTAATAGAATAAAGAACATTTTAGCATCAGAAGATGTCCTACTGTTATACCCCGACTTTCGTAAACCCTTTGATTTGACTACGGACGCTTCATCGCATGCAATAGGTGCGGTACTCTCTCAAGGTGGTAGACCCATAACAATGATATCTCGAACCTTAAGTAAGACTGAAGAAAATTATGCGACAAATGAACGCGAAATGTTAGCGATAGTCTGGGCATTGAAAGCTCTTAGAAACTACCTTTACGGCGCTCCTAATATTAATATTTTTACCGACCATCAACCACTCACATTTGCGATATCTGAAAAAAACCCTAACACCAAATTGAAAAGATGGAGAGCATTTATTGAGGAATACTCTCCAACCTTTCATTATAAACCTGGTAAGGAAAACAAAGTAGCAGACGCGTTATCCCGCCAACATATTAACACGCTCTCTACTTCAGGACAAACCGTGCACAGTAAAGAATCTTTAACGAAAGTGATACCCTCAGTAGAAAGTCCCATCAATTGTTTCAAAAACCAAATTTTTATTAGTCAAGGTTCCGATAAAAGCAAAAAAGTAAAAATTCTCTTCCAAAAACAGGTCAGACATACTATAACATATAGATCAACCACAGAGCTTATTGATATAATGCGTGACGTTCTCAATGTGGATGTAATCAATGGAATCTACTGCAGTCTTGAAACTTTAGGAAGAATACAGAATGACCTTATGAACGCTTTCCCCAAAGTAAAAATGAAATATGCAAAAAAACTTGTTCAAGACATATCTAACGCAAATGACCAAGAAGAAATTATCGTAAACGAACATAACAGAGCACATAGGGGACCTCAGGAAAACTACAAACAAATAATCTCCGAATATTATTTTCCGAATATAAAGAAACTATGTAAGACATACGCCTCCAAATGCAAAATATGTAAGGAAAATAAATACCAACGTAGACCAACCCATCACCCAATCGGTGTAACACCAATTCCCACGTCTGTAGGAGAAATTCTTCACCTAGATATTTATAATACAGGGAAAAAATATTTCATTACATGTATCGATAAATTTTCTAAATTTGCCATCATAAAACACATTCCTTCTAGAAACTCTGTTGACATAAAAAATCCATTAATTGAAATTATCTCCCAATTCCGAAATCCTAAGATAGTGGTAATAGACAATGAAGGTGCTTTTACATCCATTTCAACTCAGGCGTTATTAAAAAATGAATTTAACATTTCAACGTATTCAGTACCAGCACTCCACAGTCAAAGCAACGGGCAAGTGGAACGATTTCATTCAACTCTTGCTGAAATTGCTAGGTGTACAAAAGAAACTACCACGGATATTGTTGAACTAATGCTCCTGTCAACCTATAAATACAATAATACAATTCATTCAGTTACAGGTTATAAGCCTTCAGACATTTTTCATGACATCTCTAAGGAAATGAAAAACGAAATCATTTCCAAACTCAAAACAAAACAGACTAGAGATCTAAAATACCACAACAATAGGACCACACCTAAAGAATTTAAACCAGGCGACAGAGTATACGTCAAAACCAATAAAAGAATCGGAAACAAATTCTCTAAATTATACAATCGAAAAACAGTTCAGGCAGATTTAGGCACAGCCGTTGTAATGAAGGAAGACAGGCGCACAAAAATAATTTGAGATAACTCTCTACTTCCAGATTTACCCAAATCTCGCTAGGCACTACCAGGATTACCGACTATTCTTCAGCCCTATTTATTCCCATACCAGCAGGCGATGTTGCTGTTTATCAAGACCACTTTTACCTGAAGCATATTATAAATTTTTCGGTCATACAAACCATCATGTCTGACAATATAAATATGTTGAATCAACTTAAGGATGAAAGATGCAAAGAAGTACTGCAGCAGGACATGCATGAAATTGAGCGTTTGCTTCAATTATTGAAATCTCCCATTAGAACCCGACGGTCCTTAGATTTCATAGGATCCACAATTAAGTTTATTGCAGGCACGCCCGATCACCAAGATTTCGAAATACTGAAAATGCAAGAAAATGAGTTGACCCGATCCAATAACAGACAGATCGACATAAACACCCAAATTCAAAATAAACTAGACGAAATTACAGATAAGATTAATAATATAAATGCTATCAATAAACACCATACGCCTGATGATTATGAGATGTTGACCGCAATAATGTCAAGGAGAAACAGAATTATAATAGATAATTTAAGTAATAACATTTACTCTTTAATTTTAGCAAAACTTAATATTGTAAATCCCTTAATTTTAAATATAGAAGAAATAGAGTTAATAAAAATAAGAGAAAATATTGTAACTGAACTAAACGATTTGTTAAATGTCGCGGATGTTAAAATGTATTACCAAAATGAAACTCTAGTATATTTAGTTAGAATTCCTAAAGTTAAAAAAATATGTAAACTATTCCAAATTGCTCCAGTCGTTCACGATAACAAGATTCTAGATTTAAAATCGAACCTTTCGGCAAATTGTAATAAAAATGACTACCCTCTGAGTGCATGCAGAAAAGCCCCTCTATATTCCTACTGCGAAATAGATAACGAAAACCCTTGCCTCTCACAGCTCCTGAACAACCACACGGCGCAATGTTCGACTACGCATGCGTATCATCTGGACAAAGTTGAAGTGTTCGCGGATGGATTAATCATCGCCAGGGACGAAAACATTACAATCGAAGACAAAGACCAGCATATCGTATTAAATGGAACATTCCTGATAACGTTTGAGACCAAAATCAAAATCAACGGAAAGGAATATCATACAAATCAGCCATTCGATATAGTCCACCTACCAGCACCGAAGAAGACGATTTTAAAAGAAGTAGCTTTCAACGAAAAAATTTCGATTCCCTATCTGCACAAGCTCCATTTCATCAACAACCAGAAAATTGAAGAATTTAGCACCACTCTGGAAACAAATAAGTGGATATGGTATGGCGTTGCAGGAATACTTGCCATAGTCATTCTCGCGCTACTGCACGATAAATTCAAATCGAAAGGACAGACCATCAGAACAAGAGCAGACCATGTTGCGGCGAGATCACCAGACAACCAATCATTGAGAATGCGGATATTTAAAATTATGAACGAGGACGCTCAAGCTTAAGGAGGGGAGGAGTTAAACGATCTCAAATATCCCAATATTCATTTCCCCTACACACTCCCTATCTTACTCTGCACATCCGGCACACGCCACACTCCCGTACATTTAACCCAGCACATTCACCTCTATTTGCACTGGCAGCACTTTCGTTTATTTGCACTCCCAAGCTTACGCTGCACTTCCGGCACACTCCCAAACACTTTATTTATATTTTTTAAGGTAGAATTAAGTTCGATATTTAGAATAATAAAAATTAATGCCAGTCATAGACTGAAATCCAACAAGTAAACTTGTTTTCTTTAACTTGTACTTATAAATTGTAATTTGTTTCAAATTTTGATGTGCTAGGTTGTACCACAAAAAACGTCCGATTTTGTGAAACAAATTTCAAAGTCGATGTTTTCTCTTGTTTCGTTTTCCTATTAGAGACAGGTGTCGATAGGTGTATGGTCATGCATCGTTTTCGAGGCTAAGATCTTCCGAATGGAACTTACCAAACCAGCGTCGAATGCTGCATCTTCGAATACGTCATTAATGTTTTTCGCTGCCAAAGTCGCATTTTCTCCCAGTTTAAATTCATAAAGCAAGAGAGTCCGACGTTCAGCCATCGACAGCATCATAAACAATTCTTAGAAAAAATAACTATACTTGCAACGAACCCTAAAAGTCACACACATCAAACACACGTACGACTTTATCTTATAACAAAAATGTTTCACTTTCTGGTACAGATGTTCACTCCTTTTTATTGAGAACTAATTGAAAATTGGACATTTCATGTGGTAGAACCTAAAGGCCCAACCATAATAGACATAAGTCAACTTAAGTTTCAGTTAGTGATGACGCGAACACATAGAATTCATATGAACCGATCATAATGTACTTAGCGCTCAGCTTCGTTCAGTTTCGTTAAATTTCCATTAGAGCTGTCTCAATCGTTCAAATTCGAAGATCGAATCGTTCAAGTATTGGTTCCAAAAATGATTCGGTCTTTTCAATCAATCATTCAATCATTCAATGATAGAGACAGACATATTGTATTGGTTCACTGAATACAATCAACAGTTCCAATCATACTATTTGTATCGATCATTCGCATCGGTTTCGTTCGTTCTTTCTCGTTTTCGTTCGTTCTTCCTCGTTTTCACGTTTTCATCCCCTTTTTCATTTATTTCCTCAACAATTTTTTTGTTTTGTTCTTTCATATGCAAATAATTGAGGCAACTGAATCGGTCATATGTGCGAAAAAAGTATTGACTTTGTGAACGATTGATTTGAGGTTGTGTGATTGCAATCATCAATACTTTTACGTGAACGGGTCAAAAAGACCGAATCAATCATAATTGACACAGCTCTAGTTTCAATCAATTTCATTTACTTAAGGGGCGAACTCGATCGCTCGCCACTTAATTGAATTTGACAAAAGAGAAAAGAACAAGAAAATTATCAAAACAAAACGAAAAAGAAATCGCAATGTCGGACGAGATACATTTTTCATCGATTTTATCGAGCTTTATAACAAATCTGCGGGGAAAAGTTTGACAGATGCTTAATTTGCATTGATTGCATTATGGGTAGTTTCCATTTGTGACACAAATTAAGCAAAATTTTCGTTCGGTTATGACACTAGCTTAAGGAGAATTAAGTCTATTATGGTTGGGCCTTAATACATAAACAATAACAAATTACAATTTGCAAGAAAACGCTCCAAATAGACGGACCAAATACGTCCACATCATACACAACCCACATACACCAACGAACCAACGAAATAAATTCACGTGTTTCGAAATACACGTATACCCGAGTCTATGACACCATATTTCATGTGTATGCTTGCCACGTGCACACGTGTATTAAAATACACGGATCGAATCGAGAGCCCTAGCTCTTAAGCGACATACAGACGATCAACTTGGTTGTCAAACATGTCGTAAACATGGTCCTGTTGGTGTCGATGGTCGTTTGTAGATAGGTTGCCAACTAAAATGAACGGCTAGAGTAAAATTAAAGGTTTTTGGTATTCGTGCTTGCAAATTGATCGCCTGTATGCCGTTTTAAACGGTGGCGGGAGAGATTCTGATGATGGTAATCTCGATATCCTTCCACTTTTCTTGAAAGAATCAGTTGAATTTAATACATGGCTGTCTCTAGAATCCATAAAGCCGATCTCCGAATAGAATTTACCATCATATCTGGTCTACCACCTAGGGTATACTGTAAACAATTTTGTTCAATGCACAGTTTAAAAGAATTAGAATTAGATTACTACGAACAAAAACATTCATCATTATGTATATGTAAACACTTTTCTTTTCTTTTTGCAGATACATTGAAGGTCTTCAAAGTAATAGCTTTCACATTGAGCCATGGCAAAAGACTTTAAAAGCTACTCAACAGACCTTTTGTTGATCCAACACGTTTGCCTGCCCAATGGCTGGGAGAACCTTCCGTTATTCCAACCGCGGAGTCGAAGGCCAGGGTTGCCGACTCTCAGTGGAGTATAGCCGTGGGTGGTAATTATAATGGGCGCCACACGCTTAACCCTATGCCCCGAAAGTTTCCTAATACCGAATCGCGACGACACCAGAAAACCTACGTAAATGCCAAGCAGAGATCCCAACCCGATAAAAACAAACAAGGTACCCTAACAATTCCATACGGATTTCCTTTTATTTCAATAATTCATCTGCACTTTACAATCAAAAGAAAATGGTACCGAAACAACCAAATAGGGAGGTAAAAAAAAGGAGTATTTTGTTGGGAATTAAACCCACGAGAAGGTTCGGATCCGCCCCCTTTCACTCAGAAGAACAATATTATCTTTATATAATATAATATATATCTACTAATTATAGGTTATCATTTTTATTTTCAATATAAGAAGTTACTTCAAATGTAGAATAGAATGGTTAGTAGGTGACTCCCTGCATATTCTTGTACGGCAACTGGTTCACAGGGGGCGTGGTGGCTTCCTCACGATCTATTTACGGTTGGAACGTAATCGTTTTTCTCTTTATTTTGGTTTTTTTTTCTTAATGTTACTGGATGTCGTTTTGGTGGTTTAAGGGGGCGCAACCGGTTCGCTCCTTCTATTTAACTTTAGGTTCACAATTTTTCATAGAACGGCGACTTTCACGAACTTCCTCAGTCTGAGCATCCCACCAACAAACAATTATCGGTCCATAAAACTCACACACTCTTCTTCTACTTTGACTTTTTCCATTTTTCTTTTTGTTCAGGCGCGCACTCGTATTTCTTTCTTTTCTTTTAATTCGCTAGGCTTCACGACCGACCCGCCTTTCGACTGTCCCAAACTCCCACTCACACACTTCGTACTGACCCTACCGCTTCTCTCGTTTTTACCTATCATAACCGCTAAAACGATCACCCCACACATTAAACTATCCTTACCCCGCCCGTGTTCTGCCTCCTTCTCGACCCACTCAAACTTTCGCTCCAACTACTCTCACTGACCCTACTGATACTCTCGTCTTAAAGTCTCGCTACCCTAGTCACACCACACATCACACCATCCTTAAACCGCCAGCTCGAGTCCCATTTGATGTTATTCTAAGTCAGTTTACTGACATAAAAATAAATAAAAAATAAACTTGCAGCGATCGGGGCTTGAACCATCGACGCCGCGGTTGAGGGGCCGTCGTCGCACTACCTTCGGGCTAAACCCGTGTGTTGTGAGTGCGATGTAAAACAAATTAACGAAAACCTTTCGTGGTGGAAACACTACAAATGCCCATAACAAACATGCTAAAAAGCAACCGGAGGAAATAGCCAATGCTCTCTAGCATCTACAAAACTTTATGATTAAAGATGTCCTTGAAATTAAACGCAACTATTTTTAGGAAAAAAATTTGAATTTCATATAATTTCAACAATTTCTTTGTATTATCTTTGGAACACATACCTTTAGTTGTTGCCGGCATTATGAATGAATATTTCTTTATAGCCTTCAAAAAGAAAAATATATAATATACACTCACTAGCTGCAGTACCCGTGTCGTTTTAATTGCGAGTAGGGGAGGACGAAGTGGGCATGAAGCAGGACAGAATAAAGTTGGCGAAGAACTTGGGTGTAAACGATGTTGGAAGTTCTACCTTTGGGTGCGTGAAGAAATCGGTTGGTGTGACTGCTGACACGGGAGAAGGCGATGAACAGTTCGTGTGAGAAGCATTATTTCTTAAGCCTACACCAATCACTTTCAGGGTTTGTACTTGGGCCTTATTCATGGAGATGAAGAAGCAAATTTTGATTGGAAAATGCAACCGTTTGAAACGGAATCAGTAATCCAGCAGCGCAAAAGGTAGTGGCGCTTTCGATCACGTTCGGTTTCAATGATGCTATAAGGACAATGGTTCTATTTCACTTAACAGAACAAATAACTTCGGAGGGATGGAGAGGACCGGAGCTTTTTGCTGCGTTAAAATTCGAATGGAAACTAAATAAAGTATGCTACCAGCCAAGTTGAAGGGCTTAATATAAACCCAAATAAAATATTTCCTTTCACAAAAGACGCTTATAGGTGCAAGATCAAAGGCATATACATACGCCAACGATATTAACATAGTGCATAGTGCCAAAGGGTAGGTAGGGGCACAGTGGTCCGCAAGGGAGTCAGCAGCTATCCTTTACAATACTAATTAGTTTACTTCGGGGAGGTAAGGGGTTTACAAATATATAATTAGTACTCGCAAACAATATATATAGGGTGGGCTCGCTGCCTCCGAGCTCTGGGTCATCTCCTAGGGGTCGTTCAGGGGTGGTCCGCGCAGAGTTTTCAGACCGTCCGTCTGGCTCTGGCTCCGGGGTACTTTTTTTTCCATACCTGCCGAATAATCCTCCTCGCAGACAAGGTTATAGGGGCACAGTGGTCAGCAAGGGAGTCAGCAGCTATCCTTTACAATACTAATTAGTTTACTTCGGGGAGGTAAGGGGTTTACAAATATATAATTAGTACTCGCAAACAATATATATAGGGTGGGCTCGTTGCCTCCGAGCTCTGGGTCATCTCCTAGGGGTCGTTCAGGGGTGGTCCGCGCAGAGTTTTCAGACCGTCCGTCTGGCTCTGGCTCCGGGGTACTTTTTTTTTTTATAATTCACTAGCGCTAAAGGGGTTATGAATACCCTTATGATGCTATTCACACAGCGCTAGTGTTGGTGTAGTGATTTTGAAACTCAGGTGATATTGGATTTCAGTCTTTTTTTGCTCCGAGGGTGATGTCCAGAATGACTGCGGAGAATTGTTGGTACTGTTGCCATTGCTTATAATTCGCAGTATTTCTTACGATCAACACTTTCAAGCTATATGACCACCCTACTGCCAGTGTTATGCCTATGCAGTAGAGTTGACGTCAGCTTTTTCGTAGTTGATCAACTTTTTTTTTTTTTTGACATCGGGACTCGAACCTGGAACCTTCAGCGTGACAACCACTACACCATGGCCACCTGCTTTGTTACCCTCCGGATACTATGGTAGTCGAGAGTACTGGAAATGAAGATCCAGTGACCGCTTTAAGCCATAGTCCTGTGAGGATAACGGACAAAAGAGAGAGGGGGAAAGGGCGAAAAGTGATGGGGCAGAGAAGCGGAGGGATGGAGAGGACCGGAGCTTCTTGCTGCGTTATTTTAACGCAACAAACCCCACCCTTACCTCCGAGGAAATGTGCCTACACATTGCCACAGAGGAAGTCAAGGAAACTACAAGGAGGGTAAAACAATAAACACACACAATCGCTGGTCATCTAGGGGTCTTCTCGGTCGTCGTTGTATGGCTTAAGGTCCTTGACGTGCCATGTCCCGCGCTCCTTTTCGGTGTCGTCTACCAAGACGTACGTCCACGGGGATACCCTCTTCTTGATAGTAAAGAGTCCGAAATATTTAGGGGCCAATTTCGCCGCGTAGTTGTTAGCCGCATCCGAAAGGATAAAGTTCCTTCGCCCTACCAACTCGTTGGGGAGATATTGCACGTCCATCCGCCGAAGGTTGTATGACTTTCCTATCTAAGTCCCTACCATCGACACGTACCAGACACGGGTATACGGATACACGTGCTAGACACGGATATCGGGTAAACGTGCCAGATACAGGTACACAGGTACACGTGCCATATCCGGGTACACGGGTACACGTGCTAGACACGGGTATACGGGTACACGTGCCAGACACAGGTATACGGGTACACGTGCCGGACACGGGTATACGGGTACACGTGCCAGATGCGGGTATACGGGTACTCGTGCCAGACAAGGGTATACGAGTAAATGTGTCAGACACGGGTATGCGGGTACACTTACCAGACACAGGTATACGGGTAAATGTGCCAGACACGGATATACGGGTACACTTGTGAGACACGGGTATACGGGCACACGTGCCAGACACAGGTATACGGGTACACGTGCTAGACATGGGTATACGGGTACGCGTGCTAGACACAGGTACACGTGCCAGACACGGGGAAAAATCACTTGTGTGGTTGTGCGTGTTGGTTTTACACGGCGGCGGTGCATGGGTGGCGTATTTATTTGCGTCGCGCATGCCAAAGAAACTCGCTGCGGCGCATGGGTGTCGTATTTATCTGCGTTGAGAATGCCAATTTTGTGGTGGTTTTAAGTAGGGCTCCAGATTTCACATGTTCACGTGTACACGTACTACACATGTATTTAAGATTTGCGTGTATTAACACGGGTACACGTGCGAGACTTGGGCACACGTGTACTTAAATACACGTTAATTTATGACGTGAATTTGGTTCGTTTCGTGTATAATATGCTTGTACTCGGGCCGTGTATGATGTGCGCGTGCTTGGTTGGTGTATTTGGGTTGTGTATGATGGGCACGTACTTGGTCCGTCTATTTGGGGTGTGTACTTATAAGATGTAAATTGTTTAAAATTTTGATGTGTTAGGTTGTACTACATGAAATGTCCGATTTTATGATAAAAATTTCAAAGCCGACGTTTTCTCTTTTTTTTACTTTTCCTATTAGAAATAGATGTCGACTTATGGTCATGGGGCATTCTCCCATATTCGGTGCAATGACCCGCATCGTTTTCGAGGCTAAGATCGTCCGAACGGAACTTACCAAACCAGCGTCGAATGTTGCGTTCTTTTACCGCTATATCTTCGAATGTGTCATTAATGTTTTTCACTGCCAAAGAAGCATTATGTCCCAGTTTAAATTCATAAAGTTAAGGGGTCCGAATTTCAGCCATCGACAGCATCATAAACAATTCTTAGAAAAATAACTAAACCTGCAACGAACCCTAAAAGTCTCACACATCAAACACACGTACGATTTTATCTTATAACAAAAATGTTTCACTTTCTGGTACACATGTTCACTCCTTTTTATTGTGAACTAAATGAAAATTGGACATTTCATGTGGTACATCCTAATACATAAACATTTGAAACAAATTACAATTTGTAAGTACACGTCCCAAATAGACGGACCAAATACGTGCACATCATACACTAACGAACCAAATTCACGTCATAAGTTCACGTGTTTCTAAATACACGTGTACCCGGGTGTGACACGGGTACCCGTGTCTATGATAGCATGTTTAACGTGTACGCGTGCTACGTGCACACGTGTACACGGATCGAATCGAGAGCCCTTGTTTAAAGTATTGGTTTTCTTAGTACACGGAAAACTGCGGTCACAATCCCGAAAGCATTTTCTGAACATTTCGTGCTCTACTTAGCCTGTAATTGTTAATTCGTTCCGAAGAATCTTTCGGATGAGCACCGCTAAATGGTTTCAACACATGAGTATGCAAAGGAAATGCAGCATCGCTGACTATAACGAAGGGCATTGGTTTTTCTCTTGCTGGTAATATATCATCAGTAGGCAAATTCATTGTTGCATTATTAAGAGCTGTCCAAAGCATACTATTTTTGAACACGCCCCCATCAGAGATACGACCTTTACAGCCAATGTGAATATAAACAAAGGAACATGACGAGTCTACTACGGCCAAAAGTACAATACTAAATGTTCCTTTATAGTTAAAATAATCAATACCACTGTAAGAAGGTAACGATATAACTATATGACGACTATCGATTGCACCAATACACTGGTTAGACTGCCTTTGTCGTTGGAGCCTATTAATTAGAATAATAAAATAATACTTAAGAAAAATAAATATCCATGTGATTTACCTGCATATTACTTTGAAGTGCATTAATAAGTGCTTCGCACACTTCTGGTACAATACAAGTTTTGCTTTGTTTTGAGATCATAAATACATCAAAGAGTGGTACGAATCACCAGTTGCCAGAAATCGGAGATTTACTGCTAAATGTTCTTCAATATATTGGTCGATCTGTAGTTCGTATCTTTTTTTCTAATTTTAGAACCGATCAAATTAACAAGAAACTCAAAGTCTTCATTTGGAACGCCAGCGAAATTTCTGTATCCACTTTAACTGTCGATAATAGATCTTGTAATAAATCCAAGCCTCCTGAATTTTCTCGACTTTTAAAAATATATCTGCCACTGTTTTGCTTTTTTTTTTGTTCTCTATTTTTTTCATTATTAATCCGACCTGTTTTAAATTCAAGTATAATAATAATGGATAAAATAGAAACATTTCAGAAATGTTTCAGAAACGTTGCATCGACGTCCACACCGAAAGAAACATTTCAGAAATGTTTTTTAAGCAATGTTTCTGCAATGTTTCCTTAACGTATTCAGTCTGGCTCAACAGATTTGTGCAGTAGAATACGTGGTAGATTTTTAATTATTCTATTATAATTTTTGGGTAAGTTTTTGAGTGTTTTTCTAAAATTTTGTGAAAATAATTTAATGTTTTTATAACATTGTGTAGTGCTCAAATTGAAATATCATTATGTGAAATCCAAACTATTTAATAGTTCGGTCTAACAAGAAAAGACATACGATCACTAGCATTTCAACTAGCTATTAATAACAATATACCGAACCCTTTTTCATTCCAATAAGAAGCTGCAGGTAGGGTTTGGCTTCGACTATTCCTTAAACGCCATCCATCATTGTCATTCCCTCAGCCGACTGGAACGTCTACAGGTCGAGCAAAAAGGATTTTCCAAGGGAATCGTCACTTCGACCTTCTAGAAACAAAAATGAAAACGTATAACTTTTCTCCAAACAACATATATAATGTGGATGAAACGGGAATTTCGGTTGTCCCAGCAAAAATGCCAAAAGTCTTAGCTAAGAAAGGTCGAAAGTAGATAGGAGCACTTACATCAGCTGAAAGAGGATCTATAATAACTTCAATTTTATGTATGAGCGCAAGAGGATCGTTTGTACTTCCCTAGGAAGAGGGACAATCCTCTTCTTATGAAAGGTGCACCGCCTGGATCAATTAATGTCAATCATCGTTGGGTTCAAACCACTTTGTTTACAAATGGTTCAAACACTTTCTTGCAACGGTGAAACCTACTGCGTCGTCTCCAGTATTGGGCATAATGGACGGACATGTCAGCCACACAAGGAACATCAAACTCATAGACCTGGCTGTCTATACACTCTAGTATTAATCCTTAATCCAACCTCCCGACAAAACGTTCATGGGATCATTAAAAAAATATTTGACAGAGGAAATCAGGCGTGGGTCATAAACAACACAAGAGCCTTGACACATTTTGACATAATTGAGTTATTTGAAAGAGCATATTAGAAAACTTAGACTGGAGAAATAGCAGTTAAAGGGTTTGCATCCACTGGAATTTGTCCTTTGGATAGGCATATCTTCAAGGACCACCATTTCCTTGCAGCAGAGGAAGTTGATGAAGCTCTAACAACAGTAAACGATCTATGTTCACTTGATGCAATTACTGATCCAACGGATGAGCCTATGATAGTGCAACCAATTCCAGTTGAACCTGAATTGCGCTTCTCAGAACCTTACACTTCTGAGACAATCCAAATAGAAGCGAACTCATATGAAACAGAAGCTCACATCTCCGAACCTTCTACTTCTACTGGTATAAGATCAACTTCGAATACATTTCCTCATAAAATGTCTCCTTTTCCTATCCGAGTTAAAAAGATTTCAAATCGAAGAAGAAAACCAGGAAAAGCTGAACTTATTTCATCATCACCCTACAGACAGGTTCTCGAAAAATCAGTAAAAAAAAAACTCGAAGGAGAATTGAAGAAGCAAACGACTGGATATGGACATGGAAAAGCAATCAGCAAAGTAGAAAAAAAGGTAGATACAAATTTTAGATAGGTTTTAAAATTTCAATACTTCATAATTGTTAGCTACTCAAGATCTTAAATGTTGGTAACATAAAGCGAAGCAACATTTCCCACAGAAAGAGAAACCAACGTACCGAAGAATCTACTTCATCAGAAAGTGAAATCGATTTTATTCCGGACGATTTATCTGATGAAAGCCCTGATGGAACTAATGAAGAAGATGCTAGATGTATTGCTCTAGTTTGTTTTCTGAAAACAAGACAGGAGAAAAATGGGCTCAATGTGGGCACATGCAAATTGTTAAGGCAACGAAGAAATTCAAAGCTATTGCTTAAAAAAAAAGCTTGTGTACTTTTCTTTCAAATACCTCCATTCTTTGGCTACACTGGGTGATATGGTAAACCAAGAAGAAAAACCGTATGTCAGAATTGGTTTTATAAGCGTCTTGTACGTCATAATCTTTGTTTTCTCTATCATGTGTTTAGTATTAAGTAATGGTTTAAGAATTCCTGTGGCCATTTTTGCTTTATTAATTGCCGCCCTTCAATGCTTGTTAAAAAGGGAATGTATTCCGAGATTAAATTAAAAATTATTTATTTTTAATGACAGGTCTTTGCTTTCTATAACCGCACAATAATATTCCTTTCCGCTGGCATTTCTAAAACTCGTGAGATCACATTTATTTGTATTTATTTTTAGTCTCTGTTATTTTAAATAATTTTCTGGGAGTGGAAGATTGGCTTTAATTTTGTCAAGAGCTTAGGTTGGTTGTAAGTCGCTGGTTAATATAGTGATATCATCAGTGTGGCGAAGCGATCCAGAATCTTCCGAAATTAGGTCCGAGAGAGGGCAATCCTGAAGATATGTATGTATATATTAAACACTGATGGTCCTTATATGAAGCCTTAGGGTACGATGTCAATGAAGTTGGCCCCGCCATTTTGGATTTTTTGAAAAAAAAATGATGTGCTGTAATGTGCTCGATGTGTGCTGTAATGTGCCGCAAAACTTTTTTTTTAATTCAAAAACTGTAACTTTTATGAGGAGGTCCTTTTTTTAAAGTGAAGTTGGCCCCGCCATTTTACTTTATCAAAACAAAAGGCATTGTGCCGTAATGTGGTCAAGATGTGCTACCATGTGCCAAACAAAAAAAAAAAAATCGCCTTCACGGATTTTAAAATAGATTTTTTTCATTTTTTTGTGAAGTTGGCCCCGCCATTTTGGATTTTTTAAAAATAAAAAGATGTGCTATGATGTGCTCGATGTGTGCAGCAATGTGCAGCAAAAAAAAAATTTTTATTCAAAAACTTTAACTTTTATGAGGAGGTCCTTTTTTAAAAATGAAGTTGGCCCCGCCATTTTGGATTTTTTAAAAATAAAAAGATGTGCTATGATGTGCTCGATGTGTGCAGCAATGTGCCGCAAAAAAAAATTTTTTATTCAAAAACTTTAACTTTTATGAGGAGGTCCTTTTTTTAAAAATGAAGTTGGCCCCGCCATTTTGGATTTTTTAAAAATAAAAAGATGTGCTATGATGTGCTCAATGTGTGCAGCAATGAGCCGCAAAAAAAAATTTTTTTTTTCAAAAACTGTAACTTTTATGAGGTCATTTTTTTTTTAATGAAGTTGGCCCCGCAATTTTACTTTATCAAAACAAAAGGAATTGTTGCCGTAATGCACTGAAGATGTGCTACCTGTACAAAAAAAAATTAAAAATTTAACCTTACGGAGAAGAAAATTTCCTGTGTGCCAAAGTGATTATAGTTTAATAATTTAGTGAAATCTTTATACGCAGATATTGAAAGAATATCTGTAAAATGCATATGAACATAAAGCAGAACATGAGCTGGACAGAAAATGTTCTCATTGAACACGAAAACCTGTCCAGCTCATGAGCTGGACAGCCTCATTGAACAAAGCTTATATGTAGGTATATTGAAGTGGTTCTGTTTGATAAAAAATTGTGTATCATTCATATGAGCCATTTCGAGAAGCTTAGTCATTTGAGCTTGAATAAAAGTCCCTGATGGCAGAGCGAATCGAAAGCCTTTTCAAGGTTAATGTCTAAGCTCACTGTACACCTGTTATCATATTTCTAAGGTTTTAAACAACTTTATCCTGCAATATGAGTTATGCGTGCTCCATGAGGTTTCCTTTCTTAAATCCAAACTGGTTGCTCTGGATAATGTCCTTATATTCACAAAAATTATTAATGTGTTCATCTTGTACCCGCTCAAATCATTTTCCAATATTAGAGAGTAGCGAGATAGGACGAAAGTTCTTTACTTCTGTCACGAAGTCTTCAGCACTTTGAAAATGTAACGCTTGCCTAAGGCGCTGGTCCACGATTTCACTATGCGAACAGATCTTTTAGCTGTCAGTTTAAAGTCGTTGTTCTCTTTTGGAACAACTGTCAGATTATTATAATTCAATCGTCATTCAATCGTCAACCGTCAGAGCAGAGTGAAGTCGTGGACCAGGTGCCAGCAAAAAATAAACTTATCAAACAGATTTGTTCATTTTGGCACTGTGCAAACGGTTGACGACAACTTTATTTTTTGCTGCTATTTGCAAACAATTTGCTTCGCGCGAGTTACATCCGGTAACCGGATGACAGGAAACGTCAGGCCGGAATTATTAGAATTTGTTAAAAATTTAAATCATTCTCGACGCAGCATAAATGAAATAGTCGATACAGCATAATTGCTAAACAAATAATGTTAATAATGTTAACACAGCAAACATTATTCGTTGAGCGAAATATGTGGTATCAGCAGTTTCGTTTCTGCTGCGATCGATAATGATTGCATAAAAGAATTTCGTCATTCATAAATCGGCCCTCAACAAATAAAGTGATTTTTATTAATTGAAACTCGTTTTTTCATTTCCTTTTCGCTTAATACGAGAATCCACGTAACTGGCGCAGTCGAAGGAGTATAATTCTAAAGAATTATACAGAACTTATAATCGTTATCGTAATTAAGTGAAGAAAAAAGAGAAAAAAATAAAACACTTAAGTGTTAGACGTAGAACAAGCCAACATGTTTCAACTATCAACGGATCAAGTGCTGAACCATTTTCGGCGCTTGAAACCATTCAACGGCAGAGATGAATTCACGTTAATGGAGTTCATCAGATCAGTGAACAATGCTGTGGACTTATGCAGCAATCAACAGCTTAAGGAATATGCAATTAAAATGGTAATCAACGAAAAAATCCAAGGCGAAGCGAAACAATGCATACAACGACTTGGCGACGATTTAACCTGGGAGGAAGCACAGTCGGAGCTGAAGCTGCATTTTCGACCCCGTAAGGATTATGCGGAACTTATAAACGAATGCCGGAACTTTAAGGTAGGAAATTTAAGAGAATTATTTGGAAAAGTGAGATCAGTGAATTATCAGTTAAACGAATTATACAATTTTGAAAATGAAAATGATACACCGACAATTTATTCTCCAGAAAATAATGATAAATATCTCGTAGGAATTGGTATGGAGAAATTAGATAGTTTAGTCCGCGGAAATGTTAATAGAAATAATACATTGATAGAGATTTATAATAAATTCGCGGAGCTCAAACTACTTGACGACGAGAGGGCTATTTGTATTGCTTACCGAAGACAAACAACTTTTCTAAGAAATAGAGAACGTAGTCATGAAACCAATAGGCAGGCAAATAGATCAATAAATTATAGCGAAACATTCAGGCATAATAGAGGACAATATAACGACAATAGCAATTACAACAATTTTCAACAGAATATGTATCGAAGCAATAGCAGCCAAGAAAATAATACAAGAAATTATAGTAATACGGGTTATAATCAGCCTCAAGATAATAATCTGTTTACTAACCAACCAAATAATTCAGGTAGATCCCGCAATCAAAATAACTCTTCTAGATTGACAAGAAATAGGAGTAACGATTCTAACGCTTACAACCGTTTTGAATCTATGGAGATAGGGAACATTGAAAAAGGTGCAAATTTTCCAATACGGCCTCATGCACAAAATTACCGGTAGTAACTCTTACTATAGGCAATAAAAAAATTAGGTGCTTGGTGGATACCGGCTCACAAACAAGCATTATAAAACCCAACTTTTTGCAAAATTATCCGGAAATAAAATTATCAGATCCTATATTTTACTCTACAATTAATGGGATGAATTTAGTTGACCATAAAGTTGTCACCCCACTCCCAAAAGAATTTTCAGCCAAAGGAACAGTGGCATGGAAAGTGCTTACACTGAATGGTAGAAAATACGATGCAATTATTGGTCAAGATCTATTGTCATCGTTAAATGCAAAAGTTGATCTAGGGGAAAGGCAACTAGAAATAAACGGCAATAAAATTCTCTTTGAAGATGGTTACCCCTACGAAGTGAATCAAATTACTGCTTTAGAAATTAACGAGGGATGTAGAAACAACTATCCAAATTTCGATCATTTAAATGATCACGAAGGTACACTGATTAAAAATTTGATGCGAAGTTATCAAGATTTATTTTTTATGGAAGGTGACGACTTAACCTGTTCACAAGAAGTGCAACACGAAATTGTGACTAACACAAATAGACCCATATACTCCAAAATTTATCGTTATCCTCAAATCCATGTTCAAGAAATAGAGAGACAAATCTCAGAAATGCTTTCGCAAGGAATCATAAGAGAAAGTAGTTCCCCATACAATAAATCCGGGCAAAAGAAATGGCGTATAGTTATCGACTATCGGAAACTCAATGATGTTACGGTAGAAGATAAGTTCCCAATTCCCAATATTGAAAATATATTGGACAAATTGGGAAGAGCTCAATATTTCACCATTCTGGATTTGGCAAAGGGATTCCATCAAATCCCCGTCAAACCAGAGGATCAAAAGAAAACTGCTCCAAACGGACATTATGAGTATGTAAGGATGCCGTTCGGACTTAAAAATGCCCCGGCTACCTTCCAAAGATTAATGAACTCAATCCTTAAGGATTATATCAATAAAATCTGCATCGTTTACCTTGATGATATTTTAATTTTTAGTACGTCTCTAGAGGAACATATTTCTAATATTCGAAAATTTTTTGATAGATTGAGAAAAGCAAAATTAAAAATGCAAATAGACAAATGCAATTTTCTCGTAAGGGAAACGGAATATTTAGGTCATATCTTGACACCTGAAGGTGAACGGCCAAACCCCGCAAAAGTCGAGGTTATCCAAAACTTAGCATTGCCAAAAACACAAAAGCAAATTAAATCTTTTTTAGGAGTCACCGGATACTATAGGAAATTCATTAGGAACTATGCAAAGATTGCACATCCGTTAACAAAATATCTGAAAAAAAATTCTCGAATAAATACAAATGACCCTTGTTTTATTGTCGCTTTCGAAAAATTAAAAGATCTGATAACCAATCATCCAATTCTTAGATACCCCGATTTTTCAAAAAACTTTAAACTCGTGACAGATGCAAGCAATGTTGCGATCGGCGCAGTTTTGACCCAAGATGGTCACCCTATTTCCTATGCCTCTAGGACCTTTAACAGTGATGAGCTTAATTATTCCACCATTGATAAAGAATTACTGGCTGTTGTGTGGGGTGTCAGATACTTTAGACCCTATTTGTTTGGAAGGGAATTTGAATTAAACACAGATCATCAGCCAATCAAATGGCTTCATTCCAAATATGCTGGCAAAGATATAAACCCTCGACTCCAGAGGTGGCTCTTACAATTAGGGGAGTACAACATAAAAATCGACTATATTAAGGGCAAAGAAAATGTTATTGCTGACTTTTTAAGCCGTATTAGTATTGAAAATAAGGAAGTAAATGCTATTTCCCAAACCGATAGTGAAACAAATCAAGATTCAGGAAGTGTTGCAAACTTGAGCACAAACAATGAAGTCTTCAGAGAGGTATCGGAGGAAAAGCTTAGAAACTTAAATAATCTTGAAGCAAATAAAGAAATTAATGTATCCGAAGATGTGCAAACTATCCACTCTCAAGAACAAAATCTGGAGGACCATATTCCTATTCTAGATACTATAGTTAACCGATTTAAGATTCCAATATTATTCTTAGAACGTAAAGAACGTGAATCTGAAAAAGCTTTTAAAAGTACTCGAATTTATATCGACAAAAACGACATATCTGAAGGAAATGTCAGTGTTATATTAAAAAAATATTTAAAGAAAGGTAAAATAGGGATATACTCCAATCTTAGTGATGGGGAGTACAATGAACTGCAATAAGCAATAATAGAAACATTCCCTGATAGAAATCTGTTTAAATTTGTGAAATGTAGTTACATCGCTAGAGACATAGAAGACGAAGAAACTCTAAAAAAGCAGATCGCATTGTTTCATAAAAATGAGGTAGGACATTCCGGAATAATACCAACTTATGAGGGAATAAAAAAGGAAGTTTATCATCCCAACCTCAAAACAGTAATACACCAATTAATTAATAATTGTGAAATTTGTTCTTCAGCGAAAAACGATAGAAATCCCATAAGAAATAAATTCTTCCTTACAGAAACTCCCTCAACATTAAACGAAATTGTACATGTTGATGTCTACGTCAATAGCAAACATTCATTTATAGTTTTCATAGACAAATTCTCGAAGTATGCTACAACCTTATTTTTAGAAGATAGAAATAGTTTGACAATAGTAGAAAAATTAAAGCACTTTAAAGCGATTCGTGGAAAAATAAAGAAATTTACTTTTGATAATGAATTCAAATCAAAAAACGTTGAGGAATTTTGCAAAGAGGAAAATATCGAATTCCACATCACAAAACCAAACAATCATACAGGCAATTCAGATGTTGAAAGGTTAAACAACACTCTTACAGAAAGAATTAGGACATTAAATCTAGAGGATAAACAACCCATTAAAACACAAATGCTCAACGCAGTCATACTTTATAACACCACTTATCACTCCACCATAAAATGCACCCCATCGGAAGTACAGGAACGAAAAGTTGACTTTAGTCTAATTAAAGAAAGGATAAATTAAGCAAAAGCTAACACGATAGGAAAGAGAAACAGAATCCGCGAAAATTATATAGAAATAAGAACTACAGGATTTATAAAAAATTATAAGTCTCTTCGTCACAAAGAAGAGCCCAAATTTAGAGAGCACAAACTTAGAAATATACACGAGAATAACATAAAACGTATCTTTAAATTTGCAGATCAGAACCCTTCTCATATGGATACTAGTAGTAATAACCATCCCCGAGACCCAAACGGCCCTAACAGTTGAAAAACTTACTTCGGAAGTCGGTTATGCAGAGATAAGGATTGATGAGGTAGAAATAGTTACTAAATTTGACATTATACTACATATTATTAACCCAAACGAAATAATAAATTTGATAGATGAATTAGAGAAACATATAGAAACGTTACGAACAGAAAGAAAGGATTTTTTAAGAACAGAATTATATTCAATGAGAAATAAGGTATTAACTCTATTACCTCAAAGATCTAAAAGAGGTTTATTTAATGCTGTAGGAAAGGGATTAAGTTGGCTCATTGGAACCTTAGACGATGACGACAAACACGACATAGAAAACCAATTAAAAAGTAACGACAACACAAATAACGAACTTATTGAGACAATCAATCAGCAGATAAAAATAAATAATAATTTTAATAATTCATTTACTTTGTTAAAAAACATTTTAACATCAGATAGAAATAAAATGTTGCAAAAAATTAATACGAGTGAAAATATAAGTAAACAAATAATATCACAGGAAGATTTTCTAGAACAACAAATGCGAATTAACATACTAAAAGAACAAATAAATTTGATACAAGACAACATAATTTTGGTAAAAGTAGGAGTTATACACCCAAGTATTTTGAGCAACAACGAGATTATTAAATATCAAATTGACATTAAAAAACTCAGCAACATAAAAGTAGGAATAGCTAAGTTTGAAAACGAAGATATCATTTTCGCAATAAAAATTCCAACATCAATAATGAAAACAGATAAAAAATTACTTGTACCAATTGTTAACTCTAAAAATAGGCAAATTAACGAAGCATTGGAATATGTAGTTAAAATCAATAATAAAACGTACACTTTCGAAAATAATTTAAGTCTTCAGGAATTGAGATTAAGTAAAAATTGTATTTTCAAGAAAAATTGTAAATTAGTAAGTAAGTTAGATGAAGAAATAACAGAACTTAATTATGACCTTATAATTTTGAATAATATGAAAAACAGAACTTTTAAGAGCAACTGCGATGAAAGAAAATTTGTTTTAACTGGAAATTATTTTATAAATTTTGCTAACTGTTCAATTGAAATTGGTAACCAGAAATTTAACAACAGAATGTCTAAATTTATTGAAAGATTTTATATTCCAAACGATGAAATAATAATAACAAACAATGATACATTAACATTTGAAGAGTTCACTATCCATCAAGAAAGAAATTTGAAAGAAATTCATATTTTAAAAAAAACATAGTATCATAAGCTACAGTATAGGAAGTTTTAGTATTATTCTCATTGTATCGATAATTGTTATTTCTGTATATGTACATTGTAAACAGAAAAAATTCAACTTAAATATTGTAAACAGAATTCAGGAGAATCCTCAGTTAAGGAAGGGAGGAGTTACATCCGGTAACCTGATGACAGGAAACGTCAGGCCGGAATTATTAGAATTTGTTAAAAATTTAAATCATTCTCGACGCAGCATAAATGAAATAGTCGATACAGCATAATTGCTAAACAAATAATGTTAATAATGTTAACACAGCAAACATTATTCGTTGAGCGAAATATGTGGTATCAGCAGTTTTGTTTCTGCTGCGATCGATAATGATTGCATAAAAGAATTTCGTCATTCATAAATCGGCTCTCAACAAATAAAGTGATTTTTATTAATTGAAACTCGTTTTTTCATTTCCTTTTCGCTTAATACGAGAATCCACGTAACTCGCGTTTTCTGCCGAAAACGGTTCGCCACAAGCCAGCCATTTTGTAGCCGTAGCCAACAACAGCCAAGCAGTTAACTTTGTCTTTGCCAAGAAAATAATTCTTTGTCGCCAACAGCAAAGACAAACGCCGTTAACTTGCGCTTCAGCCAGAAGTATTTGCCGCCGTTAGTGAATCTTTTCCGTGCCAGCCACGCACGTATATGCACATCGTCATAACGGGAGAGCCGTTATCTTCAATCGCCAGAGGCATCCTTCCCGTTAGCCAGCCACGCATGTACATGCTTATCGTCGTAACGAGAGATCCGCTATCTTAACCGCCTGAGGAATTTGCCCGCCTTTCCAGCCCAGCATATACTACTGAATTGTGCCTTAACAGCCAGCGACGCCTTGTTCATAGGAAAAATAAATTGTGCCTTCGCAGCCAGCGACGCCTTGTTCATAAGAAAAGTGAAGTGTGTCCTCGCAGCCAGCGATGCCCCACATAGGGAAATAAAAGTGCAGTGAATTTAAGCCGTAATGCCAGATACCAGAAGTCCTGCCAAAACCAGGAGTACATCTTCGAGGAGTGAATCTGCGTCAGAGGAAGAAGAATTAAACAAAACAATCATGGAAACAGCAGAGCAGCACACATCGCAACGCGAATTGCCAGAACTACGTGAGCAGTTGCAAGTAGCCACAGCATCAGCCAAAAAAGAGAGACAGGAACACCAGCGTCTCGAAGTGTTGCTTAAAGAACAGCAGTTAATACAGCCTACGCCTACTGTGATCACGTCTATACCAGCCGCAGTAATTTCAAATGCAACCATAACCAGTGTCGATCCAGTTATTTCCGTACCAACGAATTTAATTACAAGCGTTGCTGCAACGGAACCCTTCGCCGTTAACATCCCTTCAACCGTTACAACTAACGGACAAGCTGTTACATCGGTTCGCACAGCCGTGACTCACACCGCTGCATCAGAAGCCAACATGCCTACGCTGTTTCCTGCTCTTGAATCCAATGGAGTTTCTCTCCCCAGAGCTGACCCAATGCAGATCACATCACGGGTTGCGTATTCGCCATACTCCTGGCCGCCACCAGCTCCATCATTGTTGCAACCCAGTCAATCTACAGCGAGCGCATGCAGATCCGAAACTGCAAGTAGGATTCCAACGTTCCTGCCACCACTACACGCTCTTCAAACATTCGAGCCACGACGTTTTGAGCCAAATCCGACAACCTTGCCTGCCCAACGACCGACGTCATCATCCGGTTCCTTCGGAAGTCATCGTAAGCTACACGATCTTCCCGAGTTTCATGGAAAGCCTGAGGAGTGGCCAACGTTTTGTATGGCTTTCGTCGAATCAACCAATACGTTCCAGTACAGTAAAGTAGAGCATATGTTTCGCCTCCAAAGGTGCCTCAGGGGACAGGCAAAGGATGTCGTCGAATCCTTGCTCATACATCCAAATAACGTCGAGCAAGTTATGTCAACGTTGGAGATCCGCTTCGGACGTCCGGAATGTCTCGTCCAGAGTTAGTTGAGGAAAGTGCGAGAAACTGGACAGATTTCGGAGTCAAAGGTGGATCTAATTGTGGAATTCGCCACCAAAGTGCAGAATCTTACTGCGTTTCCTGAGGCAAGTGGTATGCACCAATATCTGATGGATCCTCTACTACTGGACGAGTTGATTGGGAAGCTTCCCATGAGCAGGAGATTGGAGTGGGCACAGAGCAGTATTCTTATTCACCCGTGTGCCACCATCAAACACTTCAATGAATGGTTGAATCATCTATCGCGAATAATATGTCTTGCCACGACAACTTCCCAGTCTCCTCCGTCACAAGCCAGATCAGAAGTGAAGCCGAGGACTGGACGAGTGTTACATGCCGACAGTGGTCCGACGCCCAGCGATGCAGTGAGTGATAGATGTCAACAATGTAAAGGAAGGCGGCATGCTATAACCGAATGCAGCAGTTTTATGGGCCTGGATTCCATAGCCAAATGGGAATTCGCCAAGGTAAACAAGCTCTGTTTCGGATGCCTAAAGCGTGGACATGGTATGCGGACTTGCAGATTAAGGAGGAGCTGTGCGATCAACGGCTGTCCCAAAAAACATCACCATCTGTTGCATGAAGAAGAGCCGAGAAAGAAGGAAGAGCCGAAGATCAGTGTTTGTGAACGAGGTGAAGCCCAGAAGCCGGTGCTCAGTTGTGAAGGAAGCAGTGATACCAAGATTCTCTTTCGAGTAGTGCCAGTGAGAGTATACAACGGTGACAAAACGGAGCGAACTTATGCCCTGTTTGATGAGCGTTCTTCGGTGACCATGATAAGCTCCGACCTAGCCAGACGTCTACAACTAAGAGGAACTTCGAAAATGCTGAATTTGCGATGGTTCGGAAATGAAACCTTGTCCGAAAAGTCATCCACCGTCGACGTCGAAATTAGTTCAGATTGCAACGCGGCTGATAAGTTCAACATGTGCGGAGTTCAGACAATTGAAGAGCTTAATTTACCTACGCAGACGTTTACTGCCTCCGAGTTCGATTTGCGACGCCTACGACATACTGCACCAGCCTTAGCCGAGTATACCGACGCTAAACCTGAGATACTCATAGACTTGGACAACTGTCACCTAGGCGTACCAACGAAAAGCATCAACATGGTCAACGGAGCGATGATCGCGTCGCTCACGAAGCTTGGATGGGTAGCGTATGGAAGAGCAGCTTCAACTACTCGTAGCCAGAACAAATTCGTCCTCTGTAGCAGCCAGCTCCGAGATCAAGATCTGCGTTCAGATAGTGTCATCGAGGACTATTTCAAGATCGAGAACTTCGGCGTCAATAAAACGAAGGAGAATCTAGTCTCTAATGACGACAAGCGTGCGTTGATGCTTCTTTCTACGACAACGGTACCAATTGGTGATCGCTACTCTACGGGTCTGCTCTGGAAGAAGGATGGCCTTCAATTACCTGAAAGCTATCAGCAAGCCAAAAGAAGATTGCTCAGTCTTGAGCGAAAAATGCAGAACCGCCCAATACAAAAACATCGTGATGAGCTATGTAACCAAACGGTATGCCAGGAAATTAACACCAGCCGAAGCAGAAAGGAAAGGTCCTAGGACGTGGTAACTCCCCCACTTCGGAGTGACGAATCCCAACAAGCCCGATAAACTCCGTTTAGTGTTCGACGCAGCAGCAGAGGTGAGTGGTGTGTCTCTGAACTCTCTTTTATTGAAGGGACCTGACGACTACAGGCCACTGGTCGCCGTTTTATCTAACTTTCGGATGAGGCCGATAGCAGTCACCGGGGACATAAAAGAGATGTTCCACCAAGTGCGAATCCGGGAAGAGGACCAGGACTCCCAACGCTTTCTGTGAAGGCATAACATAGACATGCCAATAGACGTCTACGTAATGGAAGCCATGACCTTTGGTGCCAGCTGTTCGCCCTGCTACGCTAATTTCGTAAAGAACCTCAACGCCTCGAAGTTCTCAACTCAAAACGCCAGAGTTGTCGAAGCGATAACCAAGAACCACTATGTCGATGATTATGTCGACAGCTTTGAGAACATCGAAGAAGCCATAGAGGTGACAAAGGCCGTTGTCGCTATTCACAAGAGCGGAGGATTTGAGCTACGGAACTTCGCCTCCAACGCAGATAAACTGATCCGAGACATCGCCCATCACAATCGAGAAGAATGCTCAGGCCGAGCGATAGACTTAAATATGGATTCGGTGACAGAAAAGGTCCTTGGCTTGTACTGGGACAGCCAGAGGGACGTTTTCGTTTTCCATCTCGACTTCCCACGAGTGAGTCAAGCCATCATTAAGGACAACAGACGACCGAGCAAGCGAGAGTTTCTTAGCCTTACGATGTCTATCTTCGACCCGTTTGGGATGATCGCAAACTTCACGCTTCATCTAAAACTCCTGTTAAGATCGATTTGGCGTCATGGCATTGGATGGGATGAGCTGATCCCGGATGAAGTCTTTGCTCAGTGGACTGAGTGGAAAACGGAATTGCCGACCTTGACGGGTCTAACTGTCCTAAGATGTCACCACCTACATCTATCGAAAGCAGATCGAGTGGACCTCCATACCTTCGTAGATGCAAGCGAAGAGGCATTCAGCGCAGTTACTTATTTTCGCATCCAGTTCAAAGGAGAAGTCCACGTGTCGTTTATGTATGGGAAGGCAAGAGTCAGCCCGAAGAAACTTTTTTCCATACCGCGCCTGGAGCTGACCGCCGCCGTTCTGGGCACAAGACTTACCAATGCCGTCATAGAACATCACAACTTGCCGATTGCCGAGTGCGTACTCTGGAGCGACTCAAAGACGGTGTTACATTGGCTTCGATCCGACCCTCGCCGCCACAAGGAATTTGTGGCCTTTCGGATTGCCGAGGTCCTAGACAGCACCCGCATCAATCAGTGGAGATGGGTCCCTTCCAAGATGAACCCCGCCGACGATGGTACGCGAGTACATCATACTGCCTTTCTTACGTTGCCAGAAGAGGAATGGCCTCAACTGCCAGACGACCTCGCCACTTACGAATGCCAGGATGAGCTGCGTTCCAAGCACATACTCAATGCGACCCTAGCCGAGAATGCTTGAACACAGATTTTCGACGTATCTGAAGCTGCAAAGGACAATGGCATGGGTGCTTCGCTTCCTAGCCGCTTGTAAGTGAACGCAGATTGAATCAGGAGAATTGAGCGTCGCGGAGCTTGCGAGCGCGGAGCGTCTGATAGTGCGTCAGATACAACGAACAGCCTATGGAGCCGATATAGACAAGCTGCGACGCAACCAACCTATTGATAAAAATAGTAAGATTTACAAGCTCACACCATATCTCGACGAATCTGGAATTCTCCGCATCATGGGCCGAATCGATGCCGCGACGACAGTGCCATTTTCCGCGAGACGTCCTATCATACTGCCGAAGTCCCATAGAGTGACGAGACTTCTCATAGATCAATTTCACAGGCGATTGGGCCACCAGGGTGATGACACAGTGGTGAACGAGATTAGACGGAGCTTCTGGATAGTTGGTCTACGGGATGCCGTAAGGATGGTGAAGAACGAGTGCCAACAATGCCGCAACCGATGTGCCAAACCGTCACCGCCATTGATGGGATAGCTGCCGGAGGATCGCATCACGCCGCATGTCAGACCATTCACGTTTACTGGTCTCTTCTATTTTGGACCCGTCGCCATAACCATCGGCCGCCGACGAGAAAAGAGATGGATCGCCCTCTTCACGTGCCTGACTATACGAGCCGTACACCTTGAAATTGCTGCAGACTTATCAACCGACGCGAGCATTTTATGCATACGTTATTTCGTCAACCGAAGAGGAGTACCGGTACGCATAAGGAGCGACAACGGTACCAACTTCGTGGGCACCAAGAATGAACTACGCAACAACAGCATATTCGACAACGACGTAATGAAAGCAGAAAATGGCGCCAAAGGCATCGAATGGGTGTTCAATTGTCCTGCAAACCCCCACGCTGGAGAATGCTGGGAACGGCTCGTGCAGTCCATCAAGCGGGTCCTGTCGCGAACTTTGTCCGAAGTCGCACCGAGGCTCGAGACTTTGCAGAGCGTGCTGATAGAGGCGGAGAATATTGTCAACAGCCGGCCTCTGACGCACCTACCCGTCTCTGCTGAGGACGAAGGACCGCTCACTCCAAATCATTTCATCTTGGGGTCAACCAGTTCAACCCAGACGCCAGGTCCAGTCAGCGACAGGGCTCTGTGTCTTCGGAAGCAATGGAGAATCGCTCAACAGCTTAAGGACCGATTTTGGAGGAGATGGACGAAGGAGTACCTGCCCGTCCTCACCAGGAGATGTCGATGGTTCGAGAAGGTCCCGCCGTTGAAGATTGGTGATGTCGTTCTCGTGTGCGACGTAGACGTGCCAAGGAGCCAGTGGACAGAGGAAGAATCGTGAACGTGTTTCCCGGAACAGGTGGTCAGGTTCGTTCGGCAGAAGTGAAGACTGCGACCGGAGTCATCCAAAGGCCTGCGGTGAGACTCGCTGTGTTAGATGTATGTGAGGCTTCTCCTCGAGATTCGGGCGCCTCACGGGGGGCGGGATGTCACGAAGTCTTCAGCACTTTGAAAATGTAACGCTTGCCTAAGGCGCTGGTCCACGATTTCACTATGCGAACAGATCTTTTAGCTGTCAGTTTAAAGTCGTTGTTCTCTTTTGGAACAACTGTTAGATTATTATAATTCAATCGTCAACCGTCAGAGCAGAGTGAAGTCGTGGACCAGGTGCCAGCAAGTAAGTAAATATTGAAATACGAAATATGTAAAATTATATTGTTACGAATCCATTCCAGAAAATAAACTTATCAAACAGATTTGTTCATTTTTGGCACTGTGCAAACGGTTGACGACAACTTCTTTCACAGCTTTCTTTTTAGCCAAATTCTTCTTAATTCAATCTCTTTTTTCGTAAAAATACAGTGGTATATGGTTGTCGGGGTACCACTAAATTCAAACGCCAAATTAAATTCACTTATTTATAAATATAATCGTTATAATAATATATAATGGTTACAATATCAATCAATCGTTGCACATCGAGTGCCGTGACGTTCGCTGGACGGAAGGCAAGTGAGTATCTTTTTCATACTCTCTCTAATTTTACATCTTGTTCATACTTAAAAATAAAACATGGTTGAATTGTCCTTTCCTTTTTCTTTGGGCAATCGCCCTCTGTATTACAAATGCGAGGAACTCCATCTAGGAGTTGATCGCTACATCACCCCCTTTCCAGCGTAGCGAGTATACTTGGTATATGTACTGTCAAACCCATATGGTCGCGCAAGGCTTGTTAGTTTTATCCTGTCAATCGCAACTGATACTGAATTATCCTGTTTGTCGATCACAAAATGTTTTCGTAATTTTCTAATAACTTTATATGGGCCCTCATAGGGAGAATCCAAACTTCGTTTCACCTTATCGTTTCTCACCAGGACTTGACTGCAACTTTGTAGGCTACTCGGCATATGACTAGTTTTAATTGTGTTTCTTGTTTGGAGTGCGGTATGGCCGTACGGGGAATCTTGTTGAAAAATGATTTTAATTGTTCTATCAAACTATTTTCGTCAGGAGTTTCCTTGGCTGGAGTCAAATCTGCGGGAACTCGAATATTTTCTCCGTACAGGAGTTCAGACGGTGTGTGATTAATATCTTCTTTCAGGGACGCTCGAATGGATGTTTTGAGTTGACTGTGGAATCTCTCTACCATTCCATTGGGCTGTGGGTGATAAGCCGTTGTGTGGATACGCGTTGTACCCAGGAATTTGGTCAATTCGTTGAAAAGTTTCGTTTGATAACGTTCGTTACACCGAATCGTGAAACATGTTCATGTACATAGGTTCGAGAAATAGTTTCAGCAGAAATGTCCCGAATGGGATACGCTTCTGCCCACCTGGAGAATCTGTCTACTATAGTAAGTAGGTATTTGCACTCGTTTGACGGGGGTAATGGACCAACGATGTCCATATGGATGTGTTTAAATCGTCCGGCCGGAATGGGAATTCGATCGCATGGACATTTTGTGTGTTTTTGGATTTTTTCTTTTTTGCATGGAACGCAACTTTTTGCCCAAGCGTTCAGAAATATATTCTGCTAATTTTCTTCCTGGTAGCGCGAATGCCTGGGTGATCAAATGAATGGATTGATTGAAAAATCGCTTGTCGTTGTTTGGTGGGGACCTAAGGTCGAATGTTTTTGGTGGAGGTTTCACACCATAAGGATAAGTCATCAGCAGGTATTTTTATAAATTCAAGATTGGTTTCGAAATTGGCTGGTATGTTGTGTTGGAAAAGCGTGAGCTCGCTATCGCTCTCTTGAGCTTTGGCTAGGTCTTCGATTCCTGGCGAGGTAAGTTCGATCGCGTCTGTGTTTGGTCGGGAAAGCATGTCGGCTACAACATTCAACGAACCTTTGACGTATCTAATATCGTTTGTAAATTGTGATATGTAATCAAGTTGTCGTTCCTGTCTACGATTACGCTTAGTTTTGGTTGTTAATGCTGTTGTTAAAGGTTTGTGATCGGTGAAGATGCAAAAGTCTTGTCCTTCGACAAAATTTTGGAAATGGTTTATGGCCAAATATATTGCCAATAACTCCCTATCGAAAGCTGAATACCTTGACTGCGTGGGCGATAGTTTCTTGCTAAAGAAAGCAATTGGTTCCCAACTGTCTCCTTTCAACTGTTCGATAACAGCCCCGATGTCAGTATTAGAGGCGTCAGTTGTAATGCTTAACTTGACGCCTTCGTGGGGATGGTTTAGGAGTGTTGCCTTCGCCAGCTCGCGTTTGGCTTGTGTAAATGCGTCTTGGCATTCTGGAGGCCACATGAAATCTTTTCGTTTATTTTTGTTCCGAATGAAATTAGCTAAATGGTCATACATTGGTGCGAGAAATTTTGCTAAATGAGGTTTTCAACGGTGGTAGTAGTTTATCATACCAATAAATCGTTGAGCGTTTTTTATAGATTTCGGTTCGGGGAAATTTTCGATGTGTGTCACCCGTATCTGAGATGGTTTTATGCCGTCTTTGATGATATCGAATCCCAGGAACTGTAATGTTTGTGTGCCGAATACGCATTTTGAGGCTTTCATT
The DNA here is from genome assembly GCA_951813785.1 of Criorhina ranunculi. Lineage (NCBI taxonomy): Eukaryota > Metazoa > Arthropoda > Insecta > Diptera > Syrphidae > Criorhina > Criorhina ranunculi. The sequence continues at coordinate 59,498,214 of OX638381.1, read as the reverse complement.
CTGAGTCCGTTCTCAGACAATCGTTGGAACAGTAACTTGAGATGTTGCTCATGTTCCTGTTCCGATTTGCACGCGATCAAAATGTCGTCTACGTAAACAAAGATAAAGTTGAGACCTCTTGTGACCTGGTGCATAAAACGTTTGAAGGCCGAACGGCATGCAAATAAATTTTAAGAGGCCGAAGGGTGTGGTTACGGTGGATTTTGGAACGTCTTCCGGTACCATGGGGATATGGTGGTATGCGCGTACTAAGTCAATTTTAGAAAAAAAATTGCATCCGTGGAGGAAAGCGGTAAAGTCGTGAACGTGCGGTAGTGGGTACCGGTCAGGGGTTGTGATGGCGTTTAGCATTCTGTAGTCTCCGCATGGTCTCCAATCGTTGGCCTCTTTCTTTGGAGCCATAGGAAGAGGAGCTGCGCATGGCGATGCGGATGGCCTACAGATCCCTATTGGTACCATGTATTCGAACTCTTCTTTTGCGATTTTTAGCTTGGCTGAATTTAATAGCCTGGGACGTGAGTGTGGAAGAGGCCCCTTTGTTACGATATGGTGTTGTACTGTATGGTTAACGGGGAAGTTAAAATCAGGTGGTTCCATCAGTTGGGGAAATGCTTTTAAAATTTAATTGTATTTGTGTTCTACCGCAAAAAACCGTGGGGTCGTTTTGTAGACATGGTGTACCCTTCACCGCTGTGTTAGTTAGTAGGTCGATAAGCCTTGCATTTTTTACGTCGATTACCAAGCCTGTGTGTCTTAGCAAATCTGCACCGATTATTGGTTTGGTAACCGCTGCTATTAAAAACGTGTGGTTGAACACTCTTCGAAAAACAAGGCTAGTTCGCATGTACTTAGTACCGAAAACACTGATTGCAGACCCATTGGCTGCAGATACTGACTGATCGGGTCTGGCATTTGGTGTTTTGAAAAGTGACGATAGAATGGTTGATATATCCGATCCGGAATCTATTAAGAATGTGATGTTGGAGATGGGGTCTTTTATGAAAGGCGGCATTGTAAATCTTGGACATTACTGTTGTTTGCCGCCATAGCAACAGTAGGGTTTAGTTTGGGTGTTGGTTCCTGAACCCGCATGGCTTAGAACACTTTCGTGCGTTCTCGCCGTATTTGGTGTGAAACCAACAAGATTAAGTGCTGTTGCCGCTGTGATTGTTTCTTGAAATCTTACTTCTCGAACGAGATCGGTTGGTACTTTGAGGACTGAGGACTACTTTGGCTGCGAGCGTGATGTCTGTCAAGATTCAAGTTTGAAAGCATCGATTTTATTTCATGTATTTCCGCTTTCAGCGTTTGATTGATACCTGTAATCTCAGCTATTGATTTGTCTGAGCGGGAAGAAATAGAAAATGAGGAACAATTTTGTTGTTGATTGAAAATGTCGTCTGTTCTTTCAAGACGTTCTTCCGGTTTGGACCTCGAACTCGGCTTGATAGAGACTTGGACAAGTGTGGGAAGGCGACGTTTCCACAGTTCTAAAATTAGACTTTCGGTCACAATCATTAATAGTCCCGCTAATGTTTGAAGTCTTCTATAAAATTCGGAGGGCTTTCTGTCGCCCATTCGTTCGCCAGACAAAAGTGCCTCGATCCGCTTTCCCGCGCTCATTGTGTGATGTTCTATTAACGCTTTTTTATGTTAGTGTACGGGGTAGGTGATTCTTGAAAGTATGATGAGTAGTGCACCACAACCACTAAATTCAAACGCCAAATTAAATTCACTTATTTATTAGACTTATAATTTATAAATATAATCGTTATAATAATATATAATGGTTACAATATCAATCAATCGTTGCACATCGAGTGCCGTGACGTTCGCTGGACGAAAGGCAAGTGAGTCTTTTTTTTCCTACTCTCTCTAATTTGACATCTTGTTCATACTTAAAAATAAAACGTGGTTGAATTGTCCTTTCCTTTTTCTTCTAAGAGCTTATACGCCCTCTACTTTGGACAATCGCCCTCTGTGTAACGAATGCGAGGAACTCCATCTAGGAGTTGATCGCTACAGGTACTTATGATCGGTAACCTTGTGAATATTTGAGTGTGATTCTAAATTTGAAATCATTACTGCGTTTAGTTTGGCCATAAGGGTATTTTTTTTTCAGCATTTGATATGTTTCCCTCAGTTGGTACACCAATTAAGGGCAAAGAGTTATGAGGACCAAGTCGAAAGCTTCAAAGTTCGTGTTTTTAAAGCTTTTCGCGTTTATATCGGCTTCTTTTTTGGATTTCGCCGACAAAATAAATCCGTGTTAAAGTGATCATGCTCCACTCTGCTCAAGAACGTGTGTCGACTCTACATGGAAGCGCGCTGTAAAATGTACAAAAAAAAAGTCTCGAAAAGCGCGCTTGACAGGCGGTCGGGCAAAGGCGCGCATTTGCATGTGTACATCTATTTCGATCTCTTCGGTTCTTATTACGTTTCAAAAGTGCACTTCTCACGTCCAATGTGCACGCTTTCTAAATAATTAATAATGCTATACTTATACTTTTAGCCGAAAGCCCTGGTAGCTAGTGCTATAATTTAAGATTAAAACTGTAATTGAATTTACCTTTTTAATAAATAATAATAATAATATACTTATACTTATTGCGCAATAGAATTACCAAAATACCTACAACTCTTATACACACATAGATACATTCTAATATAATGTAGGCTGCTCTCTCAAAGTCGATTGAGAGTTATCTCCAGCCCTGACTAGTGTCAGTTTCGTGGCTGTCAAATAACTGAACGCAACTGCGAATTCGATTTTACATCGAACGCAAATATGTTGGCTTGAGAACTGTCACTCTGATTTTCACTAGTAGAGCTATTTCGGAAATTAATATTTTATGTCTTTAATTTATAAAGACTCACATTTATTAATATTTTACAATCCAAAATATGTAAATTGCTCCCAAATACACAGCAGGGTGACAGTACCGAGTTTAAATTTCTGGCAGCATATTTTTCTTGCACTGAGAAAATACCTGGGGCAAATTCAGCGCAGGGTCCACATCAAACACAGTGCAGCATAATCAGGGCATTTTCAGTGTAGCACTGGTGGACATCGAACACATCAGTGCGGAATCACTGCACACAAGGGCTCCCTAGCGAGAACATCAAACAAAGCTATTATCAAATCACCTGAAAGAAATAATTATGGGCTGGCTTTGCTCGCAACAGAGCATTTCATTTTCGAGCAGTCGCTTGCAGCATTGGCTCTTATTCATTTTTGGTTTCGCGCTTAGCATGTATTAACAATATATTTATATATATATGTTTGTACCTAGGAAATTATTCAAATTAATGATCTTCAAATTAAATACGGAAACAAAGGTTTTGGACTTTTCCTTAAATATTCCTAAAACCAATTCATGGAAATGACATTCAAGCGAGCTGAGCATTGCGAACGATATGCTCGAAAAAGACATTGCATCCGTGTTTAACTTTTATTAAAAGCAGAACAAGAAAAATTCAGAAACCTATGTAATTAGTATGCATACTCACCAGTAGGTGTATTTGTACATGTATACTTGTATCCAAACTGATCCAGTACAGATGAATATTTTATAAGCAAAATGAAATAAAAATAACTTATTGATGTTCAATAAATACGTATGTACATAATATGTATTATACACCAGATATCGTGCATATATATGTAGGTACATAATGATATCATAATATCTACTGTAAACTTACAGATGTAACCCTGAGAATACATTTTAACTGAACTATGCACATAGTATCCAGTAATTACTACACCACTGCTTCTCATTCCATGATATGATTGAAAGCAAACATTTTATTAATTAGCCACAGACCTCGTATAAAGCGACATACATATGTACGTACAGTGGCTCACTAAATAAAACTAAATAAATTTTAGTTCAGAGACTTACAGTCTTATTTTTAATGAACTTATTCATTCTTACTGATACTAAATAAAACAAAAACAATATTTCATTGGTCATATCAAAAAAGTCAACCCCAAACTATGACGTCCCAAACCGTGTTCGACAGTGGGACGGATTTTTTATTTTTCCAGTTCTGCATTGGCCTTTTTCTACGCATTTGTACATACATAAGTTCGACCATCGGACCTAAAAATTTTAAATTTACTCTCATCTGTAACAATACGTTGTTCCTGAATGAAATGCATCCATATGTATATTTATCTATGTAACTGTGCAAAATGTTTCATCTTATTTACAAAAGTTGTTTTTTTTTGACAACTCTATTTAAACCCATGTTTACTAAAAACAGTTCTAATTTTTTCACGATTAGCTTCTTTAACAAGGTGTATCTTCACTACACTAAATAATTTTGGAGCACTTAACGTTCATCGCTCTCGGTGAATATCTTCCGTAGACTAGTTTGTTCTTTTCCTAAACGATTTTACTTAGTTTCGAATTTTGTTATCAAATTTTCACCCACTTGCCATTAAGCGATTGTGTTGAAATTTTGCGTACGTGTATAAGTCTGGTGATAATGCAATGTAGTGTATCTTAAACCGTTCTAAACCGAATATGGCGGACACTCCAAGATGGCTGATTACCTTTCTTTCTTAACTCCCTTGATATGGGTATCATATGAAAGGGCTTGATGAATCAAATGCGACAAACTGTGTGACGTCTTTCTAAACCCAATATGACGGACGCCCCAACATGGATTATATTTGTCTCCACAGTCCCCTTGATATGGATATCAAGTGAAAGAGTTCAACAAGTAGGTAGAATGCGTTTAGCTAAACTTCAAAATTAACTACTCTATTCAACGTCAAGGTGTTAACGGCGCGTCGAATAATTTAGTTTCATAAAAAAAAGTACAATAAATATTGCATAGGTATACATATGCTCAATATTTTATAACAAAAACTAAAAAGAGTTAAATAAACAGTAAAAACGAAAATATTTTTTTTTATCTTATATCCGTAAACCAATATATATATTTTTTAATTTATACAGCTTTATCTATTAAAACTAAAAATTTCTTATATATTACATTTCTAACGTTTGTAGACGATTTGTCCAATACCAGGAACTCATTGTCTAAAATCTCAATTGAAGCCAGACTTCTTCGCCTTCCTATTATGCTAACTAGGACCAGTTTTCTCAAAGAACTGAATTATTACTTCTTAAAATTTAATTAAATATTAATCGATCAACTTCAAAATTGGCATGCATGAAAAGCAAAATGGCGGCTCAAGATGGCGGACGAATTTTGCCCTGATTCGCTTTGAAAGCTATATCTGGGGTTTTTATATAAAAGCGTAAATATTTTATTTTTATATCTTACATTATATAAGTTTTACCACATTTTTTGTGTGTAAATATATTGGGCGTGGTGTCCGAGTTTCATTTTGAGCGACTGTACAAATCTCATATAGATACATATGTTCGTATTATAAACAAAATTGTAAGCAAATTTGAGTAATATTCTTTTCTTAAAATAAATCTATTTTGGATATATGGAACCATCTTTTTTTTATATCTTGCGAAGATAAATGAACATATTATACTGTAAAATCAAATGCTGGCTATTATGTAGATACTTACCTAATGTACGAGTATCTTCTATCTGCCATTTTCTTATAGTACCTAGTATTACAAAAAATAAACGGCTTTTTTTTATAATAAAAGTAATAAACTATTAATATTAATAATTATTTTATGATTCGATCGCGAAATTCTCAAACTGTAAATTATTCCAATTTGAACAAGGTACACACACATATATGTATATGTATGGATGTACATACATATGTATCTATCAGCATCTCATTGTTTAAGTAAAAAACGTCAAGCACATTATTGACTCTGCTTTTGCATTTGTTTGTCTATTTTCTACTTCAATAAATTCAACACAAAAACGTTGCTCACTTAATCTTTGTCCAGTCATAAGAAACATGTGTCAAACTGCTTCGGAATACTTGTATGTATGTATGTACGTTTGTTTTCGATTTTTACTTCTTTGCTAAAGATCTTCTCAAGCGTTGCGTGCGAAGATTTTTTTTATGCACGTGTGTATAGTGAGTATTCCGTAGATCTCATCAGATATTGTTTTATGTACATACATACATACATGTGTACCTATGTAGTTATATACGTTGTATATATGAATGTATGTATATGTTTTTCCTTCACGTTCTCTCTTCACGCTCAGTCCATTGTACTCTCATACATATTTTATTGGAGGTCTTTGTGCATTTTGAACCAAAAAATTAAGCGGTCGAGTTTTTTGGATTGCTTATTGATCAGTATTTTGTCTAAATGCATTTTTAATCGAATTTTAAAGACGAATTTTTTGATCGGTGTTTAAGTCTTAACACAAATTAATACAACTAAGTATCTACAAAAATATACATAATTATATTCAACTCAAATTTCGGTACGGAGTTTAATTAGAAGTTTAATAATTTCATGATTGTTTATATTTGAAATAAAAAATAAAAAAAAATCGTGTTGTACCTATGTTATAGAAATTATTTACATACTTGCTAATGTGCAAATTGGCGTTCAAGTGATGGAATCTGAACGTCAACATCTAGTGAATACTGAAAGCAATATTCTAAGAGCGGAATTTCATAGCCATATAAATGGATGTGTGTTAAAAACACAGAGTGATTTTGCATTAAATGTTCATAAGGAGAGAAAATATGTATGGAAATACTCAGAGACGGCCAACAGTACCCCAAACAATAGCAAGTTCAATGTGGTAATACTATTTTTATTTTTTATAATTGTGCTTAAATAAAAGACTTAATTTTACTTTATATTTCATTTTATAAATGGCTCGTGTACATGCATGTCTATAAATCTAAAGATGCTAAACGTTTGGTATCATATTTTCAACAGACACGTACATGTATGTATACATACGTATATTCTTTCATCTTCATTTGCTGGCATAATCAAATAGATAAAGAAGAGAGAATTTACGAATTTCAGTTTCAGGTTGCCAGTGTCACAACAGCGTTGCCCTCTTTGTTATTATAGTAGTAAACTTATTACTACATATTTGCATTCAACAGGCCGTTCCATAGGTAGGTAGGTAGAAGTGGGTGTTTGATTAGTACTACTAGAAGACAAGTAGCACTAGTGCCCTTGTTTGATACCTTAACTCACTTCGATGTGGGTGATTAAGTGTGGACATTTTCAAATTCATCCCGTGAAGTTGAGGAAGTTAGTTATCTTGTTATGACGGACAGGTGGGTGGGTCATATCTTTCTGTATATGACACAATTTTCTGTGCTGTTCTACCTAGAGTTGGCTATGTAAAAAAGTGCTTTATGATTTTACGTTTAATGAGTCCCATCGAAAAGCAGATTACCTTCATAGGTGAACCATCAAGGATTGCTTGAGTCACATCTGGGTAGTGCGTCGGTTGAATCATTCCTCTCTGTTACTTTCGCCGGGAACGCAGAAGAGAGTACTGTTAAACCGAACGCCTACCTGCTATATTGTTATGTTATTTTTAATTGTGGCTCTGAGACTAAGTATCTTACAGGTATCTCTAATCAATAGTATTTCCTCCCGGAATACACTAAAGGAAGGAGTCTGGAATATGGTACGATTTGGATACGTTCAGTTTCGCCGTAAGGACAACTGATCCAATGTCGCAATCCATCTTGGAGCTGTCGGTACTTGGTATTTCGATGAGAGTGAGTTATTATACCATTTCTGACCAGGACGGTTTTGTGTAGTCAAATATGGTAAAGGCTCTAGCCAGGAAATCAAGAGCTTTGATATGACCATATGGTTTCGCAGATCGAAACCCAAATTCTCAAACGACATATTTAATATCCAGATCCAAAGGCGGGATGTTTAGGAGCACGTACTTGGTGGTAAAAAGCATTAGTTCTGTTTTACTCGCCATGTGCACAACTTGTGGATCAAGCGCTTAGCTAAGTCAGAGCCCTTTTTCTGGTTCTCTTATCAGTGAGGGGAACATCCCCGATACCAAAATTACAACGTCGGCCGCATGCGCGACTGCTTTGATTTCAATATGTATAATGTATTATCAAACTATTTCAAAATATTGTTGATGACCAGGAACCATTTTTATTTTTTGTTGAAAAGGGAGTGCTTCATGCACCGTCAGGGGTGACTAAGAACCCTCGGTGTGTCGGATTCTTACTGACTAAACCCTCTCCACCTTCAGGTGAGCCAACCCCGGAATTGCTTCTTACATTAATTCAGGGTGGTGCGACTTTTCCTTGCCTTTATAAGCTCTACTCTTCTATGGTTTTGGCGGATGTATGTACAGCACTTCCTTGATATAGCACACTCTGTTCTAGTTTTTCTCACTCGTGCGCATTACAGTAACGATATTGTCTGTTGTGATTTCGCCTACCTTCATTTCTATTCTTCGACTTTCCGTAAGCCATCTAATGCATTCAGAGAATGTGTGTTTAGCGTTGTTCTGGTTCGAGTCACCATACTGACATGCCGGGCTTCCGTTTTATTTTTATTTGTATAGATGCTTAATGAAACACCCATTGACGGTAAGGAATTATGTGAGGTAGAAATTCACCTCCCCGTTTCTCCACCGCGCTCAATTTGTGATGTTTCCGATCAGCCTTACGCTCGATCTACACCTGATTTCTCTGTTGCAGCGTTCTTGCCAGCTACGCATCGTTTTCACCTTGGCTTTTTCTGTTGCCGTTTCCTTTCCAACTTCTGCTTTCCTCTTGTAAGTATATACATATGTATTTTTCCTCCGCTGCTCAAAGGTCAGTGGATGTTACTTCCGCGACTACTAGAACGGCTGGTTCTAAGACATTTCGAAGGGAACTCGCCACCCGAAGAGCTTCCCGTCGTTCAGACGCTGTTTGAGGCAAATTTTATTCATCACGGCAACCTGAAAGTAATCCATGACAAGATCTGCTAAGGTGGCACAACCTAAGATCATTGACTTTAGGGAAGTAACTGTTAGAGCGGTTACCGAATCTATACTGCAATCTCTCGCTGTTAGTTCATTTTTTGCCAATCTGAACTTCTGCTGGCGAGTGGAGCAGGCTTTTGCTGACGTGCTCGATTTGAGCTTGTTGTTAGCCCCTGGTCTACTGTATCTGTAATTATTATTAAGTTCAACATGGCCACAGAGAAAAATAACTTATTGCATTCAATAAACTAATGCTAAACAACATCAAAGTCTGCCCTTTGTTCACATGATGCGGGTCTAAGTTCCGACAGCCCATATAAGCCTCGTACCAAAACTAACTGTTTCTAAGAATTTTATGTGCATCAGTGTCTTCCATGCAGATTGGCAAATTCATTTATAAAGTTCGATTCCATGAATGTAAACAATAGTAGTGAACGATAACCTTCGCGTTATGTTGAACGGTATCTGCAGCCAATGGTCTTCATTTGTGTCACTTAAACGCTTTATCCAAAGATCGATCAATTTCGAGGATTATTTCTTAATTCAAAAGTTGATGTTATATGTATGTATATTAGAGGCATGTTCAATCCTGAAGTCAGAAATGAACCCTATATCAAATGCCTATTTTTACATTGCTGCCAGATAGTCCTATTGAGTATTGATTCGTTGAGATTACTCACGGGACTAGGACAATTCTTTTGGAACCATTTTACATACATAGCCTTAGAAGAGTTCTCACTCTTGTTCATAGAGAATATTATCCGGGGCTATTTAAAACGTAATTTGATTGACAATTACTGTGGCGACACATTTAACAAACAGCTGTAGCACATTACTGGATATACTTGTTACAAATGATCTCATTTTTGTTTCAATCGAGTTTGAATTGTGTAGGAACGGACAAGCTTTAATCCATAGGGACTTTAGGAACATAGATGTTGAATGCTTTAACTGGGAGCACGTATACTACATGCCATCTGCGGACTTACAGGTAGCTTTCTTACAAGAAAATATCGAGAGATTTTGTGTTTGAAAAAAAAAGAGAGTTAGCTTACAGAAGATGGAAAAGGTATACGCTCCCCAAGTTCTATGAAATATTTCGTGTAATAAAAAATCAGGTCAAGTCCAAGTAAAAGAAGCAATGAAAAGATTTTATGTCAGGCACTTATATGCTTATATGCCAAGGAATAAACTCTGGGGAAACCATGAAGACCTTTGCGTAAGCCGGTAAAAGTTTGAAAATCTAGAGGATGTTGACCCTGATTTATTAAATCAAGCATTTGTTTAAGTTCAAACAGTGGCATCATCAAGAGAAGCATCTAGCTGTGATTGGGATATAAACGAGATTGTAAATAAGAGTTTTTTTTTAAGAGTAGAGCAACCCAATGTTCTTAATGCAATCTTAAAAATAAGTCCCAAGTCAACTAGTTTTGACGAAATACACAGCACTTTTATTAAATATTATTATATATATGTTACCTTATATATTGCCCTCTGGAAAGAAACAACGGTTATTCCACTTGTGAAAGAGAATGATACACGGAACTCGCCAACCGAATACAGGCCTATATCCATTTTATATTTCCTATATAAAGTGGTAGAAAAAATTACTTCATAATCAGATGTTTTTTTACCTACGAAACTAACTAAGGTAACAGAGGATCTAAGGACTGCAATTGGCAAAGACTTTGTATCTTTCTTAGTCCTACTTGATTTTTCGAAAGCGTTTGATACGATTAATTGTGAGCAGTTGGTACCTACATAAGCTTAAAAGTAATTTTAATTTTTCTTTGACAGCTTGCAAATTAATTCCATTATATCTCTCTGGAATGCGATGCGCTGCTTCAAATAATGTCCCTTAACACCAATCTACGCAATCTCTGGTCTGTCTTCCCAACACATCAATTACGGTCCAGAATGCTGGAAAAGGTCAATAGTATGCCTTACATCTTAATTTTCACTACAGCACCCTACCTCCCAGCCACCACCCTCATACACCCTTTTCTTTACCCTTATAATTTTAAGTTTGTAATTGCTTAATTTAAGTTGTTCGATTAAGTACTCGCTTGTAATAAGCTAAACAAAATAAATGTTATAAGGTATGTCTAAAGCCTCCAAGAACATTTTAGGATGCACTTTGCACACATATATAAAATACAGAGCACTTACACTACTATACTGCAGTTAACAAATAACCTTCATATGTTAACAACAAATTATGTTTTGCAAAATCCTCGCGTTCGTTTATACTAATACATCCTTCGTACTGAAATGCAAAGTTATGGAATTCACTGCCACTTATTTAGGTACTTAGCTGATAATTAAAGATAGGGTTATTTGTTGAAATAGTTTTATTACGTATGTAGGAACATAAAAATATATTGCTATTATTTTTCATTACTTTTTATATTCCTTAAATTGTCAGTTTCATTCAAATTGTATCAAATTGTATGAGTACCTACAACATAATTCAAAGATAATTATTGTACTGTAGAGATAGATGTATATTGAAATAAATTAAATGAAATGAAAATGAAAAAATTAAGAATAAACACTTAAAGATTCTACTTTCTTATTTAACACTATAACGTGACAAATTTATGTAAAAATGTAGGTGTTTACGCATCATGCGGTTCTTGAGCGGTCTGGTTCCAGATTAGCTCTAGTAGCATAAACGGTGTCTTCAATGATCGAACCAACAAAGGTCCCATATTTTGTCATGGCAAACCTACCCCATCCAGCGCCTGGCAAATAACCCGCATGGGGCACTTATTACAAAAAAGTGTTGACAAATTCTTCGATGTTTTATTTTGAGCACAGACGATTACGCCTTAAAACAGGACAAAATTTGTAGTTATATATACGTGCCGGAAATATAACTGCAAATACAAACCCGCTGATGTTAAGAAAGTCGATTAACTGGGGAAAGCTGATGTCAACTCTAAAAAATATAGAAATCCTAGATTGAAATCTACCGATTCTTGATGGACTTCGAAAACAAGCTCTGCAAGATGTTACATATGTAACTAGAATGCTAAGTCACAAACAATGCGATAAGCATTTCACAAACAAACTGTTTTAAGGTAGAATTTGAAGAAGTAATACCTATTGCAGAGGTCTTCATCATGCGACTTTCAAAAAATGTTGATGCCACTTTTCAAGACGTGTTCCCCAAACACCAAAATCACGATCTTATTATTATTATTATATTAGTAAAATTAGGAAACAACAAAAAAAATGCAATATTTTAAAATGTTTGTCATTGTGTTTGAGAAATAAATAGGGGCGTGACACGCCTTCTCAACCGATTAACCCATCTACAAACTTAGCCGGGATATCCTACTTTCTACTAATATTATAAAAGTGAAACGTTGTCCGTTTGTTTAGTCGCTCCTCTGCAACACGAAAACTACGAAAGCAATCAACTTCAAATTTTGCACACGGAGTGGCTGTACCTCGGGTCATAGTATGGGCTACTTTTGGTTAATAAAGTGTAACTTCGCAAATTATAGGAGGGCGAAGCCGCGGGTATTAGCTAAATAGTTCACTATAAAAACACGTGTACAAAGTTTCATTCAATTCGGTTAACAACTGTTGCCTCTTTCGTGCGGACAAAAATCCATTACATTGCATGTAAATAAATAGATATACAAGCAGTTCCCCCCGGCTTCGCACGCGTTAAATTCGATTTCATTGTAAGTCTTGCTTTTAACTCGCTATGCCCTATCCCGTATTGTGTCGATAGATTGAATTATAACATTAGCACGGCTTAACTAATCCGGTTAAAGTTAGATTTGTCTTTTAAATTATTCATCGGTGAAGATTTTACCTTCAATTTTTAAGGAAATAAAACATGCGTGCATCGTTGGCTTTGATTGTTCCACAGTGAATAACTTTGTATGTAGAAGCCTCACAGGTTATGCGTGTTATTGGGCGTTTGTTGGGCATCCTACGCATCCTACCCCGTAGGTCTTATAATTATAAACCCTCTTCAATGATAAATGGGAAATATATATTAAACCAACGGAAATACTTATGTAGGTTTATACTACGTCGCTAGAAATCGTTCATCCCTATAGAACTTCCCGAGACAAAAGGTAGCAAAAAGTGTCACTATTGCAATATTGAAAGAATTTTTACTTCCCACCTTTATAAGGGAAGCATTGTAATCACCAAAACAAAAATTTCTAGATTTTAACAGAGCTTCACATTTCAATCATTCACAAGAAATCATTTCCACCCATTTTCGAAGTGATGTCTGTGTGTGCGTGTGTATGTGACAATTGTTTTTTCCTTCGATAACTGGAGAACGGAACATCGTACGATCATGCGGTTTTTTTTTGTTTTATTTGTCAGCATGAAACTTAGAGCTGATTAGATTTTGAGCAAAATCGGTCCAGCGGATGCTGAGATATTTGAAGAAATGCTTTAAAAAAAGGTGTGCTGGACAACAAGCACGTTGTGGCGTTATTTGATATAATTAACATAACGCAGTACCAGGTGGGAAGTACAAGACTGGCCCCCCAGTCAAATTTTTTGAAATCGGTTCAGTAGTTCAGAGGTACTTAAAGATCCATCCAACAAAACTTAACACACCCTCTCCCCTTTGAAAAGCAACGAACTGCGATAGTATTGTGAATATACATACTACGTAGTACTTCCATAAAAGTAAAGATCCGAACAAATAAAAATAAAACAAACTTGAACACCCTGTAACACCGAAACGAATTTCGAGAAATCCCTTCTCAGTGGGTGTCTACGCCAGAAAAGAAAACTACTGTCCAAATGTGTTGTTTTTTGCGCTAGTCAGTAGTACTTACATTTGTTATTAATTGGTTTTTAGTTGTTTTTACTCGTATATTTTTTGTGATAAACCAAATTATATTTACTGCCTTTCTAAAAGGTTTCATTTTTCACTTCGATCTGTATGTATAAAATGTATAAGGCACTCTTGATTTTTGCAACCTCGATTTTTGCAAACATCGATATTTGCAACAAATCCGACAGAAAAAAAAAAATCTTAAAATCATAAATCGCCTAGATATAGTGCCGTTACTATGACGCGTATAGATTATTTGTTGTTGTTTTAAATGCAAAAAAAATATAATTATGTGAATTTGGTTTTAACACTAGTTTTTTTTTTATAAACGCGACTATATATGGGTTATATTTTCATTTCGGGTTGGAAAAGGATATTGATGAGTGATGACTATTTGTCGACACATCTACTTATAAGCACTTGATCATTGTAATGCTGATATTTAATTTTATTTATACATAACATAGTACAGTATTTCAATTTTTTGTTCGATTAATGCAACTTTTCGGTTTGTGCAGCAGGGTCGTGTTTTTATTAGTTGCAAAAATCGAGAGCCCACTGTATATTTCAAATCTTGCAATCGAATTTAAACGAACTTCTTGAAGAGCTGGAGACTTGAAACTTAAAACATAACTCAGAACTGGTTGAAAATGCAATATAGTGTATCTAATGTATTTCTTAATCCAAGATGGCGGCCGAATCTTTTTCTTCACGACCCCTTCAATCAAATGAAGGGCCTGAACCTTTTGCTTTCCGACCCCCCTGATATAGGTATCAAATGAAAGTGATTGGCGAGTAGAATAAGCTACGTGATGTCATTCTAAATCCAATACAGCGGAATTTGTGTCAGTAATAAGGATTATAAGTCTGGATAGAAATAATAGTAAAAATGTACCACCTGTCTGTTATAATCTCATCAAAATGTGTAAAATCGATTGAAAAATTTTACGCACACAAAACTAAAAAGCAAAAAATAATTATTTAAATAGAAATCCGTTCTTAATATACCACGGCAGACTAAAAAGTATAAAATAAAAATGAAGGTAAAACAAAATTGAACGGGATTATATTAATTAGATGCTGTACCAAAAACTAGAAAATAATAAAGACACAAATCTGGGTTCCTTAAAGATTTTGGTTTCTGATGAGAAATCATGTATGACAGATAGCAGTGCAGTCTTCTCGAGTCAGATGCCAAGGGCCTTTTTCTGTCGCTACGTCAGCGGATTAAGTAATAATATGGAGCTTTTATCAGACTAATATAAAATCGTGAGGCGCATTGAAATTTTTCTTTTTGTGGAGCATGAAAACCGATTTTTCAAGTCAAGTAGTTATTAATACCTACTTGTATGTACATGTATGTACATTTGATTCGCCCCACATTGTACTAAGAAGAATCGTCTTATCAAAACAAACACATTGTGCAAGTTGGAGCTCAATAGTTGTAGCACTATCGTTAATCATTTGTACTAAGAACAATCTTCGCATCGAAATAAAGATATTGTGAAAGTTTGAGCAGTTTGAGAGTTTTACGCACGGAATCGTATGTATGTATTTTTGAACATATATTTGTATACACATTTTTGTTTTAAGGACCATGGTTTGGTGTTTGCGGTTCATGACTTGAAAAGTGGCATCAACATTTGTCGAGAGTCGTGTCATGAGGACCTCTGCAATAGGTAGTTATATTTCTAAGGAATCCACCTAAAACACAAAAAAAAATTGAAATTGCAAAAGGTGCTCTATACCTTGCCGCCCACAGATAAATGTGAGGGTTAATAAACTCGAATTTGACAAAAAAAAAAAATAAAAACAATTGCCTGCTAGGCACATGTCTGTCTGCCACCACTTCAGCAACGCAAAATATATGAGGTGGGTGGAGATCTCCTTGGAATGTTGTATGGATATATTCATATGTATGTATAATATAATACATATCAATACCTACAATGTTTTTTTTCCAGCGTTCAGTTTATACTCAATGGCTGTTCTTCAGTTTGTCAGATTTAAATTTAGAAAATCTATTTATGTCTTCGATAACTACAACAAATAGTGAATGTGTATTCACAAAAACGCCTTTTAGTTGATAGCGGTTTGTCTTACAAATTGTTAGATTTTAAATTTCAAAAAAACGTGAAAGCCCTTGTTCTGGTTTTGTTTTTTTTTTTAGTTCGAATGCATAGACGAATGCATAAACACATATGTAGGTTTAAATATGAAGTATTGTGTAATGGAAACATTCCGAAAATTGATAAGTTGTGTTTTGTGAATAAAAATAGAATACATACTTATTAGTGAAAAAATATGTATTCAAATTCAATAATTCTAAAAACTTATGAAATGTTCCCCCGTTGTTCAATAATTGGCTTTTTTAAATTACAAATGAAACTTTAAAAAGGCATTTGTAATATCATTGAGCATTACTAAGTAAGATATTGACGTTTTTATTGGACTTTCCCTTTTGATATGTAGATTGCATATCAATCTAGGAAATAGCTTTAGCCCTTTTAGCTGAATTTCGAAGAAATACTGCCTATTGCAGAGGTCCTCATGATGCGACTTTCGAAAAATGTTAATGCCACTTTTCGTGTCATGGCCTCCAAACACCAAAACCAAATATCCATCTGTAGTATTTCAAATATTTCACTCTATTCTAATTAGTTCGTATTTTACAAACCATTGTCTAAGCAGCTGCAAGTCTCTTTTAAGCTTTCGTGCTTGGATGAATATTGGTATATATTAAAATACAGTTTAACAGAAGAAAACCAATGCCCGTCGTACACCACGTCTAAAACTCATCACTTTCGAGTTCAATGTATTCAATTCTAGTGGACGAGGATTTCAACTTTATCCTAGCAACACATTGGAGATGGTTGGAAAGCGTTGCTCACAGCGCTGCTCAACAAGTGTACGGACTCACATTGCTCGGGTACCGTGACATTGTGCCAAACGACATAATGCCAAATTTAAAAATATAAAAAATGAAGCAGTGCAGTACAGATTCCCAATATTTCACAGTATTTCAACGAACTCGCGACATAAAGCCAAATGGGCTACGTGTCACTTTGTGAAAGCGTCATTATGACAAATTTTTATATTTGCCATAATGTCGCTTGGCAAAATCTCACGGCATCCATTGCTCGTAAGCCATGGTTTTGCATCGCATTGAGCAACGATTTCAAAATAACGTGCTGCACATTATCCTTTCAACTCGTTGCTCACATTGTTTGGAATTTTGGGTTGGTGTGAGTTGTATTGAGAGCGAAGAAATTTGGGACCTGGCTCTCAATGAAGCACGGTGTAGATCAACTCACTACTGTGTGGTGTGTGTTTGAGCATTTGTTGTTATTGAATGTGGATTGTATTTAAGGGATGAACAATGGACTCGATTCCGGTAACAGACGAGTAGGAAAATCAGTTGGACAGTCTGCCGAAAGCTATCATCTCATTGCTCAACGTCGGATGCTTCATCTAGTGTATGAGAGTATCAACGCATATATCAACTCGTTCACCAACCACATCGAAAAAGCAATTCATCAAGAAGGCATTTAACAAATTGAATGAACATGTCAAATTTTTAGTCGAACTGCGTTGATTAAAGCGAACAACGAAAATTTATGCACTAGTGTATGGGGCTACTAGAGAATTGACTGCTTCGGAAGAAAACGGGCCCGATTTACAACGACGACACGTGCCAACGGTTAAACAGAGCTAGTGATGTATACGATAATTGTTTCGGGTGTTTCTACACAACCGACCGTTGTACCGATATTGTATGCTCGCGTGTCTTGAGTGTATAACCGCTTTCGCATGCGTATGCTGTCTGGTTGTATGTAAATCGAATGCAGATTGTATGTGTGTGCTGTCCAACAATAGTTGGATATCGTAGGACCGATATCGGGCCAACGCAAGTCAATACAACGAATGTATTGTGCATTTCAATTTCAATTTATTTCGTTTATCGGACTGTACATTAAAATATAATCTTTTATAGTACTAAGTATTCAAAGAAGGGTAATAAGAATAACAAAAGTAAAAAGTAAAAATAATAAACAAACAAGAGTTTTAAGTTGAATTAGAATTAATAATAAGAGAAAGAAAAGAAAAGAAAATAGAGTGAGAAGGGAAAAGAATTAGGTTTATATGTATGTAGGAGAGGAGTGAGGAGGAAATAGATGCACAGGATGAAGGAAGGAAGGAGGAGTTTAATTTTGGAAAGAGAAGTGTTGAAAGCATTTCCAGCTTTACTTTTATAAAATTGTATCTTCATTGTTATTCTTATTTCATTATTGTGCGCAGATTTACAATTCACAAAGCAACTCCAATGTAAGAATAGAAAGGAAAAATGCAGTTTTGACATGGTCTTGAAATCGGAACGCGCCCATTATGATGTTAAATTTGTCTCTATTTTTTATTTTTTGCTTCCATATCCAATGCACTACAGAACATCTAATATAACGTATTTTTTTCCTCCTTATAAGGGGTTTTAATCTCTTTTACTTTTAATCGTCATCGTTGGTACACAATACCTACATGTATGACACACAACACACAAATTTTTTTAAACTTTTACGCAAAATATTTTGTAAACAAGCACTTAACAGAACAATTAAATACAATACACATTCATTCTTAACACCAAGTCACCAAAAATGAACCGAGATGAACTGTTCGGAATGCTCTATCCTAGAGGGTACTGCAAACCTCTTTTAAGCTTTTTAACTTCTTACTTTTAAAAAATAAAATTTTCCACTTCTTACATGTATAACACTGGTTTACTTCGGAACCCCTTGATAAAGGTATCAATTAAAAGGCTTCAACGACTAGTATACGGTTAGCTGAGTATCTAACGTCAATTAAATTAAAACTTAAATTACAAAATTAAGTGCTACATCCAGCGTCAATTGTAACGGCGCGCTAAGGACAGAACGGCACAGGTGTATATAAAAATAATATGTCCTTGGCATCTAACCTCACGAAACCGGCCACACCCTGTTTTAATAAACGCTTTGTTCCTCTATTGGGGCTCTGGGGGGTTTGACCGTACTTTATCATTAATTCTTGTAGGAACTTAATTAAATAAATCCAATGAAAATTTGAAAGAAATTAAAACTTTGGAAACGATCCAATAAAGAGCAATAGTTAGTTAAATTAACTTTTTATTATTATACATAAAAATAGTGCATTTTATAATATGTTTATGCTCCAAATTTTATCACAAGTTTTAGTTCTTGTTTTTACAAAATGTATAAATTATTATCACCAGCTGTTATTTATTATCACAAATTCTGCTTTGGTCATATCGACGAGCTATCCGATAGATCACCGTCAAAACTGCTTAAATTTGCCAGGGCGTCCGGATGGTAAGAAAGTAGACGATAATACTACGGTAGGAAACAAATCAAGGGTATCACAATGGGTCCACATGGCCCTAAGTGTGGCAATCATTTCAACAACAACACGAGATCTTGCCTTTGATCAAGATTAATTTTCCTGATCCAGAAATTACCTTTAGTTCTATATAGTTCCAACAACTGATGGCATTTGCTGCCCTAAATATTGGTAGCACTGATCAACAATAACAAAGTTCTCTTCAGAGCGAAAGAGAGGGGTAGTAATCTTCTCTTTTGATCCTCCATTAAAAAGCTGACTTCAATTTTTATTAAAGCATTGCTAAGACGCAAAATGATCTAAGTTCTTTTATTATCCTGATCTTAACTATTTTAAATCATATCGCGAAAATCAGATTATTAGATCAAGCACAACGAGAAAGAGTAGCCGTTATGTCTGGGTTTTTTTTTTTCACTGTTGCCCTGTGTTATTCATCGTCATCTTTAAGTTTAAGAACAAATCTTGATTTTATCGAAATCAGCCGAAACAAATTTGACCAAGTTATGTATTTCTTAGGACATTGTCAGCTGACCATAATGTTATCAGTTTTCTTCTGAAAATTTACCAGAAGGACAATAAAATAGCACCTACCTGCGAGAATTTCGCCAATAAAGCTTCTTCATTTAAAACTTATATGTATGCAGTTATAAAAATAATAGACAAATTTTAATATATATAGTTTCAGTACATGCTAACAAAGACTTGCGATCATCTTGGGAATATACCACCAAGTATTATGTCAACCTACTGGAAGCAAAAAAAATGGATACTCCTTTGCACAACGTGTATTATAGTCCTTCTTGGATTGATCACATTTCTAAATTTACCAATTGGAAAATCTAGAACTAGTTCATCATTTCAATATCAATATGAAAACTTCGAAAGCAACATAGTAAATAAAACTTCAAACATTTCCGACTGGAGTAATCGAGGTAAGGTATTCTGCACTTGTATTTCATATGTACAAAAAACAATCTTTAACTTTTTTGTATAATTTTAGATAATATTGAATCACAAAGTATAACAAGTGATTATGTTAAAATAACGAAAGTTCACAATTTTTCCCTTAATTCCGATGATTTACTATATGAATCAAAAAGGAATGGTAACAAAAAAGGTATAATATGATGTACTAATTTTTTTTATAAAACCTATATAGTGAAAAATATGCACAGATTATTTTCCAGCTTATAGTGTAACCGGAAATTTTCGCAGCAAATCAAATCAGATATGGGACCCTCACCCTGAGTACATATTGACTGTGTTCGGACATCAATTGCATTTAATACTACATCAGGATAATTCTTTCATTACACCTAACACATTTCGTGTAAGAAACTTATAATATTGTATGGTAACTTAAAAATTAAATTCCCTCATACGTTCTATGTACATGTATATAAGTACGTATGTACGTTTGTATGTACATATTTGAGAAAAAGAATAATTTTGAAAGCAAAACAACAAAATGCGAGTATCGAATGCTCTTCAAATTGCAAGTATGCGTTCATAGAAATTAGCAAAAATTAACCTAAAATTTTACTACACATGTTTGTATGCATGTGTGCTCAATACACATATGTATGTACATACAACGATGTGCAAAATAATAGGTGTCGCTCAAAATCATTCAAATGGCTTATGATTATCATATTTATAAGAACTTAAATAAAAAAATTCCTTTTTATTTAATTTTTGCAAATTTATTAGAAAAAAAGAAGTTAAATAAATTTATGGAAGTATTATTCTCAGTTTTAATTTTTGCTGCTGTGCAAAAAAACAAAATTGGTGTAATAGGTTCGGAACCCTTAAATGGAGGAAAAGAAAATATTAAAGTTTCAAAGGAATTATTTAAGAATGGTAATTTAATGTACTCAATTAAAAATGTTGCTTCAATATCTAAACTCGTGTTTCTTCCATCTTGTGCCATTTCAAGGCATTTTATAAATATAAATTGAAGACCTTATAATAAGAACAATAAGTTTTAAACAAAAACACCAACGTCTTTTTTAGAAAACTCAAATTTCCTGTTACAATAACGGACAAAAACAAAAAAAAGAGGTTAAGACAGCGGCTGAATTCCAAAACGTCAAAAGAATGCGCATCGTGAACACATCACTGCCGTTGTTTTGTGATGTTATGATGCTTTCGTTATGCGATACTTTCGTTATGCTTTGACGATGCGATGCAATATTTGATGTTTTGGAACACTTCAATGGAATGAGTTCATTTGTCTATTTTTGTATGTACATTTTATAAAATGTAATATGTAATAAATAATTTAAAACACTTATTTCTTACGAATCTAGAGATGACTCTTCCATTTTGGCGGAATAAAAAACAATAAAATGACAACTGACATTTACATCCCCTTCGGGATAGGTGGTACGCCATTTAATCAGGTAAATTCACCCTTCTCGGAGGTCGGTCCCATGGATTCTGAGGGGGACCATTTATTGCTCAACGAAAACCTTTTTGAAAAATGTAAGAGGGTACAGAGAACACCCCATCTCATAAATCAGACGAAAACCAAAACATGAAGGCTAAATATGCAAAAGCCTGTAAAGAAAGAAATGGGTTTAAGCAATTAAACGAAACATTAATTAAGTTTAAAGCAAGAGTTGCAAATGTTGAAACAGCAGATCAACAGCCAAAATAAAGAAAAAGAAAAACCAAAAATAGTATAGTTTTCAACTGATGAAGAAGAGCTACTAAGAGAGACCGAAGGCAAACTTAAAAACGAGAACAAACAAAAAAAAAATTGCATCTCCAAAAGAAAACTACCAAACAACGGAGTATGTCCCAAACAAAGAAATTAAAAAGCCAGCTGAACCTCCACCAATTATTGCACTGCAAATAACAAAGTATGAAAGCTTAGTTAAGTTAATGGAGGAACAAAAAATTAAAGCTAATACAGCATTAATAAAAAGTAACGACATTAAAATTAATGTAGCTGAAGAAGACTCCTATAGAAAACTTACCAAAATACTTAAACAAAAAAGAGTACAGTGGTACTCTTATGAAAGTAAACAAACAAGACCAATTAAGGTTGTGGTGAAAAAATTACACTTCTCTTGCTCACCAGAGAATATAGTCTCAGATCTAAGAAAGAAAAACTTTAAGATCTTGGAAGCTGTCAATATGCTTAATTTCAAAAACAAAGCACCGCTTCCAGCCTTTATGCTTTTTTTTGAGCACGACGAAGATATCAAAAAGATTTACGAAATTATAGATATCCTTGGAATGAAGGTAGAGATAAGTGCCTTAAGGAAATTAAAACTCGTCCCACAGTGCAAGAATTGCCAAAAGTATGGACATTAGTACAAATACTGCAGCTCTTACCTAAGATGCGTTAAGTCTGCAGGAAAACACCATACGAAAGACCAGGAAGAAAAAAGAGGAACCAACAAAATATGCTAATTGCAACGAAATGCATCCAGCCAACTATAGAGGCTGCTTAGTTGCAAAACAGATTCAACTGGTTAAAGACAAAAAACAAACAAACACATCCAAGCTCTGAAAAGGACGCACCAAAAACAAAAAGGATGCACCGAAAAGCAAAAAGGACGCACCAAAAAGCAAAAAAGACTTACAACTGAGAACGCCAATAGAAGTACCTAAAGGCCAAAAAAATACGAAAAAGGACCTACGGCAGATAGGGACGGGTACAAAAATGACATATGCACAGGCTGCATTAAAAGATACAGCAAAACCAATAAACATAATAAAAACAAATTCAAATGATAGTATGGAAACTTTTATGCAAAAAATCCTAAATAGAATGGAAATCATGGAAAAAAGCAAAGAATATCACTCCTTGAAAGGAAAAGCAGCAACAAAAAGGCTGTACAAAAAAGACAAATATGATGGATTATATAAAAATTCTAGAATGGAATGCTAATGGTATCGAGAAGCGTAAAGAAGAAATTCAGGTTATTCTCGACGTGAACCAAATAAATATATGTCTAGTCTCAAAGACGCACTTGAAATTTACGAATTATATCACTCCCCATACCCCCATAATTCGGCAAAATGCGGGGCTGCAGTTATAATAAAGAAGACAATCGATCACCGTGTGGAAGCTAAATTCTATTCATGTGAGATTCAAGGAATATCTATAAATGTAAAAACTAAAAGTGGGCGAATATCAGTCGAATTAATTTACTGCTCTCCCAGCTATAATATCAAAAAACATGACTTTAGTAACCTCTTCCGCATATTGAGATCTAGATTGACAAATACGAGAGGAAAAGAATTATTTGAAATGATAAAAGAAACTGTCGGCAAATATCACTCAACGGGAAAACCTACCTACTGGCCAACAGATAGGAATAAAACCCTGGATCTTGTCGACTTTCTCGCAACAAAGAATATCTCGTCAAAAACTATAAAAGTAGAAGAAGGACCAGATCTTGACTCAGATCATACCACAATACTTTTGACACTTGGCGCAAAAATCACTCTCAAAGAAAATATCCCAAGACTAGCTAATAAACTGACTGACTGGAACTACTTCAGACAGAATCTTGAGGATAGTATCCACCTTTTAGAAACAATTGAAATAAAAGATCAATTAGAGGAGGCTGTACAGACTCTTACAGTTAATATCCAAAAAGCTGCATGGGCTGCAAAACCTAAAACAAAAACCAAACTAAAACAGAATTCTTATCCAAAGGAAATATGTGAAATAATTGCAAAAAAGAGAAAAGCTAGAAAACGCTGGCAACAATCAAGGGCGCCAAGCGACAAAACAATGCTTAATAATCTAGTCAGTAAACTCAAAAGATCGGTAAGAAAATTAAAAAATAAATTTCTTAAATCATACCTTTCCAATTTGATGAATGATGCTAGTACCGATTACTCGCTCTGGTAGGCGAAGAAAGAATGAATAGGCCAATAGCACATATTCCACCAGTTAAAACCAGGGAAGGTAACTGGGCAAAAAGCAACAAAGAAAAAGCAAATTTATTTCCAAGTCGAAATTTATTTGCTGAGAACCTTGAAGGCGTCTTCCAACCTTGTTAAGATAAAGACTGTCAAGAAATGGAAGAACTGTGCGAAGAAGAGGGACATATTCAACCAGTAATGGCGAAAGAAATTGCCAAAGAAATAAAAGAAGGCATCAATACCAAAAACGCCCCGGGATTTAATTTGATAACAGGGGAAATCCTAAAACAATTTAAAAAAAAGCCTAAAGAAACTACCGCAGATTATAAATGCTGCATTCAGGATAAGGTATGTACCCAGCATGTGGAAAGTAGCGGAGGTAATTATGATACCAAAACCAGGTAAACCACCTTGTGAAGTCACCTCCTATCGTCCCATATCGATACTGCCTATGTTGACCAAGCTATTTGAAAAAATGTTGATCAAACGTCTGCATAAAATCATTGAAGAAAAATCACTAATTCCAAACCATCAATTTAGTTTTAGAAATAAGCACTCCACGATTGATCAGGTGCACAGAATAACAGATAAAATCGAAAAAGCATTTGAAGAGAAAAAGATATGCTCTACGCTATTTCTCGATATAACACAAGCTTTCGATAAAGTATGGCACAAAGGACTGATCCATAAATTACAAAAGCATCTGCCTAAGCAATATTCAGATATTCTAAAATCGTTTATATTGCAGCGATTCTTTATTAAATAAGGACATGATTACTCCACATTGAAAGAAATAGAGGCTGGAGTGCCACAAGGTACTGTGCTAGGCCCTGTATTATTTCTTCTGTTTACCAGGGATCCGCCAAATAGCGATGAAACAACCGTGAAAACATTTGCAGATGATACTGCTATCCTTGCTGTGGGAGAAAATGTCGAAGAAGCGACAAAAAAGCTACAGATGGCAGTAAATAACATATCGAAATGGACAAAAAAATGGCAAATTAAATGAAATGACCTAAAGTTGGTCCATATTAATTTGACGAACAAGAATGTTCAGCATATCCCAGTATTCATAAATGGTTATGCAGTGGAATATGCAAATACAGCCTTATATCTAGGCATGACCTTAGATGCAAAACTGCGCTGGAAACTGCATGTAAAGAAGAAAAAAGAGAGGAACTGAACATGTGTTACAATAAAATGTATTGGCTGTCGGGAGATACTCTTGTCTGTCAAACTACAATAAACTGCTTCTTTATAAGCAAATATTAAAACCAGTATGGACCTATGGGTTTCAGCTATGGGCATGCATATGCGGAACAAAAAATACAAAAATTACAAAATAAAGTACTACGGAACATAGTATTCTTTATCTGTGCTCAAAGCATCGCATAACGTAAGCATCAGAACATCGCATCACAATGGCAGTGATGTGTTCATGATGCGCATTCTTTTGACGTTTTGGAATTCAGCCTGACATTTACATCAGATCAGTTCTCGATGCGCTGTTTGCTTTTGTTTGCGCAGCAGATATGTGCATTCCCAATGCGTTTTGAAACGTTATACATTGCATCACCGTAACCTTTTGACAATTGGGAACGCTTGACTTCGCAGTACCGCGACAGTACTGCATTTTGGAATTCAGCCAGCATTCATACGAAATTATATAAAGCAATGAAGAATTTTCTAGTAAAGTATGTTAATATGTATGTTCAAGAAGTATATATTTTTGACATTGTTCTCTGAGAAAAATAGCTTTCGTTAAAAAGAACGATTTTCCACATATAATTTTGCACACTGTGTAAGTACTTATAGGTATGTAGAAAATAGATACCTAAAAATTTCTCTAAACTCCGACATCATTACGATATTACTATTAACTAGTTGACCCGCTTGGCTTCACTCGCTCTCTTTCTGCCATTTAAACAACAGGTTTCGAAAAATCCCATTCTACGTCTACCAGTTTTGGAGAAATTATGAGATATTGTGTTAAAAACCAGTTTTTGTAACCTAAGCGTTTTCGTTTTTATAGTATTTAAGATTAGTGTGGAAGTGTGAATGCATTGGTTGAATGCTCTTCCTAGAGAACAGATTTCCGAAATAAAAAGTAGTCCATGTACTTTGTCGGGCGTCTAGAAACCTTTTTGCCAGTTTTCGTCGAAATCGGTACAAGGAAGACACACTTTCATATTTATAGTATTAGTAATGATAGCGAGGGTCGATGAATATTGAACAGCAAGGTATTCCGAAATAAATATCGAGATCTGCACACCGATCTATATGTTAGAAGTTACTTTAATGATAAGTACAAAATGGAAGAAATATCGATGAGGCTAAAGTTAAGAACAGAACTACTGAACTTAAATTATATCTTTTATAGAGAGGATTTACCAACAATTTTTAACTTTGCAAACGTGCTGAGAAAAAAACTTATAACAATTTATGGATGAATTTACAATTTCACGAGAGAGTTCGAAGCACATTTTTTCACAGCATTAAAAAAAAAAATTATTTTAATTGAACCGACAATTTTTCCGATTTTTTAGATCAATTATCCGTGTTATTCAATTAACCGTACAAATACGTGTACATAGGTATAGCTTACTTCGTTCAGCTTTTTTAGTTCAATTAAACGGTGAAAATCACCCGTGCTTTCGCACGCGTTAAATACATACTATCGTTTATACTAAGTAGCTAGAAATCGTCTATCCCTATAAAACTTGTGAAGATAATAGATAGCAAATGTCACCATTCCAGTATTAAATTTTTGAAATCGGTGAGAAGTGCCACAGATTCTTAAAGATCTATCCAACCAAATCATCGTACACACCCGTTCCCCGTCGAATTACTGCGAACTGCGAATGAATTGTAAATAAACTACCTGGTGTATTCATAGAAGCAAGAATGCGACCAAAGAAAAATAAATGAAAAAACTACCCTTGCGCAACTCGACAAAACAAAAACAACACACGATCACGAACCGATGTGCCGATGGCTACGGTTGCGCATACTATAATATCTGCACCCTTTAAAGTAGCCCATACACCATTCAATTCGATTGTAAACTGAGTTGTCAACTGAATTAATGTTTGCCCACACACTACATAAACTGAATTGAAAGACTTTGTTTCAACTGTCAAAAAAATATTTTTTTTAAAAAAAGATGGGGGATAAATGCAGAAGCCTTTCACGAACTTCTTAATAAAGTTACTCCTTTTATCAAAAAAGAGGACACGTTTAGAGAGATGCAATATCTCCGGAAACGCAACTACCCATGACCCTTAAATAGTGATGAAGCTATAATATCGGTATTGAAGGGGGAAAGGGATCTTGGGGAAAACCAACGGCTAGTGATAGAAAAAAAATGTTTGCGGTAAAAAAGAGGAAAGGATACAAACTAATTTTTATTGTTATTCTAGGTTCAATTCATAACATGATTAACATGCTCATTAACATGCACAATGAAATTGAACAAAATAGCAATAAAACCCTTTTTACAAATTAAGACTTCGTCCGTATGCCTGAGGTATGCGGACGATTCGACGCCCCATTGTCGACCTAAAATTTGCTTGAATTTGACAGCTAGTCAAATGAATCGCCCACACACAGTTCAATTGAGTTGAAAGACTTGTCAGTCAACTTCCAAAATTCAAAATCTTTTGATTTTTCATCAACCAAATCGTCAACCATCAAACTGATCACGTGACAAGGCCACACACGGGTTTATTTCACTGTGATTTGACTGAGTTGATGATTGAATTGAATAGTGTATGGTCAGCATAACAGTCTGTATCTTGACCCGTAGTAACAATTTTGAAAAACTGTGAAACTCGTTTGTGGAATTTAGCTTTTTCAATTTTTAATTCCAATTTAAATTTTGTTTTTCATACAAACTTGAACACCCTGTATCTCTCCTTCTGGAGTAAAAATTTGAAAAATGATTTCACAATCTACGCCACAAAAGGAAACTACTGTCCAAATTTCAACTTTCTAGCTTTAGCCAATCAGTCAGGACTTATCCTTCTATCCTTATGATAGCGTGACTTGATGATGCGTTGACTTCGGGTCATTGTCATAGACACACAATGCGTAGTCCATTTTAAGTGATATAAGCATTTTTATACCTAATAACATTAATTTTTTTTCTAGGCTAAGTACTTAACGATATTGCACCTTATAGCTAGAGATTTCTTTATTTATAAAAAACTGTTTCCATACATATTTACAGTTAAATAACAATTCATGGCATTAGATACTGTCTATTTTTACAATTCAAGTTCTACTCAGCAAGTTGATTTCCGGCAAAATGGCAGCAGAAGTTGTAGATAAATCTGATGCAATGATGAATGTAACAAATTTGGATCATTGAGTTTACAAAGTATATACACATCGTCAACGTAAACACAGGATTCCAAATTCAGATACAAAAATACAAATATTTGGCGCAACA
This sequence comes from Criorhina ranunculi, assembly GCA_951813785.1. Classification (NCBI taxonomy): domain Eukaryota; kingdom Metazoa; phylum Arthropoda; class Insecta; order Diptera; family Syrphidae; genus Criorhina; species Criorhina ranunculi. The sequence continues at coordinate 59,469,778 of OX638381.1, read as the reverse complement.
GCTCATAAAGAGCCAAGGCCTAGCTTCTCGCAAGCATTCAAGTAGTGCGTTTTATATTTTACGCACGAAACAGTGCTGCCGACTTCGAACGGTGGATTGAGATGCTGTTTCATACCATATTATTCTCTTGCAGGTTTGTAATGCCTACGAAGCCTTTGGTGGTTTTGAGGATGAATATCATATGAAAAAAATACCAATAATGATTTCACAGAAATGGGAAGGAAAATGAGGTAAATAATAAATGCTTATTAGCCTATAAATTTGGAGGAAAAAGTGGTGATATTGTTTGCTACTTTAAGAATAAACGACATTCCAAACATCATGAAGCCTAATACTGGTTTGCGATTCTGTGCCCATGGATCTTACCAGACCAGTGTGGGCAATGACTATAGTACTGTATAGATATGGCGCAATCCACCGCATGTTTAGTGCTAAAAGAAGTCTTTTAAGTACTGCAATCTTATGTTTGCTATAAATGGATTAAATTTAATTATTTCGAAAACGCTGCCTGAAAATTCACTTTTTTTTTTTGTTGTTCTAAAAAGTGAAGTCTTTTCCTATCTCTTTTTTGCTGAAGCAGGTAAACAACGTGATACAGGCCGTATGCTATTTACATTCGACCTCTTCCGTCTCCCAACTTCAATCGGGTGGTCATATGGCTTGAAGTGTTAAACGTACTGAGTAGTGATTATGGCATCAGGAAGTTCGAAAGATATAATGTGAATTAAAAGCAATGTCAACAATACCAATAATTCTTTGCACTTATTCTGGACACCCTCGGAGCTAAGATTAAAACCTAATACTACCCTTGTTTAAAAATAGCAACACCAACACTAACGCTCTGTGAATAGGACCATAAGAGTATCCATCACCCCTTGAGCGCTAATATATTTATGAATAGTTTTTATTTTAAGCGTTTCTTTTGCCTGCTGGAAACGTTTACAGTCTTGAGAGGAAAATGGATTCTTCACTGCAGATTTTAATTAATTCACTAGCCCTTAAGGGATTGTGAATACCTTAATGATGCTATTCACACTGCGCTAGTGTTGGTGTAGCGATTTTGACACTCAGGTAGTATTAGGTTTCAGTATTTGTACCAAGTGTCATAAATGTAGCATGGCAAAGCCCAACCAAATCTGTAGAAATCTGTTGCGTTTTAACACAACAAGAGAAGACAAATCGCCGATTTTCAAATGAACAGATCGGTAACAAACCAATACTCAATCCACTCACTGACATCTCAAAGTAGCAAGCAAATACTCAATCCATCTCAAAAGATTAGCAATCTTCATGCAAATTAAGTCCTGATGAAAACTTCAACACAATATATATTAAACACATTGGGCCTTCGTATTAAAGAATTTAAATTCGAGTTTAACCTAACCTCGAATTTAACCTAAAATCGGGAATAATATACGATCGATGTCACTTTTACAATCGTCAACTGCTTATACGCAGTTGTGCCCCATCCGTATTTAAAGTGACAGTTTTATCAGTTCAATATGAGTAGTAAATGAAAGAGCTATGTGAGTTCAAAGTAACGAAAATTTTAAATTTGTTAAATTGGACTTTTGTAAATTTGATTTATTACTACGAAACCTTAAAACTAAAAGTAACTTAGCTACACCTAACAGAATTCGAGTTAAGGAGTGACTTTACGTTTTTTTATTACTGAGGGCAATATGTTTTTCTTGAAGTGCTTGAATGCATTTAAAATTATCTTACAGTATCTACTGTTGTGGTGAACATTCTCCGACGCTGGTCAAGGTGTTTAATTCCATTTGCTCCGTGATTACTAGGCCACATTTTTCTCACACCTCCTAGTTGGTTTGAATTATTAACTGTTAGCGCTTTCCTTTTGAATAGACACTTTCGACCCGGAATACTTAAGATTTTTAGGCCTAAGCAAGGAACACTTTCGGCGTTATAAACTTGAGTGGTTATATAATAATACACGCGCATGTTCTATTCCCGAGAACGACACAACTGAGTATTTTATACACCCAACGACTTTGCAATCTAAGTAAAAAAAAAAATTAATATAACACTTTTATCTTGTGTGTGGAAATTTCTACTGCGAGAACAAAGAGTGACAAATCTCATACTTTCTTCCTTTCGAATTTTACATTTAATAGAATTTTATAAAGTATATAATAGGCTCGCTTTGTTTAACTTTATTTTGTAAGCATTTGCTGGTAAAAAGATATGTACCTATGTTTGTACTTATATATAATGTTGTTACGCGAATGAGTTAAATGAAGAGCGATGAGATGTTTGGGCTTTTATCTATAAATGCAAATTCATTTAGACGTTCTTCATCCGAAAATATTTTCCAGCACTAGGTAGATAGGTAGGTAGGTCAGCACTAGTTGCAAATATTTTGCACAGCACTGTATATACATACGTATGTGCATATCTTTATGTACGTGCATGTGTACATATGGATGAACAAATAAATAAATGCATGTTCATGTTTTTATACGATTTTGGATGGCTGCAAGTACATATTAATACATGTACATATGAATGTAGTTGTTTTTTTTTTTTGAGATGCATCTTAGTTCCCATTAAATTTGACAACTTTACTTTTAATTAACCATGGTGTTAACAACAGAAAAACTTGAAAAATCTAGTGGGAAATATACTGTCTTTGTTCTAATTTTATGTAGATAGGTACGTACATACATAAATATCAACATATTTCTATTTTGATCTTAGATAATACGTATTTTAAACAATCGAACTGTAATACAAGACGAGAAAGACCATTATTTGGGGTGTTACTACAAAGGATATGTTCAAGGTGATGATCAATCTGCAGTTGCAGTGTCATTATGTAACGGAATGGTATAATCGAGTGTTTTTTTATACTTAAATTTAAATAATTTTTCGCTTAATTTTCTTAGACAGGTCATATTAAAACTAGTTTTGGATCACTCTTAATTCAACCTGTAAATAAATCTACTTGTAACGAAGATAATAGTTTACATAAGGTTTGGAGACACTCAAAGGGCCATATAACATTTCTTGTTTCTGGTAAGAAACGTTGTTTTTATAGAAATTTGAATTGTAAATAATAAATGATTCTTATGTACCTACAGATCATCTTAAGAAGAACATGAATAACATGGAAGATCAATTATTTTCGAAATTAGTAAGAAAGAAAAGAAATTATGTTGATAAGCACTTATTTACGATGGAAGTGTTAGTAGCAGTGGACAAAACGATGAGTGAATTTCATAATGGAGACTTGAAATCGTACATCCTTACCCTAATATCAATTGTAAGTATAAAAAAAAGCAATCAAGCAATTAAAAGCAGGAGATGTTAAAAAACGGTATTGAAAAAAAAAATCCTTTTCTGATGTTTGTATAAATATGTTTTTACATACCTAAGTAAGTGGAAATAGCCTTAAATCCAGTCAGTGTTTTGGTTATTTAAAAAAACTTAATGCTTATTTTTAAACTGAAAAATTTTTATTTTTAGTAACATAATTTAATAGCCTTTAAAATTTTTGTGTACTGATTAATTTATAAAATTTCTAAAATGTTTACCAGTGACCCAACAATGCTTGCGGAATTATAGATACTAATAAGCACAACTTCAATGGTGGATCCAAAACCGAATTTTATAATAATTAGGTACTTTTAAACCGGTAAACATGTCAAATTTTTACCAAAACGAAGCAATTTTTACGAATTTCAAAATGGGAGGTCGCCATAGCTTAATGTTTAGGTAGTTGGACTGCTAAGCAAGATGGCACAGAATTCTCAAAACCACCAAATATTTTCTCGCGCCATCGCCTTGTCACAGGCATGACAAACCAGCAAAGGTATAATCTGTCATGAAAAAGCTTCTAAATCTGTATCGGAGTCGGCAATAAAACCGTAAAATCGTAGGTGAGAAGCTACGCCTAAGCTCTCTTTGAGCTGTGGCGTTAAACATTTGTTTGTTTGTTTTTTTGGGGTTCGAAATGGTGGTCAAATTTTTACCAAAAAGATGCTTATGATTACTATTACTTTTAACTAGTAGACACCAAAAACTAGAATTTTTTAAATTTTAGCATTTTTTATCGCAACTGTAGAAATAGAAAGGGGCGTAAAATGCCATCATCTACTATCTTCGCCAAGATACTTATCATACAAACATGAGCACAAGTTCTTCGAAATCCACCTAAAACCGGACAGGTGCGAGTCAAACTTGAATATCGAGAGTTCCGCTACACTAGCGATCGTTTTACCGACAGTGTTCTAATTAGTTTCCTCTTCGAACCGTGGATACTTACTTTTATAATTGACTGTACCTAATATTTCATTTTCATCATCCTTCTGGAGCCACCGAACAAATAATTTATGCCGAAAAGAAAACGAAAGAAACTATTCTTCTTTGCACAATCCTACCTATGTATGTGCACACGCAGGCATGCTAACACACTTCCTCCCTTATTCATCTTACAAAAATCTACCAAAGAATATGGAGGAAAAATAAGTGCGGAAGATAAATGTGTGTGGAAAGGAAACAAAAATAAATCTGCTCCTATCAGTATGCTACAGCTCCTATAAGTACGCTATACTTTTAGCACAGATAATGAATCTATAGATTTACCCTGTTGAACGACATTAGCCGCCAATGGCATTTTCTTCTACTGCAAGATTATTCTACAGGCGGCATCTGTTTTGTGTACTGATTGATTTCTGTGGGTGAAGGGAAGGAGGAGTTGATAGGAGTAAAATGTTGTGCAATTATTTTTAAGAAATCGAAAGAAAGGGTAGTTGAGTAGTAGGCGAAATCCACGACTAAGTGGGATTTGAACCCAAGACCCTTTCCCGCCCATGATTAAATTGTTTTTATACTTTTAAATCTTTAAATTTCGTAAAACATATTTATTTTTAGGTTTCTAATATATTTTCGGATGCAAGCATTGGTAATTCTATTTATATTTCGGTTCCTAATATTTTAATACTGAAGGATGATATTGCTACAACGCCTGTTCAAAAAAGTAAGCTTCAACATATTTTATTATCTGATAAAATTTACAAAACTACTCGATAGACATTTCTGCGTCTCAACTACTAAAACATTTTTGCTCATTTTTGAAGAAGAAAGGTATCCATTATGACACTGCTATAATGCTCACTAGGTAAGATTAACCAAGAAATAAATAAGTTATATAATAGCCGTAATATATCCTTTGTTTTATCTTCCTTTAAAGAGATCAAATTTGCCGAAATGAAGGTGAAACTAAATGCGATACTCTTGGCCTTGCAGAACTTGGCACAGTCTGTAAAAGGTATTCTTGTTCAATAGTACAAGATAATGGATTGCCAGCCGCCTTTACGATTGCACATGAGCTTGGACATATGTGAGTATGTGGATTGTCTTTCCATTAGAATAAAAGATAAAGGTTATAGTCCTGACTTGTGTTAACCCTTTAACCATTAAGACTCACTCTATTCGAAAATAAAATTGTTCGCGTTCTAATCGCCAAAGACCTTTTTCGTCGGTTGAATTTGCCTATCGAACGGTAACGGTTATAACGGAATCATTTGAATAGTTTGGCAGATGCAGCCATTTCAGTGAAAAACTGAAAAGTTTTGTGTAAACAAACGTGAAAATTATTTGCGGTTTTGGTGCAAATTAAAATATAAAAAGAATACGTTCCAACAGCTCAATCGATTCCGGAATTTTTTTGGTAAGTTGTATTGTGATAATTTGTTGGTAGTTTGAATTGTAAATAATTCTCCCCAACGTAATTTTACCTTTGTGTTATTTTGCCGGTCTTTTGTTAATTTTTGTACGTAAATCAAAAGTGTTCATTGTTAGCAAAGGTGTTTTTATGTTTGTTTTCGTGTTAGAAAATGTCACAACTAAGCGGAAGAAATAAAGACTGTGATAAGCAAAAAAAGATCAATCTTTCTTCAATGAGTGATTAAAAAAATTGCATATTTGATGGATGCAATTGAAACTGATGATGAACCCGAAGACTTTGATAATAGCATCGAGGATCCAGATTATCGTCGTGATGAGGTCGAACCTCATGCAATGGTAACCGATTGTTTGCAACTTATGGACTCCTCATCGTTTGTGAATGCAGTTAACTTGTCGATGAATGCAAGCAATTTGAGTTCGACCATAATTGATGCATCACAAGAAATGTCAACTATAACTGAAAACGGAAAGGTGAATGCAACGCCACAGGATGAAATTGCACAACAAGAACCGCAAACAGAAGCGACAGCGTCGTTAAAGCCAAAGAAAAGAGCTCGATCACCATTACTAAGTGTAGAAGCCTCTGGACCACGAGTAATACCATCAGCTGGTGGGTGCACTGGAGGTGGTTAGTATTTCAAAACTAACTTCTATCTAAATTGAATAGCTAGTATCTATAATTTCCCTGTTAGATTTGGTGAATATCAACAAATATTCGGCTGAATTCAAATGCATTCTGTGGCGTAAAGTGTGCATGCAGTTGCATGTGAACCAAGTTGCATTCAGAGGAAAAGTAGATTTGCCATCTGAAGTAGAGAAACTGCAGACACCATTGAATTTTTTCTCTAATTTTTTTTTTACCGATGATCTAATCGAATTGATAAGTTTGGAAACGAATCGAGCTGCAATCACTGAAAACGAGAATGCACAATTCAAAGTTGATAAACACGGAATTCGTCGATACATTGGAGTTTTGATTTTTATGCCGATTTTCCGTTACCCAAACATTGAAGCACACTGGAGCGAATACGGATTTTGAAACATACCAGACTGCATGCCGAAAAACTAATTTGAATAGATAAAGTATTATTAATCGTTCAACGATAAATCACAACTGGTAAAAAAGGTCATGCAGGATATGATCCCATTTTTCTAATCAGAAAAGTTGCGACATATTTGATTGAGCGCTTTGATTCAATTCCGAAAAATGCTGGTTTATGTATCGACGTAAAAATGTGTTCAACTAAAATAGCTCATCATTTACGCCAGTACTTACCAGAGAAGCGGACTTCACATTCGTGTTTTTTAGCCTAAAATCATACTACAACCAAAATTCTCACAACAAAATATTTAGTATTTCGACTTCAGTGGCTAAAGGGTTAAGTGACACCTGGTTAAATTCACAAACCAAAAGACATTTTGAGTAAACATAATATCCTTGTTGATTATTTCCTTTGCCGAATCCTAACAAACAAACAGTATAACTCGGATATGACGAACACATCTACTTACCTCCAATTTCGTTATATCCGAGTTATATTGCAGTGAAATCATAAAATACGTGGAAAGAAATCTGTCTATGGGTGCGTAAATTAATGACAACTCGAATAGTAATTTAATGAGTGAATGGTCATTTGGCAACTCTGGTTGGTTGAGAAGAGACTGCAATTTTGAATTAGGTGAATTAATCTGATTCTATCCAAGTAGGAGTGCAACCCAGTTTGTAGTTCAAGTGAAAGATACACACCAGCAACTGTGTGTGTGCTGTGCTGTGGGGTGGTTTTAGTAATTGTGATTAGTGTTTGGATAGACTTTTAAAAGCATATCGTCCTGATTATAGATAACGAGTATACCTGTATAGATGGCTTTAAATAAATACATCGAGCACAGGGTGACTCAAAGGTCACTAGATGGCCTGTGTTATATTACATTACAATTTAGAATAATTTTTATGTTTTTAGAAAAATGTATTTGCACGCCATATAAAATATGTCCGCATGCATGAGTACGAGTGTATATTATTTAAATGTGGCTTAGGCTGTTTCGGCACTGAGTGGCTCATATGTACTTAGCCTAATTTTTAAAATAATGCACTTTAATGTAATTATCTTTGTACTAAAAAGATCTAGTTTTATTGTACTTATATTATTTATGAATAAATTTACATTTGAATTAAAGAATTCGAGATATATGTGCATTAATCCAATACCCTACCGACTAGAAGTGGGAACCCCAGGAAAAAAACTGCCAACTTTTGGTTAATGGGGAAAAATGAAAAGAAGCTGCAAGAGCAAAAAACGACGACACAACTAGGAAAAGGAAACTGGAAAAGGAAAAAAAAATTAGCCGACTAACATTTCAGTTCGATAGACTTTTTTTTTTGATCATGTGGCTGAGGCTGTTTTGGCATTGAGTGCCTCATATATGGTATGTGAATAATTCAATATAGGAAACATTGTAGTTGCTTCGATCGGAACAATAGTAAATGAAAAAGTTAAATAAAGGGTGGTTAAGTTTTAAGGGCCGATGTTGATTTTGAATAAAACACAAATTATTTACGAAATTATTGTCATTTATTTTTATTATGATAATATTGGTATGGTTCAATTATGTGTGGAACAAAATATCGGCCAAATGGCCGCCGCGACCTCGGCGGCACACCTCCATCCGATGGTCCAAATTTTCGATGACGCTGAGGCATAATTGAGGTTCTATGCCGTTAATGTGCCGAATCATCTCATCCTTTAGCTCTTGAATTGTTGCTGGCTTATCGACGTACACCTTTTCTTTCAAATAACCCCAAAGAAAGAAGTCCAACGGTGTCAAATCGCATGATCGTGGCGGCCAATTAACATCGCCACGACCTGAGATAACACGGCCATTGAATTTCTCCCGCAAAAGAGCCATTGTTTCGTTAGCTGTGTGGCAAGTGGCACCGTCCTGTTGAAACCACATATCGTCCACATCCATATCTTCCAATTCGGGCCATAAAAAGTTCGTTATCATCTCACGATAGCGGCCCGATGATGCCGCCAGCCCATAAACCGCACCAAACAGTCACTCTTTGTGGGTGCATTGGTTTTTCGACAATCACTCTTGGATTATCATTCGCCCAAATGCGGCAATTCTGCTTATTGACGAATCCACTGAGGTGAAAATGTGCCTCATCACTGAAGATGATTTTCTTCGAAAATTGATCATCCACTGTTGCCATTTCTTGCCACCATTCTGACCATTGACGACGCTTGAAATGGTCAAGAGGCTTTAGTTCTTGAGTCAATTGCACCTTGTAAGCGCGTAAATGCAAGTCTTTATGCATAATGTTCATCAACGACGAGCGTAAGAGGTGCAATTGTTGGACACGACGACGAGTTGAGGTGGACGGCACTTCAGCCACACTATCGCGAACAGCAGCAATATTTTCTGCAGTACGAGCTGTACGAGCATGCACTGGTGTTTTCACATCTCCAACAGACCCGGTTTGCTCAAATTTTTGCACGATTTTTCCGATTGTACGCACATTTGGACGATTAAATTGACCGAAAGAATCACGAAGTGCACGATATGCATTTTGATTTGAACGCCCATTTTCATAATAAGCCTGAATAACTTTAACGCGTTGCTCGATTGTGTATCTTTCCATCGTTCAAATTGAGTTAGTTTGAAATTGAGAAATGTCAAATGAAATGCAGAAAAAAACTTGAAGTTTAGGTGTGGTTCACATTCAACATCGGCCCTTAAAATGTAACCACCCTTTATATAGTATCTAGTGTTTATTATAAATTAATATTTTATGGTTAAATAAAACAATTGTATATCTGCACAACTACACAAGGCGAAGAGTATTTCACAATATCGTAGGCAGCTTTCAGTCTGTCGATAACGATCTTCGTCGTTCGAAGCTTAACCCTAATGGTTAAGTATTTCTCGCCTCGATTGATGACTTCAAACGGTCTATCGCGGATCGACTGGAGCGGTGTTAAGAACAGTCTTGAAGCTCGGGTTGGACGAAGATCTTCGGATGACCATGAAAAAAGTTGGTTGTGGTGATATCTTCTCCATCGTACCTGCAAATCCTTAAGCAGTTCGTGCTCGCATCTATGTTTGGAATTTACCATGAAAAATTGACCTGGTAACCGCAAGGTAGTTTTGAAACCTTAATCCGCTGGACTGGTTCTGATATCAGGCTCAAACGTTGCTCTCAGTCCTAGCGTAATGAGAGGTAAGCCGTCCATCCGATTTGAAATCTGTTGATTCTTGAGGGCGGCTTCTAATGTTCGATGCCACATTTCGATGATACCGTTAGCATGTGGGTGCTAAAGTTTATATAATAATAAAAATACCAGGACAACAAACCAAATCCCAGGAGCAAACTCGGTTCGGTCCATTATACTCCCAGGCACAAATCCCTTTTGTACAGTGCCTGGAGAAACTCAGATTTTGTTCTTTTCTCTATCTTTTTTCAGTGGCTGCTGTTGTTCCCCGACCGGGCTCGAACCTGCACAGGTCGGATCACAAGCTGGTTATGCTTGAACTTGAAAGTTTATCCCAGCTCTCTAAATGCGGCTAACTCAAATTGTTGCTCTTAATCGTATAAACTAAACTCCCGACAGGAACACAAAATATGATTAAAAGAGCGAACTCGGACATATGTCTATCGCATGGTATAAAGAATACATGGTAGAACATTGCGCATATCGTTATCCTATCTCTCTCGCACATGATGACGTCACGTGCTGACAACTTATTTGATTTAACTTTTGTTTTGTGTATGGTTGTTCAATTTGTTCGAGGAATTATTCCTTTATAAATATGGTGCAGTGTGCGATTTTCGGTTGCAATAGCAACAATAATAAAAAAAACTTGAAAAAAATGAGTGCGTACTATCCCAATCTGCAAAAATCGAGTCCAATTATTGCGAAGACAATCAAATGGATTTAGATAGCACAATTATTGATAATGCTCCTGATGACGGTGTTGATGAAGATGAAGAAACATTCGCAGAGTCTGAAGAAATCCTTACTGGGACTTTACTCTCAGGATTTGCTGAAGAACCTTAAATGCATTTGCAGAATCCGACCGAAGAAATGAGTGACTTAGAATATGATGCGCTGAAACATGTAGCAGGTTATTCAGCGTTTGAAATACTTAAAAGAAATATTTAACAAAACGAATGGTACAACTCTTAAAACTGGACAACATTTTATTCAACAGCTAATGTCGAAGTCTTAAAGTAGTACTTTAGAGCACGAGGTGAAGAAACTGTTCTCTCGATGTAAAATTTTTTTTAAAATCAAAATATTGAATACCAAATCGCTTTCAAATGTATATTCCAAAAAAAAGAAAACTAAATAAAACAATCAATCAAAAATAATAGCATGTATGCGCTCAATTACAGAACTCAATCGCATCACTTACCACAGCTGGATACTCTTCAACGTGAGTCTCTCGGTAGAAACTTGTGCGCCCTTCAGAAACCCCAAGCGAATTGACTGGAAGAAATTCAGTCAGGTCTTAAACCCGAAACTTAGAAGCATCCCCGATCCCAGAATCGAATCGGTGGAAGCACTGGAAGCAAAGGCTAAGACCCTCGAAAATGCTATGTCAATAGCTTTCAAGACCTCGTGTCCGGTTAAATACAGCAAGAAAACTCTCCCTCCGTGGTGGAATGAAGATCTTTCCGACTTAAGAAAGTTGACCAGAGACATCTTCAATATCTGCTACAAACACAAATTCTGGAAGCCTTACAAGGACTGCCTTAAGTTATATAAAAAGGCTATTAGCAAGGCTAAGTCACTGGCTTGGGCAGAGTACTGCCACTCCATTGAAACCCTTAAGGATTCAGCCAGACTAAGCAAAATCCTGTCCAAAGAACATTCTAATCCGACTTTCATCAAACGTTCTGATCGTACATGGACAGATTCCACTGAAGAATCATTGGAACTCCTAATGAATACCCACTTCCCGGGCTGTAAAGATATCAGCTTTAACGTGCAGACTGCATTGAATACGCAACCTGCAGCCTGGAACGAAATTAACTCCCTTATAACCGAGGAAAAGATTTCCTGGGCCATCAACAGTTTCTCTCCTTATAAGTCACAAACAGTGTACGTAAGCCACCTTTCTAGATATAGAAGGTGCCTTCAATAATGTGCACACTGAATCCATTCTTGAATTTCTTACCAAGCTTGGCACAGAGGTTTCTGTCAGGAACTGGATTATATGCTAAAAACCAGGATTATTCAGTCACAATTGGGAAACAGTCTTATAACCAAATCCGTAGATAGAAGTACTTCGCAGGGTGGTGTTATCTCACATCCTCTATGGCTCCTCGTCATTAACAAAATCTTGACGGAGTTCGATAACATTGGAATCAAGGCAGTCGCGTATGCGGACGACGTGGTTATTTTAGTATCAGGGATGTGCCTCTCAGTGATTAGTGAAATCACAGAGAGGGCTCTGATTAAGCTAAGCGCTTGGGCCACAAGCTGTAGACTGGGCGTCAATCCAAGTAAAACTGAACTGATGCTTTTTACCACCAAGTACAAAATACCGATTTTCAAGCTTCCACGTCTTAACAACCAAACACTCACTTTATCCTCCAGTGCAAGGTATCTTGGCGTCATACTTGACCCCAAGCTCAACTGGAAACTCAACATGGAACACAGAATAAAGAAGGCATGTGTCGCTTTATACGCCTGTAGTAAGGCCTTCGGCAAAAGGTGGGGACTTAAACCTAAGATGGTTCTCTGGATGTACACTGCCGTAGTTCGTCCAATCCTCACCTATGGGTCACTCGTGTGGTGGCCCGCCTTAAGTAAAGTCTACAACATCACAAAACTCAGTAGAGTCCAACGAACAACTGGTATTGGAACTACAGGAGCGATTCGTTCGAGTCCGTCAGAAGCTCTTAATGTGCTCCTCCATATCCTGCCCCTGGACTTGCACATCAAATATATATTTTGAATTTTGTGTCATGTTTTGTAAGATTTCAAAATGTTGGTATTGAATACAAATAAATTGACTTAAAAAAACAACAAAAACTAATTTTATTGAGAGACACGACCTACGCCATCAAAAAAGAGAACCTATTCACTCTGCGTAATCTTTATTATTTCATTCATGCTGTCTAGGTAGATCTCTATGGAGTTTATACTCTACACCGTGACAAATATATTCGGTCCAAAACTAAAATTAGCTTAAAATAAAAAATCAGTTATCTAGCAAAGTGATTTTATTTTTATTTTATAATTTAGTAACTTATAAATTAATTACAAAAGGTTTTTTTCAATGACACCCCCCTTAGCTTTAAATTTAAGCGACAAACGTCTTTCAAAATCACTGCAAGCAGCACGCACGACCTCTAAGGACATATCATCCCATATTTTTTGAATGACTTGCTTGAATTCAGTAATATGCCATATTTGTAATCCTTACGTTTCATTCGTACGACCATACAAAATAATCTAATGGATTAAGGTCAGATGATGATGGTGGCCATTCATCTATTGGTAGAAAATCAGTCAAATTACTCTGACACCAAGCCTGTACCAAGTTTGAGGTGTGTGATGGTGCTCCATCTTGCTGAAAGAAGTAGTAATCACCTCCGAAGATTTCTTTTGTATGTTTTAACACATTTTCTTGAAGAACAGTTCCTAGGTAATATTCAGAGTTGATTTTCACTCCTTTTTCAATGAAAATCAGAGGAAATTTGCCTCTTTTACAAACAACAGCCCATACCATTACCGACGACTTATTTTGAAATTTTGAAATATACCTCCGGTTAGCACGAATATCAGTTAGTTTCGCTCCCAATACAGGATCATTCTGATGATTGAAATTTTCTTCCAGGACAAACAGTTTTTCATCGAAAAAAATGAACTCACCACCAGCGTGCCACTGAAGAATGACTTGGGCTCGTTTGAACTGTTTATCCTAAGAAGCAGTTGTCAATCCATGAATTTACTTTTTTTGAAAGGCTTTAATTTTAAGTCATTTTTTAATAACAAACGGAGTGATTAACGGTTCACATTGAGCTGTTTTGCCAGCTTTCTGCATGATTGAGCGCAGTTTCTTTTTATCCGTTTTCGAACAACTTTTTTCAAACCTGGGGTTTTAACTGTCCTTTTCCGCCCACTTCTCACTCGATCCTGAATTGTGCCAGTCTCCCTATATCTACCAATAGTGCGTGAAACGAATTTTCTGTTGATACCCAAGTGTTTATAGCGATGGAATATAGAACTTGGATTTGCGCCACTTAAAAATTCGTCAATGATAATACCTCGATGTTCCTTCATCTTGAATTTCACAGCTATAATTTTTTTTTCACTTAAAACTTATATGGGTGCTTACCATAAACCAACTCTGCAGTTTGTGATATTTTTCCGAAAAAACAATTATACAGGACGCGGGATATTTAAAGAAATAGCTTTGGGACAGAATATATTTGTCACGGTGTAAGCCCTTATGCCAAACTTTATCAAAAGCCTGTGCAACGTCTAAGAATATTGTAGAGCAAACTTGATTTTCTTCCAGCGCTTTTTCTATAACATTAGTTATGCGATGCACTTGATCTATGGTCGAGGGCTTATTTCTAAACCCAAACTGGTGGGTGGGAATAAACCTTCTTTGCTCTATAATTCTGTCTTGCCTTTTAAGAAGCAGTTTCTCGAAAAGTTTTGACAATACTGGCAAAAGTGATATTGGCCTGTATGAGGTGACTTCTGATAAAGGCTTACCTTGTTTAGGTATAACAATAATTTCTGCTATCTTCCAGTGATGTGGAACATATTTTTGTATAAAACAGTCGTTAATTATTAGTTTGAGTTTTAAAAGTGCTATGTAGGGTAGTTCTTTCAGGATTTGGGCAATTATAAGATCATAGCTTGGTGATTTTCTATTGGATAGTTTGTCAATACATGTGCTAATCTCTCTTAGCGAAACATAAGGGATTACGTTTTCATCTACTCTATCAATGAATTCAAGTTCATTTGCCACACTAGGTGGAAAAGGTTTAAAGACATTTTTCAGGTGCTCAGAAAAAAGTTTGACATTTTCTTTTGGGTTGCCGATTCATTTCCCATCGGTTGTTTTTAACGGGGGATCTTGCACTTGGGGTCTTTGGAGTTAAGTTATTACTATTACATGTAAATATGTATATGTACTTGTTATATAAAGTTCGGAATATATGCCTTCATTTTTACCTTTTTATTATTACAACAATCTTTTTTTTTGGTTTATTTTTTTCTTAAATTTGAGGTTTTTGGTAATAATTTCTTTAAGGATGTCTTTATTACTATTGATCTATTTAAAAATTGTAAATATTTTTTCAGTAGAAAGATTTACTCATTTAAATCACATCTCTGTACACTGTGCGATAACTGTAATTATTGAACGAAATAAATATATTAATAGATGAAAAAAAATAAAGAAACACAAATCACTACAATATATCCAAAATCACAATCACAATGACGGTGTTGCCCAAGTTCAAATTAAAAAGAAAAAAACTAACTGTCACACACATCTTTCTGCTAACAGTCCCAACAAGTCCCAAGCTATGAAAATAGCGGATACGGATTGAAGCACTTTACTTACCTTAGCCACATCAGTTAAGCCGTCCTGATGTAATGATTCAATCTAATGAAACACTAAGGGATAGGCGTAGCAGGATAAAAGCAAGAGTTAGAATAAAACCGAACTTAAGGTGTGCGAAGCCACGGGGAACAGCTAGTATGATATGTATATAAAACTCAACGTCTCTGTCTGTCTGTCCGTTAGTGTACTTATAACTTGAGAACCATTAATCCGATTTACATACTTTTGGTTTAAGTTTATAGATGATACTCGTATGTTTTCTGGCCAGGTTTAAGTATATATTTTGTTGCTGGGTAAGGAGTAAGGAATAAGCAGGAACAGTTGTAGTGCACTCTGACCAGGTTTTTTTTTTGTACTAAAACTGTGAGGTGACTGATTGACTGACGTATCTATACACGCTCAGCTCATACCATCGGATAATGAAAGACCTATTACACGTGAACAAATGGCTGCCAGATAATTGGTGGCATTTTCCTGATGCTGTTGGTGGCACTGGTCAGACCTTCCTAATTAATTTGTTATTTGGTATCTCAAATCGATGCTACACTAGTGAAAAGAGGCAAAACCTGCCACTCTACTTTGCTGTTTCTAAGCAAAATAACATGGCGGAAGTGTTTGGTATGGGAACACATGAAAGGGGTATTGAAGCTCTAAATAGAACTGTTCAAGACATCAGGGACAACAATGAAATGATGGGTGGAGCTACAATGTTGTTTGCAGGTGAAACCCTACCAGCAGTGCCCAGAGGATCACGGCCAAATAAAGTCCAGGCCTTTCGAGGTTTTATCTAGAGCCATTAGTGACCAAATTCAAACTTTACAAAAAATGAGGGCCAATCGCTGTTTAGTTTTCAGATTTTCAGCAAAAACTTAACCAGATGTGCCCAAGAGGAGTCAATGTTCACACCACGTATACCGTTTGTACCTCAGACTTTGCCTTTGAGTTCAAAAGATCACAGTTCCACCTTCGGGTCTATTTTGTGATAACAATCAAAAAGTTTCAAGGACAAACAAGGCACTAGAATCGTCGTTTACAAAGAAGTGCTCTAGTGAGAATATTGAAAAATTTTTAACTATTGGCGTTGCACTTACGCGCAAGGAAGAAGTATTAAGTACATTTGTGTAAAGATGTACTATTTAAGGTCTTTTCAGTATAGCAGAAGAATATCGTCTGCTAAGAGCTTATTTAAAATTCCTCGCCGACGAAGTCGTGGTCAAAAGTTAGTTCTAAATAAAAATACAGAGATAGAAAAAAGAAAATGTTTTGAGAAACAATGGAGTTATTGCGACTCCTCCTGATGTGATGGACTTGAAGCGTGAAGAGTCAAGGTACCTATAGCCTTCTGCTAAATCTGGCAAATTGCAATTTATTGTACAAATACGTTGCTGATTCCTGCTGCAGTATTTTGCATATGAGTATACAACATTTCGCGTTGATAAATTTTTCAACAGAACATCGTAGTAGGTACTTTGTTAGAATAGTCAAGAATATAAAAATATCAGACATATCTTACTGCACCGTTGCAACTAACTTGAAGTGTATATCAAGAAACTGAGTCCAGGTTACAGTAGAAAAGTTCTGCATATCTAACGACTGGAACAATCAATGGTTTCTATTAAGTTTAAATGACAACTTATGGGGGTAAAAAACGCAGAAGTTCACAGTTTACGAAGACATCCATAGATACGACACTAAATAAGTAACATGATGGTGACATGTTTAAAATGAGAATCGTATAAGTTATTTTTTTTTAAGGTTTTTATTTAAAGTTTCTTCACGGCTTAAAATTATGACTATTCTTCTGCGTCGTTCACCAGCGAATGAAAGTCGATCCTTTTTTTTATCTCCTTCCAAAATGGCCGCTTCGTGGTGAGTTTGTTTTTAGACCGACGTTGCCAGTTCAAGAGGATCCTTCTCCTCCTCCTCTTCGCACAAAGATGGCGTGGCACATTGGTTACAGCGCGGCCGTTCCTGATATAAGTCATCGTCCTCGATGTCGTCTTCCTCTCCACCATCCAATTCGGGTGCCAGTTCACACCAAGGTTTCATCCGATCTGCCGAGAATACTGATTTAAAGCGGCTAGTAGTTATCGCCATCCCTGGAAGATCTTCTATAACGTATCGATGATTTCCTAAGGACTTCGAAACCATATAAGGACCCTTGTTCTTAGGCTCCAGCTTTCGAGAAGTTCCAGTAGCTGGTGGTTCGTTTTCGATCGAAACCAAATCACCGTCTTTATAGCTGGACGGAGTAGTATGTTTTGCATCAAAAATCCGTTTCCACCTCTCCTTATGTCGTAGAATATTTTCCGAAGCCACTTGTCGTTTTTCAATCAGCGTGGTCTGGTTGTCATTGGTGTTGTTCATTAGTTTTTCATCGAGGAGCTGCATTGATGAAAACCAGTCGGACGTAGGCAGTTCAACTTTGCTAATGGAACTCTGGACGATGTCGGGTTCAGCTGCGGGTTGATATGAGGCACGGCTCATCGCATCGACGTGTTCATTCTATCGGCCGTACGGTGTTCCGTTGAAAAGTTAAATTCCTGCAGTTTAAGCCACCAGCGTGCAATTCGAGGTAGGAGTGGTTTCTCTAATTTCGCCATTATTACAGCTGCGCAATCAGTCACCACCTTGAACCACTTGCCCAGATCTTCGATAGTTTCGCCGAAGCAACCTGAATATTTCTCGAGCATTTTTTTTAATTCCCTGCTGCTGGCTTCTGGAAGATGGTCCACCACTGGGCTGACTATTTTCTCGATCCGACAAACACCTTCCTCGATTATTACTCGGTTCTCCTTTCGACACAGGATGTCGGCTCCCAGTAACAACGGCTCGTTTATCAGCACATTATCTTCGACGAGATAAAGCTCCACGTCGTAGTCTTGATCATCTACCGTCAGTTTGCATGCAATTTTGGATTTGCATTTGTATCGACCACCGCCAAATCCAATAAGCTGATTCGTCTGTCGAAATCGGTTATGTTATGCGCCCTGCGGTGGTTCGTTGCACCAATGATCGTACGCTACCAGGATCGATCAGGGCATCGAGTTTCCATTGGTTGTTGATGCAAACTTCCTTCACTATTTTTGTCCCGTTGCCTGCGTTTGTGGGGAGTTCTTCGTATTCGGAAATTTTCCTCACATTTGGATTCGCTGTCGAATTTCGTTTTGGACACACGTTCGCTTTGTGGCCTACTCGTTGACACGTTGCACAGAGCTCCCGTTTCTGTTCCCTTGGACAATTCAGCGAAATATGTCCTGGCTCGTTGCAGTTATAACAAAGAACATTCCGTTTTTTTCGGTACTCTTGCTCGTTGGAATTCGTTAGATTCGCTGTAGGCGTTGGTGAACTTTGCGGTCTTGTTATTGGCGATCGGTAGCTGGTTGTAGGTTTGATGGCGATACTTTCGTAGGAACGTATTGACTTCAGCAGCTCAGACAGATTATTAAAGTGGTGGCAGGAGATGGCATGCTGCATCTGTGGATTATTTATTCCGCGTATAATGTACTTTATGATGGCTTGATCAGATAACTTACCCCTTCGCCCTGTAGCACACATTTTGTAGTAGTAGTGCTCTGATGGCTCCTTCTCGTGGCGAACCGTTTGTGTCATCTCGAAATGTACATCTGCCTCATCAAAAGTACATGGAAAGTCTTCAACGATTTTTGACGCAAATTGTTGCCAAGTTGTGAAAATGTCTAGCAACCCGTCGATCCACAATTTAGCTGCTCCCCTCATTTATGCCGTGACTGCTAGTAACAAACTTCTCTCGGGCCAAAGATACACTTCAGTTAAATTGTTTATGCGTGTTACGAAATGTTCGGAATTGTGGGATGTTTGTGATAACGGATCAAACTTAGTAAGAATGTCGATTATGTCTCGAACACTCATATTGTTATTGACGACGGGAAGGGTTCCTTTTTTTATCTCCTTCCAAAATGGCCGCTTCGTGGTGAGTTTGTTTTTAGACCGACGTTGCCAGTTTAAGAGGATCTTTCTCCTCCTCCTCTTCACACAAAGATGGCGTGGCACATTGGTTACACATGTGAGCTTTGAATTAACAACGAGTGTTTTTACAAAGTCAACTAGTTTAAGCTTACCGTCAACCAACCAGATATTGATCAGAATACTACGATCAATAGAACGACGTGATATTGGTTAGACCTGAGACTTAGATGGTTTGAGAAAAAGTCCATTAGCAAGTTGAGATCTTCGTTTAAATATGACCCCAGTTCAATCAGGCAAATAAACAGATGAGACCAATCAAGTTGCACATTACCAGCATACAAATGGAAACAGAAATGTTTGCATACAGACGGTAGATTATTTATGAACATGCAGAAAATAATGGGTGTCAAAATAGATCTCTGCGGTACACTAACATAAATGAACTTAAAATCATATTCCTACTTTTTCTCCGATAAGCAATTTTTTAAACACAGCTTAACCGCATCAAGGAGAGAAATCGAATAAATTACACAATTTCCAGAAAAGTCTATCATGCTTAACTTTGTTAAAAGCTTTCGAGAAGTCAAGAATATACAAAAGAGTAACAAAACCTTCATCTACACCTAATGTCATCGAGGATTTTCACCATTGCTGTAGAACAGTGGCCAGATCTAAAACCAGACTGAAAAGAACATAGCAATGAATTCAAATAAAGGTGATCTTGGATTTGTTTGGCTAAAATTTTCTCGAAGACTTTAGAATAAAAAAACATGATTAAATGCTAATAGGTCTCAAATCACTTGCGCTCGGAGGATCTGATTTCTTTGCTTTTGGAATAACTTTTGCACGTTTCCAGCTCTCGGGAAAAATAGATGTCATAATGCATGTGTTAATAATGTACTTTAAATGTGATATGAGTTCATGTTAACTTATTTTTATAAAACGTAAAGGTATCCCGTGGCTTATTGGTAAGTAGATTGGACTGCTAAGCGAGAGGATACAAGTTCCTCCTCGCAGGTATGACAAGCCTGCAAGACTATAATCTATCATGAAAAGCTTTTTAATCCGCCGTTCAGAGTCAGCAATTAAACTGAAGCGATGAGCTGTTGCGCCAAATATTTGTATTTGTAGAGGTATGCTGTCATCGCCAATTGCGTTCGATTGTATGGCTGCTAAATTCAAGATATCACTCTCAGTTACTAGCTTAAATTTCGATTTGTTGAAATTGGGCAAAGAAAATAAATAATCGTTCATGTCATTCGCGTCTATTTTATTATTTTCGTATAACCACAATAGATCATTTATCTCGCATTGCAGATTTACCTATCACAACCATACAAATCTCATTCGTTACTGATCAGTGAGTATTGTTTTGAGTGTTTTATCGCCAACAAGTGCAGACTAATTGCAAGTCGATATTTCAAATAGTAAGTGGTATGTGATTTACAGTACAGTGAATATATATGTATATACTGTACTGCATATACTCGTAAGTACATATACCTTCAAAGAGTTTTTAAGTAAAAATTAAAATTGGTATCTATCAAAAAGATGAAATTCTTATCAGGAAATGGATATGAGTTGAAGAAGAGGAAATGTCTTTAGGCAGTTTGGAGAAAGGAAACTTTAACTTTTTACTATCCGTAGAAAACAAATGCTTATGAAAAAAAAACCAACTAAAATATTTAAACAATCAGAGAACAAAAAAAAAAAAACGTAAGGAGAAAACTATTGATGGAAAAGGCAGTAGGTATAATATCTTATAGAATCACTTCAGATCAAAAACAAATTCGAAAAATAATTGAAAAAAGCGGGAACAAAATCAAAGGGAACAGATCTGAAAATGTTAAAAAATGGATCAAGCAAGATATTTGGAGCCAACCGAAAATCAAAATTATGTTTGGGATTAAAAAGAAAACAATCTGAAAACATCAGAAGGACCCTTATACCTACTCCCATTTTGAAGCTGTTCAACTCCAATAAGATCAATGACTCAAATGTAATTGAATGCCAAGGAAAGGCAGATAAAGGCTATATGGAGGAAGACTAAATGGAGATCTTTTCGGCCTTAAAGGAGAGATTAAGGGACTGTATATGGGTTCTGTTTTTAGTAAGAGATAAATGTAAACCCAAATCTAACAAATTAACTTCTATAACAAAAGAGTAGCAGCATTGCAAATAATTTAATTTAATTTAATTTAATAAGAGTAGCTAATACCAAATAATTTTTACAAAAAAAAATATTTAAGAACATTTAAATCAAATTAAATTTGTTTGTTAGGTTGGCATTATCTACTCGCCATTTCGTTCTGTTGCCCATCTCGGGTTTCTCTTCTTTCTCTTTTCAGGCGTCTCAGCTCTAAGCACATATTTTTGACGAACATGCACACTGCATTCCACTTTATCCCGTTTAATATAGAACCTAGATCACTGGAAGAGGACATGCCCCACGTCTTCTACCGAATCTTCACAGCACGGGCAAATTGGAGAGTTATCGTCATTGAACCGATCGATTGGAACGGAAGCAGCAATGCCCCGATAAGACATGTATAACGTAGAAGTCTATTTCTCCATGCTTTTTTTTTCTATAATTCACTGGCGCTTAAGGGACTATGAATACCCTTTTGCGTGTGCCTTGTCCAAGTTTCGATAATAGGGATAAGATGGTTGACAGGCTCCAATCCTGCTGCCATTCTCTTGTGCTCCTTATTGCTTCCTCATCGTGCGCCACCACACCTGCTTGTCCACTCCTCTATAAAGAGGATGAAATCTACTATCCAAGGGCAGGACTATCACAAAATTGCGACTTTGGTCGAGTACATAAATGTAAAAAACGTGCAGTTCTGCAAATTTTACGTTCATTTTTGTAAAATGACTGCATTATCATTGCATGAGTCTGGCAACATTTGTGTTCATAAAAGTAAAATTACAGTCAGCATGCTGTCAAATCGGCATGTGTTTTTGTTTTGTTGCCGCATTGCAGGAAAAAAAGATTTCTTAAAACGTAATCTGGAAATTCATAAATTGTACTGCGGAAATTCATGTTTTTTGGAAGATGTCTTGATATCACTCTTCAATTCTTTGTATTCAAAAATATCTTCATTTTTCTTCGGGCGAGCTTCTGTCTGACAATTTTGTTTGGATACTTTCAAAGTTTATGCCATCCAAGAAATTTAGAATAAATCTCAAAATAATTTTTTTAGCCATTATAAAATGCTGGCGCATGTATCTAAATTATTCAATTTCCAAAATTTAATCGACGGTCCTCGACACGTTTCATTTCTGTCATTTTTTAACAGTCAGTTACATTGACATTTATGAACTCATTTTTGCCAGTGTATGCCTGCCGCATTCATGCAGCTATGTTTTGTGTTCATTAACGTATTCAAAGAATTTTGTTGCATGGTTTGGACAACAAAGTTTACAATTATGAACACGACCTTTACTTTCCTCGCCTGACATTTGTTCTTTACTGTAGAACATCCCGGCACACTACATTATGGGACTTCTAATGTTCGCCAAAAAACACAATTTTTGGGCAATCGATACTCGCGAGCAGGCAACGTACAGTTGTATGGAATGCCCTAATGTAATTTACAACTTTTAATAATTGCTCGTGTAACTTATTTATCGTCATTTAAAATGCAGTTTTAGCGAAAACTGTCAGCTTTAAAATTGAAAGAGCAAATTGTTCGTATTATAGGGCTATAAGGAATTAGTGCGTTCTCTCCTTTGGCCGCTTGTGGCCTTTATCACATTTCGTTCTAACTGTGATGCACAGCCTGTTACCGTTGTATAACCTTGGAGCATCAAGGTTGCGTATACGCAAAACTGGAACACCAACTTGTAGCTCCAATTTATGGCATGAAACTCCGAATAATTCCAAGAAGTTCAAAACCCTGCTGACTAGTGTTAGTTAAACATCGATAGTTCATCGATAGTTTTTAATATCGACCAAAATAGTATATAGTATAATACCTATTGATAAAAGTACATAATAATATTCAGTACCACTGCAACACATGATCTGGCGGGAAAAAAAATAATACCTAGCCTCAATTGTAAAATCCCAGCGAAACTACATCAAATAGGTATGACTTTTTCTCAAAGCATGTTTCTACTATTTCTGTTAGACTGTATTTCATTGTCATCTAGGCATTAATACAAATCTTTACCAGTGATCTTTCCTTATCAATCCAACACACTGATTTCCCAAGGCTCAGTAGAAAGAGAAAGATGACCCTCGGAAAATACTTCCTACTACTATGCAAATATTCAGCTAAGGTCCTAAATTTGGGGTGATTTTATGGTCTTAAACAAAGCCAAGCTGAAACTCACCCACCTTACTCATCACACTTTCATTATTTTCATACCATTACGAATTCTGCCGCAGCGGGGAACTCTTTGGATCCATTAAAATACCTAACATAGTCGTAAAAAAAAAGATTAGTAATTTGCTTTTTTTCCACACACCCTACGTCATTTTTTATTCCTGCAGTGAAATACTTTTTTTGGTTTTATCTACTTGAAAAACTGAATATCTGTCACACTACCAACTTAACCACCATAAAAAGTCTTTTAACTGTAAATAGCGGGTGAGTTCCAATCATTCAGACTTTTAGAGTCAGATACGCATACCTACCACAAATAAAATAAAATGAAAATGATTTACGATCTGAGTTGCACAGATCACTGCTTTCCTATAAAAACTAAATAAATGACTTGACTAAGGAAGTATGCATTTTTAAGAAATAAAAGCTTATGTGCTCATTCAGGACATAGACTATTTGGTCAAGAAGTTTCATCCAAATCTGTTTAGCAGTTTGGGCGTTATGAAGTAACAAACATCCAAACTTTTATATTTATAATATTAGTAGAATCTTAGTTGGATGTATGTAGCTTAGCTGATTTTTATTCTATTTTATCTACCAAAGTGATTGTACCTCTTTACACATGGAATACATAAATGAAGAATACAATTTCAGATTAAATATGCCACATGACGATGACAGCAGATGCTCAAACTTCCAATCACATGGCAAAAATACAATGCACATAATGTCAAGTACAATGGGTGACAATATTCATCCATGGTCATGGTCGGATTGCTCAAGACATTATGTGTCTGAGTTCCTAGAGTAAGTAATAACTTATTTTTAAAAGCATCTCAAAAATGGAATACAAAATTTATTTATTTTTTTTAAAAAGAAAGGAAGACACAACGTGTTTAGAAGACACCGCCCAGGTAACAGTGCCGAATTTTAATAACAAACTGCCCGGAGAGTTGTATTCTCTTGATCAGCAATGTAAACTTATACATGGTAACCATTCAAAATACTGTGTTATTGAAGGCGTACGTATATGGAATTACGCATAGTTTATTCTTTAATATTCATTGAAATAAATTTATTTAAGGAATGTACTCGTTTATGGTGTAAAGCAGAAAAACATCTCTCTGACTGTAGGTCAAGTAATTTGCCGTGGGCAGATGGTACACCGTGTAGAAATAGCAATCATTGGTGTCAAAAGGGAAAGTGCATGCCACGGGAAGGCACAAAACGTCAGTCAATAAATGGCGGTTGGGGTCGTTGGAGTTCCTTTACACCATGCAGTATGACTTGTGGAGGTGGTGTGCAAGAATCTCAAAGAGAATGTAACAGTCCATTACCTCAAAATGGAGGAAAATACTGTGGTGGAAGTAGAAAAAAATATCGATCGTGCAATACTCAAAGTTGTCCACCAGGTTCGCTTGATTCCAGAGAACAGCAATGCTACGATATGAACGGAAATAATTTTGGTTTAAAAGGCATAAGCGCTTCTGTAAAATGGATACCAAAATATGGGTGTAAAAGAGAAATCCGATGAATTTCCAATATATTTTAAATTATTAATTTTTTTTACAGTGACAGGTAAAGATAAATGCAAATTGTATTGCCGATGGGATGCAACAAATGCCTATTTTCAACTGGGTGACAAAGTAAGAGATGGAACTACTTGCTCTTTTGATAGTTTTGATAAGTGTGTTAACGGAATCTGTCGGCCAGCAGGATGTGATAATGAATTAAATTCAATGGCGACATTGGGTATGATTAAACTAATACATAATCACATTCAGAATTAAAATATTTATTTATAGATAAATGCGGAGTTTGTGAAGGTAGGAATAATACGTGTGAGGAATATTCAGGCAATTTTTACAGATCAGATCTATCGAACAAAACTAATTCGTTGTATTATTATGTGACTACAATTCCAAAAGGTGAGGAAATGTTATTACCAATAAAATATTTTTTGTGCAGTTGAAGAACTATTAGAACTTAAATGTCTTTGAAGTTTAATTATATGCAATTATAGATTTTTTAATAACTAGTTTTAAATATAAATAATAATTGCTTTCATTATTTGAAAGGTTCATCGAATATTGTTATAACACAACCTGGTTATCATACTCAAAATTATATTGGTAAGGTGGAAATTTAACATGTAATTCAATAAAATGAAATTATTTTCAAATTATTTTAGTACTTCGAAATGCTAGTGGAAGTTCTCTTCTAAATGGAGATCGAGTTATTAATACATACCGACACGTTTTCTTTTATGCCGGCGTATCATTTGAGTATAACGGATCAACTAGTCCAGTTGAAACAGTCAATACTACGTATTCCAGAAAGTTAAAAAGGGATTTAATTGTCGAAGTATATTTAAAAGAATTTAATTGTTTTTCTTTTACATATTTTCTACTTTCACTTTCAGATTATTTCGCTTAATTTAGAAACCATTAAAAATGATTCAATACTATTGTCATATTCCTACACCGCTGATAAACCGAATTACATAGACAAGATTGAATTATATCAATGGAAATTGAAAGATTGGAGTTCGTGTGATGCGCTTTGCCAAGGAACTTCATTTCAAATGGCTACATGTGTTAACACGGAATCGTCACTAACAGTCCCACCACCATTTTGTGATTCTTCAACAAAACCTAGAGCTCAATATAGACCATGCAATATGGACTGCTACTTGACGTAAGTAAAGAATACATTAAAAATGTATGCGTCTACTTATATCAATATTGCAATATTGTTAAATTAGCAATTGTGCATGTAACCTACGATGAATTGTTATACTATGTGAAATTGAAAAGCGAAATAATGCCAAACAGCTTGTCGAAATAAGATCAAACAAAACTACTGAACCGCTTTGCTCCGGCACTCCGGCACTGGCCCAAAATCAATAGAGAAGCCAAATTGACATTACAGTCGGAAACGGATGAGTGCAAACCGGATAAGTGCAAAAACCGTCTTAGTACTGTAATTCGATTTATTTTTTCGATAATTTTTCTTTCTTCTCTCGACTTCGTGTAAAGACGGAAGTGTCCTCCATTCCTTTTCCCTCGAGTGAAATCAGTAACTCTTCCGTGACTGAGTGAGTTTGTTACACAATACAATTTAGAGCTTACAAACAGATGGCGTTACAAAAATACGTTACTTTTTAAATAGTCAAAGGCATTATTGTACTATCGTACATAAGTATGTACTTAGATACGGTGCAGTTTAATTAGGAAACATTTGAAAATTTAGCAATATTTCACATTTAAAGTACATGCCTTCAAAAACCCTTGCCAATTCGCAAATTTTAAGTTTGAATAAGTGCAAATTTTTGGTAAGTGCACGTCGTATCGAACCCCTACAATAACTTATGTATCAAAAAACACTCGGATAAGTGCAACTTGTACATTAGAAATGTTTTTCTCTTTTAAAGCAAATAAATTGTTTTTCTACTCCTTAATAGTTACCTGAGCGTCAACTGTCAACTTTAGAACAATATTAGGGTATTCACTTAACCTGATAAATTTACGCATCTCGTAGTTCTGTAAGTTTACGAGGTGCTTTAAATGAATATCCCTCGGAAACAAGTTGCGTAATTGAATCTGCTGTTCTGCAACTGTCATCAAACTATCGCCAAACATATGAAAATGCCGAAAATTAGTGAAAAGAAAAAACTTATTAGATTGTTTAAAGAGACTGCGATACAAGATTTATAAATTATAAAAAGATATTTGGCGAGGGTAACATTTGTTATTTAATTCAAATGTTCGCAGAAGTTTACGGGGCTCTCGTAAATAATTCATCATATACAATTTGACAGATCATTCACGCGATGGTAAATGTATACACTTTACGTAGTTTACGAGGGTTTTACGAGTTTACAATTATTACAATATATGCACATCAATTCTATGGACAGTACAATTTAACTTTGCAGTTATTGTAAATGGTTTTGCTTAAAACTTTGAATTTATTTAGTTTCTTTCTTTAGTCTATACATTTTTCAAATAGAACTTTGATACAATAATCCTAAATTGTACGCCTATTGGTTTTTCAGATGAAGTGGAATATCTAGGTGTTGTCCTAAATAAGAAGCTTAACTGGAACTCACACATTAACAGCAAAATAACCAAAGCGATTGTATGGTAAAACCACCCTAAGGTCACAAATTTTCTTTACACCATGATAGTAAGACCTATCCTTATCTATGTCCCCGTAGCTTGGTGGACCAAATTCAAGGAAAATCTACTGTTTTAAGGTTACAATGACTTAAAGATTAGCATATCTCGGCATCACCGGTGGCGAACCTGCCCCACGGCAGCCGGTAATACGCAGTGCAGGTAACCCCCAACACTATCATATAGCTACCCTCTTTGACTTCCCCGGACTTGAAATGATCAGCACCGTATCCAACATACCCAAAATACTCTGTTTTGATAGAAAGTCCGAGATTGAGATCCCGAATAGCAGCAATTTGCTGCTGAACATAAAAGGACTAGACTTGTTGGTATACTGATGGATCAAAAATTGACTCCAAAGATAGCACTGAGCTCCCATTACTGCAACGCACTGGCTGCTTCAATACTCTCGAAGACCTTTTTTAGCGAAATAAAACCAAACTCAGGAAACAGCAACGAAATTGCAGATCAGCTTACCAGCAAAAGTTCTTCCGAAAGATACATAGGTGCTGTACCCTTCTGTGGCATCCCTACTTCCGCGTTCAGAACGACTCTGAACAACTGGGGAAAACGGAACTTCTATCCTACTGAAACAACATTCAGGGACAGGCTTAAAGAGCCATCCGACCCCTGAACAAAACGACAAAAAATATCCTCAATCACAAAAAGCGACGGTATCAAAAAACTTGCCGGTTTCCTCATAGGTCACTGCAGCCTCAGATATCACTTACATAAACTAAATATAGTTCAGGAATCTGAATGTCGACTGTGTTTAGAGGAAGATGAATCAGCGGAACACGTACTATGTGAGTGCATGTATGTCTGCAGAGTCAGGAAATGCTTTCTTCACAAGGAATTCCTAACACCGCAGAACATTGGAGATATTCTCAACTTCATTAGGAAGGTCGAGGATCTTCTAGTCTAACTGACTCCAGGCACAATAGATCCTTTAGGTCGCAGTGCCATAGGCGTCAATCGTAGAGTCAATCTTTTTTTTTTTTCTTAAAGAAGCATTAATTTACGGAAAGTGTTTATTAATAAGTGCATATTAGTACAAGAGTGTGCACTTATGGATTAGTGCACATAAAATCGAGCCCGATGGGTTGTGAACTTATCCGTTTCCGACTGTTATTCGTGTAACATTTATTTTTGCTTTAAAAGAGAAAAACATTTCTTATGTACAAGTTGCTCTTATCCGAGTGTTTTTTTTGGTAAATAAGTTATAATGGGGGTTCAAAAAGACGTGCACTTACTAGAAATTTGCACTTATTCAAACTTAAATTTTGGCAATTTTGTACTGAATTGACAAGGGGTTTTTGAAGACATTAGCCGTGTTTTTTTGGGAGCTGTATACCCAGTCCAGTAAAATGTTACACACAAAGCAATAACAGCACACCAAGTGGCGATAACTTGCCCAGTAGCAGTAAGTGAGGATAGAGCTTCATAAGTTGATCACCAGAGCCCGCAAAATCCATAAATTAGCTTTTAGCCGATAGTGTTTGTTGCTTTTCCTCAGTTTTGACATTTAAAAACTGTCAAATAAAGAAAAAAAATTCGAGCTGCAAACCAATTGGTTGGTGCGACTGCTACTGAATATGAATCGTTTTTTTGACTGAAGTGAGTAAAGTTTTCAAAAAAACACGGCTATTCTTTGTACGCAAATATTGAAAGAATATTTATTTAATGCGTAAGAGCCTGCTGGATCACGACGAAATTAACATTTTAGTGAACGAGCTCCAATTTCGCACTCACGAAAATGAAATCGTGAACATCGAGTCGCTTCTTTATGCTTTATCATTCCCAAAGGTTAGTAAACGCTCATAACGAAGCCTTTGATCATAAACAGGTCAATATCGAGCTCAACCAAATCTACGGCGAACTGAAGAATTTTTTCTCGATTTATAACTCCACCATCTGTAAGTAAGAATCATAATAAAAAATGTCGGAAGATCAGTGTATGTCCAGATTGTTGAAGGGAAGGCATGCAACCTGCCCGTATCGTACAGACACAGACAAAATAATGGAACTCATTAACTGCAAATTGATTCGAAATCAATATAACTTTTTGTGAGGTAGTGGACTGGATTGTTAATCTAAAAATATTGCCTTAAATATCTGTCTATTGATGATTGTCATGAACGGTAGTTATTTCAAACGTATTTTTGTATGTAGTTGCTGAGCCTAACTCTTTTAATTAATTAAGTTTTCTTTTGTGCTGGTACGAAGTCGATATTAATATTTTTATGAATTAAAATACAGCTTAATAGATAAGTAGAAGTGCATATGTAGTTTAAGTTTAACATCGTTTCATTGTGCAATCGATTGATCGTAAATGATGCCACTTACCCTTTGGTATAAATAAACTACTTTTATAAAGTTTAATCTTCAGAGTAATTCGTGTTTCATATTAATGCGCAGAATTACAATTTATAAAGCAACTCCAATGTAAGAACAGAAAGTAAATGTGCAATTTTGACATGGATGTCATATCTGACATTGTCTCGTTTTTAAGTTAAGTTTCGATATTTCGTAATTCAGTCATCTAAAATTTAGTTTCAATGTAATTACAGCAGTAAAAAAAAAAGAGTAACCGCACGCTTCGTTAAACTATATGTCTTACCTTTTAGTCACACCAAATGAAAACCTAAAAAATTCGACTGGGGCTAGTCCTGCACTTCCCACCTGGTATTCCGTTATATCACGGCTAAAATTGCGCCGCTACGTGCTTACCCTATCCACCTACACCCTTTTTAAAAACATTCCTTTAAATATATCAGCATCCGCTAAATCTATTTTGCTCAAAATCTAATCAGATCTAATTTCCGCCCTGGCAAAGAAAATAGAAAAAAACGCATGATCGTACATACGTTGTTCCGTTCTCTAAATATTGAAGGAGAAACAATTTATTACACAGAGGGACATCACTTCGAAAATGAGTGCACACGATACCTAGTGTATCGTAATGTGAAACTGTGTTTAAATTTCGTACAAAGGTAGGCCTTGGAAAAAAATCAAGGAAAAATTACTGAAAATTTCAAATTTATAACTGTAAATAAATAAAATTTCCATTTTATCCAATTTTACCCTCCCAAAAGATTTAATTATTTAACAACTCTGCAGTGATGATAGTGCTATTAGTTTTAGCGATGGTATAACGAAAGATCTGCGGCTGTATTTTATTTCCTAGTACATATTTATTAACATTTACTTTTCACAACTTTCTACAGATAAAAATAATCAATTTTTTTTTTATCCACAGCCTTAATACTAGTAGCATATCCGAATGTTCAGCTACATGTGGTATGCTTGGGAAGAGGGAAAAAAACTACTATTGCATACAAACATACATTAACACAAGCAGTTCCAATATCGTAGATTTGTCATACTGTGAGCCAAAATTCGAGATAAATTTCTTCGAAGAATGTCGTGAAGGATGCTGGAACTATACTGACTGGTCTCCGGTAAGAATATATTATATATTTATAATATAAATTTAATTCACTGTTTGAGTCCGACACAATGAACACAAAACTTCGGTTTTGTTCACTCTTCGGAGCGGTGATTTTATTAATATGCCAAAAATATTTACAAATATGATGAAGTCGTTCGTCCACCGAACATTTCTCCAGTCAGCTATTCTGCGATTTTGTTGTCGCAATGTTGAACTGCATACTAAGCTTTTATGCGTTCGAACTCGGGTATTGAACTTCCTGCGATGTTTCCGCTGCAAAAGCTAACGTATGCACTTTTCGCTGAGGGTGCAATGTTCGGTGCCGACGTAACTCGCGCGGTGGTCTGAGAGACCGACAAAATACTTTTTTTTAACTGTTAATGTTGGGGGTCTAAAGTTCATGCTAGCTGCGGGACTTGTAAGTAAGTTAATTTCAGTGCCGTCATTGCGTTTGTGCGACAAGCGCGTGTTAGTGCATTTTTCACAAATTAGTCTGTGCGACCGACGCGGGTGTACGTGCAACTTTTCGCGTAAGTACTATTTTTTATAATTCTTGGAATATGGTGATATATACGTAAATCGTATTTTATTACTTTAGAGCCATAACATACAAAAATATGGATGAGAATCGTATCAGACTGATGTTGGAAGAAGATGATTCGGATTCTAACTACGATGGCGGAGATTCATGCGCCGAAGAGGATTTTTTTTTTGAATTAGAGAAGTCAAGATATGATTCTAAGGACGAATGGCGCTGAATCTGTAGCGTCGAGTCACAAAGACATTGGTAGATGCTTTTATTGTTCAGAAAAAAAAAAAAACCATAAGACTCGTTACAACTGCGCAAAATTTCAAACTCATTTCTGCTTAGAACATGCGACTATGGTGTGCTTAGACTGCTTCTATGGAAATGATGGCGATGAGTGATTATTTTATATTTTATTTTTTGAATTAAAAAGTTTATTTAAGTTGTTAAGAAAAAAATACTTGTTTTGTTACTCTTTGAAGTGCCTAAAAAAAAGCTCATAAATTGTACAGTCTGTGTAAAGAGGCTATTAGTTTGTGAATAAATAACTTTACTTTAATAACTTAGGTTTGTTTCATTTATTATTATCCTCTTCTGTGAGAAAGTCAAATTTTAATATAGACCTTCCTTGTAAAAAAAAACATGATAAAAGCCTCTGTACCTTCGGTTTGCGAGACCGTGCGCGGGTATAAATGTCACGAGATTTCGAGCGAGTATAGGAAGGTTAAATGCTTCACGCTTAAGTACCCAAATCGCTTAAGTGCCCGAAAATATTAAGGTTAGGTTAGGTAGATAGGTGTCCCAGGGACCCACTTAGGCTCATAAGTCATAGCCCATTGTAGAACCATTTGGAGTTGTTTATATATGAGTGGATTTTGTGTGGGGTATTTGACTAAGGTCACTATTATCATTGAAATGATAGTACCCAAGAAATCTTCTTCTGCTATGAGAGAGCGCTGGACAATGGCAGAGGAGATGTGTTGTACTTTCCTCCTCCTCCTCCTCATCCCTACAGCTTCTGCAAAAGTCATTGAAGAGAGCCCCTAGTCTTCTGGCGTGTTGTCCTAGTAGGCAGTGGCCTGTGATGACACCAATTATGGTGCGAGTTTGTATTCTGATGAGAGCAATAATCTCCCTTGACTTATGGTCGTCAATTTCAGGCCAAGTGGAGTGACACGTATGACCGCTTATCCACCTGGAGTTAATTTCTATAGTTATATTTTGTTTGATAATGAGTTTCACTGTACTGTTTGGTATACCCAAACCTTTGTTATGAGAAGGAATCTCTATGGTCGTACCAGATCGGGCAAGTTCGTCGGCTTTGCAATTACCAGGGATGTCAGTATGTCCAGGCACCCAACAAAGGTGAATGTTAAACTGCTCAGTCATCTCATTAAGAGACGATAGGCAGTTGAGGACCATCAGAGAGTTATTGGTGTCATTTGAAAGGGATTTTAAAGCTGCTTAGCTGTCGCTGAAGATACAAATATCCAATGTTCCACTTCAGCCATGTTAAAGCTTCCTTTATCACCATTATTTCCGCTTGGAAAACACTTCAGTGATCAGGGAGGCGGAACGCTTGGTTAATGTTAAGTTTGCGTGAGTGTATACCGCAGCCCACACCTTCATTGGTTTAAGAGCCGTCTGTATAGATGTGAATCTGTTTATTAACGAATGTAAGGAATCTATGCCAATTCTCCCGTGGGGGAATTGTGACTTTAAATGTTCTTTCAAATAAGTTGAACGGGAGAGTTCTATCAAATTTGTTTGGTAAATTGTGGAATCTGTGACCATAAGATAATTGGTTCCAAAACGAAGTTGCTTTCAGACTGGCTGCTGCGTTTACCGCAACTTGTTTGAGTAGGGAATCCAGAGGTGTGAGGTTCAAGATGATCTCTACCGCAGCAGAGGGGTATGATTTTAGGGCCCCCGTGATATAGAGACAAGCCATCCTTTGAACCCTGGTTATAATCTATCATCATCTCTATATATATAAAACTCTTCCCTGACTGACTGACAGATCAACGCCCAGCCCAAACCGTTAGAGCTAGAATCATGAAATTTGGACAGTAGTTTCCTTTTGTGGCGTAGACACCCACTAAGAAAGGATTTTTCGAAATTCGGCTCCGAAAGGGGAGGGGGTGTTTAAGTTTGTATAGAATCAAAAATTTAAATTGGAATTAAGAATTGAAATTTGGTAGGTAAATTCTACAATAAAAATAAAGAAAC
This sequence comes from Criorhina ranunculi, assembly GCA_951813785.1. NCBI lineage: Eukaryota > Metazoa > Arthropoda > Insecta > Diptera > Syrphidae > Criorhina > Criorhina ranunculi. Next base: position 59,435,809 of record OX638381.1, on the reverse strand, counting down.
ACTTGTTTCACCGTTTTTCAAAATTATATCCACGAGCAAAAATATGCGCAACCGTAGCCATCGGCACATTCGGTTCGCTATCGTGTGTTGTTTTTGTTTTGCCGAGATGCGCAAGGGTAGTTTTTTCATTTATTTTTCTTTGATCGTATTCTTACTTCTATGGATACATTACGTAGTTAATTTACAATGCATACACAGTTCGTATATAGCAATTCGACAGGGAACGGGTGTGTGTATGATTTGGTTGGATGGATCTTTAAGTATCTATGAGACTACCGAACCGATTTCAAGAATTCAATATTGAAAAGGTGACACTTTTTGCTACCTTTTATCTTTGAAAGCTCCGTAGGGACAGATGATTTCTAGCGACTTAGTATACACCTTAGTATGTATTTAATGCGTGCGAAGCAGCGGATGAACTGCTAGTCTATATATATAAAGCAGTAAGTCCTGACTGACTCATCATCGCCGAACCTAAACGGCTGACGCTAGAAAGTTGAAATTTGGACAGTAGTTTCCTTTTGTGGCGTAAAGAACCACTATGGAAGCATTTTTTTTTTTTTTTGAATTTTTACTTCAAAGGGGAGATACAAGGTGTTCCAGTTTGTATGGAAAACAAATTTAAATTGGAATTAAGAATTTAAATTTGGAAGGTACATTTTAAACAAGAAATACGGTGTTTCACCGTTTTTTGAAATTATGTCTAGGGGCTAAGATACAGGGTGTTAAAGTTTGCAAATAAAAGATAAGTCCTGGGCTGACTAACTCATCATCGCCAGACCTTAACGGCTAATGCTAGAATCTTGAAACTTGGGCAGTAGTTTGTTTTTGTAACGTAGACAACCCCTGGAACCCCTTATGGAATTTTAGCTCCAAACAGGGAAATATAGGGTGTTCAAGTTTGTATGGAGAAAAAATGTAAATTTAAATAAATCATCATATCAATATCATCATCATCATCATCATCATCATCAATCATCAATATCATCATCATATTCTCATATCATATCATCATCATCATCATCATCACTAGGGCAACCGGAAATATGCTCTTAAAAATCCGTTTATAGCGCTATAAATATGCTCTAAAAAAGACGTTATATGCTCTTAAAATATGCTCTAAAAACTATTGAAAACTGGAAAAATCACGAAAGATTAAACAAAAAATATGATTTTTAAATACTTTTTGTTTGAGGAAACAAACACAGCTTAATAAGAAATAACTTAAATATATAAAAATTCTTCTTGAATTATAATTAATTTAAATTTTTGTTGCAATAAATGCAAATCATTTTACTTATATTGTCAAAAAGAAAACTTTGCCTATTTGCTCTAAAGACATTTTTGTACATAGAAAAACTTCTTTCTACTTCAACGGATGTAATAGGCGCAAATTTAAATGCCATTATCTCAGAGACTGTGTAGTCATTCACTGTTGAATTTTGTCCGGACAGACAACTAGAAATTTCTTTCAAAGTTTTAAAAACATTTTTTTTTTCCCAAACATTTGACATTTTGGTCTTTATTTTTCTCCCTATTTCGCAGTCAATAGAGCTAACTTTAATTTCTGCATCGTTGACTATGTCGATATATGCGGCAAGTTCTAGACCATTCGTTTCCAATTTCTTAATTGATGTAGAAAAAAGCCGTAGTCTGCTGCCAAAAACACCAAGTCAGTTTTTAAATTACCTCGTTTTAGTAATTCTTTGGCAGGTTTGACAGCAGCAGAATCCTCGTCATCTAATGAATGAAAAATGTTTAAAATTTTTTCATAATTTTCTGCATAGTATGAATTTGCTTCTATCCATGTTCCCCAACGAGTTGTAATTGGTTGCGGAGGAAGTGATAGATCTGGTTCAACTTCCTTAAAAGTTCTTACTCTTGAAGGAGGTTTCAAAAATACTTTTTTTTTTTAATAGAATTAGAATTAGAATTTATAAAGCAGAAATAACATTATTTAACAGAATCAATTTAAAATTAATAAAGTAGCTGCAATCTATAGTTCTTAGGGAACTAGAGGCGAAAGCAGCAATACTAACATAACAATATAACAATAAAAAATACAGTATGGAATGAAATGAAATGGGGTCATAGCAGGATTAAGTACACATTTTTTAAATAAGAAAAGAATAAAACAATTATACAGTTACACCTAATAAATCAAAAACATCTTTGTAGTTAAGGTCTAAAAGCCATAATTTTACTTTTTTGAGGAAAGTGGATTCATTTCTTAAACTCCTTATGTGATAGGGTAGTTTATTAAAAAGTCTCGGAGCAGATGACGTGAAAAAAATTAAAGAAAATTTGCAGATTGTGATGAGGTACTAAAACAAGATTCTGATTATTTATTCTGAGATGATGGTTAGAAGAAAACCTATTTGAAAGATAGCCTGATCTCGCGAAGAATAACTTTAAAACTTTATAACAATAAAGATGTTTCAAAGGTAGTACTTTGAGTCTTCTGAAGAGCATTAAACTATTAGTATGACGAGTTTTATTAGAATTGTGTACACCTTGTTGTAATACGTATCACCCCAGGAAACTATGCCATACTCAAGCTTAGAATGAACTAAGCCATAATAAATACACTTAAGAAGATCCCGTGAGCAATATTATTTTAAAAGGTAAATCTGCCTGGTGGCAGCCATAAGATACTTCTTAAGTGGAATGCGCCGACCAGCTCATCTTCCAATCCAGCAGAACACCAAGATACTAAAAGGACTTAACACTCTCAATATTGAAACACATGTCAGAGCACGAACGTGACTCAAAAAATGTCTGCGATTCCACTTCCGAGAAGCAAATATCCTTGCAATGTTTAAATTTGTTGCAGTTTGCACAATGAAAAAAGAATGATCCGAAGTCGTTTTCCTTGCCACTTGGACTAAAAAACATAATCTTAATTTTATCGCTTATAACCATTTTATGCATTTTAAACCAATGGCTTAAGACTTCCAGGTCATGATTAATATCTGCGGAAAGGGGAGAGTCACTATGAAAAGCACATGCCATGTCATCAGCGAATGCAATAACTTTGCTACGATATTTTTGGAAAAGCAGCGAATTAATAAAAACTAAAAAAAAGTATAGGACTAAGCACAGAACCCTGAGGAACTCCTATAGCGATAAGACTGCTAGAGCTTAGATGACCATTAACTTTAACCCTTTGCACTCTATTGGATAAGTAAGAACAGAACCAGGTATACATTACACCTCTAAAGCCACATTTGTATAATTTATTCAAAAGTAGTTTATGATCGACGGTATCAAAAGCTTTGGTTATGTCGATGAAGAGAGCCGCAGTAAAATTTCTGTTATTAAAATCGTTATAAATATTTGAACCAAAATTCCGGAGGGCTCCCTCCGTCGAAAAGCCGGAGCGAAAACCAAATTGACCCTCATTAAAAAACTTAACCATTCTATTTTTAACAGCTTTTTCGAAAACTTTTGAAAATCCTGGAAGTAAGGAAATAGGCCTATAATTATTAATTGAAGTTTTATCACCTTTTTTAAAAAAAGAGGTATCGCTTCGGCTTGTTTTAAATCGGCTGGAAAAACACCCTTGAGAATGCTTATGTTATAGATATAAGCTAAGATGTCACATATGTTCAAAGCTATTTTCTTGACAAAATTATTTGAAAAACACTCAGTTGTTGCGGAGTTCGAATTCTTGAGAGATATAATAATTTTGTACAACTCAAAAGACGTGATGGAATCATAAAAAAAGCTTTGAGAGGATGATGAGGATCAGCTAAACACTCACAATTACACGGACCAGAACAACTATCAGACACTACTTTAGTACCAACAGAGGCAAAAAAATCATTAAAAGTATCGGCTAAGACCTTGGAATTGGAAATGATAGCATCATTATCTTTCAACCTTTCGATTTGTACGATTTGAGATGATATGTTTTGTATTTCTTTGACTAATTTCCATTCTTTTTTAGAGTCACCTTTGATCTCACTAAACTTGTTTAAATAAAAATTGTTTTTACATAACATTACTTCTTTGGAGATATCTTTACATAATTGTTTGTAAGCTGCAGTGATACCAGCATTATTTGGATGTTTAACCTTTTTCCTATAAAGCTTATTCTTATCTTTAATTTTGTTTAGTAAATCGAAAGATATCCAGGGTTTTAACTTTTTAAATTTAGATTCTTTTTTCTTGACTGTTCTCGAACATTGCTGGACATACTTATTCAAAGTTTCGATAAAACTGGAGTACGCTCTGGAAGGATCATTTTCATTTCGTGTGATATCCCAGCTTTCAAAACGCAGAAGATTATTGAGCGCCACGTAATCAGTTTTAACGAAGGAAAAGTAGGAAGGCATTGATATCGCCCAACAAAATAATATCATTAGAAGACTCACTTGATAACAAGTTTTCTATTTTTCATAAAACACGTTATTAGAAAGAGATAACTCAATAAATCTATAAATACATAATAAAGCTAACTTTTCGTTATTGACCTTAATTTTTAAAGCATCACAACTACGCAAATTCAAACAGGAAGCTTCAACATCAATCTCATTTTTAAAAAAAATAACTCTTAATAAAAGCAGCAACACCGCCGGCTGCATAATCATTATTACAGCATGGTATAAATTCATACCCTTCAATCGCAAAAAGCGACTTTTCTTCATCGTAAATCCACGTTTCTGACAGAAAAATAAAATCAGGCTTATTCACAAAAGCATTTAGATGCACAAGGAAATTATCAAAATTAGTACGCATACTTCTTATGTTTTGGTGGATAATCAGAAAATTCGGCAAGTATTTTTGGTTAAAAACGAGATCATGAGATACAACGTCAACACAGTTGATAGAGGGAACACTCAACAAATTTATTTGAGGATCTTGCATATTAATTTAATGATAAAAGGTCTTCAATAGACTTAATAACAATATAGTTATCATTATCCCTCTTGCGTATTAGTACTTTCCCGTTTTTAACCCAAACATACTTGTACATTTTCTCTTTCCTAGCTTTTTCTGCAGCATTGAAGAGATAACTTGTCGCACCATTTAAAAAATCGTTGATATATATTTTAGAAGGCTTATCACAACCAAACGTTTTAGAAGTTAAATTATTTTTTGCACTACCTTTTTTTTTTCATTATTAACTCTTTCTTTAACTTAGAAATAAATTTAACTACTAAAATATTAGATTTACTAGTATCCGCATTGTTGGATTTCTTCACTTTTTTTACGTTACAGTTGTCAATAGCCGTGTTTTTTTGATAATTATACTCACTTCAGTCAAAAAAACGATCTATATTCACTTCATCCCCAGTAGCAGCCGCATCAACCAATTGGTTTGCGGCTCGATTTCTTTTTCTTCGTTTGACAGTTTGCAAATGTCAAACCGAGGAAAAGCAACAAATACGATCGGCTAAAGGCTAATTTATGAGATTTTTCGCGCTCTGGTGGTCAACTTATGTAGTTCTATCCACACTTGCTGCTACTGGGAAATTTATCTCCACTTGGTGTGTTGTTATTGCTTTGTGTGTAAAATCTTACTGCGCTGGGTATACAGCTATCAAAAAACACGCCTAATATCAGCTTCAGATATATCTGCGCAGACACCTTTTGAAAAAATTCGCAGAGCACAATTGAGAGCATTGTTTACGTTTGGTACACCCACTATTTCAACAATTTTTTCTCTTCTATTTTGCTGTAGGAAATTCACTTCTCTTCGAAGATCACTCACTGTTTTCAAGAGATTGTTTTTTTCTTCTTGTAAAGCTCTTATCAAGGAGAATGCATACGCTTTTTCGGATCTTAGAGCAACAATTTCATTGTACACTGTCTCTTATGTTATCACTTGATTGTTATGAGTAGAAGGCTGTTGAAGTTGTTGTTGCTGCCGCTGATTAAAAATCGGTTCTTGAAGTTCCTGGTGTTGATGTTGTTGTTGCTTCTGCTGTTGATTAACGTGTTGATGTTGTAGTTGCGACTGGTTCCGTTCTTCATTAGATTCAGTTGGGAGCGGCGACACTAGCAGCGAGACATCCATTTCTTGTTGAGGTGGTCGCTCACCTTGCTCTCTCACATGGGGGGGGGAGAGCAAAAGGAGCCCCTACGTGCAGCATTACAACTCTTGCAACGAAATTTTTTGTTCGATTTTTGTCTGCCGGTTGAATATTTACACACTTGCAATGAAAAAATTCACTGCACTCCACACATTTAATCTTTGGCTGATTACGTTCAACCTTCACTTTACAAATACAAGGCATTTTTAATTGTTTTATTCGAATTACTAAAGAAAAAAAGGAAACTATTCACGAATAGATCACAGTACGTGTTGACCCCACGACACCACCTACTAGAGTGGTGGTGGTTTTATACTGGCAATAAGAAGATCGACCTTAGGAAAATGTCCTCTTATGGTTTCGCAAACTCTATGAAGTCCATGTGCTAGACACGTCACATGAGTTATTTTTGTGTAAAATACTTGAATTGCTCCAGCTGCCTTAACCATATGTATATGGAGCAGCATCCGACAAAAACAGCAGTATGGAGTCTTTTTCGAACTGGTCACCCAACATCTTTACCGAGTCATCGAAGAGCCTGGCTATTGTTGAATGGTTTGCTTTATCCATTAAAGCAGTATTAATTAAGAACTTCTCCTTTGCAACTGAGTCGTCAGGATCTAAAATGCCAATTATTACGTTGGCAATATACCTGTTTGTAAATAAGAGAGGAAGAAGGAAAACAATGATTCATTTTGTTTATATTTTTTCCTGGACCACTAAAATTAAATTCAAATTTGAACGTTTGAACATACCTGTTTGCTGAATCCGTTGTTTCGTCTATAGCAACCCACAACTTCCGGTTTTGCACTTTTGCCTTTATTTTTGCCATGGTTTCGTATATTTTTCCAAAAACGATTTCGAGTTTTCATTGCGAATTTTATGCAATGGAATATCCGCTGCAATGAATGCACAACATAAATCCTCTGCAAATGCATCATTTTGGTTTTGGTTATTCGATGATGATTGCCCGAGAAATTGTTGCGTTTTTCGGTCTTTTCTCTGCAAAAGTTCCAAATGCCTGGTTGTTTTCAAATGTTGTTTGACGGTGAATATTTTTTCAGCACAAACCGTTTTATTGCAAATTTTGCACAACAGAGTTGTTCTATCTGTTTTGAAGCTGGGATATTCGGCTACGATTTTATTTAACCGATCATTGGTTTTTGCTTTAATTTTTGGCATTTTCTAAAATGAAGAAAATTATATAAATAGTAAAAACTAGGATACAGCTAATTTGTTCCTTTTAAGTTTTTACGTACCCGAATATTTTACCCTCAAATTAAGGATTTCTATTAAACCAAACTGTGTTTATTTTCTGTCTTTTCTTTTTTTCACAAGTTTAACTTTTCACAACCACCTTCTTAGATCCACTGTCCGCCTTGGAGATGAGAAGTATTGTTTTCGGTGTCGGCTGAGTTACGTATGGATGAAATTAAAGCCGGCTCCTTATTCTCAATTGTATTCTTAATTTTGTCATCTCTGGTTTATATAGGTACATATATTTGTGGAAAACAAAGGGTGATTAAAGGGATCTTGACAGAACAGGAGACAGGATGTAATAAAAAAGGGATCTTTGAGATACTATAAACCGATTGATACAATAAAAGGGTAATTAAGGAAAGGATCTTTGTGAATTACAAAGAAGTGATTGAATTGCGTTGCGGCTCCATTTGCTGCGTAGTATTCACACATGCTCAGATGTCTAGGAAATTACAACAAAAATTATATAACTTGTCATATGCAGATGGTAAAAGGGTTTACTCGTGCGTATATAGGCAACCACATAGTAAACAAATTGTACCTGCTGGTGCGCAGCTGTTCTGTGCAGTTCCGCAAATATCCATTTTTTTTCACACAAACAGTTGATAAAAAAAGGACAAATAAGCAAAAATATTGACAAAATTCTAAAATTTGCTAAAATATGTCCTAAAAATGCAAAAATATGCCGAAATATGCTCTTAAAAGTGAAATATGCAAAAATATGCATTTATACCCAAAATATGCACAAATATGCCCTAACGAATAGGGCTCAAAATGCTTAGTTTTGTATAAAACGTATTTCTGTGTAATTCAATTTCCAATACCACCTCCCAAAAAAAACATGCTTTTGCATGTTTCCGGTTGCCCTAATCATCACCATCATCAATATATCATATCAATATCATCAATACATATAATAAAACAGTAGAACCCGGTGTGTCTGTACATTGAAAAAAAAGTAATAAAATAGAAAGCGGGTGACTAAAGAAGAGTAGTAGAATACAAATTAGCGATTTTTAGAATTCTTTTCTGTCTGTCTGTCTGTCCGTTTTTTGTTCGCGCACATCTCCGAAACTACTGAACGGATTTAAATGTAGATAGAAATGTAGGTAGACAGAACGTGATTTGGAGCAGCATATAGGTTTTGTTTTATTAAAATCGGATGTCGGAAAAGGAAGTTATCGTCATTTACAGATTTTTGTAATTAACTTTTGTGTGTTAGAAAAGTAAAAAGTTAAGGGTTAAAGGCCTATAGACGTCACGAACGATTGTTTTAAAGAAAATAATCAGAAAACTTTGGTTAAAATTATAGAGCGTATAATAAAATTCTACAATAAAAATAAAGAAATACGCGTTTCACCGTTTTTCAAAATTATAAATACGGGCCAAGATACAGACTGTTAAAGTTAGCAGATTTATAGTGTGAGCAACTGTAACCAATGGCACATCTCTTCGTGATCGTGCGATGTTTTTGTTTTGTCGAGTTGCGCAAGGGTAGTTTTTTCATTTATTTTTCTTTGGTCGATTCTTGCTTCTGGGATATATTACGCAGTTTATTTACAATGCATTCGCAGTTGGGAGTACTTCTCGGCCGATTTCAAACATATTGGAATGGTGACACTTTTTGCTACTTTTTAGCTCTGAAAGTTCCATAGGGTATGTTTTTAACGCGTGCAAAGCTTTTGTTTTTGTTTTAAATGTTTGCCCGTGCATGGTTTTTCTATGCATTTCTAAGTAAATTTGTACCGATAAGTCCCTTTATAGCTGTCTAGCGTGGTGCTCAACCAATTAATTAAACACAACGTGTAATAACTAAATAATATTATCTTTATTAAAACTATTAATACGGTACATCTGTTCTGGACGACAGTAGTTTGCAGAGTGCGTGTAAACCATCGTCATTTTGAATGGTTTCGTTTCTGTCATGGAAACGAGTGCGCCACATGTCTGATAATTCGTTCTCGATCTGACCGCTAGTCATCGAGTGTCGCCACATCACTCCCCCCCAAGTGACGAAATTACGAATGCTCTGTGTTAAATGTCACTCTTTTTTTGTTTGAATATGTTTTGACATTTGGAGACGTAAATAATCTGCTGCTGGCATCGTCAAATTCTGCTTCCAGATAGGCTGGCTTTAATCTATCAACTGAGATATTCTGTTCTCGACCTTCTATTTGGATTTTGTATAACCTGTCGTTTATGCTTTGAAGAATTTGATTTGGTCCAGTATACGGCTGTTCTAATGGTTTTTTAACCGCATCACAGCGAAGAAAAACGTGTGTACATCTCTGGAGATTTTGATAAACAAATGGCTTGGTTCTGGTGTGATGTGCTGTCGGTATCGGTCTCAATTGTCGCATAGCTTCGCGATGATTCTCGATGAATTGCTGGGGATTAGGCAGAAAATTATCTGTGATGAAAAACTCACCGAGGATCCTGAGGCTCGTCCCGTAAAGCATGTCCGCTGCCGATGCTATAATGTCATCTTTGAACGCCGTACGTAGTCCTAGCAGCGCCGATGGTAGTGAATCGATCCAACTTTTCCCTTCGTGGCACATAAGTGCAGCTTTCAAAGTTCTGTGCCAACGCTCGATAATCCCGTTTGAAGCCGGATGGTAAGGCGATGTCCGTATCCTTGATGTTCCACACATGTTCGTTAAGGCCTTGAACAATGCTGACTCAAATTGTGCGCCTTGGTCGGTGGTGAGTGACTTCGGGGATCCAAATCTTGCTATCCAGTGGGTAAAGAATGCTGTTGCTACTGTGTCTGCGCACATATCTTAAAGCGGAATTGCTTCTGGCCACCTGGTGAATCGGTCTATCATCGTCAGACAGTAGCGGTATCCTTGACACAGAGGAAGGATTATGAGGTCGATGTGTACGTGGTCAAATCGATCATCGGGAACGCTTATTGTTTCGGGGTGTAGTTTATTGTGCTGGTGAACCTTGGAACGTTGGCATTGTGTGCATGTGCGTGACCACTCCAGTGCGTCTTTTTTTATGCTGGGCAAAACATATTTTTGTCGAAGCTGTCGGCTGGTTGCTCTTCCCCCTGGATGTGCTAGACTGTGGACGGAATCGAAGGCTTTCCTACGTAGGGTGGAGGGTACACACGGTCGAATTGTGCCGTTGGAAATGTCGCAATAGATTTGGCAGCCTGGTTCGATGGTGAGCTGTTGGAGTTTGAACGATGATTGCATAGTGTTGTTTAGAATTATTTGAAGTTCAGTGTCCTGTATTTGAGATGATTTGAGTTCTTGTAGATCTAGTTTATACGGCATGGTTATGGCGTTGATACGTGACAAAGCATCTGCAACGGTGTTGTTCTCGCCTGAAAGGTAGACTATGTCCGTGGTGAACTGGGATATGTAGTCCAGTTGTCTCAAACGTCGCTGTGGTGCTTTATCTGATCGTTGTTGGAAAGCGTATATCAGGGGCTTATGATCTGTTTGGATCACGAAATGCCGGCCGTCCAGCAAGTGTTTGAAGAATCGTATCGCCAGATAAATTGCCAGCAGCTCTCGGTCATAGGTACTGTATCGAGTTTCCGTCGGTGACAACTTGCGAGAGAAGAGACCGATTGGATGAAGGTTATTATTTTTCGCCTGTTCTAACTTAGCTCCGACTGCAGTGTCCGATACGTCTGTTGTTAAGACCATTGAAGCCTCTGGATCTATGTGCGATAGCATAATCGCGTTGCTGATGCTGTTTTTGCAACTTATGAATGCATCCTCTGTTGGTATAGTCCAAGGTACCGGCCGGCGATCGTTCTTTTTGCTGTCTTTTAATAAATCGTTAAGTGGTGATTGTATGTGTGCACAGTTTGGAATGTAACGCCTGTAGTAATTAACGATTCCCAAAAAACGGCGTAACTCTGATAGGTTGGACGGTTTAGAGTATTTTAAAATAGCTTGAACTCTGTCTTTTGGCGGTTTGCTGCCTGCTTGGTTTATCGTATGCCCAAGATAGGTGACCTCAGGCTTTCCAAAGACGCATTTGTTTTTGTTAACTGTGAGACCGTGATCCTGGAGACGTTGTAGAACTTGAGCTATGTGTTTACGATGTTCTTCTTCTGAGTGAGAAAATATGAAAATATCATCAATATAGCAAAATACAAAGTCAAGTCCACGCAGAACCTTGTCCATGTGTCTTTGGAAAGTTTGGGTGGCGTTTTTGAGGCCAAACGGCATGACGATGAACTCAAACAACCCGAATGGTGTGGTAACTGCAGTTTTTTGGATGTCTTCACATAGGAATTTGGTAATAAGCTTTATCCAGATCTAAGATTGAAAAAAAACTTTTGTTGTGTAGTGGCTCCGTGAAGTCCATTATGTGGGAAATCGGATATCGATCTGGTTGGGTCTGAGCATTAAGACGACGGTAGTCTCGACAGCATCTCCAACCTCCTGACTTTTTAGGAACAAGATGGATGGGGCTGGCCCAAGGACTGCTTGATGTTCGACAAATGCCTTTTTTTACTGGGTCTTGAAAATGTGCTTTGGCCAGTTTAAGTTTCGCGCCTGCGAGTCGGCGCGGTCGTTCGGCAGTAGGTTGACCTGTTGTCACGATGCAGTGGTGCACAGCACTTGTTTTGGACGTGTTACCAGTTGTGTTGTTGGTGGCATTCTCCAAGTCGAATTCCCTGATTATGTCAGTGTAGGGGTGTAATTCACTGACAATTGAAAGTCCGAAAACGTCAACTGTACTGATCTTACCAGGAATTGCAAGCGTTGTAGTTGCGTCGATGACCCGTCTTGACTTTAGGTCTATAATTAAACCATAATGTGCCAAGAGATCGGCACCAATTATTGCGGTCTTTACGTCGGCGATGACAAATGGCCATCTTATTGCGCGTCGCAAACCCAAATTGAGTGTTAATATCTTCTCTCCGTAGGTGTAGATAGGAGTGTTATTGACTGCGTATAGAGTTGGTTCCCTCGAAGTGCATTTGAAATTGGAAGGACGGGGTATGACTGAAATTGTAGAGCTAGAATCAACCAGGAATCTTTGATGATTATTTTTGTCGTATACGTGAAGACGGTATTCCTGACTACTGCTGTCTCCCGTCTCAGAAGACAACAGCGTATTTAGTTTAAATTACGTTTTGGATAGCTGCATGGTTGTTGGCATTTCCTAGCCTCGTCGCCAAACTAACTGTGGTATCTACACACGGTTGCTGGCCGTTGAGGTGATGTCCTCCTAGGGGGTGAGCAGTCCCTGGTGCCATGGGGCCTGGAGTACGAGCGTTGTCTGCTGTACGTATTGGGTCTTGCCGATAATTTCTGCATCAACGTAGTCAGGTTGGACAGAGCCTGTTCGATGGTGTCCAGACGTTGGTAGATGTCGTTTGAAGGAGTTTCTGCTTGAGCCGCTGTGGAACAAATTGCTGGACCTGATGTGTTCTCGATGATTCTGTCAGCAATCTCAGCTAGTGCGTTGAGAGGGATTCCGTAGTTAGCTGATAATATGGCGCGAACATGATTAGGCATGCGAGTCATCCAGAGTGTTGTGAGCATTTCGTCTGGAACTTTTTCAGCCGCTAATTTCAGCATTTCCCTGAGTAGACTGGAAGGTCGCCTATCTCCCAACTCTAAACCCGTCATGAGTTTGTTTAACTGTTGCTCCTTCGACTCTGAAAAACGAGCAATTAATTGCAACTTGAAGGTGTTATACTTAGCTGTAGCTGGAGGCGCTTGCACCAAGTCGGACACTTCGTTGAGGATTTCTGGTTCCAACGATGCGATCACGGCATTGAATTTGCAGTTGTCCGAGATTATGCGGTTGTTGTAAAATTGCGCCTCCACTTGTACGAACCACAGCGATGGATTTGTTTTCCAGAATGCTGGTATCCTCAAGTTTCGTATGGCGGCAATTTCCTGTATTTCGGCGGTATTGGTTTCACTTAGCTTGGAAACCGATGCTCCAGCTGGACTTGTTGGGGCCTGGTCGACCATTTTGGTGTGTTAATGCGACGTATTTTCGTGTATTCAATTGCGAATTAAAATTTGGTAATTGTCGTGAAACAGAAGTGTTGGGGTCACCAATTATAGCTGTCTAGCGTGGTGCTCAACCAATTAATTAAACACAACGTGTAACAACTAAATAATATTATCTTTATTAAAACTATTAATACGGTACATCTGTTCTGGACGACAGTAGTTTGCAGAGTGCGTGTAAACCATCGTCGTTTTGAATGGTTTCGTTTCTGTCATGGAAACGAGTGCGCCACATGTCTGATAATTCGTTCTCGATCTGACCGCTAGTCATCGAGTGTCGCCACACCTTAATCAGTTTAGCGCCCTCTATTTGTCAGTTTTATTTCTCTAATTTTCTCGGATTAAACTCTTGTAAGTACTTCATTCCAAAAGTAAAAATTTTCATCGCAGCAAACTTCGTTGCATTCTGCATGCCAAAAAATTACATATTCGCTCCGCCTCTTTTTGGTTTAAGAACACAAAACACAATTTTTAAAATCTGTCATGCATTCCAATTCTAACTGAATTCGGATAGCTACCTCACCCGCTAAAGTGCCCAAAACAGATGAAAATATTTACGCGGCAGTAATCCAAAGTTGTATACCGTAGGTCCACACCGGCTTTAGCACTTGCTTGTATAGAAGCAGTTTGTTCTCGATACTGAGCTGGGAATGTGCTCCGAGCAACTAGTATATTTCTTTATATTTGATTTCGAGTTCTTTACGTTTCATTTTCACGTACGAATTCTACTTCAGCTTTGCGTCGTGTGTCATTTTCAGGTATTTGGCTTCGTTTGCAGAAGGTATTCGAGTCGAATTTAGAAAAATTGGCAAGTCATTAGTTTTCTTGTATGTGAGAATCACGTGAACAAATTTAGTTTCTTTGAGGGCGATCCGCCAGTCTCTCCATTCATTACTTTATTCAGTGCGCTTTGCAGTTTTGCAGTCGATTCTTCTATTGTTTTACCTTTTGCTAGGATAGCGGTGTCATCGGCAAACGTAACAAGGATAGTGTCATCTTCTTTCGGTATATCACGAGTATATCACAGATAGAGAGAGGCCCAAGAACACTTCCTTGCTGTACGCCGGCCGAAATTTCTTTAAGCTCCAAGTATTCGTTTCCATGTCTTACACGGAAGAGTCTTTTCCTGAGATACGATTCTAGAATATCGTATAGGTATACGGGGAGAACTTGTCGTAATTTGCATTTAAGGCTATCATATCACGCCTTATCAAAGGCTTGTGAACAGTAGCGAATATGTTATTTTTTGGCATGCAGAAATGCAATGAAGTTTGCTGCGATGAACATTTCTACGTTTGGAATGAAGTATTTATACGAGTTTAATCCGAGCAAATTAGGGAAATAAAACTGACAAATAGAGGGTACTAAACCGATTAAGACACGTATGCAAAGAGTGCTTATCGGTGAGCGATTTGGGTACTTAAGCGTGAAGTACTTAACCAGGTTTTACTGTATAATCCTTTTCAGGAATTCTCAGAGTTCGTCTTTTTATTTGAGGATAGCAAAGTTTCCTTTGTCTTAACCCTTGAAATAACTTCTTTTGGGGTATTCAGAAATTTCTATGATAACTATTTAAATTATTTTGATAAATAAAGAAAACCATTTCAAAGACGAAATATTTATTTAAATCATATCCTAGTAGAAAAAATAATAATAACACTGGTCTGCGAATTTTTAAATAGTTCTACTGGAGTGTTAACATTCGTGATAGTAGTCATGAATGAATTTAGTGGTGG
The DNA here is from genome assembly GCA_951813785.1 of Criorhina ranunculi. Taxonomy (NCBI): domain Eukaryota; kingdom Metazoa; phylum Arthropoda; class Insecta; order Diptera; family Syrphidae; genus Criorhina; species Criorhina ranunculi. Next base: position 59,420,779 of record OX638381.1, on the reverse strand, counting down.
CGATGGTGTAGTGGATACTGTATTTGTACTGTGCAAGTTCGAGTCGGGAAACAGCAACAGTCACTAAAAATAAGAAGAGAAACGAACGAAATCTGAGTTTTCCAAACCACAACACCAAAAGGGTTTCTGACAATGACCTGGAACTAGTGTGAGTGATTTAGAAATTTCCTTAAAAAAAAAAAAAAAAAAACAAGTCCAGAATGTGATACAGTAAAACCCGGTTAAGTGCTTCACGCTTAAGTACCCAAGCCGCTTAAGTGCCCGAAAATATTAGGTTCATGTATTTTCTATGCATTTCTGAGTAAATTTACACCGATAAGTACTCTTTGCCTAAGTGCCTCAATCGGTTTAGAACCCTCTATTTGTCAGAGTTATTTTCCTTATTTGCTCGAATTAAACTCGTGTAAGTACCTCATTCCAAACAAAATATTTTCATCACAGGGACTTCGTTGCATTTCTGCATGCCAAAACATGACATATTCACTCCGTCTCTTGTTGGTTAAGAAACACAAAAACACAATTCTTAGTCATGCATTCTAATTCCAATTGAATTCGGATATCTGCTTCATAGGGGTGTTTAAGCAGGTTCGGATAGCTACCTCACCCGCTTAAGTACCCAAAACAGGTGGAAATATTCACGAGGCAGTTATCCGGGTTTTACTGTATAAGTAAAACCATATTCATATAAGATATATACATCACGCCACATTCATCAAATTCAAATAACACAGTGTTTGAATGGAAAATAGGTACAAACTACAGATTAAATGAAATAAAGCTATCTATTTCATTTATTTTAAATAATTAAAACTAAATTAAAACACAAATAAATTCAACATGTTGGTAATCAACAATATCGCTTTTTTTATTGTTGCAACCGCTTCGTTTCGTTTCGTTGGTTTCCGTTTATGAACTTTACTCTCCATTTTCTACAGAGAAATAATCAACTCATTTTCTCTTCATGTTCCCCACTCTCGTCGTAAATCATCATCTACATGCCTTCCTTGGTATAATCGCAGGCTTCGTTCTCTGAAACAAGCTATGGGCTGTTTTCCTTCGCACTAGATCCGCCTCCGACTATTCCAACTATCTTGAGACTTATCTTCATTTCACCGAGCTTTACAATTCCCTCTACCAGCGCCACTTAAACAATGCGCAAGCCAACCTTATAAAAGACCCCAAGTCCTTTTTCCAATTCGTCAATTACAAATGAAATTCCGATGGTTACCTTCCCTCCCTTTCCTTCAACAGCATATCTTCAACCGATCCACTTACTATTGCCAACTTTTTTGTATCCTTTTTTAAATAATCTTTCACCAACGATTCCTTCGTACCGGACCCCTCTTATTTCAATTACCTGCTAAATTTTCGACTGGCCCACTTCTCTCTCACACCTTCGACCCGTCTGTTATCGAACATAAGTTACACCAACGTAATGACGAGTTTATACCCGGCCCAGATGGCCTCCCCGCCATATTTCTCAAAAAATTTTCTTCAGTTCTTTCCCCTGCTCCTATCCCTTTCACAAGGAGAATTTCCCCAAATTTGGAAAACGTCATTCATAACCCCAATCCACAAAAAAGGGCCAAAGAAATAACCAATTATCGCCCCATTGCTAAACTCTTCCATATACCCAAACTATTTGAAAACCTCCTGTATGAAGCTCTAAGCTTCCAGTGCAAATCTTTTATTTCCCCTAGACAACATGGTTTCCTGAAAGGTAGGTCAACTACCACAAACCTAGTCGAATTTATATCCTTTGCCCTCTCTGCAATCGAAAATGGTAACGAAGTCGACGTCATTGCTACCAAATTTAGCAAGGCTTTTGATAAAATCTCCCATCAATTAATACTTTTCAAGCTGTCTGCCATCGGCTTCGAACCCATACTGTTGAAATGGATATCTTCTTACCTGGAAAACCGTTTCTACAGTGTTCGGTTCAGGTCCACCCACTCTGCTCCCTTCTTAGCAACCTCTGGTGTTCCACAAGGCAGCCATCTTGGTCTCCCTTTATGCCATCGATACCAAATTTTTTAAAATCATTTCCTCACCCCAAGACTCCATTCTTCTTCAACAAGACCTCGACAGTTTTTCATTCTGGTGCCTCGAAAATTGCGTGGAACTTAACATACCCAAATGCCAATCCATCACCTTTTCACATAAGCGTCACCAATCCCCTCCCCGACTCTACCTCTTGCACAATCAACCTGTCTCCCCTGTTCAGTCACTTCGCGACCTCGGCATTTTGTGTGACAGGGAACTCAATTTCCGGTCACACATGGACGAGATAATCCTTAAAGCCAACTCTTTACTTGGTTTTGTAAAACGATGGTCCAAAGAATTCACCAACCCTTATGTGACCAGGTCCCTCTACATTACATTTGTCCGCCCCATCCTAGAGTATGCCAGTCAAGTATGGTCCCCACATCATCGTATTCATATTTTGAGAATCGAGAGTATTCAGCGCCGTTTTCTTCGAAACGCTCTTCGAGGTCTGCCCTGGAACGATCCTCTTATCTTACCTCCCTATCAAAACCGTCTCAACCTCATTAACATAAATACCCTTGAGGAACGCAGAGATGCAGCCGACATTTTCTTTATTCATCGACTGCTCTCAGAGCACGTTGAAAGCGCTTCCCTTCACAACTCTATTTTCCTCAACACTAACCCTCGCAATCTACGAACGCCTCGTCTCTTCTGTTTACCGACCCACCACAGCTCTTATGGCTCGAACGAACCAATCTGCCGTATGCTCCGAAAGATAAACTCTGCCCTTACCATCTTCGACTTCAACCGCTCTACGCCTTCCCTTAAATTCGACCTCCTTTACCGCCCCAACTAATCTTAGTTTTTAAGTTTATATTTAAGTTAGTCTTAAGTTTGTTTTAGCTTGTATTAAGCCTAATAAATGGGATCTCGTTCCCACCAAAATTAAATTTACCTGTTTCATGTCTATGGATCACCTAACAATAGTCTGCCATCATACTGGCGTCTCAACAGAGAAATTGATATTGAGATTTTATTTACAACCTTTTTATTTGGGCAAGATAAAAAGATAAAACAATTGACACCTAAAACGATAGGCTGACACGACGGAAACTGGAGCTAAGCTAAATTGTTGTCGGCTGCTATGCATATTTTCGTGACTCAACTTTGCGCTGCAATTGCAATAACCGTCGCAAAATCAATCAGCTTTGTTCAATGCTCGATTAAATGCAATATCGTTTAGTTATATGTCATTAATAGTTTCCATGTTATTTAATGGTTTTGTGACACATGAATTTAGCGCGGCACCTCGGTTTGAGTGTCAGAAGCATTTTATGTCAAAGAATCCTGACGTGATACCTAAAAACGAAGTTTATATTCTGAATCAATAGACCAAAATCTAGACGTATTATGTAAAAGTATTCAGAAAACCTTTTTATTGCAGACCTGAGTAATTAAACAAAACACATCCCACTGGCTTATTTTATAACAAAATATGTTTCGTAGTTTCTTTCTTTTTTTTTGTTCCTACTATTTGTCCCACCAGTTGTAGATAATTAGCACAACTGAGCCTAAATTATGCCTATTCTACTTTTCAGTAAAAGCTACATTCAAATCGGTTCAGCTGCTCCCGAAATAAGCCTCGACGAACAGACGAAGACAAAAATTGCATGAGTTTTTATATCGTATAAATAAAAAAGGAAAATAGTGGAAAAAAAACTCATGCATAATGACTACTGTTACTCGCTGCGCTTGATCTGTAGATAACGAGAAAAATAGCCTCTCGATCAAATCACACCCCAAAAAAGAAACGGGAAGAGTTTTTACCTTTATAGTGAAGTCGACATAGTCGACACTTTTAACAGTAGCCGTGTTGTGTTATCCAGGGGTAATAGAACAACTTAAATCATTTTGTCTTGACTATGGTGGGTGGCAACCTTTGCTTTAACAAAAATCTAAGTCAGCTATCAATTATAAGTTTTTTGAAGAACTAACAAAAGAGAAGGTTAATTACCCCTCTCTTCCGTTCTCAATAACTTTGTAATTACTGCAAGATAACGTGTTGTTGTTGAAATGAATTTAAATAAATTATGTAGATATATTTATATATCATCAGTGATAATAAAAAAAAAATTCGACTGGAGAGCCAGTCCTGTAGCTCCCACATCGTGTTGCGTTATATCACAGCGAACATTGTTTCCAGTAACACCACAAAGTGCTTGCCAGCACACCTTTTTTTAACGCATTTCTTCAAATATCTCAATATTCGCTACACCCATTTTGCTCAGAATCCAATCAAATCTTAGTTTCATGCTAACAAACAAAACAAAATCGTAATCATTCCATCCTCCAGATATCGAAGGCGACACACACACTGATATTAATTCGATAATATGTATGTGTACAAGATTTCTTGTGTATCGTAATGCGAAGCTCTCTTGAAATCTCGAAATTTTTCATTTGGCCGTTTGCAGTATTTCCCCTATGGAGGTAGGAAATAAAAATGGTTAGTGACATGGTCAGTTTGAATCGATTATGTCCCGGTTAATTGAAAACAATTGTTTAATTTTTTAATGAAGTACATACTTAAAAATAGTAAAATGTAACGAATTTTGCAAATTTTCATATTTTAACTTCATATTTCGGTGTTTTAAAATAAAATCTTTTTCAAGAAATGCTGGTGTGTCTCAGAAGTTTTACTTAGTTTTATTTTAGACACTACAGATTACGAGTAACATAATTTAATTTCTTAAAAATATAAAATAAAATAGTGTTGAAAAAAAAAACACTATTCAGAAAAAGCTTCGCATGGAGTTGTAATTATTTTGGATTTGGACTAATTTTTGGACCCATGTCATGGGTTTCCCGACTTTAACGTAGCCGCGGGTAAATTTTCGGTAGTACCCTGATATTCCGAAGAATTATCTTGGGGCGTTTAAAGTCTTAAGAACTAGAAGATTAGCAAAATTTGCTATTGTGTGGACATTTTTGGGTTTTTTTTTATGCCTTCCCTGAAGACAAAACCAAGGAAGTACGATTTGTGGGCTAATGAGTATAGTTATCTCCTGATAACACTTAGGTTCAAGTGGATTCATTGTGATACCTGTTCATACTTCACCATTATGATCTGTCACCAGCCGCGGCTAGGTTCATTAAATGTAATATTACCATGAAATTAAGGTATCTTTTAATAAAGAATAATAATAATAATCATTTTTGCGACCATATGCATTCTTCACATTCCTCTCCCAGCGTCCAATTTCCCTTGCTCCAAATTCCTTTCCCAGCGTCCAATATACCTTACTCCAATATCTATAGCAAAACCAATGTAAACATTAAGTGTGCTCACATCAGACGTGAGTTTCGGTACAGGTGTCGCATTGCGTTGCAATGTAATTCTAGCCACATTTGTGACTTTGGAATGCTTTCATGATCGTGAGAACACTTAATGTAGAAGTCAAAAGATTTTGTATAAATAGGTATAAGTTTTGGCAATAAAGTTTATAATGTTTTAAGCAGCGGAGTTAAGTTGTTGGTCATTATTTCTCTTTTGCATTGTACTGGTTTATGCGCCAGTGCAACCTCTTGATTTCGGTTTATGTGCCCAAGTCAGCTCTGAGAATAAAATAATTCTCTTTAACAATACCCATAGTACATAGTAGATAGGTTTTAGGGGTGGTTGCATTGTGTACAACCTCACTCGGATCTCAATGGATCTATTGTGTTGGTCTGATTATGATCCATTAAATAGTTCGTCGATGTGCTCGATAAAGAGGTTTGGTGAATTACAGAAAAAATGAACCATGTCTCATGAGCCATTGATTTTAACATGTTGTGGCCGGTTGGCACTTCTATCAGCATTAACAGCGATTTCCTGTCTTTTTGTAGAAGTTTGTTGGTTTTTGTTTTGTCGTATTCTGACCTTAATACCTTACATGTGGTTAGTGATTTCCACCTGTTATTTGCTTCCATTACAGATTTTTGTTCAATTTTGGCCCTAAAATTTCAAAGTGAAGGTTTAACAGTACCATCTGCTTACTCTCGATCTAGGGCAATTTCTGGCCGATTCATCAGCCGCTTCATTGCCTGGTATCCCTGTGTGACCAGGGACCCAGCAGAGTTATATATTGTGCCAAGAAACTTGAACTCTTCGTGGCAACACTTTATAAGCTTTGATATTATCTGTGCAGGCGAAGCAGCTATTGCTTTTATGGCCGCCGAACTGTCAATGTAAATCGTGATATCCTCCTGTTATATTATTGGCATTGACACTAATTGGACGGCTTTTGTTACAGATTCAGCCCGTGATGTCAAGATAGTCGATCAAATTATTGTTTTTGTCATATTATTTTATCAAGCATTTTTACTCCGCGAGTACACACCGCGTTGGTTAAAGAATATAAATTTGCGCGACAAACTGGCAGCGTTCATTTTCGACGCCAGTCAACTTGGACCCCTATGAATTCCTTCAAAAAAACGAATCGCAAGCAGATTGCTTGCACCTTTATTGGCTGTAAAATTAAAATTTAATTATTTTGAATTATTCTTTAATATTAACTTATAAGGATAAGCAACTCAACTTGCACCAGACGCAATGCCAGCGTTTTGAAATGGGTCCTTTTAGTTTATCTAAATTTTTCCGAATTATGGGAACCACGTAGTGAAATTTGATCCTCGTTAACTTATATCTACATATGTACAAAGCAAACATTCAGTAAATTCTCTAGCAAATAGTATCATCAAACATTTCCGAACGATCTTTCTATTAAAATACCCTTTAGGTAACACCAGAGATTCTAAAATGCCTCTTCACGCTTAACCGACATGTTTTTATTTGTTCGACTTTAGTGCTCTCAAACTTGTGGGACTGGACAACAAATAAGACGCGTGGCATGTTATCTGAACGGAACTCAAGTAGACGATTCATTATGTAACTTACGAAAGAGGTCCAGTTATAACGACGGAGTACGTGCTTGTAACTTAAAACCTTGCACCGACTGGTCTAACTATGACGAAACTGAGGTACATTTGAAAAACAATTGCTTTCTGAATTATGTATTTCTTAATTCCTTAAATATTTTACAGAATAGAAGTCATCATTATTGGGTAGCAGATGAATGGGGAAATTGTAATGACAATTGTGAAAAGAACAGAACTGTTGAATGTGTTCTTGGTTACGGGTGTGCAAAGGAAAAGAAACCAATAGAAAAGAAAAAATGCTGTGCAATAAAATACATTGCAACTTGGTCACCGGTAAGTTTTAAATTTTGATTACCTACATAAAACATTAAATCAAAGTTGATTAATAGCAGTTCAACTTAAGCACAATTTACGTTTTGAGGTATTCCTTAATATGGAATAAAAACGACAAATAACATGACGCTCGTAAAAAGAAAATAGAACCCAATTAAAATTAGTTTCAAGATAGGCCGCAGGAAACAAAATAGCTTATATTCTTAAACGAAACATGTATTTTTTTTAATGAAATTCTTTAAATGCCTTAATTTTGATCACAAATTAATAACCCGTTATCCAAAAAAACACAGATATCAATTTAAAGTCGAATCTTGAATTTCTTATCGATTTTTAATCGAATCGGATCAGAAATACCATACTCGTTCGTCATTTTGAATTTCAATCTTTTGACCAAAAATTCCTAGTCCACCACCGCGAGAACCCTTTGATATAGATTCCGAGTCGAATCAAACCATAATTAACAGTATTTGACCGCATCATCGCTATTTTAATTTTCTAAGTTTTGGCTGGAAATTCGTAATACGATTTCCCGAAAACCACCTGATATTAACTTTGAGTCGAATCAGATCATAAATAATAAAAATCGTCCACCATCTTGAAGGCGACATTTTGAATTTTGATTACATGAAAGTGTTCAAATAAATCATGGAAGTAGCGCATGCCAATTTTCAAGTGGATCGAATTCGCGGAAGGGGGTCAATATTCACTTACACGATTTGAGCAAAACAAACAAAAGTGACACGTTGAAGGTTCCAGGTTAAATCCTCGGCTTCAAATAAGTCAATCAACTGGGAAAAGATTATTAAATTAATGCTGCATAGGCATAACACTAATAGTGGAGTGGTGATGTAACCCGAAGAGTTGACCGTACTGAGTAATAATATAGCATTGAAAAAAAAATAATAATGAATTCATGAGTTAAAATATGTACAAACATGTGTAGCGGTAGTTTTTCTGATACATAAGTATAATATTTTATGTATAATTACTTTTGAAAAAAACCTAAGAAAGGCTTCTTTTTTTTTTTAAATATACGAAGCTGAGCCACAACATTGTGAGACCTTTTTGTGAGATTCGCGCCCCACAATCTGACATGACAACTCGTATAACAGAGGCTTGCATTGTGTGCCGGCATTGCTGATAATTTAATGCAATAATATTTAATGCATAATAACTTTTGAAAAAACCGAGGAAAGGTTGCTTGCATTGTGTGCCGGCATTGATGTTTTCGTAAGTCCCTGAACCCGAGTTCCGTTCTATGTTTTCTTTGATAATTATATTAACAGTTTCAGTTATATCATAAACATCTTTAATTTTGAATTTTAAATCCAAAGGTTAACATTTTTATAAGAGATTGGAATTTAAAAATAAACTCAAACTAAACTGTGATTACAGGCTCCAGGCTTTTGAGTCGGACGCTGGTTGCGATGCTATTCTCTTGGCTTTAATTTTTTCTCTTTCTGTTTCTTTCTCTTTCTTTTTCCTTCTGTTATTATTTGTAATTTTTCTGAACATAAGCATTATATTAACAGCAGGAAAATATGAAAAAGTTGTTAGTTAGTTTGAAGTGATAGAAGCGGTACACTTAGAACAAAAGTAGGTCCATTGTAATACCACTATGAGTGATAGGGTTGGGGACCTTAGGTTACTTCTAAAACCATTTAGATTTCAGTAATGCTGGTATTTTTTGTCTGTTCCTGAAAAACAACCTTGTCTGGCTAATTTAACAGAGCGTAACGCTGCGCTGATTACAAGCGATTTAATCGCTGCTTGGCTGTCGATGTATGTAAATCACAATATCTGTGTTCGGTGAGATAAAGTTAACAGAGAAGACTTCGTGCTTCTACCATGTGCTTCTGATTGAAATTGTGTGTTTGTAGCCCATATTAATCATTTTCAGTGGCAACATATCAGTTGATTTAAAAAGGCTGCGGTGAAACAATATAATTTAGGCATGCTCCACATTTTGCTCGCACCATTGATGCATACCTCAAAAGTCTATTGGCTGTTAGTATAGCAGAGTTTGAAGCACAGCTGTTAAATAAGCTCTCAGTGAACGTACAGTACTGTCTGAAAAACTCATAACCGTTTAGTTAGGGTAGGATTATGATTGCATTTTGGTCCTTTTAGCACAGCTGTTTGTCCAAGAGGTCAGCTTGTTTGGAGCACTGCCAATGGCAACCGGGCCATACACGAATCCTCTAGCTTTAGAAGTAGTTCGTTGAGACATGGAGGAGAAATGGAGATAGCCACCTCCTCCTTATCAAAAGAGGTGTTGATGATTCTGCTATTGAGAATGTGGTATAGTTAAGACCAGACTGATCCGGAAACATTAAGATTTTTCAAAGCACTGATTATTATCGAAAGTGTCTCAATGGTACTGAATACGATTTCTTAAAGTGCAATTGGTATAATCTAAAAACTGCTTTCACCCCAGTCCAGGCAGGTGTGTTGAGTGAACTAGGCAGCGTCTAAGGATATCTTCCAGAATGTTTTTAACACCTGTGCCGGAAAGATATCATCAGATCCTGGTAAAAAACTGCAAATTGCCCACTTTACCTTGTTCTCACTGATCAGATCAATCGAAATTTGTGGTCGCTTATAGCTGCCCACAGCTGGTAAATTAGCAGTTACTGGCATGTATCAGGGTAAATGAGAATACACTAGCAGTTCTAGAGATTTTTCATCTGAGGGTTTTTCGCGATATCTATCTAAAAAATCTACTGGGCAACCAGGCCTGTACTTCCCACCTCATATTGCATTATATGACAGTGAAAATTGTTTCCAAAAATTGTCACACACACTGACATCAGTTAGAAAATGAGTGCAAATGAATTCTAGGGTATCATAATGTAAAGCTCTGTTAAAATCTCGAAATCCCCTGTAGAGGTGCGAAGTAGAAATCTCGAATGCAAAAATCCAGAAGCAGTATTAATTTTTGAGACAATGGTAATTATAACGAAACAGCCTTAAGGTGGTATTTCACTAGCATATACATATGACCAATGGTGTCATATAAAATGTAAACTGTCAAATTATATGGTCATATATTTTGTTGATTTTTTTTTGCAAAACTGTTATTCGCACTTATTCTTTGAGTAAAGAAGTTCAAAAATAAATTTAGAAAAATAAATTCAAACGAAGCGTGCCACCCTAGTTCTTTTCTTATCGCGTCTGTACTTTAACAGAAGAAAACGTTTGTGTGAAAAAAGAGAAAAAGAAGTTTGGGTTCGTTATTGGTTGTTGAAAAGAAAGGAAAAAAGATGTACTAAAAATTTGATGAAAGAGCTGGATCTCCAGTTGCCAGTGTTGTTCACAAATCTTTTACGATTAGCGAGAGGCAATTTCGATCTTGGTGTATGAGAAAAAGATGCTCCTGATGTTGGAGTTGTGTGGCGAACGTATGATGCAGATTAACAAGATGATGTTGTTGACTCGTTGTCCTTGCAAATACACTGTATCATAAAAGAGCCTTAAAGTTTAAAATATCTAAAAATAAAAATTAAGTGGCTGATTAAATTACCGTTGGTAGATATATTAGATATAGTTGTTTCAGTCGTTCACTCATCGTTGGCACCAATGAAATTCATCGCATTAAAATATTTACACTTGCTGATGGGTTCTCCTCCAGAACCAGATGGTTTCATCCTGTATTTTACAGCATACGATTTACATTGAACGCGAAGGTTGTTCCATTTTGAAGTGATTTCATTCGATTTTACTGCACAATTGAACACATTTTCGAAAATATCGAGCCAATCGGCTTCTTTTTTGTTTCGATTTTTATATGATTCATGGTTCGATTTGCATAGTTCTGGTTTAAATTCCACAGCCTCTATCGATTGACTGATTTCATGTTCGGTCTACTCATGCAAAATTTGGCGAGCTCGCTTCTTTTTTGGTGCTAGCTCAATAATAACTTCGACCAGTGTACATGCATTTTCAAGAAGTATGTCGTTTTGGCTCTCCATCTCCGAAAACAAAGAAAATGCCTCAACCCAAATCAAAATCACAAATGTCACTAAAAATTACGGGAATAAAATAAATCAAGAATACCGGCTTACTTTGAGTTAATAAAAACTTCAAAACAATTGCGTTGTATGACAAACAAATGACATATAAAAACAATCAATTTTTAAATGGCTATATGGCTCAAAACTTTCATATATATATGAACATGGCTGTGTTCTGGAATTACACTATGTCATATATGTGGCACAAAAATTGTCGCCATATATGTATGTATATGGCGGCATATATATTTTGCAATATAAATCTGACTATCACACTCGTGTGCCAAATTTATATGGCAAAATTGTCATATTTATATGATAGTATTATACCACCTTTATGTTGACTGTGTGCATCTAGTGGATAGTGGCAGGAATAGGCCCAAATCTTCCGCTGAAGATTCTGGAGTATGCGCAGAATGCAATTTAAGCTTTTTCGAAATAATCACAGTTGAACAACAACAAAATGTTTGTATTTTTATTTTTTCTGACTTTGAGAACCTACTTTAACTTTAACTTTTTTTCTGTGATTTTTTTGTTTTATGTGTTAAATTACAAATTGAAAGTGTGTAATAGTTTTTCATTAATAATATTTGTTCAATGGGTATAATATAGAAGAAGACGATACCTCTAAACTCGATTTTTACTTTCAAATGGGTGTATTCTATTTACATTGGTGCCCTCCCATAGATGCAACATGGTATTCATTAGCAATCCCCTTTTTGCATATAATACTAACTATAACTTTTCACAATAAACATTAACCGTTAACCTTTTTTTAAAAAGTGTTCTGTAGAATGTGGCGTTGGCACCCGAAAGAAGGAATTTTATTGTGCAAGAGTATACAAGTCCGAAAGAAAAGGTTCCCGGCGGACTCGAATTCAAATTGATTCGAAATATTGTAGTAAACTTAGAGTGCCCACACCTAAGCGATCTAAGAAAAGCTGTAAAATAAGCTGTAAGTGGGTAACAGACAATTGGTCGACATGTCCAAATGATTGTAGAAGTGAATTTCAAATAAGATCTGTCAACTGCGCGACTCTTAATGGACGACAAATATCAAGCAAGTACTGTGAATCCAGTAAAAAACCAATCACCAAAAAAATGTGTACGCATTGCGTTCGTCGGGAATATAAAATCACAAAGGTATGTACATATGAATATTCAAATAAATGTATTCGTAAATAATTCGAAAAATGTTTAATAGTGTAATTGCGAGGGCTTTAGAAGGCGCCGCGTAGTCTGCAGTGATGTATATGGAAAACGAATTATATGTCCCAGCAAGCAGAAAATACAGAAAGAAAAATGTCGACCCCCAGAGGAATGCTTGCCAAAATCCTGTGCTGATATCAAGAAGTCTAACAAAGTTTCAGATGATAGAGAATATACAATTTTTATTTCACAAAAGCCAAAGAAAATTTACTGTCACAATATGAGTGGCAAGCCGAAGGAATACATCGCCCTTAATCCATCGGAAAACTATTCAATATATTATGACAACAAAACGAAAAATCCTGATATGTGTCCACCGAAATCACGAAATATGGAATATAAGGATAATACGTTACGATACGGTCGAACGCATTTTCGAAAAATAGCTATTAATATTACCAACTTACGTGTTATTGAAAATGATTTCACTTTCGCTGAGAGCGTGGGTGACCCGCAACCATTTGGATCTGCTGGTGATTGCTACAATCGCAATGGAGAGTGTCCACAAGGAGATTTTTCGATAAATTTGAATAAAACAGGTTTTAGCATACGTCCCGGCACCAGATGGGATACGTTTGGCAATAACGTTGTTATGAAAATGTCGAACAATGTAAGTTTAAAGAGTATCAAGAAATTTATTTATTGTCTTCACCAACAACATATGTATGTACAAACTTATATATTTACGTTTTACTAAACAATTTTTAATATGCGTTTAAATTTAGCTTGTACTAAACCAGCCCACGTTTCTATTTGGGTTGAGTAGGAGTTGATAGAGATAAGTTTCTAACGGCAAAATAATTTAAAACTTTTTAATAATCAATCTTTATAGTTTTGCTATAACGAGCAAGAAGAAAAAGATTGCTGATTGACACCTAAACAAGTAACATTAAGTTAGTCGTGTATACGGTTCAATCAAACCAACACGGTCACTCATCCAACTTAATTTAAAAGACAAACATCTTATAAAAGATCTCTTTTTTATATAAAGGGTGGTTAAGTTTTAAGGGCCGATGTTGATTTTGAATAAAACACAAATTATTTAGGAAATTATTGTCATTTCTTTTTATTGTGATAATATTGGTATGGTTCAATTTTGTATGGAACAAAATATCGGCCACCTCCATCCGATGGTCCAAATTTTCGATGACGCTGAGGCATAATTGAGGTTCTATGCCGTTAATGTGCCGAATTATCTCATCCTTTAGCTCTTGAATTGTTGCTGGCTTATCAACGTACACCTTTTCTTTCAAATAACCCCAAAGAAAGAAGTCCAACGGTGTCAAATCGCATGATCGTGGCGTGACGTGAGATAACACGGCCATTGAATTTCTCCCGCAAAAGAGCCATTGTTTCGTTAGCTGTGTGGCAAGTGGCACCGTCCTGTTGAAACCACATATCGTCCACATCCATATCTTCCAATTCGGGCCATAAAAAGTTCGTGCAATTGTTGGGCACGACGACGAGTTGAGGTGGACGGCACTTCAGCCACACTATTGCGAACAGCAGCAATATTTTCTGCAGTACGAGCTGTACGAGCATGCACTGGTGTTTTCACATCTCCTACAGACCCGGTTTGCTCAAATGTTTGCACGATTTTTCCGATTGTACGCACATTTGGACGATTAAATTGACCGAAAAAATCACGAAGTGCACGATATGCATTTTGATTTGAACGCCCATTTTCATAATAAGCCTGAATAACTTTAACGCGTTGCTCGATTGTGTATCTTTCCATGGTTCAAATTGAGTTAGTCTGAAATTGAGAAATGTCAAATGAAATGCAGAAAAAAACTTGACGTTTTAGGTGTGGTTCACATTCAACATCGGCCCTTAAAATTTAACCACCCTTTATATAAGTTAACTAAATACCCGATGATTTCATTAAAACAATTAAATTGTAAGTGGGTTTATCGCTATGTACATATCTACATAGAGTACAAATTATTTGGGACAGTCAAATTTTTATAAGTAGTTTCGTTTTATTTTCAAAAATGTTTAGCATCAATAAGTTCTTTTACTCTGTTGGACGCTGATGCTATTAAGGTTTCACACATATTTTTAACTTCTTCGACATGGTCACATACCTCAATAATTGCTGAAATGAGCTTGTTTTTTTTTTCGTATAATCTTATTTTCTAAGCATCGCTTTAATAATGGCCCACAGATATTATCAATCGAACTGAGGTCAGACGAGTTGCCAAGACATTCTAGCACCTTAATGTTGTCTTTGAAGAATTGCTTGATTTTTATTTTTATTTATTTGTTCTGACGTGTGGCATGAGCATGAAGCAAACTTATGTCGGAAAATGACATTTTCGATTCGAATTTTCATTGGAATGGTATGCATAAGCACAAAACCATAATTTTGGGTGGATGCTTATGAGCTTGGACAATATGACGAGGTCGAAGGTTTTCATTGACACTTACCAGGAATTACACTTCTAAGGAACTCTCGCCTGGAAAAAAAAAATATTTTTTTAATCGTCTCATGTACAGTATTAATGTTTCTTCGTCAATTGCTTTTTTTCCTCGTATTGCAGTTAGAAGTTGCTTCTTGAGAGGGCTTTCTGTCTTACGACCTATTTTAAGAAGACGCTGTCCAACATTAGATGAATGTATATGTATACCAACCGACGCTACTTGTCTTCCTAGGATTTATGACGCTGTTTCGGACATAAATTGAATCATCATGAAACGTGGTTTTGCATGATGCCTCATTCCAATCAAACCTGTAGCCGGGAAACATTTGCTTTTCCAACGTCAACATCCACCAAATTATTTTTTCAGTGTGCTCATTTATAGCAACCATTTTGAGCATGTTTTCCACAAATATATCCATATTTGGGTTCTAATGACGCGATCCTGACAAATCTAATATAAAATAACATAGTTTTCTTAATAACACAAAACGTTTTTGAGATCCATAAAAAATGCGACATACCTTTAAAACAGTCAAAAGAAATGTTTGTCGCAATTATTTCATAAAGCAATTACCAGAATTTCCAAGAAACAATGCAAAAATCTTACCGTACTTACGATTATATTTACAAAAGTGTTTGTCCCATTTAATTTGCACAACAGTGTACATTGCTTGTACCTTTATATAAAACCAGCGACCCGCACTGACTTCGTACGGGTGCAATTAAGTTATTTGACTGGGATTTTTTGATATGCATGTATTGCGATATTATCATCACCCAGCAACGTAGCAGTCGCATGCTCTTTTATAACATTATATTATACTAATACAGTACACCTCCGATTATCCGTCAACCGATTAACCGTCACACGTCACACACACATTCAAATCACAAGCCACTATACAACAAACCAAAAATACCGACTTCTTATCCCAATCATGATTTGTGATTCATTTTTTTTATAAATATACTACAAAAAATTAAATTCACATTCAGCCCTATTATGAATTCCGAGGGAACTTTTTGTTCCCCCGAACTTTTTCCTTCCCGGGAAAAAGTTTCTGCTATTGTGAATTTCCATCGGAATTTTGTTCCCCCGGACTGTATTCGAAATCATTTTCGAAAAAATGTAACCGCTTTATTTGCTGTCTTTTATCTGAAATCAGTGTGTTTATTTATGAAAAAAGAAATAAAAATAATTATGTTAGGCATAGTATCCAGTTGCAAGTCGTCTGTTGTAGTGATGTGTCAACTCGAGTTCACAAACCGGTTCAAACCGAGTTACACCTAAACCGAGTTAAACCGAGTTGAACCGAGTGAAACCGAGTTACCAAGCCGAGTATGCGAAACCGATGGAACGAAACAATACCTACATATTTGGAATTCGGTTTCGGTTCGGTTTCTCATGAGACGGTGGCATTTGAACTACTTGCTCTTGTTTTCTCTCATTGTTGTTTTTATTTTTTTCACATATTTGTGTTAGTTTGTTTTGTGTGTGCGCTGTTTTGTTGTGTGATACATTGAAACCAAGTCAATTGAGGGTAGGTATACATCGGCTTATGGTTAACCAATTTCGAGTTGGAAAACAGTCTATTGTTTTTATTCAAACCGAGTTAAACCGAGTCGAATCGAGTTGCAAACTGATTCAATATTTATTTTGAATTCGTATTCGGTTCCGGTTTAGTTTCTTAAATGTGACAGTGGCATATGACGGATGTTCTTGTTTTTCATAAATAATTTTGATTTGGGTTTTTTTTTCTACATTTTTTTGATAAGTTTATTTTGCGAAGCAAATAATGCCGGACCCAAGGAAAAAGTATCTAGTGTGGGAAGTTTTCAATAAACCGCAGGAAGGAAAATTAATTTGCAAAAATTAATTTGCCTAAAAATCACCCAGGTGAATTCTCAATTATTGCTGAAGGGGTAAATACTGACACCATTCTCCAAAGTTCCAATGCTTTCTTCTTCTTCTGTATTGTGTCTCCGCAACCGTCTAATCCAAGAGAATATCCTAGTAAGAGACGCAGACAGATCAGTCCCATCAAAAACTTCCTTTGCTTGATTTGATAGTGCTTGCTAGTATTTTTCCAAAACACAGGAATAAATAAAGTAAAATAGTTCAAATAATTTTGTTACAAACCGAGTTAGCCAACCCGGTTTGCAACTCGGTTTGCTTAAATTCCAACTCGGGTTAACTCGGTTTGAGAAATTTTCGGTTTGATACATCACTAGTCTGTTGTATTCTTGTTCACTTCCACAGTGAAACTTTCATCAAACCGAATTTTAAGGCACTAGATGAAATTTTCATTCTGTTCCTCTTTACATTGCCTAGTGAAGCCGTTAGCAATGTCTGGATATTTCTCCATCTAGCTAACTAATACTTCTGTTTTTATTTGTTGCATTCGATCTATAAATGTACATAAATATATGCACGCTCATAAATATTTTCACCAAAATTCAGACAAAAACACTTAAAATTATAAGAGTTTTCGACAAATATGCGAATTTGTTTTAGTTTCCCTAGAAAAATGAAAGGGAAAAAGTTCGAGGGAAATTCTGTCAAAATTTCCATCGGAAAGTTGATCACAATAAGGAGAACTTTTTCCTTTTCCTTTCGAAGATTGTTCACAATACCAGGGGAATTTTATTCATAATAGGCATGTATATTATACTATATTTTATTATATTATACTAATATTATATTATATTATATTATATTATATTATATTATATTATATTATATTATACTATATTATATTGTTACAAGAACTCATTATTTAATTTTTTTTCTAATTATGCTATATTATATTATATTGTAACAAGAACTCCTTATTTAATTATTTTGATTTAACTCTTTACAAAACCATTTATTAAATTATTTTAATTTAACTCTTTGCAAAACTCTTTATACGATTCGATCTAAAGGAGAAAACCTTACCCCGCCAAAATCACACCGCAATCGTAACCTTCTTCTTTTTTCCGTCAACCACCAGCTGTCAGCTGTCATCAGGTGCGTAAGTCGCTCTTTTCCCTGGGTGGTGTTCACCCGTCACAATTCCCCCCTCTTATGCTTGAGATTCCAGATCAAGCTGATGGAACCTCTTTAAGCGATGCAAATACACAATTCTCTCCGTCCTACCTTTTTTTTTATATAAATATAATTTACTAGTGGTAAAGGAGTTATGAATACCCTTATGATGTTATTCACACAGCGCTAGTGTTGGTGTAGTAATTTTTGAAACTCGGATGGTATTAGGTTTCAGTCTTTTTGCTCCGAGGGTGGTATCCAGAATGACTGGGGAGAATTATTGGTACTGTTGCCATTGCTTATTATTCACAGTATTTCTTTCGAACATCCCGATGTCATTAGTGCGATCCTACCTTTTTGGATGCGGTAGACCACCACATTAGATATCTTCTACCGAACCTTATAAGGCCCCCCCCCCAGTCAGACTGTAGCTTGCAACTCATGACCTTTTTCCTTTTGGGATTATGCAACAAAACTAACGTCCCAGCTTTTAAAACCTCTTTAGTGCTCCGAAAATCGTAGCCATGTTTTATCTTACGGCTACCATACTCCAGTCCGTGCCGCACCACTCTGTGCATTTCCGTCATTCTGTCCCGAAGCCTTTCGAGAAAACCCCGCGATCAGCTTCCTCTATATTGCTA
This sequence comes from Criorhina ranunculi, assembly GCA_951813785.1. Classification (NCBI taxonomy): domain Eukaryota; kingdom Metazoa; phylum Arthropoda; class Insecta; order Diptera; family Syrphidae; genus Criorhina; species Criorhina ranunculi. The sequence continues at coordinate 59,402,223 of OX638381.1, read as the reverse complement.
GAAGGTTTTCGGCCGGAAGACGTTCTTTAAGCTTGTAGATTAGCATCGCTGCGCTGGAGTTTCGTCTGCGCTATCATGTACTGCGGTTCGGTAAGCCAACATCAACAGTGGTAGATTCTGATCCTAGTGTCGTTGGAAGTATTCACAAAATTTGGCCAAATAGTCTAGGATAGTGCAATTGAGGATGCATTGCCGTATTTCTTGTCTTCTCTATACCCAGTGGCTCCGTGGTCTTAGTTAACACCTCTGATTCAAAGTTGCGACCCTGGTCGCAGTGATCTGCATCGGGACACCGTGGTAAGAAAATTCGTCGGTAAGGAGACGATCAGCAATAGTCTCACTAGTCTGATCCGGGATCACGAAACATTCGGGGCCACTTGGAGAAATACTTCATGCAGCACATGATGACGTCTTCTGAACACCCTATCCATTAAAAGAATTTTTGAAGTTTTATCAATGTCTTACTTGCGCCAAAATGACCCCCTGAAGGGCTATCGTGGAACATTGAGAGCACTTGGTGACGAAGTTGCTTCGAAATGAGGGTCTGGTAAACGTCACTTAGGTCAGGTTAGGTTAGGTAGATAGGTGTCACGTGGGACACATTTAGGCTGATAGCCCGTTGTGATGCCTATAAAATCTCTCTAGGAGAGAATTCTACCCGTAGAACCATTTGGAGTTGTTTATGTATGAGAGGACTTTGCGTAGGGGTATTTGACTAAGGTCACTATTATCATTGAAATGATAGTATCCAAGAAATCTTCTTCTGCTGTGGGAGAGCGCTGGACAATGGCAGAGGAGATGGGTTGTACTTTCCTCCTCCTCCTCATCCCTATAGCTTCTACAAAAATCGTTGAAGAAGGCCTCTAATCTTCTAGCGTGTTGTCCTAGTAGGCAGTGGCCTGTGATGACACCAATCATGGTGCGAATTTGTGTTCTGTTGAGAGCAGTTATCTCCCTTGACTTATGGTCGTCAATTTCAGGCCACATAAGTCTGGTAGAATGACACGTATGACCGCTTTTGCACCTGGAGTTAATTTCTATAGTTATATTTAGTTTGATAATGAGTTTCACTGTACTGTTTGGTATACCCAAAAATTTGTTATGAGAAGGAATCTGTTTGGTCGTACCAGATCGGGCAAGTTCGTCGGCTTTGCAGTTACCAGGGATGTCACTTTGTCCAGGCACCCAACAAAGGTGAATGTTAAACTGCTCAGTCATCTCATTAAGAGACGATAGGTAGTTGAGGACCGTGAGAGAGTAATTGGCGACATTTGACAGAGATTTTAAAGCTGCTTGGCTGTCGCTGAAGATACAGATATCCTTGGTAGATACAATGTTCCACTTCAGCCATGTTAAAGCTTCCTTTATCGCCACTATTTCCCCTTGGAAACCACTACAGTGATCAGGGAGGCGAATCTGTTTATTAACGAATTTGAGGAATCTATGCCAATTCTCCCGTGGGGGAATTGTGACCTTAAATGCCCTTTCAAAGGAGTTGAACGGGAGAGTTCTATCAAATTTGTTTGGGAGGTTGTGAAATCTGTGTAAGATGTGGGAGTTACCATAAGGTAATTGGGTCCAAAGCGAAATTGCTTTCAAACGGGCTACTGCGTTTGCCGCAACTTGTTTTTTTTTTTTGACTCGATCAGTGATAGTGGGTCTCCGGCATAGCTTCCTATCGAAAATGACTCCAAGGAATTTGGCCTCATTGGAGAAAGTAAGCCTTATACCGGTGAGTTTAAGAGGGATGGTCACAGGAATTTTGTATTTCCTGGAGAAGAAAACTAATTCTGTGTTGTGTGGATTTACAATAAGCCCAGATTTATCAGTCCATCTGGTAAGAATAGAGATGGCATTGCTCAGCAGTTCGTTTAGAACGACGTCACTTGGCTTGAAGTGTTTCCGGCACAAAACGTTATTCCTAATGTGGAGCGTTTTTCAGATGGTCCAGTCCAACTTTAAGGTAAGGTCGGTCTGTCATATAGTGTTCAGTTCGGGTCCGGAGTTTCGTCTTACCCAATCATTTACGGTTCGCAGTTGTTCATCGGCCTCTTGAAGGTTTGCCATGTCATCCAACATGCTAGTAAAGGCAACCTGGATGCTGTCTTGCTCTTCCTTTTTCTAACAATATCCACAAAATGTTCCAGGCAAGGCCTACGCGACTGACCGTCAGCATTACAATCGCTTTTACCTGCACAATGTATAATAGTGAATTAGTATTCCGCCAGCTGTTCAAACCATCGAGCCAACTGGCCTTCGGGCTCCTTAAAGTTCAGCAGCCATTACAATGAAGAATGATCAGTCCAAAGAGTAAAGTGACGTCCAAGTTAGTATGGCTTAAAATGCTTTACCGCTTTTATAACTGCTAGGAATTCCTTCCTCGTCACACAGTAATTAATTTCTGCTGTGGAGAACGTCTTGCTGTAGAACTCGACGGGGTGTTCTTCACCATTCACCTTTTTTGAAAGCGCTGCACCGCAAGCAAGCTTGCTGGCGTCAGTATCTCAGATAAGCTCATCGTTCGGCTCGGATAAATTCAACAGGGGTGAGTTCGTCAAACAGGATTTGAGTTCGCGAAAGGCCTGCTTACATGCGGAATCCCAATTATACACTCGCTGATTAACGGTGAGCCTTGTTGATGGTTTAGCTGCTTGGGAAAATGATCACACGAACCAACGATAATAAGCCGCAAAGCTTACTTCAGACGACGTATCCCAAGAACAGAGTCTGGTTACTGAAGAGACTGCACCTCTGCGGTGCAGCTTTTAAGCCCCCGACCTGCAAATGCTTGCATACCAGTTCCAAGTTGGTTAGTAGTTCTTCAAAGATTTTTCTTTTGACCACCAAATTTTCTATGTACTCCAGGCATGTGAGACCCTGCAGAACTTTCTCCAAAAATCGCAGACAGGTTGCTGGGGCATTGCATAGACCAAACGGCATAACGTTGAACTCCCAGGGGCCCTGTCCTGTGCTGAACGCAGTCTACTCTAGACGATACGTCCATTCGCACAGAGAACTGGTTCGTGGGAACAGTTGTTGGCGACCGAGCGGCTTTGAAAATTAAAGGCCAAGCATGCATTTCGTCATCATTGGCCCTTCTAGGCTGACGTATTTCCATTTCCGGAAATTCAGGATCTTCTGCTTGTTTGCAGCACGTCGTGCGGCTTTAGTAGCCATTCGACTGGATTCCATCTTCAACGCGATCTCGAGGGCGTCATTAAGAGTTGCTGGTTCCCGCTCTCGTACTTCCGAACGTCTGCATCGGCTATTTTATCTAGGAACTGTTGGATACATACATTGTCGAGAATTTCGCTCTTCTACTGGGGGTACGTTAAACGTGCCAATTGCTGCACATCATTCGCGAACTCTACCAGTTTTTCACCGTGTTTTTCTATCTGGACGGAAACAGACCGTATGCGTTTCCAGATAGCATAGTAAAACCAAACCGTCGTCGAAGTGCTCCTACCAGTATAGAATAATTGACCAAAGTATCGTTCTGTTGTGCTCCTATATGTGCCAAGGCTGCTCCTCGGATGCTAGCGGCTAAATAGGTGGCTGACTCAGCCGACGTCCAATCGTTTGATCTAGCCACCATAGAAAGATGTCTCTCGTACTCCTCCCATGAAGATTTGCCATCAAATTCCATCAGATGAACGGTTGGACACCGTGGAGCACTGTTGGCACTCAGCAATGGGTTCGATGCATTTGATGTAATGGGCAGTGACTTTGGCGATAGTTCAATGGAGTGACTATTTCCGTCACTATCAACCTGTTGTCGAGGTTATTCGGAGGAAGCCTTATTGCCCATGTCGTACACGACTCTGCAAAAAAAACGACTGCTACAGTTCAGTATTGCGGTTGTCGACTGAACGACTCCTGTCGCTAGAAAATGCGACTCTTGTCGTCTCAACTGCCACATTTGTGGAACGTTTCTCTAAACGACAAATTTCGTAGAGCGGAAGTCGTTTGTGAACGCCTTTTGTCGTCAGAACAGTCATAATTTAGCAGACAACGGTTGTAAACGACTGTTTCGGATTCGAAAGAAATTGAAGTATTTTGGGTTTTTATTTAAAAATCGGACATTATAAACATTATTTATTATTTTATAGAGAATAAAGATAACAAATAAGAAGCAGTTTAGATGTTTAGTCGAAGAAATGGAAAAGAATATTCCGTTGGCAAAATCTTTTACCAAAGGGTTGATTAAAAGCGAAATTAGTCCAATGGATTCAATTTTCTTCTTAACAAGCAGCGACGAAGAGAAAAAAAGCTAAATTTTTCCTTGAACTGACTCTCCGCACGACAGCCCTTTCCCCCGAAGCTCAGACTTTAGATCCCTGAGGAACCCCGTATTGTACCCGTTTTTTTTTGCACTATACTCGTTCTTAACATTCATAGAAAATTGTCTATTGCATAGGTAGTCCTCAAGCCATACAGCCATTATTCCACGAATACCGATACGCTCAAGGGCTTCCAGTAGTTTTGTGTGTTTTAATGTGTCGAATGCTTTGCTCAAATTTATAAATAGTACGAATATATGGTGGCTTTTATTCAGGCTTTCATTGATGCAGTTCGCGAATTCTCCTAGCAAAGTACCTGTGCTTTTTTTCTTCTGAAAACCATACTGTCTTTGGTGAATAAGGGAATATTTGTTACTAAAGCCATGTAATCTATTAGTAATTAGATCTTCGAAGCATTTTTCTGTTACTGGAAGTATGGTCTATAAACACTAATGTGATTTTTTACACCGCGTTTAAAAATTGGTCTCACCGCAGCAGTTTTGACGGCCTTTGGGAGTTTTCCTTGTTGTGATGGCTTAGATTTATAAATTTGCACAAGATGGAAGCATGTAAGCGATCATGCATGTGCCCTTCTCATTCTCTATTGAATTTTTTTGTGAAATATGTGTGGAACGGGATACCTACATAATACCCAATCGAAAAATACCAAAACCTAAAATCCCCAAAGACAAATCTCCAAACTGTCCTGCGATTACCGCTCCGCTTTTCTGCTCTATTACTTGCTTGGCGAAAGCGATATAAGGCCATAACTCGGAATATAACAAAAACCTGTGCTTCTAAACGATTTTGGACATAAAAGGACCAGAGTAGAGAAGCGGTGCAATACAGATTCCCAATATGGGGACTTTGGTTTTGGAGATTTTGGTTCGGGGATTTCAGGTTGGGGGATTTTAATTTTGGAGTTTTCGTACCCAATCCGTGTGGAACGTATAGGCGCTGAGAGTCGTGTCGTTTCAATTATGCAACACTTATCTTAAAACGACTCGACTCGACAAATGTCGCCTGTCGTTTTTCGACTACGATATCGGCAAGAAGGGGGATATATATATAAAAAGAATATCATGGGGTGATGTAGTCTGTGTTTTCGGAAATATTAGTAAGTTGGTTCAAAATTGACCTATGGCCAGTAAGTCTACTGTTCCATTGTGAGGTGGTTCTATGTCTAATAGCTGCCATTTTAGAAAATCGTCAGAAACAAAAATCGAGTCATAACTTATGTTAGCTTATATAATCGTTTTTAAAAATTAAATCAATTCTCGTTATTTATTAATTTTTAATCAATTTTTGTTATTTACTAATTTTTAAAGCATAATTTTACGATTTTATTATATTCTTTCTAGTTTGAACTGTCTTCCATAGACCGAAGAGCATTTTGCGGTGGTTACTGTGGCCGTTGTTCAATTTCCATACGCACAGGTTTGATTTTGGGAGTATAACTGTAATAAAGCTATTTTAATAGCAAAATCCCAAAAAAAAAATGCAACCATTTTTAGTAAATAAGAGAACTTATTTTACAATTCTTATGAATACTCTCCAACAAGTGAAATCAGTGATATAAACTGCCTAACAATTAAAAAATGCTAATCATAAAATAAATAATTAAATGGCGTAGAAAGTATTAACAAACATTTTCCACTATATTTTTTGTCTGACGAGAGTGAGCAAGTATTAGTCTCCATTGCCATATCTACCATATATGTACATATATACATACATATTCTTTCAATTTCACACATTTGTTTATTGTACTTTTATTCCAGAAATAAATTTAGATCATACATAGAAACAAAAAAAAGCTTTTAGCACGTTTGTACGTATATGTGAAAACGAAAAAGAATGAAGTTTAAAATTATGAATCTGAAACTAATAAATTATTTATTTATATCTATGTACGTATACCTAATCTGATTAAGAAACATGACCTTGGTTATTTAACCCCGACCAAAATACATTAATACATATATGTATATGTATATGTATATCTGGTAAACTGTGCGATTGTTTCCCTAATTTTAATTTTATTATATTGTAATAATTATTTAAAGAATTGCCATTGAACAAAATAAGTTAAGGAAGAAATATGAAATAAAACAATGTATAACTAATATTAGCATTTTTGCATTGATGCCTGTGTACGACTAAATACATAGGAATGTACGTACCTGCGGTGCTTGAAGAAAAGTGATAACTCCAAAAATAATTGCTGGTGTAAATATTTTAAAAATATTTAAGATGTAATTATAATTATATTATTGATAAAGGAACTATTTATTTAAATTCAACAATACTCATTTCAAGTAGTGCTTTAGTTGTCATTACTTACTTATGATGGCCCTAGAGTCCGGGGTTAACTTGAGCCTTCACCTACAAGTATTTCAAACCAACTCGATCTTCAGCTACCTGCCTTCTGTTTCACATCTCAAGCTGGTTGAAGTCCCTTTCCACTTGCATTCCATCTAAGTCGCGGGCTTCCTTACTGTGCCGTACCTCGGGGTCGATTCTAAGACTCTCCGGACCGGAGTGTTTTTAAACCGATTATCCATTAACATTTCATGCGCAGATCCAAACATCATTTGCTGGGGTTTTCAACAGTAAATCCGTCCGTATCCGAGGCATGTCGAAGCTTCGTAACAATTATCTTATCCATCGTAGGGCAGTTACCTCAACGGCACAACCCCTTACTTGTAGTGCCACATCTTAAGTGTACTCCTGGGACAAAGAGCCGGATAAATCGATCCTTATAGGCCTACCAGCAAAAGTGCCTTTGTGGAAACACTCTTTCCTCCCTCTCTCATTAGCCGCCCCAAATAACTTTCAAAAGCGGCTGAAACCCAAACCCCATGTGAGGTAGGTGGAGATGAGAGTAGGAGTCCGTAAACAGAGCTTGGTTTTGCGAAACCTATGGACGCTTGTATCCTCATATATGCACTCGTCTACCCTTCGAAGTATCAAGACACGTATCATTGTCGAATAAATAAAGATGGCACTTCAAGCCTACACAAATTGCCTTACGAGAAAAAGCAATTTTGCAGTTATCACTTTTCCGCCAATGACCACGTATAACTATGTGCATACATATGTACATATGAACATTTATTCTTAAGTCCATCGTGTTCGTTAAAAGGAATTGGCAGAAAAATTAATTTTTTATGTGATTTTTCTGTATATTGAAGGAAAATAAAAATTAATAATAAATAAACTTTGGGTAGTTTTCTTTTTACACTCATATACATTTAAATTTGCAGCCGGGCACACTCACACTGCCCACAATTTATTTTTAAAAACATCTCAAACTTGTGATCAAACTTGTAATCCGTGGAATATTAAGTCTCTCAGTTTTTGCTTTGAGGTAGGTGTCCAGAACTAATATGAAGAAGTTGTTATTTGATATCTTTATCATTACTCGGTACGATCATAGCTTTGTTCAATGAGAAAAAAGGCAAAGCAGAGCAGCACAAATTTGTGAGAAATGTCAGATCAAGTTAGTGCAGAAAAATACGGTCAAAGTCATATGTTACTTGTCAAGAATAAGAATATATGTTTTTCGTCGATTGCATTTGAATAGTAATAATTAAAATTTAACAGATATTCTCAGATTGGGGGAGCATTGTACCTCTAGGGATTTATTTTTTCTAATTATATGTCGATTTTGTCCATTGTAAACAACATAAAATCTAATCAATTCACAAATATTACTTGAAACAAATTAAATTTGCAGTCGCAGCTGATTTTGACATTTCTCACAAATCTGTTCTACATCAAGAGTAGGTGTAGAAAATCTGTCCAGCTTAGAGTCATTGAAAACAAAGCAGAACATGAGCTGGACAGAACTTTTACTCATTGAACACGAATACCTGTCCAGCGCATGAGCTGGACTGAGCTGGAAAGCCTCATTGAACAAAGCCCATGTCTTCAAGCCATATGACCATTCTACTGCCAGTGTTATGCCAATGCAGTAGAGTTAACGCCAGCTTTTTTTTTTATATATAATTTGTGCATGCTAAAGGGTTTATGGCTACCCTTAAACTACAGCGCGGGCATAAGTGAAAATAGAGAAGGGACAAAGGAGGACCGATGCCCGGTGGCTTTAAATACTTAAGAGTTGTAGTGATGACGAAACACAGAACTTTGTAGATTACTCCACGTTCGTGATGTACAGCTAGAGAAAAAAACTCCATATTTAACAATGCGTCCAAAAGAAGACTTAAGGGTTGATAACAAGCGACCGGCCACATAACAATTTTTAAGCATACACATATGTAGGTGATGTGTGCTTTAACAAACAAATACAAATATAAGTTAAAAGAAATAAAGAGTTTATAGAAAAATATTCAAATCAAATGGTACCAGTCGCTTGATCATCTTAATTCAAAATTACTATCGGCCAGATGATTTGCGTAAGTGACAGTAGTAATAGTTTGTTTTTTACGCAGACCATCCACTATCATCAATGCCATTCCTCAGTTTTGCTTCCACAGCGGAGATTGCAGATTCATGAATACCAACTATAGGCACTCGTCGCCGGTTAAATGCGAAATGAGGATAGAATAGGAATGAATCACACTCATCGCTATCCACTATCATGCAGAATTCAAAAATTTGCCCCATCCACCGGAATTCATGAGAGCGCTCACACCGAGAATGGCATTCATGAGTGATCGTGAATGCCCAACGAAACCTATGCTGCCGTTCACGTTTCATCCGAAGAGCAGGAACGTGAGTTAGGGAACGAATATGAAAATTTGAGGGTACCATCATCAGCGAAAGAATGAATCATTTATTAAACAAAATGTAAAAAAAAGTCCCAGACAAAATGGAACCTGGGGGAACACCAGCATTTACACCGTGAATTTCAGATTTGAAAACGTCTTAAACAACTTAAATTGAGCGGCCTCTAAGGTAGTCTCTAATCCAATGAAGAAGAGATACATCGACGCCATATGCATGCATTTTTGACAAAAGACCTTGGTGCCAAACCTTGTTAAATGCCTTTGAAATATCAAACGCAATAACAAAGAACAAAGGACGAGACCAAAGTCTACCAACGAACATCCAATACACAATTCTAGTTTAATTTTTTCCATTTTTTTTTTATTATGTTAGGGTTAGGGATTAGCTCCATAGTTTGTAATCGGGTTTTAGTGCTCGTTCGCGTCGCGATTTACAGGCATCTTTGCCCCTTTGCTTTTCAGGATTTCTCTTCACTACTGCGCGCAGGACTCCGAGGGATCCAGTAAAACCGTGAGTACGCATTAGTTTTTTTATTCCTTTTTGTGAAATTTTGATTCTAAGTTTAATTGCCACTAAAGGCTGAAGTAGGATAGGTTTCTTTGAGTGATTGTATTTTAGTTAAATTTTATCTTTTAACATAAAATTAAAGTGAAGTTCTAACAGAAAAAAATGTGCGCGTAATATTTCATTGCGAATGGGGGCGTGATCTTCGGGAAGGCCGTCCTTCTGTGGGCATACAGGACGAAAACTTGCTGACAAGGACATGACAACAAACGAACTCTCCACTACGTGACGAGTAGGGTCGTGACCGGAAGGTCTTTAAGGGGCTATCTCCTGCAGTATCGGCCATGGGAGATAGCGCAGGTTGTGTCGCAAGACACGTAGAGCGGGCTGGCCATCCTTTGCCAACAATATCTGGCATGTCTCGGGTTCTTGATGAACCTTATCCGGGAGAGGTACCGGAAAAGATAATGCGCTTAGGGTTAAGTTAAGGATAGTCGTAAGATAGATAGGTTTAGCATAAGTTTAGCTTTAAATGTTAGCATATTTTATGTCTGGTTTAGGCTAGTTAGGGTAGTTTGCGAGATTCTTTTCCTGTCTTTCTCTCGGGTATTGACATAGGTCCTTAGACGAATTATCCTTTCTTCCCTTTCTTTCTTCGCTGTTCGTCAGACGTCAATTTAGGCTATTGAGGAACTTCTTCCTCTTCTGTAGCTAGCTTAAAAGGCACGAGATTTTGTGTGCTAACCAGGTGGGGCAAGGTGGGGTTGACAAGAACTACCCCCGTCCGACGAGCTGTGCCGAGCAAGGACAAGCTTGCCGCCGTCTCCCTCACCTACACCGAAGTTGCCTCCGTGGCTCTACCCTGGTTCACAACAATGGCTTTTACTTAAGTGATGGAGAAGCAAAAACGAAGACAAAGCTCAAGGTTGGCTTTATAAAACCGGAAACTTACCTCTTCCTTCCTGATAGACTCCTAGGTCAAATCACAATTTTTCCTTTGGTTTGATGCTCTTGATTTGGTTAGGAATAAAGGAGCTCATAGCAAGGAAAATAATGTTAGTTATCATATCAGTAGCGGCAACCACATCCTATAGAAGCTATTTAGGCCGTCCCAACTAACTTTCCCATATCGCTAGACTTTTCTTTTGGGAATTCGTTCGTAAAAAATAATTCCAGAGTGTTGACAGTACGACCTGCAATGTCAGTTTAACGGGTAGGCTCATTCACGAGCTGAGTTAGATTGTTAATATCAGCGAAGATTTTAACATATCTTCCTTTGAATGTTGTCTGTTCAGAATTGCGAAGCCAACTATTGAACAGCTGTTTGGCAAGTTGAGATTAAAATGCTTGATTGATGTAAAAGGCTGAATGTACACGCTACACTGTGCCCACTCCCGCCTATCACTCATCGGCAACTTCCCCACTAACACATCCAATAAGGCCGTAGGCCATTGGCCATATGTTGGTGCATTTCGCTCACTTCGAAGAACACTCTTAAAATTTGTATTTTGGTGGCGAACGGTACGATTAGCTCCTATTTGCCCTCCGGAATCTGCGAAATTTCCTTACCCTTTTTAAATTGGCTTTGGACTAAACACTCCGGACCCACAACGAAATTCCAGATTAACCATGAGTTGTTCTCGCCTCTCCTTTCACGCTGAGGTGGAACATGTTCTCCAGTTTGCTATATCCAAACATGGCTGTAGATTCTATGAAGGCTGTCGAAAACATTGGCCATTCTTCCGGCCTCCCCTGGAACTCGGGCAGATCGTGTAATTTATGGTGCGATTTGTACACTGACGACGATGTGGGTTGTTGAGTTGATTGAGGCAGAAAGGCTGATCGAGGAATGTAGCGTTAATTGTCGAGATTCTGCAGAGCCTTCAGCGGTGGCAGAAACATTGGAACCGCAGTGGATGTCACTGAACTGCATGGCATAGGGTTCATTGAAACCGCATAAGTAGAGTTTATATTCAATATGACTGGTGGCCAGGAATCTGGTATTTGTGAATTTCACGGTATCTGTGGCATTACGGTGACTTCATGTGATGTGATAAGAGCGTCGAAGGCGATAGAGCGCTCTGATGTGGGTTTATGACAGATGCCGGGGGCATGTGCAACTGTAATTGGATCGGACATCGTAGTAATTGGATCAGACATCGTAGCAGACGTTACTGTTGTAACGGCATTAGAAGAAATATTAACCTACCCACAAGCTGTATTAATTTGAGTATTCCCAACGAAATTTTGTTTTCTATTCATGTAGATAGTTATAACAGTTTCGCTTGAATTAGAAATTAGACCTTAAGGTTATCAGTTCATGCCCTATTTTAAGTACATTGTCCTTTTGATCTTGAAAAATATGAGTTCGTCGCGAAAGTCTTGTATCAACAATACCAACAGTTTCTGTCTTATATGTGGCAAATTTTTTTCAACAAAAACAAAGAAAAAAGATGACTGAGTTTGTGAAATAAGCCTACCATGTATACTTTGGGATAAATCTTGCTTAAAAGAATAAATATTGGGTGCCAATACCGTGTGTAAGTCTTGTGTGAAATCTATGCGACAATGGAGCCAAGGAGTACGTTAAGGGCTTAAATTATGGAGTGCCGATGATATGGACTGAGCCAACCAATCATTTCAAAGACTGTTACCGTTGTGCTGTGAATGTGAAAGGCATAAATCGGTACAAAAAACGTACTAAGGTTTATACTAATGTCGAATCGGCTAAGCCCCTAATATTACACAGTGTAGACTTGCCAGTTCCAGTGTTTTCAGGATCACCAACTGCAAACTGTAATGGAACAAGGAGAACGGTTCCACCAAGACATTAGAACAATGGAAGAAAGATACCAAGGCCGATGGGACAGCCATATGATGGCAGGCTATTGCTGGACTTCAATAAGTGATTGTCCTGAGGAAAACCACGATAGAAAAGCATACAGAAAAACTTTTTTTGTAATTTTTTTTTTTATTATTTATGTTAACAACATATGTTTTTAGTTTTTCATCGTTATTATATAGCCGCTCCTATAAATTTATATTTTAATACATAATTGTATTTTTTATTTAGACCTTTTTCAGTCATATAGTTTATAGAGCTTTATCTCATAAACTAGAGTCAATTTAACAAATCTGATATTTTTCTCGTATTCAACATACTAAACTTATCCAAAATTGACTTCAACATACCGTGCCGCAAAATGACTGTTCCCCAGTGATATCTATTGAAATAGAAACAAACAGTGGGCAAATGACAGTTACATCGGTTTACTGTTCTCATCGCGATAGTCTTAAGAAAAACGACTTTAAAAACCTCTTCTGCATATTTCACAATCAATTTATAACAGGTTGAGACTTTAATGCCAAGAACAAGCATTGGGGATCAAGGCTAACAAATACACGAGGAAATAATAAAAGAAACTGGCGGCAAGTATCACTCAACGGAAAAACCTTATTATTGGCCTACGGATAGGAATAAAACCCCTGATCTTGTCGACTTTCATAACAAAGAATATATCGTCAAATAATATTAAAGTAGAGGAAGGGCCAGATCTTGATTCAGACCACTCTACAGTACTTCTTACATTTGGCGGTAAAATAACTATGAAAGAAAGCATTCCTAAATTAGTTTACAGACAGACTGACAGCAACTACTTCAGACAGAATCTGGAAGAAAGTATTCAACTATCAGAATCTATTGAAAGTGAAGAACAATTAGAAGAAGCAGTGCAGATATTAACACTGAATATTCAAAAAGCAGCATGGTCTGCACCTCCTAAGATAAAAGTGAAGATGAAACAAAACTCCTATCCTATAGAAATATGTAAAATTATTGCAAAAAGAGGAAGGCGAGAAAACGTTGGCAACAATCAAGGGCGACAGTGACAAAAAAGTACCTACTCAATACATTAACCCATTTTCGGCCAAGACCATTTTTTTTTTTTTTGAGAAAATTGGAATCCTTTAAAGGACACGCTATTGTGACCACGATAAATGATTTTCCGCTTTCAAAAAAATTTCCCGCTTCGTTTCGTTTTAAATGCATTTTTATTATCATTAATTCATTAACTCTTACATGCTAGACAAAAAACGCTTAAAACTAGCTTTATTAACTTAACTCTAACTTACTGGCCTAACACGTGCACTCTAAGCTAAACTTAATACTTATTCTATGTCTTTCGGCATAACCTAACTTACTTTACTTATACAATCTAAGGACTTAACTATTGAAACTAAGAAAATTATTTTTAGAAAAAAAACTTAAATGAAAAAAAAATGTCCCGCTTTTCCGGTGGGCGTGGACGGGGTGGTCGAATTTTCGACCGTGGCCGGAAGCAATATCAAAATATAATTTTTCAGCGAAAATGTATTAACCCATTAATGACGAGAGTCCAAAATGTTCGATACAAGCCTGAAATTTTCAGGCGTGGCTTGTATTGTGTGTAGAAACCTAGATCGGATTTTTATTTTTTTTTCTGATAAGGTTTGGACACACATATATGTAACGTTAGTCCTGATACCATAAACATCGTATAAAAAATAACACTGTATATATGCAAACAAATAATGTATTTTATTTCAGTATTATTTTTATTTATTTCACAAATTTAAAGATATGTAATGATATTTCCGGAAGCAAGATACACAGGGGCCTACATCACACTTAGAACACATTGTAGTACAATTTGACTTGCATAGCGAACCTGCACATCGTCGTCTTTTTTCATTGGGGATCTTTATAATAAAATGGCCCACTCGATCGTAGCGAGCATTAGCATATTCCGTTTCCATTTTAGGTCTACGAAAACCACCGGGAGGTTTTGGTTCACCAAGAGTCCGGCAATAAAACCGTGCTATCGAACGCCTGAATTGAAGTTGGTGTAAATTTGAGCCAGCTTTTTTGTGGAGTAACCAAGCGTTTTGAATGGAAACGTCTATCAGCCACGTAAAAATGGACGACCAATATTTCTTCCGTCTGGCACCTATTCGGTAGTTGTTTACATTTTGATCCATACGGTCCGTGCCACCCATGTTTGAATTATACCGTGCAATTGCAAAGGGTCGTGGCAGTTCAACAGCCTTATGTTCTTTCCGGGAATATCTGGACACTTTCGTAACTGGATTTTTTCCAAATAGTGTAGACGCAACGCTCACAATGGAATTGTCAACCCATTTCGTTACATATATATCTGCTGCAATTAATTTTGAGAATTCAATTGTACCCCGCTTTGCACTCTTCAATTCTTTTTTATTTTTTAGAGGACAAGATACCGGAATGCGATTTTCCCAGAAGGTTCCGGTCCCGTTGTAACCTCTTTGTTTTAGTCCAAGTAAGACAGGCAATGACGTAAACAAATTGTCGAAATAAATACAGAACGGCAAAGACTTTATAGCATCGCTGAATTCGTCGAGCATGCAAAACAATGGTGTTGCGTTCTTACCGTATTTTGGAGGATAATCCGCGTTTAGCCTTAGGTTGTTACCTTGGTACATCTCGAAATTTATGAGGTATCCATCAGGTGTATTCAGCGACCACATTTTATAGCCGAAGCGTAGTGGTTTTCCTCTGATGAATTGTTTACAGCCATGTCTGCCGTAATACTCCACCATAGATTCATCGTAACTAAGGTGTTGCTCCGGATGGAAATTTTGAGCAAACTTTTTTTTAGGCCATCAGTTATCGGGCGGATTTTCCAAATTTTGTCATTTTGGTCTTGCAAATTACTTTCGATAAAATGCAAATAACGATTGATTGTTTCGAATCTGTCACGTCTCATTACTTGTACAATCATTCCAACCATCATATCATCATCTTCAGCCCAATAGCCTCTTTTGCTAGGATGAGTATTATAACCAGTGACTATCAATATGCCAATATACACGCACATTTCATTCGTACTGATGTTTGGGTTAGCAGCTCCTCGGAACACAGCATTCTTGTTTGTTTCCTCACACAACAACGTAAATATATCTTCGTCAACAAATTTCTCGAATTGTTGATATGGATCAAGTTGTTGGCAATCCGTGTAATTGGCTTCAGGAAAGCACGGTATCATTGCTCCATCATCGTCATTGGTCCACACAAGCTCTGCTGATACCTTAGTTCTCTTTCTTTTTCGAATAGACCCAGTTTCTTTATCTATTTCTTTATCTTTATCTATTGCTGCGGTTCCTCGTTTGCTTGATCTCTAAACTGTCGGCGAACTGTCTGTGCCCTCGAAGAGAGTCGAGTATCTGTCTGCGTGTTCAAACCACGTTTACGAACATTTATTTTTGTTGTTGTTGTTTCGTTTGTTGTACCTTCTGTCACATTGGAAGATAATGGTAAAATTGATGGTGCTGCACTTACAATTGACAAATCCCCCCCTGTTGCATCTGGTCTTACTAAAGGAATGGATGCTGATTGCTCTAGGAGGTCGACATCCAAATTATGAAATGAGTTATCTTTGACATCGTTCAAATAATCAATCAGTCCTTCATCAACATCTACAGATGGTGTATCGTCTTCTTCCACATTTCCATGGAACACAATCTCACATGGCGCTTTCAATTGCTTGACTGGTAAATTTATGAACTCACCCCCTCCGTCTTCTTCACCTGAATCTTCTCCAAATAAATTATCTTCAGTTGGTGGTTCTAAATATATCCGAACAACTTCTTCTTCATCCGAATCAAATTCCTCTATAATTCTGATAATGTCTTCAACAGTGCAACCATACCTATCAAGCCGAATAATACAAAAAGTAATCAGATACAAGGCCTGCTGCATACGGACTAATGTTACATAAATGAATTTTCCGTCACAAATTATGTTATATTATATGCGGACTAACGTTACATATATGTAACAGCACTTAAAAACCTGAGCGATCAGACAAACGCATTTTCAAAACATATTTTTTTTCAGGTATTTGCTATTATAAAGGGTGGTTAAATTTTAAGGGCCGATGTTGAATGTGAACCACTCCTAAACGTCAAGTTTTTTTTCTGCATTTCATTTGACATTTCTCAATTTCAGACTAACTCAATTTGAAATATGGAAAGATACACAATCGCGCAACGCGTTAAAGTTATTCAGGCTTATTATGAAAATGGGCGTTCAAATCAAAATGCATATCGTGCACTTCGTGATTTTTTCGGTCAATTTAATCGTCCAAATGTGCGTACAATCGGAAAAATCGTGCAAAAATTTAAGCAAACCGGGTCTGTAGGAGATGTGAAAACACCAGTGCATGCTCGTACAGGTCGTACTGCAGGAAATATTGCTGCTGTTCGCGAAAGTGTGGCTGAAGTGAAATGAGGCCGGTCAGGCAGTTACTGTGAATGGTGTTCGCTATCGTGAGATGATAACGAACTTTTTATGGCCCGAATTGGAAGATATGGATGTGGACGATATGTGGTTTCAACAGGACGGTGCCACTTGCCACACAGCTAACAAAACAATGGCTCTTTTGCGGGAGAAATTCAATGGCCGTGTTATCTCAGGTCGTGGCGATGTTAATTGGCCGCCACGATCATGCGATTTGACACCGTTGGACTTCTTTCTTTGGGGTTATTTGAGAGAAAAAGTGAACGTCGATAAGCCAGTAACAATTCAAGAGCTAAAGGATGAGATAATTCGGCACATTTACGGCATAGAACCTCAATTATGCCTCAGCGTCATCGAAAATTTGGACCATCGGATGGAGGTGTGCCGCCGAGGTCGCGGCGGCCATTTGGCCAATATTTTGTTCCATACATAATTGAACCATACCAATATTATCACAATAAAAAGAAAAGACAATAATTTCGTAAATAATTTGTGTTTTATTCAAAATCAACATCGGCCCTTAAAACTTAACCACCCTTTACATATGATACAATAACACACCACTCATATCTTTTCTTAGAATCTACCATAAGTTCACTAAAAGAATTAACAAACAAATGTCTACCTTCTGCTAGTTCCCATTTTGCTATCAGCTCAAATTCGAATATTTACAAAAGCTTCTGATGCCAAGAAAATCACAACCACAATGCAGTATTTTTGTGGTATTCTCTTTGGTATCCTTCAAACTTTACATTGCATAAACTTTAAACTCAGTAGTCGATTAAAAACAAACATAAATTTTTTTAAGAAACTAAGGTGACCGGGTGTTACATTTATGTAACGTTAGGCTAAAATGGGTTAATGCAAATATGCTTTATTATTATTTGTAGGAAATACACCTTGAATTACTTGTGTAGACTATATAATGTGAAGCATTTGGCATGCAAGTGAACGTTGCAACGTTGGCAAATATTGATGGTTTGCTTATGGCACTGCTTACAACGACGACATTTTCCATCAGTCGAACGTATGATTAAGTGATTTTGAACCGCAATTCGGGACAATCCAAGCGGACGATCTTGTTCGCCCTCAATGAACTCATCGGTTAGTTCGTTGCTTTCTTCGGATGTGGTGAGCAAGTAGTGAGTGAATTCACTGCGATCGATTTGCGATGGAGGTTTCACTGATTTCTGTTAAGCAATAAAACAGCCCAACTTCCATGCATTTGCAACAGCTGTGTTGAGGCTATGACTGAAAAGAAGTCACCACCACTTTTTCCCACGAATGCCAACTCGATAATTTGCCACGGCATTATCATGCAAATCAATGGATCAAATATGGTTGTGGCACTATGTCTGTTTTTTGTTTGCCTTACGATTGTATCGGCGGGCGGTTTTCATTGCCTCCAAATTTTCGTGGTTCGTGGCCATGATCATGCACAAAATCACTTACAGCAGTATGTATGTACATATGTATATTTGGCACGGCAGCTCATGGAGAGCCAAGGCCTAGCTTCTCACAACCATTCATGTTGTGCGTGTTACATTCTTTGCACGAATGGAAGGGACCTACAGTTTAATGCCGACTCCGAACGGCGAATTGAGAAGCTTTTTATGACAGATTATACTCTTACAAGTTTGTCAATGTCTGCGAAGAGGTGGTGCCGCGAAGAAACTTTTGGTGGTTTTTGAGAACTGAACCTGTGTCTCTCCTTTAGCAGTCCAACGCACTAACCACTAAGCCACGGTGACCACGCAGCAGTATAGTTATATGAAAAATATAAAGAAAATTAAATAATTCTTTCGTAACCACGCGTCTTTCTTTATTGATGTCAGGAAACAAACGGTAGCTGCACATTGGAAATGTCTCAAAATACTTACCGTTGCTATTACAACCGTATTTTGAAATAATGATTCATACATAGCCCACCACTGCACAAGAACCCATATATGCCTTTTGATTTTCAGGCGTCGGTTACTTGGATTTTTTAGAATAAAACAAGAAAATGAGTACTCAACACGAAGAGAAATTAAAGCCGGTGTACCACCAGGCAGTGTCCTAGGCCCTGTATTGTTTCTTCTATTTACTAGCGATCTACAAAAAAAAGACGAAATAACTGTGGCAACTTTTGCAGATGATACTGCTGTTCTTGCCGTGGGAGAAACTGTCGAAGAAGCAACAAAAAAGCTTCAAAAGGCAGAAAATAATATAGCAAAATGGACAAAAACAAGGCAAATAAAGCTAAATGACCTAAAGTCAGTCCATATTAACTTAACGAATAAAAATGTTCAGAATATCCCAGTAAAACGCAAATGAATCTGTGGATGGTGACTAGACATAACGGTTAAGTTAATCGTATGCGAACATTTTTCCGGATATAAGAGAGTGTTTCGAATCATAGAGGTCAACATTAAAAATACAAACTCTGTAAAAAAAATTACGGCTAATAGAGGTTGCTGGATATTGGAGTTCCGGATAAAAAAAGTCAAACTGTATTTCCACTTAAGACAAAATTATAACAATAAAAAAGGAAATTTGTAAAATAACCAGCTTCAACACTATTCATGATGCTTTATAAGATTCACACACACCAAATATAGGGGCATTTCATGTGAAACGGAAAACGAAGAAAAAGTGAGGTTCTGGAATTGCAAGATTTGCAAGGAATTTATGGTCGATGAAAACAATAAATTTAGAGAAGAAGCTCTTTAAATTAAACTTAGAGCATACAAAACACATAACAAAATTTCCGAATTCGGAAGTTTTACTGTTCCATCAGTTGAATTTCAAAATACAGTTCAAGAAATGAAAAACGTATTTGAGAAACATTTCACTGGGTTAAAATATAAAGATTATATGTTGGAAAAAATGACAAAGGTCATAAATAATGAAACCCAAATAACTAAGCACATGAAATGTGATAACTTTGAACATAGAGAAATGATATGCAAGTTTATTTTAATCAGATTAATAAAGTTTAGCATAAAAAAAGTAAACAAAGATTTCGAAAGAATGAAAAGGGCAAGATGACTGATGCAATTAAATGAGGATTAGGCCTACGGGAGACACCTCAAAAAAAAAATAAACGCATCTCGTATTCTACCACACTGGTGACGTAGAAAAGAATGCAAACTTACCCAAATATCGCACCCTCCTAAAAGTTAGTGTAAGAAAACCAAATTCTCATTCTACCCCCACATACATACATGTATGTATGTATGTAACTACCTATATTCAACTGAGACTTCTCAATTAATTCTCAATTCCTCTTCTCAGAAGACCACTTTAAACTAACCAACTAGTTTAGGTTTATTTCCAACCCCAAGAAATACAAATCTGCAATCGTACCTAAACGTAATTTTACACATCACCCACCCGCACCGGCAGCATGCATATCTAATGGATTTGAAGCTGCAAGACTGGTGTTCAATCGAACAATTGAATCAAATTTCACATGAAAAACACGATTTCGAAAGAATGGGAAGCGCCAGATAATAAATTTAAATTAACATTTAATTCCTCTTCCGCATACACTCAATTGAGACAAAATATAACTCGCTATCTTATGAAAAAAATTAAAAATTAAAAAAGCGACGTTGAAAGATTTCTCACTTAGCGATATAATATATAACCAAATACATATTCATTCCTCTTGAAGTAATTTTCAGTAAACTGAAAACAGCCAGAAACAAAAAATCTTAAACGAACAAACCACAGATCATTGCCACGGCCACCGCCATCTGAACCTACCCCATTCTGTAACCTGCGTACATATCCATACATTCATCATATGTATGCACCTATTCCTTTGGTATGACAGCGCCACCACCGATATATAGGGCAACCGGAAATATGCTCTTAAAAATCCGTTTATAGCGCTATAAATATGCTCTAAAAAAGACGTTATATGCTCCTAAAATATGCTCTAAAAACTATTGAAAGCTGGAAAAATCACGAAAGATTAAACAAAAAATATGATTTTTAAATACTTTTTGTTTGAGGAAACAAACACAGCTTAATAAGAAATAACTTAAATATATAAAAATTCTTCTTGAATTATAATTTAAATTTTTGTTGCAATAAATGCAAATAATTTTACTTATATTGTCAAAAAGAAAACTTTGCCTATTTGCTCTAAAGACATTTTTGTACATAGAAAAACTTCTTTCTACTTCAACGGATGTAATAGGCGCAAATTTAAAGTCCATTATCTCAGAGACTGTGTAGTCATTCACTGTTGAATTTTGTCCGGACAGACAACTAAAAGACATTTTGGTCTTTATTTTTCTCCCTATTTCGCAGTCAATAGAGCTAACTTTAATTTCTGCATCTTTGACTATGTCGATATATGCGGCAAGTTCTAGACCATTCGTTTCCAATTTCTTAATTGATGTAGAAAAAAGCCGTAGTTTGCTGCCAAAAACACCAAGTCAGTTTTTAAATTACCTCGTTTTAGTAATTCTTTGGCAGTTTTGACAGCAGCAGAATCCTCGTCATCTAATGAATGAAAAATGTTTACAATTTTTTCATAATTTTCTGCATAGTATGAAACTGCTTCTATCCAGGTTCCCCAACGAGTGGTAATTGGTTGCGGAGGAAGTGATAAATCTGGTGCAACTTCCTTAAAAGTTCTTACTCTTGAAGGAGTTTTCAAAAATACTTTTTTTTTTTTAGAATAGAATTAGAATTTATAAAGCAGAAATAACATTATTTAACAGAATCAATTTAAAATTAATAAAGTAGCTGCAATCTATAGTTCTTAGGGAACTAGAGGCGAAAGCAGCAATACTAACATAACAATATAACAATAAAAAATACAGTATGGAATGAAATGAAATGGGGTCATAGCAGGATTAAGTACACATTTTTTAAATAAGAAAAGAATAAAACAATTATACAGTTACACCTAATAAATCAAAAACATCTTTGTAGTTAAGGTCTAAAAGCCATAATTTTACTTTTTTGAGGAAAGTGGATTCATTTCTTAAACTCCTTATGTGATAGGGTAGTTTATTAAAAAGTCTCGGAGCAGATGACGTGAAAAAAATTAAAGAAAATTTGCAGATTGTGATGAGGTACTAAAACAAGATTCTGATTATTTATTCTGAGATGATGGTTAGAAGAAAACCTATTTGAAAGATAGCCTGATCTCGCGAAGAATAACTTTAAAACTTTATAACAATAAAGATGTTTCAAAGGTAGTACTTTGAGTCTTCTGAAGAGCATTAAACTATTAGTATGACGAGTTTTATTAGAATTGTGTACACCTTGTTGTAATACGTATCACCCCAGGAAACTATGCCATACTCAAGCTTAGAATGAACTAAGCCATAATAAATACACTTAAGAAGATCCCGTGAGCAATATTATTTTAAAAGGTAAATCTGCCTGGTGGCAGCCATAAGATACTTCTTAAGTGGAATGGGCCGACCAGCTCATCTTCCAATCCAGCAGAACACCAAGATACTAAAAGGACTTAACACTCTCAATATTGAAACACTTGTCAGAGCACGAACGTGACTCAAAAAATGTCTGCGATTCCACTTCCGAGAAGCAAATATTCTTGCAATGTTTAAATTTGTTGCAGTTTGCACAATGAAAAAAGAATGATCCGAAGTCGTTTTCCTTGCCACTTGGACTAAAAAACGTAATCTTAATTTTATCGCTTATAACCATTTTATGCATTTTAAACCAATGGTCATGATTAATATCTGCGGAAAGATTTAGGGCAGAGTCACTATGAAAAGCACATGCCATGTCATCAGCGAATGCGAAAAGCAGCAAATTAATAAAAACTAAAAAAAGTATAGGACCAAGCACAGAACCCTGGGGAACTCCTATAGCGATAAGACTGCTAGAGCTTAGATGACCATTAACTTTAACCCTTTGCACTCTATTGGATAAGTAAGAACAGAACCAGGTATACATTACACCTCTAAAGCCACATTTGTATAATTTATCCAAAAGTAGTTTATGATCGACGGTATCAAAAGCTTTGGTTATGTCGATGAAGAGAGCCGCAGTTAAATTTCTGTTATTAAAACCGTTATAAATATTTGAACAAAAATTCCGGAGGGCTCCCTCAGTCGAAAAGCCGGAACGAAAACCAAATTGACCCTCATTAAAAAACTTGTTTTTTCTAAAAACTTAACAACCTATTTTTAACAGCTTTTTCGAAAATTTTTGAAAATACTGGAAGTAAGGAAATAGGCCCATAATTATTAATTGAAGTTTTATCACCTTTTTTAAATAGAGGTATCACTTCGGCTTGTTTTAAATCGGCTGGAAAAACACCTTTCAATATGCTTATGTTATAGATATAAGCTAAGATGTCACATATGTTTAAAGCTATTTTCTTGACAAAATTATTTGAAAAATACTCAGTTGTTGCGGAGTTCGAATTCTTGAGAGATATAATAATTTTGTACAACTCAAAAGACGTGATGGAATCATAAAAAAACCTCTGAGAGGATGACTCCTCATCAGCTAAACACTCACAATTACACGGACCAGAACAACTATCAGACACTACTTTAGTACCAACAGAGGCAAAAAAATCATTAAAAGTATCGGCTAAGACCTTGGAATTGGAAATGATAGCATCATTATCTTTCAACCTTTCGATTTGTACGATTTGAGATGATTTGTTTTGTATTTCTTTGACTAATTTCCATTCTTTTTTAGAGTCACCCTTGATCTCACTAAATTTGTTTAAATAAAAATTGTTTTTACATAACATTACTTCTTTGGAGATATCTTTACATAATTGTTTGTAAGCTGCAGTGATACCAGCATTATTTGGATGTTTAACCTTTTTCCTATAAAGCTTATTCTTATCTTTAATTTTGTTTAGTAAATCGAAAGATATCCAGGGTTTTAACTTTTTAAATTTAGATTCTTTTTTCTTGACTGTTCTCGAACATTGCTGGACATACTTATTCAAAGTTTCGATAAAACTGGAGTACGCTCTGGAAGGATCATTTTCATTTCGTGTGATATCCCAGCTTTCAAAACGCAGAAGATTATTGAGCGCCACGTAATCAGTTTTAACGAAGGAAAAGTAGGAAGGCATTTTAGTAGAAGTTGTCGTAGAAACATTTTCCATGCTCAAACACGTCATGCAATGATCAGTTAACTGGAAATCCAGGACAAAGCTACTGAAAAGAATTTTTTCGGAGTTACGAAATCGCACCATTATATGATCAATCAGACTGGTTGAGTCTGAGATACGAGTTGCCTTATTTATACATGGCTCCAAACCGTAAGAAGACAGTAAGAATAAATAGTTGTCTACCAGAGTAGAATTATGTAAGATATCTATATTGATATCGCCCAACAAAATAATATCATTAGAAGATTCACTTGATAACAAGTTTTCTAATTCTTCATAAAACACGTTATTAGAAAGAGATAACTCATTAAATCTATAGATACATAATAAAGCTAACTTTTCGTTATTGACCTTAATTTTTAAAGCATCACAACTACGCAAATTCAAACAGGAAGCTTCAACATCAATCTCATTTTTAAAAAAAATAACTCTTAATAAAAGCAGCAACACCGCCGGCTGCATAATCATTATTACAGCATGGTATAAATTCATACCCTTCAATCGCAAAAAGCGACTTTTCTTCATCGTAAATCCACGTTTCTGACAGAAAAATAAAATCAGGCTTATTCACAAAAGCATTTAGATGCACAAGGAAATTATCAAAATTAGTACGCATACTTCTTATGTTTTGGTGGATAATCAGAAAATTCGGCAAGTATTTTTGGTTAAAAACGAGATCATGAGATACAACGTCAACACAGTTGATAGAGGGAACACTCAAAAAATTTATTTGAGGATCTTGCATATTAATTTAATGATAAAAGGTCTTCAATAGACTTAATAACAATATAGTTATCATTATCCCTCTTGCGTATTAGTACTTTCCCGTTTTTAACCCAAACATACTTGTACATTTTCTCTTTCCTAGCTTTTTCTGCAGCATTGAAGAGATAACTTGTCGCACCATTTAAAAAATCGTTGATATATATTTTAGAAGGCTTATCACAACCAAACGTTTTAGAAGTTAAATTATTTTTTGCACTACCTTTTTTTTTTCATTATTAACTCTTTCTTTAACTTAGAAATAAATTTAACTACTAAAATATTAGATTTACTAGTATCCGCATTGTTGGATTTCTTCACTTTTTTTACGTAACAGTTGTCAATAGCCGTGTTTTTTTGATAATTATACTCACTTAAGTCAAAAAAAACGATCTACCAATTGGTTTGCGGCTCGATTTCTTTTTCTTCGTTTGACAGTTTGAAAATGTCAAACCGAGTAAAAGCAACAAATGCGATCGGCTAAAGGCTAATTTATGAGATTTTTCGCGCTCTGGTGGTCAACTTATGTAGTTCTATCCTCACTTGCTGCTACTGGGAAATTTATCTCCACTTGGTGTGTTGTTATTGCTTTGTGTGTAAAATCTTACTGCGCTGGGTATACAGCTATCAAAAAACACGCCTAGTATCAGCTTCAGATATATCTGCGCAGACACCTTTTGAAAAAATTCGCGGAGCACAATTGAGAGCATTGCACTATTTCAACAATTTTTTCTCTTCTATTTTGCTGTAGGAAATTCACTTCTCTTTGAAGATTACATTGTTTTCAAGAGATTGTTTTTTTCTTCTTGTAAAGCTCTTATCAAGGAGAATGCATACGCATTTTCGGATCTTAGAGCAACAATTTCATTGTACACTGTCTCTTATGTTATCACTTGATTGTTATGAGTAGAAGGCTGTTGAAGTTGTTGTTGCTGCCGCTGATTAAAAATCGGTTCTTGAAGTTGCTGGTGTTGATGTTGTTGTCGCTTCTGCTGTTGATTAACGTGTTGATGTTGTAGTTGCGACTGGTTCCGTTCTTCATTAGATTCAGTTGGGAGCGGCGATACTAGCAGCGAGACATCCATTTCTTGTTGAGGTGGTCGTTCACCTTGCTCTCTCACAGGAGGGGGAGAGCAAAAGGAGCCCCTACGTGCAGCATTACAACTCTTGCAACGAAATTTTTTGTTCGATTTTTGCAAAAAATCAACGTCTGCCGGTTGAATATTTACACACTTGCAATAAAAAAAATTCACTGCAGTCCACACATTTAATCTTTGGCTGATTACGTTCAACCTTCACTTTACAAATACAAGGCATTTTTAATTGTTTTATTCGAATTACTAAAGAAAAAAAGGAAACTATTCACGAATAGATCACAGTACGTGTTGACCCCACGACACCACCTACTAGAGTGGTGGTGGTTTTATACTGGCAATAAGAAGATCGACCTCAGGAAAATGTCCTCTTATGGTTTCGCAAACTCTATGAAATCCATGTGCTAGACACGTCACATGAGTTATTTTTGTGTAAAATACTTGAATTGCTCCAGCTGCCTTAACCATATGTATATGGAGCATCATCCGACAAAAACAGCAGTATGGAGTCTTTTTCGAACTGGTCACCCAACATCTTTACCGAGTCATCGAAGAGCCTGGCTATTGTTGAATGGTTTGCTTTATCCATTAAAGCAGTATTAATTAAGAACTTCTCCTTTGCAACTGAGTCGTCAGGATCTAAAATGCCAATTATTACGTTGGCAATATACCTGTTTGTAAATAAGAGAGGAAGAAGGAAAACAATGATTCATTTTGTTTATATTTTTTCCTGGACCACTAAAATTAAATTCAAATTTAAACGTTTGAACATACCTGTTTGCTGCATCCGTTGTTTCGTCTATAGCAACCCACAACTTCCGGTTTTGCACTTTTGCCTTTATTTTTGCCATGGTTTCCTCATACAGTTTGTCTGTGTGTCTTCCGCCGAGAGTTGTCTCAGAAGGAATTTTATGTTCCGTATATTTTTCCAAAAACGATTTCGAGTTTTCATTGCGAATTTTATGCAATGGAATATCCGCTGCAATGAATGCACAACATAAATCCTCTGCAAATGCATCATTTTGGTTTTGGTTATTCGATGATGATTGCCCGAGAAATTGTTGCGTTTTTCGGTCTTTTCTCTGCAAAAGTTCCAAATGCCTGGTTGTTTCCAAATGTTGTTTGACGGTGAATATTTTTTCAGCACAAACCGTTTTATTGCAAATTTTGCACAACAGAGTTGTTCTATCTGTTTTGAAGCTGGGATATTCGGTTACGATTTTATTTAACCGATCATTG
This sequence comes from Criorhina ranunculi, assembly GCA_951813785.1. Lineage (NCBI taxonomy): Eukaryota > Metazoa > Arthropoda > Insecta > Diptera > Syrphidae > Criorhina > Criorhina ranunculi. The sequence continues at coordinate 59,375,169 of OX638381.1, read as the reverse complement.
GTTTTTGCTTTAATTTTTGGCATTTTCTAAAATGAAGAAAATTATGTAAATAGTAAAAACTAGGATACAGCTAATTTGTTCCTTTTAAGTTTTTACGTACCCGAATATTTTACCCTCAAATTAAGGATTTCTATTAAACCAAACTGTGTTTATTTTCTGTCTTTTCTTTTTTTCACAAGTTTAAATTTTCAAAACCACCTTCTTAGATCCACTGTCCGCCTTTGAGATGAGAAGTATTGTTTTCGGTGTCGGCTGAGTTACTTATGGATGTATTCTCAATTTTGTCATCTCTGGTTTATATAGGTACATATATTTGTGGAAAACAAAGGGTGATTAAAAGGATCTTGACAGAACAGGAAACAGGATGTAATAAAAAAGGGATCTTTGAGATACAATAAAACGATTGATACAATAAAAGGGTAATTAAGGAAAGGATCTTTGTGAATTACAAAGAAGTGATTGAATTGCGTTGCGGCTCCATTTGCTGCGTAGTATTCACACATGCTCAGATGTCTAGGAAATTACAACAAAAATTATATAACTTGTCATATGCAGATGGTAAAAGGGTTTACTCGTGCAGCTGTGTATATAGGCAACCACATAGTAAACAAACTGTACCTACTGGTGCGCAGCTGTTCTGTGCAGTTCCGCAAATATCTATTTTTTTTTCACACAAACAGTTGATAAAAAAAGGACAAATAAGCAAAAATATTGACAAAATTCTAAAATTTGCTAAAATATGTCCTAAAAATGCAAAAATATGCCGAAATATGCTCTTAAAAGTGAAATATGCATCTATACCCAAAATATGCACAAATATGCCCTAACGAATAGGGCTCAAAATGCTTATTTTGTTTAAAACGTATTTCTGTGTAATTCAATTTCCAATACGACCTCCCAAAAAAAACATGCTTTTGCATATTTCCGGTTGCCCTATGCATATAATAAAACAGTAAAACCCGGTGTGTCTGTACATAGAAGAAAAAGTTATAAAATAGAAAGGGGGTGACTAAAGAACAGTAGTAGAATACAAATTAGCGATTTTTAAAATTCTTTTCTGTCTGTCTGTCTGTCCGTTTGTTTGTTCGCGCACATCTCCGAAACTACTAAACGGATTTTCATTTAGTTTTCACAGATGGACAGAGCATAATTTGGAGCAGCATAAAGGGTTTGTTTTATTAAAATCAAAATAAAAGTAATCGTTATTTAAAGATTTTTGTAATTAACTTTTGTGTGTTAGAAAAGTTAGAAGTTAAGGGTTGAAGACTTATAGACGTCAACTGTTTTAAAGAAAAAAATGAACAATTATAGAGCGTATACAATTTAGTACACAAAAAAATCAACAGGTGGCGCTGCTCATTATTAGAACGCGCTATATACATTTTTGCAGTAATCCACCTAAACGGCATTATTCGAAAATTGGAATTAAGGATTTGGTAGGTAAATTCTACAACAAAAACAAGGAAACACATGTTTTTCAAAATTTTAACTACGGGCCAAGATACAGGGTGTTAAAGATTTATAGTCGGTGCAACCGTAGTCATCGGCGCATCAGTTCGTGATCGTTTGCTGTTTTTGTTTTGCCAAGTTGAATTTGAATGAATTTTAATTTGAAAGTTCGATACGGACAAACGATTTCTAGCAACGTAGTGTAAACCTTAGTATGTATTTAACGCGTGCGAAGCCGCGGGTGGACTGCTAGTTTTTAATAAAATAATAAATGTTGTATTTTGTATCGAAAATTTCCTGTTCTTTTTGATTTTTAAATCAGATTCCAAATTTGAACTTTATTCAAGAGTTAAACCGGAAGTGAATATTTCAAATAAAAACTTTATTAACTTCGACCACTTTAATTTCAATTTTTTTTACTTCAAAATAAAGCTTAATATATATAAATGTTACCATAAAAATTGCAGAATGGAATCTAAATTAGTTTAGGAGATAAATCAATTAGAGTACCTACTTGTTGCACTGAGCGAGGTACCTGGTTCTTGCTTTGTGTAAAAAGTACATACATAGAAAATTGTTGTAACGTCACCTATTTATGTATAAAAACATACATATTCTAAACAAGTTTTTCACCTGAAACCAATATATTATTATTAATGATCTATAGCTTAATAAAACAATATTGTATCAAAAGAAAAATATTTTATTTTATTTTTTTTTACAACTTTTTTTATTGCAATCAACACTGGTTCGTTTTATAACTATGAACACTTGGCGTTGAAAGTGATTCCAATGATTTGCATTAATGAACATTTTGCAAAGCATCATGGGCATCATGATGCCAATGATGCGTTACTGAATTTACACTATACCTTCAGTATTTGGAACAAAACAGTGGTACTTTTTTGTCCCTGGAAAAATGACTGAAGATTGAAACGGCGGCTGGAGAAAATTTCTTTGGCGTTCAATATCATCTCTGGAGCAATAGCTGTTTGTAGTAAACAGCTGTTTGAGTTAAATTTGAATTCGACCATTCATACAATCGCTTTGGCATAATAATTGCTCTACTTGGAGGTAACTGCAAGCTTGCACGTGTCGCTAGACGTTTGAGGTTCGCTCCAAGACCATCACATGGCACCTTTCCGTGAAAGGTTGCGTGAAAATGAAACGCTGCATCTTTATTAAAGTCTTATTTATAATAAAATAGGTTTGTAAAATTGAATCTATTTTTTAAATGTTGTTGATTATTCAACCTTGAAACGCACTTTTTTAAATACTTTAATTTTAATCAAAGGATAAAAGATTTACAAGGTAAAGTAAAAAGAATATTAAAGCACAATATTAAAGACTAAAATTTAGTTGCGCATTAAGCGTCCTTTCGATTACACCGTAAAATGAAGACCAACGCATTAACAGTTTTTTTGAACAAAACAATACATGAAAAATAAGTTGTGAAATACCAAAATAAAGCATGTCTGACTTCACATTTCTTAGGGTCTGCCTGCATCAGCAACAAATGTTGTGAGGCACCATCTGTGATATAGATAATTTTTGATACAACTATTGCTTTTTTTCAGAAGATGCTCCTGTAGTATTTTTTGGAAAGCGTAGAATGAGCTGCATCATGCTTTAAATCATCTGAAATCATAACAATGCTACCGTGTTTTATTTCACTTTCATTTCTATAACAAACAACCGACGTTAGAAGTGTTGCCTGCCCATTATTCCAGTGAAAAGATTGAGCTGCGTCTTGGACAACAAAACTCTAATTTTCTGCGAAATCGCATTTTATTATGATTTCAACTTAATCAATGTTCTCCTCAAGCCTTTTAAAATAAAGTGCTTGTTCTTCTGCAATATAGGCATGGAGTTTCAATTTATCAAAAGCGTCACACAAACTATCAACGAAATCATCAGATGAAAGTAGTTGAGTAGATATCGTGAAGCGGTCTGTGCCAACCTATTTTTCAAACTGCACGTTTGTCACTTGATTGTCATCAAATATCATTTTTACATTATCACGAATCGCATTCAAGCCAGGACACGATTTACAACAATCTTTATAAGATGAAAGTTCCATGGCAGTTCCAGCAGTAAGATTGGCGAAATCTCCTCCACTCAACATCAGCTTGGCATTTTTATGGTAAACACAAACACACACCATATGTGTTCCAGAATCGCCGGCGAGAATACATTGTTTGGGTTTCAGGGTAAACATTTTTGTAAGACCTACCTGAACATTCACCTTTAAACTTCTGATAAAGTTCGTCAATGTAGCACATTAAAAGTGGTTTTTGGATTTGTGTTCTTTTTCCATCATGTAATTTAAGGGATGCAAAATCTTTTTTACCAGGCATGATGCGCTTACAGTCTTCTCTCGGAGATGAAAGGATTTCACGAAATTCTCTGTATCGACGGATAATTTCGGTCCACCTCGTAGATTGAGAGATGATAAAATACCGAACAGATCCACAAATTGCTTTGCTTTTCTCGCTTGTCGTCTGGAAGTTTTAAATTCTTCTGCAAGTTTATTTATTTTCACTCCACGATTTAGGTGCTATGCTCAGTATCATTGTCTTCATAGAAGTAGATGTAGACGGACCATTCGATTTCTCCTTTAACTGCTTCAAAATTTCTAGGTCTTGGTCTTGGTCAGTTTTGGTGGAACAATGTTTATACTTATCTTCGGGAATGAACGGTATATCTTGGGAGTTTCAATTGATGATTGACTACCCTGCGCGAGATTTTCTTTAACTATCGGAAACACATTTGAGAAACAATTTCATTTTTCAACTTAACTTTTAGAAATATTTCTTATATCTTTAAACTGGCAAATTAAATGGATTAAAGCACCGATCACCGTACGGAGCCATAATTAATCAATAAAAATTATTTACGAACGTAACTCACTAAGAGGTTAGAAAAACAACTGAAAAAATAACCGAAAACAAGCGTGACATAGCGTCATTCCTCTATCTCATTATATTTTACTAGCAGTCCTCCCGCGGCTTCGCACGCGCACCATACATACTAAAGTTTATACTTAGTCGTTGGAAATCATCTGTTCCTATTGAACTTTCAAAGGTAAAAGATTTAAAAAAGTGTCACCATTTCAGTATTGAATTTTTGAAATCGGTTCAGTAGTCTCATAGATATTTAACCCTTAACCACCTAGCACCAGTTTTGGTCACACTACCACCTAACATACGTCTATGAGACCCCGGAACAAAATCATTCGCATTTGTAACATTTTGTGAATTAAGTTAGTTTTTAATTAAAATCAGTTTAGGAACATATTTAATTATTTATTAGAATAAGAAAGGCACATTAAAATGAACAGTTTTGTTTTAAATCTCAATTAAGAAGTCAACTTCTCTTTTTTTATACCTATAAACTAACACATTTAGAAAATTCGATCCATAGTAAAAATCACATAAAGTAGGTACTTCTTTGTTCTTTTTTACTTACTAGAGACAAACGCGCTCACGTCCGACTGCGACGAGCGGTTGCGTGGCACAGAGGGTTGCGAGGAAAAGGTACAAGAACGAACAGGTTTATACGAAGCTCGGGCGCAATAATATTCACGCCTAAAGATTCGTCGGGATCTGTGAGACGTATGCTAGGTGGTTAAGGGTTAAAGATCCATCCAACCAAATCATACACACACCCGTTCCCCGTCGAATTACTACGAACTGCGAATGCATTGTAAATAAACTACGTAATGTATCTATAGAAGCAAGAATACGACCAAAGAAAAATAAATGAAAACTCTGTATCCTGGGCCGTAATTATAATTTTGAAAAACGGTGAAACAGGTGTTCCTTTATTTTTTTGTAGAATTTACCTACCAAATTTGAATTCTTAATTCCAATTAAACATTTTTTTTCCATACAAAGTGGAACACCCTGTATCTCCCCTTTGGAGCAAAAAAGCGCCTGCATTGTTTTTCTCTACGCCACATAAGGAAACTACTGTCCAACTTTCAACTTTTTAGCGTTAGCCGTTTAGGCTCGGCGATGATGAGTAAGTCAGGACTTACTCGTCTGTCCGTAGTAAAAAGTGTCACCATTCCAATATTGATTTTTTGAAATCAGTTCAGTAGTTCCATAGATACTTAAAGATCGCTCCAACCAAATCATCGTACACAGCACATCCGTTCCCCGTCGAATTATTATAAACTGCGAATGCATAGTAAATAAACTACGTAGTGTATCCATAGAAGCAAGAATACGATCAAAGAAAAATAAACGAAAAAACTACCCTTGCGCAACTCAGCAAAACAATAACAACACACGATCACGAACCGAATGTGTCGATGGCTACGGTTACGCATAGTGATGTGTCAACTCGAGTTCACAAACCGGTTCAAACCGAGTTACACCTAAACCGAGTTAAACCGAGTTGAACCGAGTGAAACAGAGTTACCAAACCGAGTATGCGAAACCGATGGAACGAAACAATACCTACATATTTGGAATTCGGTTTCGGTTCGGTTTCTCATGAGACGGTGGCATTTGAACTACTTGCTCTTGTTTTCTCTCATTGTTGTTTTTATTTTTTTCACATATTTGTTTTAGTTTGTTTTGTGTGTGCGCTGTTTTGCTGTGTGATACATTGAAACCAAGTCAATTGAGGGTAGGTATACATCGGCTAATGGTTAACCAATTTCGAGTTGGAAAACAGTCTATTGTTTTTATTCAAACCGAGTTAAACCGAGTCGAATCGAGTTGCAAACTGATTCAATATTTATTTTGAATTCGTATTCGGTTCCGGTTTAGTTTCTTAAATGTGACAGTGGCATATGACGGATGTTCTTATTTTTCATAAATAATTTTGATTTGGGTTTTTTTTTTCTACATTTTTTTGATAAGTTTATTTTGCGAAGCAAATAATGCCGGACCCAAGGAAAAAGTATCTAGTGTGGGAAGTTTTCAATAAACCGCAGGAAGGAAAATTAATTTGCAAAAATTAATTTGCCTAAAAATCACCCAGGTGAATTCTCAATTATTGCTGAAGGGGTAAATACTGACACCATTCTCCAAAGTTCCAATGCTTTCTTCTTCTTCTGTATTGTGTCTCCGCAACCGTCTAATCCAAGAGAATGTCCTAGTAAGAGACGCAGACAGATCAGTCCCATCAAAAACTTCCTTTGCTTGATTTGATAGTGCTTGCTAGTATTTTTCCAAAACACAGGAATAAACTAAGTAAAATAGTTCAAATAATTTTGTTACAAACCGAGTTAGCCAACCCGGTTTGCAACTCAGTTTGCTTAAATTCCAACTCGGGTTAACTCGGTTTGAGAAATTTTCGGTTTGGTACATCACTAGTTACGCATACTATAAATCTGCAAACTTTAACACTCTGTATCTTGGCCCGTATTCATAATTTTGAAAAACGTGTTTCTTTATTTTTATTGTAGAATTTACCTACCAAATTTCAATTCTTAATTCCAATTTAAATTTTCGATTCCATACAAACTTGAACACCCTGTATCTCCCCTTTTGGAGCTGAATACCGAAAAAAATTTCATAGTGGATGTCTGCGTCACAAAAGGAAACCACTGTCCATATTTCAACTTTTTAGCATCAGCCAGTCAGTCAGGACTTATGCTTTTATTTGCATAATTTTGAACAACGGTGAAACACGTGTTTCTTTATTTTTGTTATAGAATTTACCTACCAAATTTGAATTCTTAATTCCAATTTAAAATTTTTTTTCCATACAAACTGGAACACCCTGTATCTCCCCTTTGGAGAAAAAATTTGAAAAAGGGACTCCATTGTTTTTCCCTACGCCACAAAAGGAAAATACTGTCCAAATTTCAACTTTGTAGCGTTAGCCGTTTAGGCTCGGCGATGATGAGTCAGTCAGGACTTACTGCTTTACATATATAGATAACTGATTTGTTTGAATAAAGTGATTCTTTTCACAACTAAGATATAGCATTATAATTCGTATGTCGTTGTCATAATATCTACGTAAAGTAATGTTTTATTTGATACTGCTTGATTATAATCAGCATTTTAATGTGTTTTCACATCTACCAGTCAACTTTAGCAAGGACCAGGTACCTCGCTCAGTGCCACATGTAGGTACTCTAATTGATTTATCTCCTAAACTGATTTAGATCCCATTCTGCAATTTTTATGGTAACATTTATATATATTAGACTTTATTTTAAAGTAAAATAATTTTAATTAAAATGGTCGAAGTTATTAAAATTTTTATTTGAAATATTTACTTTCGGTTTAACAGTAAGTTTTCGATACAAAATACTACATTTTTTATTTTATTAAAAACTAGCTGTACCCGTGCTCGCCTTGCTTCGCCCCGCCTGCTGGTGTATAAAAATAAGTAAATTCAGAGACGTGTGTAAACCTATGACTTTAGTTTTTTAATTTTCGTATTCTTGAAGATTACAATATCATTAACTATATTAACTTAACTAACCTATATGGTATTTTTAATATATTATGTATTTTTTTATATAATTACATATTGTATTTGATGAATGAAGCATTTAGTTGATACCTGTAAAATAAAAAGAATAATAAGTAAATTCAGAGATGTATGTAAACTTAAATAGTACCTACATGTATGGTATTTTTGCAGTTAAAGCACTCCTTTGTATACAACATTTGTAGTTGTACCTTTTGGGGACAATATATATAAATTTTCTTGTTTATTTGTTCGTGAGCAGCTCACATAAAGCTGTCCGTGGGAAAACCATTCATTAGTTAAATCAATTCCGGTATATTTCACAGTTTGTCCTTAGGCCTTATTTATAGTCATAGCAAAGCATAACTTAATAGGAAATTGCAGTCTTTTAAAGTCAAATGGGTAGTCGGCAGGTATCATTGGTATTCTGGGTATAAATACATTCTCATCTGTGTCTGGTCATTGGGCCTCAAAGCTTTAACCAGTAACCTTGTTCCATTGCACAGCCTTAGGGGACATAAGTTTCTCAATAAAATGATTGGCAATCCAACTTTGAACGAAATTAAGTGCCCTGGTAGTCTTGGCGGATTCGTTGAATTTAAAAATTCGATTGGAAAATGAACCGAATCATCCGTATTCACAACCGTGTCGATGGATTTATAAATTTGTGAAACACCATCAATTTTCTTTACAAACGGTTCTATTTGTATTGGACGCAGAATCATTTCTTGGTGTAAGAATAACTCTTTCTCTAAACCAAGAAGTGGTCTTGCACGCGTTACATAGTAAGGTTTATATTAAGTCGCTAGAAATCGTCTGTCGATATGGAACTTTCATAGATAAAAGGTAGCAAAAAGTGTCACCATTCCAATATTGATTTTTTGAAATCCGTTGAGAAGTCCCACAGATACCTAAAGATCCATCCAACCAAATCTTCGTTCACCCTTATTCCCCGTACCCTTACGCAACTCGACAAAACAAAAACAACACACGATCATTACGATAGCTACGGTTGCGCATTCTATAATTCTGCAAACTTTAATACATTGTATCTCGGCCTATATTCATAATTTTGAAACTGTTTGCTGAAAGTGGAGAAATTGAGATAACTCACAAGAAAATGCAAATAAATGAAAGAAAACTACTTCATTTAGTCGATTGGGCGAAATTTTGAATATCGATCAGCGACATCTAGTGGGGAGTAGTCCTGGATTTAGGTTCATTCATCAACTGTCAACATGTTCAGTAATTTTCAACCACATTCTGGATTCATGCCTCGGGTACATTCGAGAACTATCGATATCTCACTAGATCGTAAAATCGTCGCCAGGAAGGAAGATTCTAGATTCGTATCTCGGGTATAAATACGACGAGCTTCAACAGCAGAGACACACATTTCGATTGAGATGTCAGTGAAGTAAAGTTCGAATTGAGATTAAGCAGAGATACAATTGGAAAAGGATTTGGATAGTAATTTGGATAGAGATTTTAATAGTGAGACAGTTGAATAGAGATTTAAGAAAAGCGATAGTTGGAAAGATAGATGTTATCAGAGAATTAATTGTTTGAATTAAAAGAGATTTGTGAATTGTTGAATTTAAAGAGTAATAATTGTTGGAATAAACGGTGATTTGTGAACAGAGTAAATAAAGACATAGAGAATAGAAAAGGGGAAACAGTTTTATAATTACGAATCGGCAAACAGAATTCCGACTGCAGAACTAAGCAGTTCTCTACTTAGTTTGAAGATGGTTCCGTGTCTCTTAGTATCAAAGACAGGCCATATGACATTACATCCTTCTATAACATACCAACTGTCCTCCCTAAGTAAGGTCTTTGAAATTTCAATTGTTTACGTACATCTTTTGTACTAAGGCGTCTCTACCTCCAACTATTCGTATTCGCTATAGAGTTGGAATCCAAGGCTGTTCTAAATACAAAGAAAATACCTTGAACAGTCTTCGGGGAGTAGTTTGAATTCCAATAAGTAGCGATATCCTTCTTAGATATCGAATTTATTTCGAGTGCATCGGCTTCAAATTCAAATTCAAATTCAAATTTATTATAAATAGTATAAGTACAATAGTGAGACTATAGTGAGAATATGTGATTATAACACACTGTTCGCATCCTGTAGTCTTAGGAGGTCATAAGTTGGATTATATTTAACACTTATCCGATGATACCAATCAGTGTACTTATACCTCGTTGTAAGAGGATCTACCTATTCAGGTGATTTACCGCACTCAACCGCTAATGAAACAAGTCCAATACATCCTTTCTCGGATCTCTTAGACATTTTTATAAAATAGCTAAGAAGTAACCACACCGAAGTGTTAATTATATCCGGATTTTTAATTAATTGTGCATATGTATGGACCATTTCCGGTCTTTCAACTTCAAAAACTTTTATTTTTAGAGGACCCACCAATGACTATTTCTATAATTCCCTTTTAAATTTAAGAAAAATTAATAGTTTTATCATCCTGACTTCATACAAACCAAATTATTTTATCATTACTTACTTTTTCTTACTTTGCAAAGTGTAAAACATACTAAAGGGTGGTTAAATTTTAAGGGCCGATGTTGAATGTGAACCACACCTAAACATCAAGTTTTTTTCTGCATTTCATTTGACATTTCTCAATTTCAGACTAACTCAATTTGAACCGTGGAAAAATACACAATCGAGCAACGCGTTAAAGTTATTCAGGCTTATTATGAAAATGAGCGTTCAAATCAAAATGCATATCGTGCACTTCGTGATTTTTTCGGTCAATTTAATCGTCCAAATGTGCGTACAATCGGAAAAATCGTGCAAAAATTTGAGCAAACCGGGTCTGTAGGAAATGTGAAAACACCAGTGCATGCTCGTACAGCTCGTACTGCAGAAAATATTGCTGCTGTTGGCGATAGTATGGCTGAGGCCGGTCAGGCAGTTACTGTGAATGGTGTTCGCTATCGTGAGATGATAACGAACTTTTTATGGCCCGAATTGGAAGATATGGATGTGGACGATATGTGGTTTCAACAGGACGGTGCCACTTGCCACACAGCTAACAAAACAATGGCTCTTTTGCGGGAGAAATTCAATGGCCGTGTTATCTCACGTCACGCCACGATCATGCGATTTGACACCGTTGGACTTCTTTCTTTGGGGTTATTTGAAAGAAAAGGTGAACGTCGATAAGCCAGCAACAATTCAAGAGCTAAAGGATGAGATAATTCGGCACATTTACGGCATAGAACCTCAATTATGCCTCAGCGTCATCGAAAATTTGGACCATCGGATGGAGGTGTGCCGTGGAGGTCGCGGCGGCCATTTGGCCAATATTTTGTTCCACACATAATTGAACCATACCAATATTATCATAATAAAAATAAATTACAATAATTTCCTAAATAATTTGTGTTTTATTCAAAATCAACATCGGCCCTTAAAACTTAACCACCCTTTATAACAACCCATTTCATTCCTAACTCACACCGGAAATACTTCGAAAATTAACAACCCTTCCTGTTATTTGTAGAATAAAGTGTACCTACGTTTTATTTATGAACAATATTGTCAATATATCGTACATTTGAGTTGAAGTGCATTTGTACAATATATTATACATGTTCTTGAAGCAATCAAAACATTTTTTTTTAATGCTTAATTTTAAAAAGTACTTATGTAGTTTACTTAAGCAATGTATTAACTTTCATATTCAGCTATTAAAAGTAAACAAAAGTTCTAATTATCTGTTCAAAATTGTCAAGTTTATGAACTTCCTCCCTGAAATTTCGCAACTTTGAAGAAGAGTGTTCGAAAAATGGACACAAAACAACTATTAGAAATGCATTTCTTATAATATTTTTTTGTTTAAATGAAAATAAGTGTCGAAACCGAAAAAGTAAAGACTTTTCCCGAAATACGGGATACTTTATCAGGAGAGGTCACCAAATTGTTCAATGTACAATATATTATACAAAATCCATGAAAGGGATAACGGGACGCATCATTTTTTTACATACAGCAAATTTTAGAAAAACACTTGGCCAGCTAGATCGGTCAAATATCCCACTGTACAACGATAAGTCATTGTCGTACATTTTTTGTTTCTATTTCAACTTAAGCCTTGAATTGGAAAAAAAATTTCTGAAAATAAAGAATTTATACAATACAATACAATTTTATTTAGCCGAAAAAAAATTACTAAGCATTCAATGCAAAAAAAAAATAAAATTAATTCAAAACAAAACAAAGCACGTTGAAAGAATTATTTATTACTATAATATTCTACAGGTTCGGTCTGATATCAAATTTAAAGCTGAAAGGAATGTGAAGCCACGGGAGGACAGGGTCTTCCAATAGGGACTTCCGAACTTTGACAGTTGATAGCGACCATATTGTTGAAGCTACATCTGTCAAATTGGCTGTCATTTATTCAGTCTGTTTTGCCAAATCACCATGGACGGATATAGCGTTCAACAACACGTGCAAATAATAAAATTGGTTTATCAAAATGGGTGTTCTGTTCGGGCAACGATCCGTTCGAAAAATCATCTTCAGCGATGAGGCCCATTTCTGGATGAATGGGTAAGTCAACAAACAAAATTTGGGACGACACCAGTCCACATGAGATCCAAGAGCGTCCAATGCATCCCGAAAAAGTAACTGTTTGGTGTGGATTTTGGGCTGGCGGCTTCATCGGCCCATATTTCTTTGAGAACGACGTAGGCCAGGCCTATAGGTCGATGATTACCAACTTCTTTTGGCCTGAACTGGATGATATTGAGACCAACGACATGTGGTTTCAACAGGACGGCGCTTCGTGCCACACAGCTTACGCCACATTGGATATTCTGCACGATTCGAGGGCATGGTCATTGGTCATCTCACGTGGAGGTGATGTGAACTGGCCACCGAGGTCGTGCGATTTGACCCCGTTAGACTTTATCTTGTCGAAGTCGTAAGTCTATGCGCATAAGCCACAAACCACAGCGGCCCTCAAAGCCAACATAACCCATGCCATCGGTCAAATTCAGTCTGATTTAGGCGCCAGAGTCATGGAAAATTGGACATTTCGGATGCGCGCCACCCAAAGGAGCCGCGGCGGACATTTGAACGATGTTGTTGTTTGTTTTTGTTTTTAATGCATTTTTATTTTTTAAATTCAGTACTCTTACTTGCTAGGAAAAATAACGCTTAAAACTTGCTTAATTAACTTAACTATGTTACTCTAACTTACTGGCCCTTGAACGATGTTGTATTCCGTACATAATGGCATCGATAGGCCTTTCAAACGAATAAAAAATGTTGATATCTCATACACACTTTGTTTTATTTAAATTTAAAGATCTAAAGCGCTTAATGAAAGACCCTTTATTTGTCGGATTTGGAAGAAGCTTTTGCAAATATCCTTTGCTATGACAAATTAATCAATCCGGAGGGAAAGGCTTTTGGTCAAGTTGGTTCCGGTTCACAACAATCTGCAACAACATTCGAATGCATCCAAATCAAATACCATTCCATCTGTTCATACTATGTCTATTCCGTCTACATCCAATCAAGGCATTTTTACATTTGTACCATCCTCAATCATATTAGTTCCACCCATAGTTCGAAATACCAACGATGATTCTACTTTTGAATGTGCTGATTTCGAATAGGGTTCACCTGCAACTGAAACGCGAAAGTATGAAATCGTAGGTGATCAAAGGTACACAAAAATATTAAAGCCCTGCGATAAATATGATATGCTAAAAGTACAAACGGACGTCCAGAATCTCTGGACGTTAAAGAATCTCTTAAAAGCATTGAATCTCATTTAAAAGAAAACTTGAGATATGAAAGGAAGCGATTTTATTTGGAAGAGGAAATTATTAGGTTGTATAAGATGTAATTGGAGCGTGAAGAGAAACAACGAATCGACGACAACGCAATCAAAATGATGGATTTTTAAATAAGAAAGAGCAATTAGATATCGAAGAACAAAAATTGCATCTTGAAGATTCTAAAGAAAACAGGAAAAATCTTTTACTATTTTGTGTTTTTTTTTAAATCTAGATAGTGAACTGAATTATTTTAAGTTTTAAGTTTGTTTTTAATAAAGTTTTTAAATAATGTTCAACAGCTGGTTTCTTATATTTGCAGCTATTTGATCGTCGTTTGTGGTTATATTTGCTTATACATAGTATCCTTGCTTATCCATAGTATAATGATCTTCTTAAATGTATGAATTATAGTGGAGACTAATGTTGTGTAAAGCTGCGCAGGTATTGACAACTAGTGTTGATTTTTGGGGGGTGTAATGTAATTGTGTTGCACCGAGAAGACATCGGAGGCGGTTCTTTATAACTCCAATTGTTCTCTCTATTACGTTTCTCGTTGCTGAATGTTTTTTATTGAAAGTACTTTCATTGCTGCTTTCCTCCACTGATCTGTATGGAGTAATGAGGAATGGCTTAAGGATAGCATCACCTAATAAATTGAGATACGTAGGTACAAACAAGATACCTAATAGCCAAGTACTTGCTTCGCCTTTTTCGTAAGTCCTTTTCAAAATTCCTCGAAGCTCACTTGAATTCCACACAAATGAGTCATCACTGTCCCCAGGATATCTGGCATCTGTGTATCTAATAGACATTCGGTGATCACAAACCTAAAATTAAATTCGTTTAACCAAAGAAAAAAGAATGTTATTTCAGTATTTAGTACTTACAATTACAGCATTTAGGCTATAAAAGCCCTTTCTGTTATAGTACATATGCTATTCTGCCTGATTTGGTGCAAAAATCTTAATTTGCGTCCTGTCAGCACAACCAATAACACCTGGGGTTCCAGCTTGTTGGAAAAAATGCAACTTAGCTTCATCTTTTTCTCGTTCTGTGTATTCTAATGTTATCCATTGAGGGCAAATGTGGGTTTCAAAAACCTGTAACATCTCTTTCAAGATTTTACTTAATGTCGGTTATGCCATTCCCAAATTGAAGTCATTCCCTACACCCTTTTGATAGCTGCTTTCCGCTAAGAACCGTAGAGTTGCAGCAAGTTTTAATATGGGCGGCACCGAAGACGGGCGAGTAGTTGCAGGGAGCTATGTTTATATTTCGTCTAGCAAGTATATGAAAGCACTCTGAAAAACATCTTAAATCTAAAAAAAAGTATCTTTGATTAAATTCAATCTTTAAAGCATTTTTCTACTTATGTACTTTGAATCAGACAAATCCAATGGGTTGAATTTTATTATAATATTTCTCCGTAGACGAATAAGATCTTTTTTTTCCTCATCTTCGTTTTCATCACTACTGCTCCAAAACATTGCAATGCTATTCATAATTGTTTTTTTCAGCACGCTTTTCTTTTGAAAATACCTACATTCTTTAAATTTTAATTTTGTGAATTTCAAATAAAATTGAAAATTCTGTCTATCATTCTGTGTGGAATGTATGTGAAATGTAAATGAAATGAATGAGGAGGCGTTCAAATTACGGAATACCGATTCTTAACCGACACGACACAAGAAACGACAATTGTAGCTTAAGATAAACGTCTTACGGAATAGGGGTGATTAACTCTTGGCATTTCTAAGTACTGCCGAACTTGCAAACTAGCTGATGTATTTGGTGTTAATAGTGATGATTTTCTCATCAAAATATCTCCACAAGTCATCCTCACGATCAACCTCAAGTATCACAGCTATGCTGCTATTAATTCCTCCTAGAGCAGTAGCAGAACGATCAGATAGACTGACTTGGTGTTCAATAATTGTCGTTAGCTCATCCGTTAACTAGTCTTGTGCTATGTCAGCATTTTCATGAGTTCCAAATCCAGCCTTTTTAAAGCGAAGGTCTAAGATCATACTCTCAAGCCTTCTATATATTTAAAACATTTAATAAGGAGTCTGTTAAGGTAAGCTGCAGCCTCAATGAGAGGAAGTATTCTAGATAGTGTGGGATATGTTTCTCCAGATAAATCTTCTGTCATTATTTGAATGGGTCTTAGTAGTGGTATAACATCGTCAATTATCGCCTACTCTCTTGCATCCAAATTGTGTGGAACATTTACCAAACTACTCATAGCGACTGAGCGGGAAGCTTTTATCTGCACAAGCCGTTTCAACATGAACATAATGGAGTTCTACCTTGTCGGAACATCCTTTTTTACTTTAGACAGCGGTAATGGCATTTGCTCCTGCAATTCTCTGAGTTTATATGCAGCCACATTACTTTGTTTAAAGTGTCTAACAATGTACCTACACTTTTCTAACACAGGTTTTAAGCCACTTAAACCGAATGTGATAATTTTTTTTTTAAATTATCAATCACAGATTTTTTAATATTCGAAGCATTGTTTGTTATCATATCACTGATCTTGTCAATTGCACCGAGAAAACTGTTTAAAAAAGTTTTTTGGAATTGGACTACTCAAATTTTCACTTGTATGAGTTTCACAAACTTCTTGAGTGCCCAGAATACAGCTTTTTAAAGAGTAATTATAAACAAAATTACCAGTTAGTGTTATATAATTTTTAGTGCTATTCGATGTCCATAAATAAATCGTGATGGACATGTATGAAATACTATTAACAATATTGCCTAATTTCTCATCATAGGCTTCAACTAACAGTTTCTCGGATAATGTTTTTCTGCTGGGCAAAGTATAATTAGGTTCTAAATTATGAACAATTTCGTCGAACCCTTTATTTTCTAATACTGAAAAAGGTTGAAAATTGGTCAAAATCATGCGAAGAATGCATTCATTTAATTTGCTTGAGTCAATTTTTTTGTCTGTAGCAGCATATAATCGCATTTGCCGTTGTTTTTTAACGGTTGGTTGTGGTACATCCTCGTTGGAACCTGTACAGGCGGCAGTCTGCATTTCTCCAGAAGACAACGCAGGGCGTTACGTGATCTCCTGTGGCCTTATATCTTTTTCATGCTGGAATTCCTGCATGGATGTTTTCGCTTTATATTATCCTTTAAATGTATAGTGTTTTTGTGGTACGTGGCATTATGATTGCACAGCTTACATTTAGTTTTAATACTGTTATTTTCAGGGAATTCGTCGAAAATGTTACATATTATCGAAAGGTTTGATATGATTCTAATTCTTCAAATTCTCGTCTCTTCAAAAATTGGCGTTTTGTATTTAAATTTAGAACTTAAATACCTGACATTTTCACCACATGAAATAACAAAACAATCCCATTAACAATCGAGCTAGAACCATCGACGAATGCAAATTTTCACAATCACACTCCACACAATTAATGAAGAAGGACATGCTGGGTCGCACTCAGAGCTGCCGATGAACTTTTTTAAATGTAACCAGAAGAATTAAAACGGATTTCGTTTTTAATCTTTCTGATTTGTATAGCAATAAAACAAAATTGTTTAACAACAATAGCACATTGAATAAAAAGGGTCCGGTTTAGCTTATTAGCGGAAAGTCATGTTCTGGTGATAGTGGAATCAAAAGAGTGGGAACTTGCACCCGAATATAGCTCAATAGCAACAAAGGTTGAACTTCATAGTGACTATTAAAGTTTGAGTGTACATATTATTTCTATGTACTATTTCTATATTCGCCTCAACGCGAAATCGTAATCGCAGGTTATATTCACAGCGAATAAAAATCGTATTCGCAGTTATACCTGCGATTGTAAATCACAGCAAAAAGTCAACTAGTTTTGCAGTTCATTTTCTACCAGTGAGAGCCGGTTCACTAGTTGGAGCATAGAATTTTGAACGCGCCTAATAAAACGAAAAAACGAAAAGGAAAGAGTCAAAATACATAAGATAACCACAAAGAACTAATCTTTTCTCTCGACCAATCAGAGTCTAGCTAATGCCTAGAATTCTAAAAGCGCCCACTGCAGCCACTGTGGTTTATCCTCTCTTTTAGGTGGATTTCGAAGAAATACTTCCTATTGCAGAGGTCTTCATCACGCGACTTCTGAACAATTTTGAAACAACTTTCTTCAATTTCAACGCAATCGGAGTAATTTTAAAGAATTTCAAGATGGCGGACAACTTTTCGTTAAAATTTAAAATGTTTACTTGTTTAAATTTGATTGTTATAAATTCAGTATTACATGCGCTTTTTGAGTTACCATTATTTAAAAGTTACATACACATGAAATCCACCTATCTCTTGCGGCTATTGCCGGAAGGTCCTTTTTTTTATTAAAAAGGATTTAAAATAAAAAAGTCCAAAAGGATTTAGAGTGGACACCAAGTTTTGAATCCTTAACTTGTGTTTGCTGCGTTGTTAATCTTGTTACGAGTATTTTAGTAGACATAGAAAAATATTTATTTTTTCATTTTTAATACATATATACAATACAAAATCATATTTATTTGTACATTTAACTATTTATTCATGCAATCTTTAAATGCTTTGCATAATCATCATATCAAAATTATGATTAAATTATTATTTTAACAGGTACATTGTATTATTTGAACACTTGACAGAATCAGAACACATTTTATATACTACATTCATCAGACATTGAAATGCCTGAATCGCGGTCCTCAGTTTTCGGAACCGTTGGAACTGGTTTCAGTGTCCTTATAGGCGTCAACATTGAGTTTTCAATTAACCTCTCAACTGACTTTTGTGGAGTTCTGAGTCCAATGTTGTCTTCGACAGATACAGTGTTCCTTTTTTTACTTAAAAGTTTAAGTTCTACTTCATTTATTTCGCTTGGTATCTCCGAACTCTTACTGTTGATATTTATGCTAATGTTACCTTGGTTAGCCTAAAATATAAAAAGAGAGTTTAAATTAACAATTTTATCAAAATTCGTTAAACAACCTTATGGCACGTTTTGTTAAAGCAATAACAATTCTTTTTATAACATTGCTTAAGTTGTTACATATTTATAAATCATTTTTTTCTGTATTTATGTATATTAATCTTACAATGATTCATTTAAATTTATAATTTAAAGGCTTAATTAAAGACTGCTGATCCCAGCAAATATGTTCTGGTTTTTCCTGTCACCGGGCAGGGTCTCCTTGTCGTCAGGTAAACAAGTAACCAGGAAACTAAGCGGTAAATCAAGACCCCCGTTTTCTTTAATTTCTTTCCTCTCTGCCCTTTTTATAATCCCCTGGGCCGAAACAATGCTGTCTATCGTACCGTGCCGAGAGGTAGTCAGGCTGAAGGTAGAATTAAAATAATCACCCCTACCGTAGAATCCGTCGGGGGGAAAGATTCACTTTAATTTGACCGTCGGTATCGTTGAATCCGCGTAAGTGAACCATTCCCTTGTCAGCAATGTGAATGAGTTTCACTGCATTGTGGAAACCGTTTAGGTGGAACTCACCCATTCAAAATTGTAAACTTCTTATTCGCAGCTCAAGAGTTGCGGATTGTTTTTATTTTTGTTATTTCTGTATTTTTTGAAAACCGATTTAATAATCAAAATTATTTGCAAAGCTCAGTAGTTTTGCAAAAATAAATTTGGCATATAAATTATTTTGTGATATTTTTTCAACTGACAAGGAATTTTTAATTTAATTTATTTTGAAATGAAAGTAAGACAAACATTTTTAGACTTATAATCCAAATCAAACAAAAATAATTGCTGCTTCTGTCACTTATCACGAAAATTGCTATCTTTCTGCGACACTGTCTTTTCGACACACTTGTCGGTAATGAGGCGTCCGCGGTGAATTCTACAATGCCCACATAAAGTGAAAGTGAATCGAATAAGGGAAGTGAAACTCCGATCCGGCGGATTCCACGATAGGGGTGAATATCTCAAATTAAAAAAACCAGACCTTAAGGACAGACATTAACAAAAAAAACAAAAATTAGGAAATACTGCTTTCACCGACAGTGTCTACTTAACACTCTCAGACAAACGCAGCGCTACCACTCTCAAAACACCCAGACTGACTCTGAGAACGTTAGGATGCCAAGAGATATCAAGGCAAGCCTGCATATCTTCAAACGCCTTGGTAATAAGGCGGAAAATGATTGGAATCGGTCAGAGGGGTTCATTCAGACAATCTACTGCGAAATGTTTGTTTGATGCCATTACGTTTTGATGATGTGAGCTGTTTTTATTTCTTATAGGCATTATGGATACCCTTATGATGCTATTTACACTGCGCTAGTATTGGTGTAGTGATTTTTGAAACTCAGGTGGTATTAAGTTTCAGTATTTTGCTCCGAGGTTGATGTCTAGAATGACAGGAGAATTATTGGTTTTCTTGCAATTGCTTATAATTCACAGTATTTCTTTTCAATATCACTACTCAATACGATCCAGCCATATAGACACCCTATTGCCAGTGCTATGCTGCTTAGGCATAGAGTTAGCGTCTGCTTTTTGCAGTTGATGGATTTTTTTTTTACATCGGGAGTTGAACCTGGAACTACACCATGGCCACACTGAATCTTGTAGTCTTGCTGAAACCACACCGAGTTAAAAGGAAATGCTTTTCGACGCAGCTATGGGAAGAAGAAATCTTTAAATATCATTCTCCATTCACAGTTACTATATGACCATTTTCTTACCAAAAAAAAGTATGGGCCAACAATACTTGCTTGTATGCGTACAGATGCAGATACTTCGTCACCTCCACTTGTTTTTCGCAATATAATTTCCAGCTATAAGTATTGCAAAAATCTTCGCATATATACCTAGAGGAAAATGCAGTCCAATGTTATCGTTTTCTACAAAGACTCCAGCACCTGATCCATCACTGGTTTTGAAGCCATCTGCAAATATTTGACTACGTTCCTTACCCAGCTCAGATGGTGACGAAAACCAATCATGTGTACAGAGAAAGTCGATCGAAAATCTACACAGCAGTCTTAACTCCTAAATCATTGTGTCAGATGGCATATGTATAAGATCCTCTAAACTCCGGCGTGTGGTATACAAAAAACCACTTCTTTTTTTAACGAAAGATAGATCTCATTGTTTCGCCCATAATATAAACATCACGAGTGGTAAATTACGCATTGCATCTAGAGCAGAGCCAGGTGTGTTGGGAAAAGCTCCGATGCAGCCGAGACAAACCGTTCTTTAGAGTTTAGTTAAAATAGCAATAACATTTTTGCGTAAAAGCTTATTCCACTAAGGATAGTCATTACCATGAACCGTTTTACGATCGTGCAACGAATATAAGTCGTCGAAATCTGTTTTAAAACATACCTCTTTAAAATAAATTTCTTTATATCTAATTTTCGAGCGCCTTGATATTCTAGTCTATTGTCTAGTCTATTGTAAATGAAATTAATAAATATGAAATATAAAATATAAAATATAAAAAATAAAAATAAAATAAATAAATGAATCGATTGGGTTATTAGAGATAAAAATGCGTACTTTAGAAATATCGGGTTGTAAAAAACTTGCCGTGATGTGTTATGTTGTTTAGGAAGTAAAGTTCTAAAATTACCGCATTAGAGAAGGCAAAACTGTATTATTGTCGTGGATGCCATAGAGCTTTATATTGGTATAATTATTGTTGCTTTTATTTATACTACGAGTGAGCTTACCACATTCATTACACTCGCTAAGTTTTATTAGCCTCTTATTAAATTCGGGTTGGTGTAGCAGCGAAGAACGTTATTGTAACCGACACAGCAAAAGCAAGGTGACGTGTGCTAGGTGATGTTAACGTGGCAGTGAAAGGCGTAATTGGAGTTAAAGAAGCAGGAACAGGATAAGATGCTGTTGACATAGCAATTGGGGCATAAGTTTCCAGTAAAATGAAATAGTTAAAATTGATGGGTTCAAAGCTGGTATCATCTGTGAAGAATTTTTCTTGAAGTGACTCATTGTTGGGCTATTGCTTGGCCTGACGAACGGGTCAGAGGTCAGTTAAGTGCGTAGTTAACTCATTAACATAAGTTTCTCCAACTACTATATCTTCTCTATCTCATTTTTCTGACGCACATCGGACAATTGCAAAATAACATACACGGAATTGCGTTTCAAGCATAAGTTAAATTAAAAAAAAAAAAGTAATAATTAAAAATAAAACCATGAAACCTATAACTCAACTGTAATTCGTAAAGTGTAATTCATACTCACCAATAAGAGCGTCGATAAAAAGTATCTCGAAATCAATGAACTGTCTTTGTTCTCCATAACATGATTAAGTGAGATTAATTTATTATTGATGTCTTGTCTATCGAACTTACTCATTATTTCGCTACCCAGTTTAAATATATCAAAATGATGACGGTCTCTTGATTGTGCTAAAATTGGCTGCAGATGTGCGTGCCATTCTTGCACCTTGTTCGAAAAGGAAGATTTAAATAATAAATAAAAAATACTTATAGGGTTTATAATATTACCTTGGACATAACCGTTGTTAGATTTTCGCTCAGAGTGAGTTCGGCAATTGGTTCGTTTAATTTACCATCATCAGGTTCTAATGTTTCAGAAAATTTATTGAACGCTATTTCTGATCTTTCTATTGATTCGTCTAATGCATTTGCCAGATCTGGATTGAGTGATGCCTGTTTCGGCTCCAACGGCTTTTCAAAGTCTTCTGATCTGAGTGGGCTTTGTAATATACTTTCGCATCCTTTAAAATCGACGTTGACTTCTTTATCAAGTGTGTTTTCTATTTGTTGTAAGCTTATTCCCGAATCCCTGCTTAACGTTCTGTATTTGTCATTAGAAACCTCTTCAGCAAAGCCATAAAAGTCTATGAGTTTAAGAACGTTAATTACATCAATTCACACTGCCTAAAAAAAAATGTCTTACCGGGTTCATAGTTTGGTGATGATGGTGGCGATAAGTGCACTCCGGCAACATCTTCACACAGACGTACCCACAATCGGGGTTTACAAACATTTTTAGCTTCACGACTATATTTCTTGTAGCGCTAAGAAGTGAGATTCACATTAATCAAACAAAAAATTCAAGTTAAAAATTAAGATGTGCATATGTACATGTGTAGGTAATTTATAAGTTCGAAAGCTCGTACATACATAAGTATACACACAATTAATTTTATATACAGGGTGTTTTATAACGATTCAAAGTTCTGCTGATGTTGAATTCAAAGGCACATTTTCAGTATTCTAAAACAAAAAGTTACATTAACACACCCATCTTTTGTGTAGAATTCCCAGCATATCTTGTATATGGAATTCTCTCATTTATTGAGCAAATCGGAATTTCTGTGTCGTGCAATCAATCCAGTTCAAACCAAGGCACACCGCGAGTAAGTCCTTATCTTTAAATTCCTTTTGCTCATTTTTTATATTTTGATAATAAAGTCATTCGGTGCTTTTTAGCGAAATCCAAAAAACGCTGTCACTAATATTAGTAAAAGCAGCAAATTATGTAGAAGACAATTTGGCAACATCTGGCCGGTATCATGACGAGATTTATAATCGCAGGCAAACTGGAAACGGAGTTAAAGGGGCATTTAGTTCGGGTTTAAAGATAAACTAGCTGTTCAGCTCCTTAAAAATCTTACCTACATGGAACTCTACGTCCAAAAGTCAAAGAAAGCAAGATGAGCCGCCGCCTACAGCGACAAAGAAAATGAAAGTAGCAATCTCAACGTTCACCACCAGGCCCTTTAACAAGCACTTGGAGATCACAATTCTTGATTGAGGTAGTTGGCCGGAACTACCGCCTGACGCACTAGAAGAAAAAAAGAAATGCTCAAGCGTATTTCTTGACGTCTCGCAAGCCTTTAGGAGGGTTCACATGATCCGGTATACTGGACTTGCTTGCAGTATGGTTGCCAGACAGACCAATGTCATTAGCGTTCGAATGGTCCGGCCGTGCCATCAGACATCACTTTTCAAGTAAATTTCAGAGATGATGGACGTGCCAGTTGCAGCGCTTCTGATAGATACAATTTCAGAAAAAAAAAAAGAAATCGAAGAAAGAAAAGAAAGAAAAAGGAAGCGAATTTGGGTGAATTATCCAGATGATTACAGAATTTTCCCAAGATGTGGAAACGCATAATAAATTGTTGGCGAAAGTTTAACCGACAAAATATGAAAACTTGAATATGGAATATGAGTATGAGAGATTCTATCTCAACCAAGGAACGACTTACTGCTACATTGCGTTAGTAAACATAACTTTAGCCGTGTTTTATTATTCCCGGATCTGGATCTGGATCTCATCAGGATAATAAAACAACTTAGATCATTTTGCGCCTTAACTATGGAAGGTTTCAGCCTTTGTTTAGCAAAAGTTGAGGTCAGCTGTCAATTATCAGTTTTTTAACAGAGGAACAAAAGAGATGGTTGCTACACCGCTCTTTTGTTCTAACGAGAGCTTTTGTCGTAACTTATCAGTGCTTCCCAAATTTAGGATAATAAATGCCATCTACTTGTTCGAACTAAAACTAATTTTTAGATCAGGAAAATTGATCTTGATCAATAGCAGGATCCTGTGTTGTTGTTGTAATGCATACAAATCAATGATCTATATGGATCATCGGCGATAATAAAATACGGCTTTTATTATTGCAATTGGTGCACTGATCTCTATTGATGAAAATTTCTTTACAAAACCATCTAATAAATTCAAAGATTCGTTTTTTGTTTCCTCTTCTTTTTTTAATCTAATTAAATAAAAACGATACACCCAATATATGTACATCATTCAAAATAAATACCCAGATAAATACGCAATTACGCATTTTGGTAAATACCCTCAGTATTTAGCCTCAAGACACAGATAATGAATCTATCTAGCACGCATATCTACCAGATCTGAAGAATACGCCTATGGTTGCACCTCAAAAAAACAACAAAAATCCCTCATTATACCCCATTTGAAAAAACAAGCAAACCTACCCTCAGATCCCTCCTTTCTAAGAGTTGAAAGTAAAAAAAAAAATTAAATTCTTCTTCCGCATACACTCAATTGAGACAAAAAATAACTCGCTATCTTATGAAAAAATTAAAAACTAAAAAAGCGACGTTGAAAGATTTCGTACTTAGCGATATAATATATTCGTTCCTCTTGAAGTAATTTTCAGTAATCTGACAACAGCCAAATACAAAAAATCTTAAAAGAGCAAACTACAGATCCTTGCCACGGCCACCGCCGTCTGAACCTACCCCATTACCCGCATACATACCCATACATTCGCATGTATGCACCAATTCCTTTGGTAGGTAGTCGCAGCACGAGATCATTAGAAAGGGATGGGTGCGAGGAAATAGGAAAGCTGTTTTTGCCTTAGCTGGCAAACAGCTTTCATATTCCAAAAGCTGTTTGTCAGCTTAGGCTTGTCAGCTAAGAGAAAAAATTGTTTCATTTTTTTGTATGGTGGTGAGACATCTGTATAGATTCATTATCTGTGCTCAAAGGATATTTAGCAGGTATATTGTAATCACCCGGTCAGACACGAGTTCGCACGGCCAGCCTTTTTAATTATTCGCGCACAACCGCACGCTTTAAATAATTTTCGAAAATGAAATTTCCTCCAGGCCGGACAGACATGCGTTCGAATGGTCCGGTATGTCGGTCAAACCACCAAACATTTTGAAAACCATCCGGTAAACCGGACAGGCCGTCATTTGTTGCGCTCACATTGAGAAAATTCCATCGTTCCGGTATGACCGTCCGGTATACCGGACCATGTGAACCCCTCTTTTGATAAGGTGTGGCACGATGGCCTTAAATGCAAACTACGTTCTCTCTCATTTGTCTCTGACTATTACCCCATTTACATCAGGATTAAATTCGAATTGAATCCTCAAAAATCATCATGGATACCCGATCGAATTCAATCAGAATTCTCGATTCGATCGCAAAAATGTGTGCGATTTAATTCAATTTATGCATGTATAGTATACCCAGATTGAAAATCGAGTTTGACAGCTCAAAAAAGGTGGAGGGCATTTTTCTCGCAGTGACGTCAGGGAGCAATAAAACGTTGGTTTTACCCTAATTATCTTCCACCAATATTGCCAGAAGACAGAGTTTCGAAGTCTTTTTATTGCTACTTCTTTACTGTAAGGTAAATGGAGACAATTTTGAAAGAAAAATACGCATAGAAACACTCATTTAAATCCTTGGTCTACGCCATACTACAACAATAGCCGTGTTTTTTTGATAATTATACTCACTTCAGTCAAAAAAAAGATCTATACTCACTTCATCCACAGTAGCAGCCGCACCAACCAATTTGTTTGCGGCTCGATTTATTTTTCTTCGTTTGACAGTTTGCAAATGTCAAAACCGAGGAAAAGCAACAAATACGATCGGCTAAAGGCTAATTTATGAGATTTTTCGCGCTCTGTTGGTCAACTTATGTAGTTCTATCCTCACTTGCTGCTACTGGGAAATTCATCCCCACTTGGTGTGTTGTTATTGCTTTGTGTGTAAAATCTTACTGGGCTGGGTATACAGCTATCAAAAAAACACGGCTAATGGCGGGTAAGGTACATTTTTTGGCGTAGCTAAGACTACGACAAAAGTAGTGTCAAACTGAATTCTTGTGGAATTTGCTTTCTGGAAGCAAAAACCCAATTTGGGATTCAATCCACTTGAATTCGATCCTCATGTAAACGGGGTATATGTAGTAATATTGACATTAAAAGGAACCTTCTGGTGCATCCTACACAATACAACGAGTAATTTGGGTTTAGCTTTGTTTGTTTTTCGTTGTGTAACAGAAATGATAACTCGCCTGCGAAAGTGCAAACAAACATTGAATATGCAGATTGACACGTACTGAGTTTCAAAGGATGCTTTCAAATACATATATTTGAGATGTATAAGTTTTAAAAACGGAAACGATTGCAAAATAGCTATTTAACTACTTAAATACACTTTTGCTTAGATCGTCATGTGTTTCCATATAAGATACAAGAATGAATGAAAATGTATACAAACAATTTCATTTGTTAACTATTTGCACACCTAAAATTACATAACTCATATACATATTGTGAAATAAATTATAATTATTTGTGCAATATAAAGTTTGTCCTAACAATTCAACATGTAGCGCTTCATCAAACGACAAAGTGTCCAGCAAAATTATAAGGCAGTAGTAAGAACAACAAAACATGTTTTACCTCTTCCCCACTCACTAATTTTCGCCGTAAAGATAAAATGGCAGATAAAGTAGTCATAAGGCGGATTACCTGATCCGGTATGTATACCGGACAGACTTGGCAGTAGGTTTTCTGACAGACCGATATCATTAGCGTTTACATTGACCGGCCTTGCCATCAGACTTCAATTTTCAAGTGAATTTCAGGGATGGTGGACATCCTCGTAGCAGCGCTTCTGATAGATAAAATTTCAAAAGAAATCGAAGAAATGAAAATCAAAGGAAGCGATTTTGGGTGGATAATATAACTGATTATCAGAATTTTCTCAAGATGAATGCGAAAACGTATAATGAATCGTTGGCGAAAGTTAAATCGCACGTTGAACGACAAAATATGAACATGAGAAATTCTATCTCTCCCAATAAACGACTTACTGCCGTGCAGTGCAACCTTCTGTCAGTCAAACTGTTGCCACTTCCCACCAATTCATGTGTACAGTCCTTTCCGAAGAAAAAAAAAAGATAGTAAGAACTATAGAAAGCAACTGTCGCAGATCTCATTATCACTATCTTTCATTATCGTCTGAAACACATTCAGCTATCGTATTATAGAATTACTAGCAAACCCGTGCCCGCTTCGCTGAGCACATTTCCAGGGGGCTGTTCCCTCTAAAAAAAAAAATTTAGTTTAATTAAGAGGCATAAAATTCTTTCAATTCGTCAGGCTTGAGAAATGCTAAAATTCATTTTTTAAATATTTTTCATTTTATTCTAATGCTTTCTTATAAACAACATTTTTAGTTTTTCCAAATTTTACGTAAATAAAATGTGCGGTCGGTTTCCCTACTCTAGAACACCCAACATACTGTTGACCATGAGAAAACACCGGATATTCTAAATCTATACCGCAAATTTTCAAAGACTGACCTTGCGCTTTATTTATAGTGATGGCAAAAGCAAGGGGAAAAGGAAATTGAAGACGTTTAAAATCAAATGGCAAATCAGGTGGAATCATTGGAATTCTGGGAATTAAAACGTCTTCCCCTTTATATTTGCCACTCAGAATTGTAGCTTGAATCAGATTGTTCATTAACTCTTTTACAGCAAGTCTCGTACCATTGCAAAGTTTTGGTTGATAAATGTTACGCAGCATTATAATCGGGGCTCCAACTTTTAGCGCTCAAAAAGCGGTTCAAAACGAATTCAAAAATTCCGTCGGATAATTCACTACGTCCACCTCATTTATTATAGTGTCAACTGATTTGTAGGCAAAAAATTGTCCATCTATTTCCTAAAAACAAAAAAGCATTAATTTCAGCGACATCTTTATTTTTGCCAGCCAATATAGCTCTTTCACTTAACCAAATATGATTTTTATAGTTCTCCACTTACTTGGAAACACACTTTGAACCAATTCTTTCTTTGAATTCCTTATACAATAGAAATTGGTTGGCAGTGTTATTAGGCCATTTGAAATATCAACGGGCATTTTTACATTCCCAATATCCAACAGCTGCTTTGAAAATTCTGCCGCAGATGGATCGTTTCGTAACTGTACACGGACATTTGTAGTGAGTGTAAGTGTTTTAACATATCTCCACAAAGGAGAACATTTGTCTGAAGTCACCCGCCAACAATATCTTGGCGCCGCCAAATATTTCTTGCCTAGCTCGCAAATCTTTCAAGGTACGATCTAAAGCTTCAAGTGACTTTTTGTGTGCAATTGTACACTCATCCCATATGATAATCTTGCACTGTTGCAAGACAAAATTCACTTCAAATATTTGAACAAAATGTTTCACAAATATTAATACTAACCGTGAATGATGTTCACCAAAAAATCACAAATCGCTAATTATAGCACTTGGTTTAGATTTACACAAAAGAAAAATCACTTAAATTGTATCCAACACGTACATAGCAGAGACGCTGGCTATACCAATGTGTGCAAACATACACTCGAGTGGAGTGTGAATGGTAGAAACGGAGAAACGTCGATTGTTCTCTGTTCACTCACTTCGTTGGCTCAACGGACGTGCTTGCCGTGTATTTGGTATACGCGACGCAACATCTGTTTCGTTGGAAAGGTATTGTTTTTTGTAAATACAAACCTGCTACAAAAGAATACCTTTCCAACAAAAAAAGAATCATAAAATTCGGTGTTGCCAAACTCGAGATATAAAAGGACAAACATAAATCAAACTCATTTTTATATACATATATAGAAGATTACCCTGAATAAATATTTAAAATGAATCACAGTGTTCCTAGATTAAATTAAGAAAATCCATGTTTTTTACATGGTCAACTTTGTACATCTATGAGTACAAACAAAAACATACGAACATATTTTATTTACTGAGGCATAGCAGGGTTAAATAATAAAATGCTAGTTTTATAGTAAAACTTCTACTTACCTCTTTTTTCAGCAGATGAAATTCGGATCCCAATTTAAATGTGCTCCGTTTTTTAAAATATTTATGATGAATTTTTAGAATATTTAAAGGAAGTAACGGATATTCTGAACAAGGAAAAACGGGTAAAGACAGTACTTGTTGCTGTGGTTCTTGGATATTATATATTCGCTTTAACGCGTCATCAACGATGACAATAATATTGCTTTTATCTTTAACGCAACGAAAAACATCAGTTGCAACTACAGCAGGGGAAAGCATTTGCTGATCTCGTTCATCTAAGTCAGAAAAAAATACACCTTCATCGTCCAGATGAAGAAAAACTTTAAGAGTAGTTAGATCTTCTTTCTCACCTATAAAAAAAACGTATATTTATAAAGTGTTTCTTTATAATAATGTATAAGAAGCAATACATACAGTTTAAATCAAGAAGTGTAGAATCGTGAGCGGTTTTACTTAGAGTCTCATTTTGTACATTATTTTCATTAGCGAATTTATCATTTTCCTTAGCTTGGGAATCCACAAATGTATTACATGAAGTATCATTATCTGCTTGCTCACCCTTTGAACAAGATTCTTCTCTCGACTCTTTGCTAATGGTGAGATCTTCAAATCTAGTATCGTGTAAGCTTTCTAAACCGATGCCTGAGTCCGAATTCATAATCTCTTGGTATTGGTTCTCAGAACATTGAGCTGCGGGTTGGGCTTGATGACTGCCTTCCCTTAGGTTCTTGCTGGAAATGTCCGACAATTGATCTTGCACTCTTATTGTACTTGGTTCAATGTTATTTCTCGTTCTATCTTCTGTTATATATTGAATTTTTGCATTGTGACCTTCTTTATGTAAGATTTCATTTTCTAAATTAACAAAATGCTCGATGTATGCATCAGATAACGGTGGCCACAATTCAGAGTGGGTACACTCTTTGTACTCAGCATCAATGAAATCCTTAACTTTAAAATACATTTTAAAATTGATGTCTGGTATTAAAGTATTATATCTATGTTCTAAGTGATAAGCAAATAATTTGTAATTTTTCTTAGAATCAATTTCGTCATCATAATCATAATCTTCAATAACGGAATATTTCCAAAATGTCGGATGAGAAAAATCTTTATTCAAGCCTACAATAGAATTTTTCGTCCGATTATCTGTAAATACATTGCTCTTTTTAGTCAAGTTTGTAGTTCCTTCGTCAAACCTTTTGCTGCTTGATATTGTTTTAAAACGTTTTGTGCTCATATTCGCTTCATATGGCCCATTTAATTGTTCGAATGCCCGTTTCCGTGCCTTTTGTGTTTTAGGGGTTGATATTGTATTGTGGTTAGCACTAAATAAAAAATATATACTTAATTTAATTTCAAACTTGACAAAACAAATTAAATATATGCAAATTGTTAGTATATGTAAAAGATTTAAGCATTACTAAGGCTTAATAAATGGTTCAGTAGAACACTAGAGAGGTTTGAGGTTTTGCCGCAAAAATAAAGGAAAAAGTTTTCCCTAAACTCGCACATCGTTTGTTGACGTTGTACATATGGTACGTACTGAGCCCGTCGCGGCGCTCCGCTTATCAAGTCCATAACTCGGAATATAACAAAACCTATTACTCCTCAGAAATTTTGGACAAAAAACTACCGGAGCAGTGACGCAGTTCCGGAGCTAAGCGGTGCAACACAAATACCCAGACCAGTGTAGTCTCACAGAAGGTAAGGTTAGGTTAGGTAGGAGTGGCAGACTGCAGGTGCAACCTCACTTAGACCAGATAAGGTTCTTTGTCTTACCACCAGGATCTGTATTTCACCAGAAATAATACCCGCAGAATCAGCCGGAGCTTGCTATGAAGCGCTAGAGGCTGCCTATATTGATGTCAGCCAATTCACTTAGGTTGTTAAAGAAGCTGGCTCCTAAGTATGCTCTTCTTCAATCTGAGAGGGCCAGACATGTACAGAAGAGGTGGAGAATCGTCTCTTCCTTCTCCTCGTTCATGCAGCTTCTGCAGAAGTCGTTGTAAAGGAGCCCCAGCCTAAAGGCATGCTTGCCGATGGTGCAGTGTCCCGTTATGACTCCTACTAAGGTACTTAATAGCAATCTTTTCCGTCTGATGAGGCAGTAAGAGCGTTTGAGATCCAGCTTTGGCCAAATCTGCTTGGTGATGAGGCACGTGCCATGAATGAAATAATAAAGATTACGGAGAGTGAATAGATTCTCTTAGTTCGTGTTTCTCAATAAAATAAGTTTTTGTTGCTTTTTTTTTTTTTTGTCAAATTATTTGTATTCAATACCAAAATTTTGTAATCTGAAAATAATTTTTTCCTTACAAAATATGACACAAAATTCAAAATCATAATTTTCAATTTGAAAAGAGAATAAATGTCACATTCTCTCTCATAAATTGTCCCTAACTACGTAGTCCTACAAAAAAATCAACAAATCGGCGTAATCTTTATTATTTCATTCATGGGCTGGTGCTACCTACTGTCCATCTGTGATTGGCGATGTTGATCGCGTTTCTATTAAGTAGCAATTTGTAGGTGGCGAGAGGCATGCTTAAATCCCCATTTTCTGGCAGAATTGGTAGATTTGTGCCCTCTCCAGCGAGTTCATCCCCCATGCAGTTGCCTGGTTATCAGTAAAAATTGTGATATCCCGTGAAGATGTTACATTATACCTTAGCCTTGATAGGACCTCACAGTATGTTTAGCTGTATAGATCTGTATTGGACTCATAAAATTTACTGAACTACGAACTATCGTAAATTACATATACGTAAATTCATGTACATCCAGAAGAACATGTGCATGGCGGTGGCTATTCCTAAATAAACTTACACGCTGCCCACTAAAAATGATTTCAACATGGGCTATAAACACAAATTTAATATCGGGCAGCAGCGCGAAGTCGTCTTTAATGACGGCTCTAAAACAACCGAAGGAGTCGGTATCGATGTCTTTCGGAAAACCTTGATATTCACCACTTCTTTAGTCTCCTCTCAAGGTACAGACGGTAGGAAGCTCGCGCCTATGTGGTTTGCTAAACACCTGATTTACACCGATGTTGTTGAAAGCAAATCATTGAGGGCAACATCTTGAACATTGTAACAACGCTAGACTAATCTGGCCTGTCCTCGAACCTAAGGCTACGAACAGAGTGAAGCTGTGTGCTGTGCTGTGCTGAAAGCTGTGAGTGTGCATAGTAACGCTTTGTTTTCATGCTATTTATAAACAGGAAAAAATATTTTCAGCTGCACAAAATGGGTTCATCCTCAGAGGATGAGCAGTTTTTGCAGGAAAGCTTGTACCTTCGATTACGAGTGCTTGAAAAAATTTCATCCCAATTTTTGTCGGTCACATAACGGTTATGGCAGTATTTATTTTTTTGATTCCACAGTGGAACTCTAATAGAAATAGCTGAAATAAATTTTTCGTTGTCTACCAGCATTACAATTTTTTATTTCAAACGCACGTGTTCACTTTGAGCAAAAAACAAATAAAACTGCACTAAATCGCAAGCGAAACAGCATGAAAAACAGCACAGCACACTTTCTATGCTGGAAGCTTGCGTTTACGCTTTCGCCCAGCAAACAACTGCGCTTCACTCTGACCGCTCTCATTTGTTTGTATGCGCGCAGTTTTTCAGCATTCAAATAGGTTTCAGCACAGCCCAGCATCAGCACGCACACAGCTTCACGCTGTTATTTCGACCAAAAACAGACCAATTCGAAACTAACTAACGTCCTAACAAGGCACTGCATCCTAGGCAGGCATGCTAAGCGTTTGGGTATTGTATGCAACGATTTCTTCAGGAGCTACAGAGACAGAAATGATCTGAACACCGCCAGCATGGCTGATTTAAATTAGTTAGGAAACCTAAATAGTTTTAGGAGTAGACTGGGGTTTAACTATTTTATGTTTTGTTTACTTTATTTTTTGTAACGATTTTATGGACAGTAACAGAACAATTTATTTGTGAAACATAAGAACACTGCTTTTTGGTTTTTTTTGTTTATAGGTATATAAAGATTATATAAGATTTACTGTAGGTAGGTAGAACAATGTGTTCTTATTTACAAAAAAATAAGAAATCAATGTCTGCATACAAAACAATACTCAAACAAATTCTTTTGCATCATTCAAGCAGGTAAAGCCGACTCTTCGCAAGGAATGACAAACCTGCAAGAGTACAATCTGTCATGAAAAGCTTCTCAATTCGCCGTTCGGAGTCGGCATTAAAACTGTAGGTCCCTTCCATTCGTGTGAAGAATAAAACACGCACAACATGAATGGTTGTGAGAAGCTAGGCCTTGGCTCTCCATGAGCTGCCGTGCCCAACATACATACATTATATGGAATGTTTTTTTCTGTTTTTATTGCTGAAGTTGTTGTTGCTTTTATTGAAGATTTATTTTGTATGAATGTATGTAGTTGCGTTGCGATGCCAGTTGCCACGGTGGATGAGCTAAATAGACAAACGGGGCGGAAATGGCAAATATATGAAACGAGAATTTGTTCGGGCAAGGTGCTACAATGTACATAAGCAGGTATATTGTATATTGCAAATAAAAAAATTGCATTGAATAAACAATAATGAATTTTCATCCAATATCATATTTAATTAACTTGAATGCGGTCAAAATCCGACCGCTGGGTACTCCCTAGTGTACATAAACACCAGAAATTATTGTGAGCGATCGCAAATTGTAATATTATATGGTCAGAAAGTGAGCTTAAAATGTACTTGCTTTACTTACATTTCCGTTTCTACATTTTCTGTATTAATAAGAGACAATATCAAACTTTCGACACCAAGATGAACGTTATCGACTCGTTTGCCGTATATTATTGCAGAATTTAATAACAAGAGACCAGCATCGGAAAACGACGGATTTTGTGGCAATTCTTCAAACATATCCAGGTACTAATATAAAAAACAAAAAGACAATTGTTGAAAATTATTAAAAACCCATTTGGTAATTAAAATATTACATACATATTTTAGGGATATAGTAAGATCGGTCGAGAACTCTGGATGCTCTGCTAGTTCGATAAGCAAAAG
The DNA here is from genome assembly GCA_951813785.1 of Criorhina ranunculi. Classification (NCBI taxonomy): domain Eukaryota; kingdom Metazoa; phylum Arthropoda; class Insecta; order Diptera; family Syrphidae; genus Criorhina; species Criorhina ranunculi. Next base: position 59,340,807 of record OX638381.1, on the reverse strand, counting down.
AACAATGTTCTTGTGACTTTTCTCCGATTGTACACATTTTATTAGCTTGCTCACTTTAGAGTTAGGATGCTTATCAGCGGCCGCTAATATCGCTGTTAATAATTCGCCTAAATGTAGAAACATATTGGTTAATATTTATAATTGCTACTAAAACAATATTACCTCTGCTTAATTCTCTCATGTTTATTTTTGTTTTTAACATGTATCTGAAAGTTTGTACTGCATACAAAATGTATGTATATGAATGGTTACATTTAATTTTAATTAAACACAATTTTTCAACTAGTAATTTCACTATGGGTTATTGCAATTATTAGTTGATAAACTAATCCGGTATATAAGTTTTTATTCCACTATTTTGTTATTCACTTTTGTCAACATTTGTAAACACTTTAACCTTGCTATATATTCATGTTTACCACATTATCTGATTTGACTTTTGAGCAATAAATTCACACAATAACACGCGTTCATAACATACGCAAAATGCTAATTGCTAACTAGCAAAATAGAACGTCTTCTAATTTTTAAAATGTTTAAAATAGGATACTTCTTCACTTGTAATGTGTAGGCTGATTAATTACGACCCGTCAACTCAAGAAAACAGACTATTTAATATTTCCTTTAAAAAAATCAAACTATTCACAATCTTGATACAAAAATCATATAAATCCCGCGCGTTCCAGTCATACTCTTACGCTTGTGGATTTGATTTAACAGGATCCAACTGTCTTGAGAAAGCGTATAGTGTTCATTGCATTTCTAGATATTTAAAATTTCAGATAGACTAGAATACGGATCGCTGAAACTTGACAGAAAAAGAAAACAACGTCAGATACTACATCCCAAAATTGCATTTTAACTTCCTGTTCTTCCATTGGAGTTACTTTGTAACTTGAAAATCTGCGTACAACAATAAAACACGAATCGTTGTGATTTCATGACAGTAAAGGTTGTATTTGATTGCTTGCCAAGTGGGCAAAAAATTACCATTTCTGACAGTTTTTCTGTCAAAATAACGCGGTCATAAGGTCATAAAGTGTAATGGGCATATCTCAAATGACCATATGACCACAAATGACCATACTTGTTTTGACAGATAAATTTGACCAAATGGTAAAAAGTGTAATTGGACAATTAGCACGAATGCCAGCGTATTGACCTAATGACCATATGCCATTCATTAAAATTTGGTGATGGCATTTCTGGCATTCCATAATTCAATTGTAATCAGTCTTTATGGTTGCAGTTGTGTTTTTGTTCGTGGTTCTTGGTTTTTACTGTTGTTTGCTTATTTGATTGTTCAGTTTAGTTAAAATTAGTGGTACAGTCGAACCCGGATAATGTCACATCATGTAGGCAACAAAATAATGTTACTTTAAGCGGGTTGTGACTTTATCCGTTCTGGCAAAAATCAGTTGGGTGTTACAACAAAATTAGTAAAAGAGATAAGTGTTGGTTAAACTTTAAGTAAGCTCGCACATACACAAAGGAATAAAGAAAAATATATCGTTTGCCTCCCAGTAAGTAGCACACATGCAATAACAATCTGCGGAGGGAAAATTACATTTGCATTTGTCGGAAATTCTTACGTAAAATGTGTACATGTGACTATAAGCGGACAAAAATGAGTGGATATTTGTTTTTTTAGAATAGGTTTTGTGTGATTTTAAGCAGTTTGTGCTATTAAGTGATGTGCTTATAAAAGGTTTTTTATCAGTACCAATTATAAAAAAAGGCAACTTGCTGGATATAATTGTGACTTAAAGCGATTTGTGCTAATAAGCGATGTGATTATATCCGAGTTTGACTGTACATACATATGTCTTTTTGTTATGTGCTTTGTTTTATTTCTGTTGCGGTAATTTGTTATTTGTTTTGTGCGAATTGTGTATTAACGTTATGCTTATATTCATTTTGTGTGCATTAATTATTTCATTTGTTGCATTTTTCGTATTTTTTTTTTTAATTCTTTGCTTTTGTCTCTTATGCTGCATTCAACATTTTAAGAAAATGGAGAGTCTGGCGGTGCGAAAGAGGCCAACGATGCAAATGAGGGGCGAATGATCGGTATAAAATAAAGCAAATTGTTCACTCGGCAACACTCATTGTAATTTCGTCAAGGCCGCAACACTAGATCTTTGCCTTTCGACACATAAAATGTTACCATAATTCACTTTCTTAAATATAATAAAATGTTTTGAATGACCAGCAAGGCAAATATGGGAAGTTTGGTCATTTTGGTCACATAGAGTAACATAGAACCTTGACAACGTGGACATTTTGGTCATGTGACAGATAATCTGGTCATTTGCATGTTGTCATTCATATGCCCACTTGGCAAGAAGTCTAAACTTACCTTAAAGTCTCGCCAAATCTCGAGAACGGTTCGACCGATTAGAGGGGTTCACATGATCCGGTATACTACTGGACGGTCATACCGGAACGACGTAAATTTTTCAATGTGAATGCAACAAACGACGGTCTGTCCGGTTTACCGGATGGTTTTCAATTTTTTTTGATATTTTGGTGGTTTGACTGACATACCGGACCATTCGAACGCGTGTCTGTCCGGCCTGGAGGAAATTCCATTTTCGAAAATTATTGAAAGCGTGCGGTTGTGCGCGGATAATTAAAAGGGCTGGCCGTGCGAACCCGTGTCTGACCGGATGATGACCATATACCTGCTAAATACCCTTTGAGGGTATTTACCAAAATGCGAATTTATGTGGGTATTTATTTTAAATGATGTATATTGGGTAAATCGTTTTTATTTAATTAGAAGAAAACAAAAAAGGAATCTTTTGAATTTATTAGATGGTTTTGTAAAGAAATTTTCATCAATTGAGATCACTGCACCAATTGCAATAATAAAGTTATGTTTACTAACGCAATGTGGCGGTAAGTCATTCCTTGGGTGAAATAGAAGCTCCCATATTCATATTTCTTATTCATGTTTTCATATTTTGTCATTTAATATATGGTTTAACTTTCGCCAACAATTTATTATACGTTTCCGCATCCATCTTGGGAAAATTCTGTAATCCGCTGGATAATCCACCCCAATTCGTTTCCTTTTTCTTTCTTTTCTTTCTTCGATTTTTTTTTTTCTGAAATTGTATCCATCAGAAGCGCTGCAACTGGCACGTCCACCATTTCTGAAATTAACTTGAAAAGTAAAGTCTGATGGCACGGCCGGACCATTCGAACACTAATGGCATTGGTCTGTCCGGTAACCATACTGCAAGCCGGTCCGGTATACCGGATCATGTGAACCCTCCTATTTGGATGATTTTCCGTTTGTTTTGTTCGTCTAAATACAGGGGTGGTTTAGTCTGAAAAACAAAGAAGAAAAGCCGGAAAATAAAAAAAAAAAGGAATTTTGCGTTTTGTATGAGAATTCAGTTGACACCACACCGGATCAGTCAAAAACTTTTGTTTCGACTTATCAAACAACAATACATTGATTCTTATCACACAACACACACCAAAGCAGTCGAAACACAAAACATTTTTTTGATTCGATGTGCTCGTGACTGGTTGTCGAAAATACATGGCTCACATACGGCCAACACACACAGAATGAGACAAATATGTTTTAAACTTGAAATTTGGTGTGCAGGTAGGTCGTACCTCACATTTATCCAAAGAATTGCTACTTATTAGAATATCGCCCTCTAACTCCCCCAAAAGAGGCACAATCCTATGCACCCTTACAGGTATTTATTGATCTTGTTATCTATAATTTTTGTTTTGATGCTAGTATAGCCAATAATAAGCATCGCCCTTAACTCTCATAATCAAATGCAGTCAATCCATGGCTCCTCCAACTAATATAAATACCAACTCCAATGAGCGGGATAGTCCCTTTTTTAAACCAAACAACGTGAAGTTCAAGTAGGACATCCTGCATTTAAAGAAGTGGATGTAATCAGTAAAAGCAATCTGAATGGACAAATGGAAGCAAATGATACTTCACTTGACAGATTTGTATTTTTTTGTTTAAAGTTTTCGTTATTAATGAACGTAGATACAGGGAAGTTATTATATTTTGTTTTTTCTCAACGTGTGTGTTGAAATGGAAAACGTTTTCTTGACTATGAATCAAAAATAGTTTTGACTGATCCGGTGTAGTGTCAGCCTTAACACCCCCACTTTCAATAGAAGGCGTTGGTGGCGAACCTGCCGTTTGACAGCTTCTAATAGATTTAAAAATGTTTTTTCTTAAAAAAAGGTAAAGGATTTTAAGAAAAGGCGAATTGAAATATATTTTGGGAACAATCATTTCTATTAAGGTAAATTCACTTTGCATGCTCAGGCATAATCAAAAATTCATACAAATGTGTTTTTTTTTAGCAAGACTCGATTAGTTTTGATATACGAGGATTTCAATATCGTAAAGTTCTAATAACAAGGTAATTTAGACAGATTTGGTTCGAGTACACGGAAGATGCAATGATGTATGTTTAGACAATATGGCCGCCCAGACCTATTCATAATATTTACTTGTAACCCTAAATGGATCGAATTCAAGAACGAACTGCTACTCAGACAAACAGCAGTTGACAGACATGACATCGCTGCCAGAGTTTTTAAACAAAAATTAAAATCTCTGATGGGTTTCATCATAAAGCACCGTATGTACGGCCGAGTTCGTTGTTGCTTGTTGGATGTACTCCGCCGAATGGCAAAAACGTGGTCTGCCTCATGCGCACATTTTGGTTTGGTTCGTTGACAAAAACAGACCGAAGAATCGATTCCATCATCTCAGCCAAAATTCCAGGTGAAGCATTTGATCCCACATTGTATGCAGTGGTGAATAAGAATATGATCCACAGACCTTGCGGAGTTTTCAACAACGACTCGCCCTATATGATCAATGGTGAGTGTTCCAAGCGACACCCGAGAGACCTGATTGCCAACACCATCACAATCAATGACGGATACCGGGATACCCATTGTATCGTAGGCGATCAGTTGCGGCAAATGGGCGATCTACAGTTGTGACGGAAAAAGGGCAAGATGTTGATGTAGACAATCGTTGGATTCTGCCAAATTCACCGATATTATCCAAGGTTTTTGAGGCGCACATAAAGGTGGAATACTGTAACTCCGTCAAGTCGATCAAGTACATATGCAAATATGTAAACAGAGGCAGCGATATGTATGTTTTTCGTGTGACAAATGCAAACGACGAAGTATCTCAGTATCAGATGGGTCGCCATGTGAGCTGCAACGAGGCAGTTTGGCGCATCTTTTCCTTTGCGATCCACGAAAGACACCCTACAGTTGTACATTTGGCAGTGCATCTGGAAAACAGGCAACGAGTGGATTTCAATCCAGATAATGGAGCGGACAAAGCGGCACGGCCACCGTCGACATCATTGACAAGCTTCTTCTCGGTTTGTCAAGCAGCTGCTTTCGCTCGCACTTCGCAGTATGCTGAAATACCACGCTACTACACATGAAACGCATCATCAAAATCGTTCCAGCGTCGGACTTATCTCTGCTTTAAGGCGACCACCGCTGTGAATATGCGTTGTGGTCGCCAAATTTTATTATATCACGCCACGTTTTATCACACTGCGCCAAGCTTTTTAATTATATCTTCATGAAGTGGATTTCCATGCTATCGAGCACCGAGAAGAGCAGAGCGTGTCAAAGGCGCAAAGGTCCAAATCTACCCTGAGTACTATATTCAAGATACACAATTATTTATAAATACATCACCCATCCAATCGGATAATCTCTCCTTAAAACGCAACAAACAGCCTACATTTAGGCGAAAACAAACACCGGACAGCAAGACTGCTTACCTGTTGGCTCCGGTGAAAATATTGTTCTGTTTCCTGAAAAAAATGTTTTGTGGCATTCGAGTCTGTGTGGTTTGCCATAAGAGACTATGATTTTGTAGGATATCGTTTACAGGGGGTGTGACAGGGTGGGCTAAAGCACACCCAGCGACGATACGGTGACACGGTGGCAGCATTCGGCGTTTATGGGGAAGTCTATACTCGGCCAGAGGACTTCCAGGCAGGGTAGTGAATGGCAAGCGCTGATTTCCAGCAACAGCGCCCCCTCAGTGTGTTGACGCATGTCCGTTTAAGGTAAGGCAGGCACGATTTATGTTTTGCAGTATGTGAAGTCGCAGTGTGAGGAAAAGAATCGGCCCATCCAGCGAGTTTAGCTGAGCTTCTCTAATACGGCCAGTACCATGCTTTATCAATAGCGAGAGAAGAGTCTGGTGCGAAGAATAAGAAAACGGCGGTTGCTTCGTTATAATAGTTTTTATGTTTTTATTTACTAATTGGCCCGCTGTCTAAAGCAAGGCTGCAACCAATAGTTCCTACACTTATCACTCTTTGTTCTTAACTCTGCCTTATCCCTTAAATTCCCTGTCCTTTTATACTATTAGGTGTGTTTTTTTGGTATCCCGTATGGGATTGGCGAAAAAAACGACATCGAGGACAAGGAATTTGCGTGTTAAATGCAACAACAACTTATCCCACATAGCATTAGCTAAGACCACACAATTTTCTGGGCTTAACTTTATCCCAGATAAAAACGGTGCTACCAGACTCGAGTTTCTATGGAAACGTGACAACTGACGTGCGTTGATGTCAGTCGAGCGATTCTTTGTTATGAAAAAATGGCTGAACAAAACAGAAAGTCCGTAAAAGCAGAAATGCAATATGCAAAATAATTCGATAAATCTATATTTATTGTTAGCATACGTAAAAAGTGGTCAAGACCTGAGGAATTGGGGCTGCTTTTGTTTTGGTTGTCTATCTCACAGCTGTTGAGTTGAAATGTCAATCCACACGCAGTGCTGCCAATTTTTTTGTGATGACATTATTAGTCCCAGATGTCGTTTTTTTCGCCAATCCCATATGGGATACCACAAAAACACACTTATTATTGGGTTCATACGATGTTTATCCGCATTCCCCTTCCACACACACATTGGCCGCTTTCAGAATGTAAGGCACTAATATTTTAGTCAAAACCTAACTTACTGAACGGCAAATGACTGCAAATGCAGTTGACATTTCAGCTGTCATAATTTAGATATTTACTTTCTGTTTTCACATTAGATTTGTCCGGAATTGCGTTTGTTTGTAAATTTCATTGGAAATAAATTGTACCGCTACAAAATAAATAAAATGGATATGCAGACATGTACTACGATAGTGAACTATTTACATTAAAGGTGAAGTTGCGCTGTTTGTTGTTAATGATTTGCTGAATCAATCGCAAGAACAAATAGGAATAAAATGAAATTATAAAAAAGAAAAACACATGAAATTACCATAGAAAAACTTTAAAGCTGAACTTTCTGCTAAACATCTTCCAGCCAAATCAGCTGATTTTTGACATTCCTCCTACTGACTGAAATTTGAGGGAGAATTTTTTGACTAAGAATCCAGTCCACTACCTCATGAAAAGTCAACTTGTTTTCTAGTCAATTTTCAGCCTCTCGACCAATCAGAGCCGGTTGACTAGCTAGTGCCTAACATTCTGAACGCGGCCATTCTTAAGTTATCAGCATTTTCCGAGTTCATTCGTTCCGCAGGACCACCGTCGACGATATCACAACATGTCATTGTCACTTGTCCTATTTGCATTCTTGCGTAACATATTGTAATATCGACTGCATTAGCGACATTTAGTGGAATTGCAATATCGACTGTATTAGTGACACTTGGTCAATTGGTGGAAATTAGGAACATCAATCAGCGACATCTAGTGGGGAGTAGTGCTAAATTTAAGTGCATTCAGCAATTATAAGAACCTTCAGGAATTTTCTAGTACTTACCTCAGGCACGTTCCAGAACTATCGATATCTCACTAGATGGGCAAATCGTCGCCAGGAAGGAATATTCTAGATTCGTATCTCGGGTATAAATACGACGAGCTTCGACGGCAGAGACACACTCCGATTGAGATGTCAGTGAAGTAAAGTTCGAATTGAGATTAAAGAAGGGATACAATTGGAAAGAGATTTGGATAGTGATTTGGATAGAGATTTTAATAGTGATACAGTTGACTAGAGATTTGAGAAAAGTGATACTTGGAAAGATTGATGTAATCAGAGAATTAATTGTTTGAGTTGTTTGAATTAAAAGAGATTTGTGAATCGTTGAATGTAAAGAGTAAGAATTGTTGGAATAAACGGTGATTTATGAACAAAGTAAATAAAGATAAAAAAGAAGAGAAAAGAGGAAAAAGTTTTATCATTGCGAACCGGCAAACACGTTACAATATGTTTCATTTTATTCCGCTCGTTCCGGACAACCAAAAGCGTTTTTTTTTTAAATAATCAGGTTTTGCCTATGGTTGTCCGGAACGGCTTTTTATAAAAAGCGATTTTTGGAAATGGAAATGCCATTTTTCTTTTTGTTTGTTTTCAAAAATTTTAAGGCGCGAAATTGTTGTCCAAGTTTTAAGTAAAAAAAAAAACAATAAAAATTTAAGATAAAGTTATATGTATAGTCTTACAAACCAAAGCGAATTAATCGCTGCCGCCGCGACGGCAATAAATTCGCGGCGACAGCTACAACAAATTTGCGAGTATACCTGCACCAAAGCGATAGTTTTGTCGCAGTATGTGTTTGTAAAAATGTACTCCCCATCAGACGAAGAAGTTCTTTTTCTTTATCTCTCAGTATACGCCATAATCACTTCAACTGAGACAAACCCGCGACAGCGACACAAACGCTGTATGCAGCGACACTCAAAAAAATCGCTATAAAATCGCCGTCGCGGCGTCAAAAAATCGCGTTGGTGTGGGCTCTCTCATATACCGCCATGTAATTTGAGTGATAGCAATCATCGAGATTCATTGCCTTCGCAGCGGCAGCGATTCAATAGACCTTTTAACGCTTTGACGTCATGTCTGTGGGCCACCTGTCAAAACATTTGGCTGTCAGTTGGATACAAATTGTGCGATTTTTTTGGAAACTTGAGATTAAAACATTAATAACTTCGGTTAAAAGAATTATTTCGGTATAAGATAAACGTGACGATACACAGAAAATAGTGCTCATTGATATTCCAAAAAAAAGGGTCTGTGGAGCAATAAATGTGAACAAATCGCTATTGTGCGTTGCGGCGGTCGAATTTTAGGGGTTGAAAATTGTTAAACAAAATTGCATATGTGTTAAAGTGATTAAGTTTAATAACTTAGGGCCGATTTTTCAATTGCCAGATAAACAGTCTGATTGCTAACTAATGAATAAATCTATTCCACTCTTTATCTACTAGATAAGTAGTGTGGGTTTTTCAATCATAAAATAACAGCTAGATAGTAATTCGACGGTATTTTGCAGTACTGACAATATCAACTATATCTAACTTCACATGACGTGGGTGTGAATGAGACAGCTTGATTGACAATTTTTCGTGTTAGAGCATAGAAGCTGGTTATGCTCATAGCATGACGTTTATCATTCGCCTTTGTTCGTTTCGTTTAAAAAGTTTTGAAGAAGAAAGGAAGAAGAACATCTTCACAACGAAGAAAAGAGATTACAGGAAGAACACAACTTTAAAATGCGGGAATTCAAAAAATAATTTATTTGATACCAAATATTTTGTTGTTTCAAATAAAATGTGCATATGACATGTATCAACCAACTGAACAAACTTTTATTATAATCTTAACCTATTCATAAATTAATCAAGGCTTCAAAATACTCCAAGAAAGTGTCTCTCGTGCCGTGATTACCTGTGAAGTCTGAATGTATTTCTTCAAATATTTCATCAGCCTCAACATGTACCTCCGGATCCACTAGCGGATCTTCTTCATTTCTATCAATAGCTAAGCTATGCAGTATTGCAGTTGCTATAATAACATCCTGCACTAGAGGAAGTTTGCACCGCATTCCAATGCTCAAAACAGGAAACCGTCTTTTCCACACACTAAAACTTCTCTCAATGGTATTTCTTGTTCTAATTTGAGACTCATTGTACAAGCGTTCAGCTGTTGTTTGTGGATCATTGAATGGAGTCAGAAGATATTGATTCAAGAAATATCCACTATCTCCTAGTATTACTCCATTGCCAACAGAACCATTATCAAAATGAAATTTAGCCGCAGAATTATGGAATATAAGGCTGTCATGAGTCGAGCCTGGCCATCGAGCAACTACATCTATGAATTTTAAATTTGATGTGCACATAGCTTGCACATTAATGGAAAAATAGCCTTTTCGATTTCTGAAGTTTTTAGCAGTATCTCCGCCTAAAATGAAATGTTATATTGCATTTTATTTAAAGTAGACATGAATTGCAATGCTAATGCAGGTGTAGTTTTCAAAGTGTGGTTCGAGACAAATCGAATACAGTAAAACATCACCTGGTGAAATTATCCGCACATGAGTACAATCTATAGAAGCAACAACTCGTGGAAACCGTGCTATCTGGTAAAAATCCTGCTGTATTTGTAATATTTCTTCTTGGTTTCTTGGCAATCTTACAAACATTGGTCTTAACGCAGCAATGGCTAGAGTAACCCTTTTAACAATTTTGCATATAGTTGAAGCATTGACACACGAAAAGTCTCCTATCGTAATATAGAAACTTCCTGTAGCATAAAACCTAAGAGCAATCAACAATTGTGTCATAGGTGAAACACATTGATTTCTGAAATAAATAAAAGCGTTGACTTCTTCAATATGAAAATAAAATATATACATGTACATATTATGTATGTACAAATGTGTGTAACTAACCTTTCTGTTTTGTGCTTGATTTTGCTCTCTATTAATGAAAGTAGGTATTGGGTAGTATCTTTTTGTAACCTGAATCTTCTTTTGAAATCTGCGTTTTCCCATTCCGTATAATAGTCAGGTCTCTGTCTCACAACTCTTTTCTTTCTTAAACTTGGATTCAAGTAATTATGTATTAATTCTTCTTCCTCAATAACTAAGTCGTCGATAATATCGAAAAAATCTATTTGCACAATACTTCACAAAACAAAACTTCGGAAACAAACTTTTTAAATTTGACAGTTCGATTACTTTAACTAGGGAATTACATTTTATCTGCCACAGAAACGGGCAGATAACTTTATTTTGCAGTTAGGTATTTTATTCCTCAAATAGCTGCTATCCGACTATTGAAAAATACAAATATCTCTTAACTAACCGTTAAAGCCTATCTGATTGCTTATCTGGCTATTGAAAAATCGGCCCTTAATCACTTTAACACACATGAAATTTTCTTCAACAATTTTCAACCCCTAAAATTCGACCGCCGCAACGCACAACAGCGATTTGTTCACATTTATTGCTCCACAGACCCTTTTTTTTTGAATATTTATAAGCAATATTTTCTGTATTTCGTCACGTTTGTCTTATACCCAAATAATTCTTTTAACCGAAGTTATTAATGTTTTAATCTCAAGTTTCCAAAAAAATCGCACAATTTGTATCCAACTGACAGCCAAGTGTTTTGACAGGTGGCCCACAGTCATGACAGTTCGGAAATTTTGACAAGCAAATTAAAAGGTCTATCGAGGTGGTTTGGACGTCGTGGTACCTTTATTTTCCCCTCATTTCTAAAATAGCTCTTTTTTCCCTTTCGAATCAGTTTAGTGTCATCTCAGTACAAATTTGACAGTAAAAAAAAGCGCTTTTTGGTTGTCCGGAACGCGTAGATTGTCGCTTTGCTAATATTTCATATTTGTGTAGTACGATTAAAGAAAGAATCTTTATATTTGACAGTACGTCCGAAAATAAGTTTAAGGCTAAACAGATGTGCATTCGAAGTATGACGAGTATTGCGGGTAAAATGTTGCAGGGGCGGAATGCAGCTAGAGCATTTTTTGTAGAAGAATCGGTGCTTCGGTGTTCAAGCAAGTCAATTGACGCAATGATTCTGGCGCCTACAAGTCTTAACGCGCGTTTTTGAATTATATCTAGAACGTGCTGGGCGGTTTTTGGTGCACCAGACCACATGTAAGCGTTGTCCTCCAGATTTGGGCGAATAAACGCCATAGATTGAAATTGATAATAGATTGAAAGTCAGATCAGAAGGAGTAAAGCATTTTTTGCATCGTTTGAGGAAGCCTAGACTTTTCGCAAAGTTCTTGGCGACAACGAATATGTGGTCATTCCAAAGATGGTTGTTGTTAATACACATACCAAAGATGGGAATTTGTTTGGCCTCGGCGATGCAGGTACCATTCATAGATAATGGTTCGATGTTTGGGTTTCGCTTAAGAGACAGAAGGCAGCATTAAGTTTTCTAAGCATTATATTCCACTCTATTCGTAGAACCCTATTTAATTATGCTGTCAGGGTAGGAATTTAATGAGGGAGATATTTGAAGAAGTCGCAATTTTTTGGATATATGTGACCTACGACCTACCTTCACACCAAATTTCAAGTTTCTAACAGATCCGGATGTCAGTGATCTTGTTCGTGCCACAACGTGCCTATTTCCTTTTGAGGGACTTCTAGTGGACCTATAAACTTGGAACTTGGTACCTAGGTAAGTCTTGGAATAAAACTAGGGAAAATTACTATAAAATCTAAATTTATAACTATGAATTGATCAAATTGCCATTTAATCGGATTTAGGATTTCAGTTTTACCCCCTTTTGGAGGGGGTTATGTGTCAAAACAATTGGTTAACAATTAAAGTTGTAATTTGTGCATTCGATTTTTGTTTGTGCGTTTTTATATAGAAAATTCTTACGAAAAATTTCGGGAATCATATCCACTAGCTCTGTCAATCGTTCAAATTTGAAGATCGAATCGTTCAAGTATTGGTTTCAAAAATGATTCGGTCTTTTCAATCAATCATTCAATAATAGAGATAGAGATTGAGATATTGTATTGGTCCTCTGAATACAATCAACAGTTCCAATCATACTGTTTGTATCGATCATTCGCATCGTTTTCGTTCGTTCGTTTTCATCCCTCTTTTCATTTATCTGCTCAACAATACTTTTGTTTCGTCCTTTCATATACAAATATTAAAGGCAGCTGAATCGGTCTGATGTGTGAGAAAAGTATTTACTTTGTGAACGATTGATTTGAGGTTGTGTGATTGCAATCATCAATACTTTTACGTGATATTTGTGTTTTTTTTACTTTGCAATGACTGAGTGGCGAATGGATGAGATAATTAAATTAATAATTGACTATAAACTGTCATTCTGCAAAAGTTGAGATACTCTTTGCCATTTTCCCACAAAATGTTTTTTTTTTTTTTAATGCTGCTCCAAATTGTGTTATTCCCTTTTCTCCAGAAACGGATTCACCTAAAACCTTTATTTTCATTTTTGAATTTCTTTTTGCAATTTCTTCAATTCTTTTAATGTCGCTAATGCTAGAAAACATCGAAGTGCTTTCCTCCGCGACATTTCCACGATTGCAATAGTAAGCTATTAAATGGCCACCCCAAATTGCATGGCATTCTATCCGTCTTTCTTTCTATGAAAAGTGACAGATGGCAATCTATGAAATATTGCTCGTGGGGACGCGGTATAATGATCAGATCCCTCAAATGAAACTACTATAAGCTTTATATACAATGATACTATCCATAGCAAGCTATGAGCTGAGCAATACATGGCAAGACATTTTCATACAATACTATTTGCCAGAGCTGTAAAAGAATGCATTCATTTGAGAATTTAACTCTTATGATTTTACTGAAAAATTAATCAATTCATTGACTTCATTTTTGAATGGTGACTTGTAAGTTTAAATCACCATTCATTCAATGACTTCAAAATGAATGGTGATTTAAACTTATAAGTCACCATTCAAAAATGAAGTCAATGAATGAATTCATTTCGCATGAATTGAATTGGCTGCATTCAGTGAATGCATTCCCAAATGAATGCATTCTTTCACAGCTCTGCTATTTGCAGTCTCCACAAGCAATTTTCATAGTATTGTAACGTGTTTGCCGGTTCGCAATGATAAAACTTTTTCCTCTTTTCTCTTCTATTTATCTTTATTTACTCTGTTCATAAATCACCGTTTATTCCAACAATTATTACTCTTTAAATTCAACACTTCACAAATCTCTTTTAATTCAAACAACTCAAATAATTAATTCTCTGATAACATCGATCTTTCCAAGTATCACTTTTCTCAAATCTCTATTCAATTGTCTCACTATGAAAATCTCTATGCAAATCACTATCCAAATCTCATTCCAATTGTATCTCTTCTTAAATCTCAATTCGAACTTTACTTCACTGACATCTCAATCGGAGTGTGTCTCTGCCGTCGAAGCTCGTCGTATTTATACCCGAGATACGAATCTAGAATCTTCCTTCCTGGCGACGATCTTACCATCTAGTGAGATATCGATAGTTCTGGAACGTACCTGAGATATGTACTAGAAAATGTCAGAAGGTTCTGACAATTGCTAAATTGACCTACATTCAGCACTACTCCCCACTAGATGTCGCTGATCGATGTTCCTAATTTCCACCAATTGACCAAGTGTCGCTAATACAGTCGATACTGCAATTTCACTAAATGTCGCTAATGCAGTCGATATAACAGCATGCTATAAAGTGAGAGATGGATAGCTATGAAATATTGCTCGTGGAGACCCAGGGTGAGGTAAAAGAGGGGTTCACGGTCATACCGGAACGACGGAATTTTTTCAATGTGAACGCAACAAACGCCTCCTTTGGCTCGTATAACACCGAAGAAGTTTTCTAATACATCTTGGTTTAGGCGACTCGTTAAAATGTAGTTACATTTGAAACGATTATTCAAGTCCGTAAGCAGCATTTTAACTGCATTTTTGGACTGAATAATGCCTGAAAATAATTTTAATTAGTATGTAATCGAATTAATGAATCGTAAGTATATCCACCTCTTTGGAAAGGTAGTAAGTTATTCTTCCCAATTACTCTCATATCGAACATCAACCCGTCATTTGGTCCAGAATGCGATCTTGAATATCTAGAGCCAGACCATACGCATGGACCCGCTTCCTGGAATCTTCTGTTAACATCCTCACATTCATAACATCAAACCAGTAATTTGTCTATAAGCAAACAATATTATATATAATTGGATTTAAGTATGTCAAATTCTTTTGTTACATATTTAAATATTACGGTTTTAAATAACTGGAAACATTCTTCCCAATTTTGGTGGCTTAAAAGATCCAAGCTTGCTCCCCTTGTTAGTGATTGGGCATTGGTATGTGAGAACAGTTTCGTTGCCATTTTCACTTTTTGTCGCTCGGGTCCAACGACGTTGAGATGACTGCTCGTAATTTTATGTGTTATTGTTAGCTCCGAAGACGCACACGACAGAAGTCTAACAATAATCTCCTTATTTACAGTTTTGCTATTTATCGTAAGTCCTTGATCAATAAAATGATTTATAAGGAGTTTAATCAAGTATGGAATATCCGAAAAAACTAAAATTTTGTTCTCATCGTGTGAAAATCTAAAACAATGGAAGGGATATTAAATGAGTTTTAGCGCAGAATATGCATAGGTCTTTACCAAGGCTTATCCATACTGATGTGAAGATTATTGAATAATCCTCTATTTCCGCCACCCAATGGCTACAACGTGGCAGCCGCACTGTTTTGTAGTCGCCAATATGTTGTTTAAGATTTCGATTGTCATTTGACAATATTTCGGCATTGTATTCTCTCTTGTTTTAGTTCCTCTTCATAATTTTCAAACCACAATGCCACGATGGGCATTTCCATATTTATTGTATTACTTTTTAATAATAAATATTTATTTTGTTTTTTGATATCCTTCAAAATGGGATTTGCAATCGGTAGACTCGAAGGCAAATTCGGAAATTTTCGAACTTGAGCTGGCAGCACATACATACATGTGATTCGAAAGTGTTCAATAGTACCAATCCAAACTAGAATCACTTGCGGATGTATTTGATTTTAGAATGGAAATACAGAGTAGGGCCCCAGTACTCCAATCCTCTAATTATTTGATCTCAATAATTATACCGAATAATACACGGATGCGAGTAGTAAAGCAGCGATGTTGTTTCAACGAGGCGAGGGAGGAAAAATGTATCTACTGTTGACAGCGGAATCCGAATGCATGTACCATTCGAGCAAGCTGGAAGGAACTATTGGCGATTATGTGGACAACCCGAAGATTACGATTTCTTTTAATAAAACTTTTTTTTGTAAACAATAGATTAATGCAGTCACGAGATTTTCGGTGACGCACAATTTCCCCATACATAGTGTTAATGTATCTGTAAAAGTTTTGCTAGTGTTCGTCAAGAAAGCAACTGCACCAGCGACTTTTTGTCTAACTGCGTTGACATTAGTAACTATATCTTAATAATTCTACAGCATATATACATACACTGTAGCCTTCTGTGAAATTTGTAAGTCAATCGGGTTTGTAATATTTGTGTGAATCTGAAAACCATGGCAAACAAACAAAACTTTCCTCTTTATAATATTAGTAATATAAATAAAAAATAATCGCCATAGATAAGTTTGTATGTATATATTTTGCACATTTAATACAGGAATATTTTTGTTAGTACGTTTATCTAATTACATATAAATGCGTCTTAAATCCGAAGGGGATGTTATAAGGTTACATTGTGGGCACAGTTTTCGGGCTCCTAAAGATCTTAGCCAACATTCTTCACAATGAACATGCCAGCAGGAGACAGATATAGCTGGATTATGGTATTCGTCTAAGCAGATTAAACATTTGAATTTATTTTGAGTGTGTACTTCCCATTGCCGTAATTTATACTTTAATGAGTTTATAATTTGCAGTGCACTTTTTGGATTAAGTTTTTCTAGATATTCTGTCTTTTGTTGATCAAAATTGTCAATATCTTTATCTTCAGTTGTGGAATTTGTCTCTTTTTCTTGTGATGTAAGATAGTTTTCAGACTCGAAGCTATCAGTAATGAGCTGTCTCAAGTAGTCATTTATGCAACATTCTTTAGTATGTTCATTTTTTATATAGTCAGGTGAAATAACGTGAGTCTCGTTATACTGCGTTGGGCCATACACTTTCGTGTCATCTTCGTCCACATTCAAGTCCTCATCCTCTTCGTTTTCCTTATTATTTTTATTTGTTCCTATACCAATAGAAGCATAACCACCTTGCAAAAGGCTTGAAACCCTTATTCGCTTTTGTCCAGCCCATTCGTATTCTTCGAATATTTCTGCATTTCTATAAGTATTATCATCATTAATGGCATCTATTCGTCCGTTGCTCGACTTCGAACACGCATCCATGTGACCGTTTATATCGCGGGTTATCAACGTACTACAAGTAGGACATTTTACATCAATTAGTGATCTTTTACGTGATTTTATCTATAGGAAAAAAAAAAGAAACAATTTTTTTTAAACAACTCGTTAATGTGAAATAAAATTATTTTAATTCAGGAAACAGCAAAGTTTTTGTTTTATTTATTCATTAACAATTTTACAGGAACATGATACCAAAAAGTAGTTTTGAACACCGATTTGCCAATATTGTCGAAAAAGCGTGCAATTTTTCGGAGCTCTCACTGAACCTACTGAAATGGTTTTTGAAGAATTTAAAAAAAATGAGGTCTTTCTTAGAAAGTGGTCGATCAGATTTATGAAAATGTTTTCCGTTTACGATTTATTTAAAAAAAGTCAAAGCCATGTTTTGAGAGTTTTGGTAAAATTGTAAAACGGCATGCGACTTTTGAATATCAAAACGATTTATGAATTTCATATAAGATTCTATCGATAAGAAATGAATGGATCTCCAATGCGATCGGAGGCGAATTTTAAAATTCGCTCTAGTTTTTGAAATATTTAGTTTTGATTATCAGAGAAATATCAAATTTTTTCAGGCTGCAAAATATTGCAATTTCCACGAAGTTTTTTTTGTCAATTATTTCGAAATTTCAATGTTTTGTAGCATATACATTCACTTTTTGGTTAACTTTTGGAACATAATAATGAGCGCCATTATTTTTTTTAACTCTTGTTGTTTTCTTTGCGTTTACAAATATGTATGTACATAATATTTATTTTTTTTAAAGAAAACCATTGTAAATTTCTAAAGTTTTGAAGTGAGAGTGAGTGAATAAAAGAAAATTGGGAAAAACTGTCTTACGTAAAGATATACGTAAAGGGAGAAATGATATAAAATCTATTCGTAGTAAATTTATCAACACAAAGTAAGTAATGCTGTGATTTACAGTTATATTTTCGTACAATAAAGTGAGTAATAGTGTTGACGATTTCATTAATCTGAACACTACAGTGTGATGCTTTATCTCATACATACCATAAACAAATTTTAGATTTTGAAAATCGTGCCGTTTTTGAAGGGAGAAGAAGTTAATATTCAATATTTTTTAATGAATTAACAAAAAAGAGATGCTACTCCAGGAATGAGAATCGGAAATTTGATCAAAAGTTAAAAAATACATGCCAATGACACAATCCCCGAACCAAAGCCTGTAGAGACGAACAAGGGAACATAGTAGTACAGTCGCAGTTGATGCTCAGAATTTGGAAAGTACATTTCTGTGGACTGTATAACGGCGATGACGAACCAAATAACGCTGTCAGGCAGAATGAACCTTCCAACCTGAACGACGTAGACCAACAATTCCGTCCACCCGACCTGGATGAAGTGTAGATATTTAAAGAATTCACCGAGACATTTGATGTCAAAAAAGGGTTTAGACAAGGCGATGCGCTGTCATGCGTTTTTTTAACATCATTCATCGTCATTTAACATCATTCATTCCAAATGCGATTGAGGGAGAGAAACAGGAATAGAAACACTATTATTATTACAGATTTGATAGTTAGAGCCAGACCAGGTGGTGTTTGAATTTACGTAAATAAACTATCGACCATAGAATACTTCCATTAGATTTTACGTCATTAATATTTCATTGTGTCGTAATCAATCGAACCAAGCCTTTCTCGTGAAAATCCTTAAGAGCTTCCTACAAGATAGAAAGTTCTTTGCTGAAATATTTGCACACAAGTCGTCTTACTTCGAGATAAAAGCTGGTGTCCCACAGGATTCAGTGCTATCGTCATTACTTTATAATTTATCACCCCTATCATTCAATCCGCACCGGGGGGAACGATTCTCTGAAATTTCAACTTCGGTATCATTCAATCCGTTCGAAGGGAATCGTCCACTTATCGGTAATGTGAATGATTTTTTACGTGATCATTCAAAACGAACGGATCGAATCTCTCCATACAAAGTTTGACATTTCTCATCCGCAGGAAATTCATTGCGGATTGGTGTTGTGCTGCATTTTGGGTGGAAAATTTATCTAAAAATGTATGTTCTTTCTACGACAAATCAATTATTTAGGTGTATTAAAATTAAATATTTGCTTTTATTGTCCTTAATCAACACTTCCAACACATAATTAAAAGCTGCCTTATTCAAACAAAAATTGATTATGAAACTGAAATTCAAATTGATTTCATAGAAATCGAAATCGTCCATAATGTCGTCACTGGATGCCCGTAAATATGCACGAGATGTTCGCCTATTTGAAGATATTTCTTCGTTTTCAAAAACAGAGCAATGCTATCCACTGTCTTTAATTTTAATTTTATTTTTATTAGCAGCTGTTTATAATCGCCGTCAACTATGACAGAACAGTCGGTTTTGAAAAAGAAAAATCGTAGTCGGTAAAACAGTGCATCCGACGGATTGAATGATCAGCCTCAAGGTGAACGCGGATCGAATAAGTGAAGTGAATCTCAGATTGAATGATAGGGGTGTATATGTGTCAGATTTTCCCACTTTTAACTAGTTATAAGAGAACTTTCTTTTCCGATGATACATGTATCTATTGCATTTCCAATGATTGCCAATAGGTTTTAGATTAGACAATCTGCAAGCGGCGCTTAATGTAATTAAGAGTTATTTTTACTCATGGAGAATCAAAATAAATTCCTCGAAGACTCAAGCTTCCTTTTTTCACGCGCAAGCGGAAAATATCCAATCTTCCCCAACAAAGCCTCATTGTCTGCAACTCTCCTATCCGATGGGAAAGTAGTATTAACCCTTTGTTGCCCGAATTTTTTTTTCCTTATTTAAAAAAACGAAGAAATAAATATGATTTGGCCTTGTTTACTTTACACTTACCTAAAAAAAAAAAATTTCACGATGATCTACGAATCGACAGGATTAAACGTAAAACAGCGTTTCGGTGGTTTCATTCTGAAACCACTAGGCAACAAAGGGTTAAAGTATCTAGGAGTAACCCTTGACAAAACTCTCACGTTCTCCAACCATATCTCTTTAAGCATTAAAAGGGCAGACGTTTTGTTCAAAATATTATATCCTCTTTTAAATAAAAACTCTCACCTCAGCCAGGCTAATACACTGTTACTGTACAAAGCAATAATTCTGTGCTGAACCATGATGGTACAAAAGTGCTGAATGTTACTTAAAAAAATTCAGATCTGCCAAAATAAAATCCTAAAAAGAATTCTAAATCTCCCCTGCCATTTCTCTTTTGTAGGCCTACATGAAATTGCTCATAAGCCCAAAATTAAAGAAAAAGACTAGACAGTCCTTGCCAACAATTTTATTTGTAGATGCATATCCCACGAAAGTAATATTATAAACCTATTAGTAGATACATAGACACGTAGGTTAAGTATGTAAGTTTTATAAAAACAATCCTCTGAGTTTTTTTTTCCAATTTTTTCTCAGTACAATGTTCATTATTATTAACTACCCCTCCACTTATAAAATGTTATAGTTGCAAAGAATAATGTATTCTAATCTCTATACAAGAAAAAATCAATTGAAATGTATAAATGAATACTGAAATAAAGATACTGAAATCGGAAGAAAGCAGCGTGATATCGTTGCGCTTTCGCGAGTATTGAGACGGAAGCGGCGAAAATGGGTTTAACGGTAAACGAGAGCAGGACCAAAGATATACTAATGTCACCAACACATGCTATGTGTGAGTGTATCAACACACAACCAAAAACACTCATCCCTCATCACATTATCGATTCCTTCCTTTCCTTTATCCTTCTCTCAAACTTAAAGATCAGTTGTTGTAAGCACGTCGGCTGTTACAGTCGCTTTAGGAATAGAAATAAATAAGTGCGTTGTTTTAAAGGAGATTGTGTTTCATTTTAAACGGTCTACTGACACTAATATACAAATTACTTAAATGGGAGAAACGCCCGAAGAAAACCATACATCTCTAAGGTCAACCAAATAAAAATTCTAAAGTTCGCAAAAGAATATATAAACTTGCCTCAAAGTTTTAGGAAGAATGTTTTGTTCACGGACGAGACAAAAATTAACTTATTTGGATCAGATGGAAGGCAAATTGTATGGAGAAAGCCGAACACAGAGCTTAGAAAGCAAAACATTTTTCCAACCGTTAAACACAGAGGTGGTAACGTAATGCAGTGACAGTGGCGGCCAGTGGACTCGGAAACTTCGAATTTATAGGCACCACGATGGACAAAATTAAATATCTAGATATTTTACGGCGGAATATGGCGGAATCTGCAAGAAATTTGAATTTAGCTCCGGAGTTCTATTTTCAGCAGGACAATGATCCAAAGCAATCATCGCATATCGCACGAGAATGGTTGCTGTGTAATGCTCCTAGGCGACTCAAAACTCCACCCCAGTCCCCTGATCACAATTCGATTGAGAATTTGTGGAGTGACGTGAAGAACAGACTAAAAAATACAGGCAATTTGGAACGATATACCGCAAGCTTTTACCAAAAAGTTAGTAGATTCCATGCCTCGCCGGCAAGGAGCAGTAAAAGATGCTAAGGGGGCCAACCCGAAGTATTAATTTTTTATTTTGAAGTGCATTTTTTAATTTTGTAAAAACTTAATTGGGAGTGTACGCTCAATTTTGTGTAACTAGAATGAAGTACCTTTTTTGTTTTCTTTATATTAAAAATTAAAATAAAAATTTCTATGAATTTTTTTTGTTGTTTTATTAATTTAGAAGTATGAACTTTTAACCTACAAAGCTATTTTGTTGAAATAATATATTTCAGAATGATTACCAAAGTAAAGTATGAAGAATCGTCAAGTTGTACGCTCAATTTTGGGAGTGACGGTAGGTATTTCGAGCATAGGTGGTGGATAATCGTAGTGGGAAGAATTCACTTCAATTTAAATGTATCCATCATTCAAAAAATGTAGCACTATTGAAAATAAAAATAAAAAATTATAAAAGTTTGGAAACAAGTTGCTGCAAACAATATATTGGCTGCTGCAAATGAGGAGGCTGAAGCTGCAAAACAGCGAGATTATGTGTTCATTACCGTAGTTACTGACGCTTGTTGGAAAAGGCCTTATATGAAAAACTGTTCAGCCTTATCAGGTGCAGCTGTCGTTGTTAAAAACACTAAAAACAAATATTGCGTTAAATGTGCCACAAACGATCAAGTGAATTGTCCAGATCACAAATGCAATATCAATCATGCCGGCCTTTCAACTTTCATGGAGTTAAATTTGCTGCTTCAGACTTTTAAATTGAACGAAAGAGAAAATGAACTTCGATATTTAACTATGCTTTCTAATGGCGATAGCAGCTCCTACCAAAAAATGTAAAAACGAAGCGCAGTCATTTCAATATAGAATGTACTACAGCAAATTGGAGCACAATCTTCAGGAACGAACTTATTTCTTAAATTGCAATGCAACTGATCTGATAAGCACTATTTTTTTCAAAATTAGAGGCGAACTAGTCAACCTAAACTACATTCCTCATCGGCCAGAACTACTCATCTTGTGCGATCTATGCAACTTAAATGTAAGAGAGGATGTGTTTCATTTCGTCGCAATATGCCCGATTCTCAAGGAATTTCGTGTAAGTTTTTTTGGTACTTGCATATTAAGTGTGGAGGAAACGTTAGACATTTTGAATGGGAAAAAAGGCTGAAACGTGCAGTATAATTATACTGTGTGTGCACTTCGATACAAAAGACGTATCATAGACGAAGATTTTTGACATACATATGTACATTAGCTCTTTTTCTTGTTTGCTTGTAATCTCAATACTTGTATGAAATAAATTAAAAATATGAATAGATACTATGGTCAATCTGGTAGACGGCCTCAGGCCAAACCAAACAATTTAGGACTAATTAAAAAGAATGTTATACTTTCTTTATACATATCATGAAATAAAAGTCAAACTTACTAAAAAAAAAAAACGTCCTTGCGTTGTCCAAATCACCACGTGACGTCATGCGCAGAATGGAACAAAGATTAAATTCGGAACATACTATCATTTTATTTTAATCTTGACTGTTAATTAAGGACTACCTGCATAGATAGAATGAATCTCCAAACCCACACATGTTTCATTCTGTATTTACGCCATCGTAACAAATTCTTGATCAAAAATATACAGTCAATCACATAAAGAAGAATGCACCCTCTACTAGTCGCAATGACTTCAAATGAATTCACCTGACTTCAAGTGAATGCAAGTGATTTTAAGCTGATCTCAATGAATGCTAAGAAATCCCACATGATTGACATCCTATGACACAAGTCATTGAATTTTCTAACGGCCAATTTTTCGCCCGAGTACTAGCGCTTATACCGGTATTATACCAAGAGTTGTCACTCAAATTGGTACTAAGTAATTTCTTCACCAAGTACTAACGACCTAAACTAGCAAATTTGGTACCGAGTACTAGTTAGTACTCGATATTAGCTGGAGCCTCAAAATCGGTAGTCTAGCTGAGCTAATACCTAGTACTCGATTTTTATATTTTCTTGATTGCCGTTGTGAAAAGAGTGAATACGAAGCACGTGCGCTTGATTTTGATTTATATCGATTTCTATTTTATTTTTTGCGTTTTCTTTAATGTATTCTGTGATGGTATTTTATATGTAGAAAATGGATTTGATTTTTGGCGGTGATAATTTTTGTCGCGATTCTGATGACATTAGGAACGAGAACGATGAAGGAGAGGAAGTTCGGCGATTTCACCGTCGCATCTATCATATGTAGTAGAGCAGTAATAGGGTGTGTGGAAATGTCGATTCTCAGTTTTGGCGTATGGTATGCGCTCGAAGACAAGCACAGCGCAAAAAATAATATCGAGACCAACGTATTGCAGGATACACCCTGTTGCAACCGAGAATCGGCAACGCACAGTCAGACAGGACATTCTTTTGCAATTGCAAGAATAAAAGAACTGCATTTTTGGTTCCAATTGGCGGAAGCGAGCTTTTTTTCGCATCATCGCCGTAGGGTTTTACTCCTTGTTTTTTCAGTCTTAAGTCGCAATAATCTAAATGTTCATAAATGAAATGAAGAAAACCAAATCACGCATCATTCACAACAGGAAAACCACACAAAGCATGCCAATTACAGATTACACAATATCAAGCAAAATACATTAGAAATAAAACTCAAAAATACGATCATTATGGCGAACGGAAAACCACAGAAATGTAGTTTTAAACATTTCAAATGGTAAAACTATGTGAAAATCGGAATTATACCAGATTTGACGTATTACGGCAGTACTAGGTTTGGATCAGTTACTAGCTTATAGGGCTCATACACCACACATGCACGCATGCACAATCCAGTGATTTTGTTTGCGCATGCAGGGTTGTGTAGTGGCGAAAATTGCACAGTTACGTGAAATAATTCAAGGAGTGAAACAGATTCTGACATTCTGCGTTTAACAACCCCTTCAACGATAAGACGACGGATGAGTACTGCACATTCTGCATGCATAGTGAGTGGAGAAAGAGTGAATGTGCGGTAAATGGAAAAATGCATAAGTACTAACTTTTCGTTGGTACCGAGTACCAGAGTTGCTACCAGGTCTAGTTAGACCGGGTACCAAGCCAGCTAGTACTCATGTGAAGAAACCGACAGTTATTGATTTTGTGCGTCGGGATTTTGTGTTTTGAGGTTTTGCATACGGTGACTCACAAAATATCTGCTCTGCACTAGATTTTCAAGCATTTGCTCAAAATGAAGTCTTGAATAAAAATTATCAAAATCGTATGTAAAGGCCTTTCTTCGAATATACCTCCAAAGTTTAATTGTTAATAACAGCCTTCACATCAAACAAAACATACATTTTTATTATTTTTGAGGTTGGCGTATTAGTTAGCGCAGCCGTGGAAACGTACTTTAATCAAAGGAACAAATATTTGAAATTAAATTACCTCAGACCTAGACTGACGGTTCTTTTGAACTTTTTGGAATACACTCCAAGGACACGACCGTGCCAAATTATTTTCACCATTTATTACTGAAATATTCTTAACACTTGAGTTTTGTGACTCCATCAAACACTTGACTTCTAGTTCACAATGCCTTTTAACTTCACCAGGTTTAAGTTCTATGTCGCAAGAGGGGCATTGAAAACTTTCTTTGCATGTTCTGTGGGAGTATTCATCACATTCTTTTGTTTTTTCCATAACATAAACAAGTTTACTTCCGAAGGATCCAAAACTTCCCTTTCTAAGACAAATTAAAATCCTAACTTTATTCTGATTTTTTCTTGTTACAAACAAACGTCAAAAATCAGATAATGAATAACTTTCCAACGATTTACCGCTTACAAAGATCAATAACAAAATATTCCACTTTCTAGCCCCATCTCAACCTAACGGAAACCTATTTCCAGTCACATATATGGGCTTACAACGGATAAAAAATGCGCGTTCCAGATGCCCAAAGAGCGTTTTTTTTAAAGAAAACCATGGCCTATAATTGCCTAGAACCATTGTATATGACACTAATAGTAGTATCGTCAGAGCGAACGAAAAGTTTCTCAAGTACGTTAACTTTTCATTGGTGGCGCTGATCATCGAAACAGAGTAAAGACAAATGAAAAGTCGAAAAGAATTCTCTTCTCAGTTGTTTCTTCCTTTCGGTTTTGTGTTCCTTCATTTTCCTCTTTTTCGTAAAAAAAAAAAACTGCCTTGAAGTTTTGTGTGATTGACACTTTTCATACATGCATATGAACGTATGGATATGTATGCAGGTTACATAATGGGGTAGGTTCATATGGCGGTGGTCGAGGCAATGTGAAATCTTTCAACGTTGCTTTTTTAGTTTTTAATTTTTTTTATAGGATATCGAGTTATTTAATCACCCTTATTATGGCTGGCGTTAAACGCCTTGTCGAAAAACGACTGTGCGCAATCAGAATTATAGCTGGCGTTACGCCAGTCGTTTTACGTAATTTCGAAAAATGGCATTTTATGTTTGTGGAACGTAATTCAAGTTTGACAGTTTGATGTGATTTTATCGGTATTTTGGTTGTCGTGTGGCAAAACGCTAAGTTAAACGCCTATTTTTGTCGTGAAGAAATTTGTAAACGCCAAGGATTTAAAATCTATTTAAAATGTAAGTTTAGTTAAATTTCTCCATATACTTGGTTTAATTTATATTTTTTAAGGGTAAAAGTAACAAATAATAGCATTTGTCTATAATGATGCCTGGCATCAACGAATTTTATATACATTCGATGATCACAAACTTAAAATTTAATTTACAGAAATGACAAAACGAAGCATACAATTTAAAATGATTTATACTAAAGAAACCTTTCCTATTGTAGAACCTATGTTGTTCTGATTTTTTTTGGAGGCAAAATCCGTATGTGAGTACCGTCGACACATCCAATGATCCCTGGAACTCCAGCTTTTTGGTAAAACTCCATTTTGGCTTGATTTTTTTCTTCTTCCGATGTTTGGAATTGTATCCATTGCGGACAAATGAAGGTCTCCATTGCGACAATTACTTCATTCAAAATCTTACTTACGGTAGGTTGTGCTAAACCTAAAACAAAATCGTTTTCTACACCCTTTTGGTAGCTACCTTCAGCAAAGAACCTCAGGGTTGCGGCAAGTTTAAGTATTGCTGGCACAAAAAAGGGCATTTTTGTTTCAGGAAGCCTTTCCTGCACTGCATTCAAAACATAAACAAATGCCTCTTTGTTTAACCGAAAATACATTTTGAATCTAAAATTGAAAATGATTTACTTTAAATTTTAAAATTTGATCTTCTGTGTACATACTTAGCATCGGGTAAATTCAATGGATTGGACTTCGATCTAATACTTCTGCGTATTCGCACTAGATCCTTTTTTCTTGTTTCCTCCTCATCCTCGCTACTCCAAGCCATAAACATCAAAATGCTGTCCATATTTTTCACCAAATTATTTTTTAATATCACCGCCAATTAACTTACTTATGCACTCAAATAGAAGAACATAAATAAAAGAAATAAGCAGGCACAGAGAAAAAATATTATCTGTCAGTTGTAATTTTTTTCTGTGGAATGTATGTGGAACATAAGTAAAACGACACTCAAGGCGTTTCGCTACCGTAATACCGACACTAAAACGTCACTTAACCGACACGACTCATAAAACGACAAGAGTCGGTCAACTTATACGCCAGTTGTAATAGGGGTGATTGTCTCAATTAAGAGTATGTTAAAGAGGAATTGCGTTTTTTTTTGAGTGTCAACTCAAAGGAAGGAGGAATTTGTGGGTATAGATTTGAATTATAATTATTTTTTTTTTTCGAATGGAGCAGAATAAGGGATTTTTTTTTTATAAAGGCCATAGGTTTTTTTTTCGTTATATACTGATCTATTATCTGACACTTTTCATTCTTTCGAAATCATCCCTTTTTTGTGAAATTTGATTCAGTTGTTCGATTGAACACCATTGCACCTTCAAATAGGTATACATGCTAACGGTGCGGGTGGCTAATACGATAAAGTGCGTATAGGTACGGCTTCCATTAACAGTTTGGCGATCTGCGGGTGGAAGTTGGCAAGTGATTGTTGGTCAACGGTGGAGATGTTGTACTCTACAGCTGCAGCGACTCTTCCACGAACGGACAAGGTGGTGAGAGGATCAACTAGGCGTTGTTGCTTGAGGTCGATGAGTAGCCCAAAGTGCACGATGAATTCTGCTCCTAGTATTGGTGCTTTAACATCAGCAATCGTGAAGGACCAGTTGAACGTGCGGCGTAGACCTAGGTTTATGGTTAGTGTTTGTTGTCCGTAGGTGTTGATTACGGAAGAATTTGCTGCGTACAGTTTAAAAGGTGTAGATTTAGATAGTGGTACTTGCCTTATTGCAGATCTCGGTAACACCGATATGACAGAACCAGAGTCGACCAGGAACTTCAGATTAGTGGCCTTGTGTTGATGCTGCTAATTTGGTTGCTGTCGCCTACTGCCTCTATTGGCGACAGCCTGGCTGGTTTTCCGAGTTGATGCTAGGAGACTTGTAGTTGCAGGGCTGCAAACAACGATGTGCCTTGTCGCCGAACCTCTCGTGGTAGTAGCATGTAAGCTTCTTCGGATCGTGCGTTCGTGACCGTGAGCGAGGACGCGACTGCTTGCTATCACGCAGCTTACCTGACAGCTCTCGAAAAGCGATTGAGAGCTTCGAGATTGAACTTTCAATCCCCGTCAACCTTTGCTCCAAGAGCTCAGCTTCGGTGGAGCTATGTGGCTTGCTGCGATCGGACGATGTGGCCATGACGTAGGAGCTGCTGTTGTTCTCCATGAGGCTGTCAGCAACGTCTGCGAGTTGGTCGAGTGTAGCACCTCTGACTGCCTTTAGAATCTTACACACCGTTTCAGGCAGCAGTCCTAGCCATTTGGTGCGGATCAGATCCTCAGTCGCTTTGCTTCCACCAAGGGATTTCATAGTCCGAAGGAGTTGCGACGGTTTTTTGTCACCGAGCTCCAGCTCAGTTAACAATTTGTGCAACTGGCGTTCGACGGTGACTGTGAAACGCTTGATGAGGTTTGTTTTGAGATGCACGAACTTGTCTTTGTCCGGTGGTGCTCTGATGATGTCCGAGACTTCCTGCAGAACATCTGGATCGAGGGCTGCTACTACTGCGTAGTATTTGCTGCTGTCGGAGCGTATATTCCTATTCCAGAACTGGGCATCAATCTAGATGAACCAAAGTTCCGGCTCGGTTTTCCAGAAAGGAGGCAGTTTAAAATTGGTAACTGCCACAATGCTATCGTCATTGTTGGCGTTATAACGCTGCGGTGGAGAAGGCCCTTGATTCGCAGAAGGGTCTTCTTGGGGTGAATTTGGTCGCGACATGTTTTTCTTTTAAAATTGAGTTTATGTTGCCCACGACAAAAATCACGTCGGGGTCACCAATGTAGTTATTTAGGCAAGTGCACTACAACACTCAAGATAATAGACGTGGACAGTTAACTCTTACAACTTATTTATTAAAACAAAGAATATTTAACATGAAAAAGACAACAAGTAAAATTAACGACCGAACAGTTTAAGGTTTGAAATGCGAATGAGAGTACAAAACACAAGGAGTTTTAACATCGTCATAAAACTAACAAAGGATAATATTAAAACGACGACACAAAGGTCTCGTTTATCTGGCGCCTAGTGTGCGCTCAGAAAATTGCTCTTAATCACTCGTGCGCCTCGCGTAGTCAATGGATGCAGTGGTGGAAGTAGTCGCCACATCGTTGCTGGCACTAGCGCCATCTCTTGGGTGTTACCCAGTAACCACGTTACTACTTCTATTACACCTTTTATTACACTTAAACAAATAATTTTGTGATCATTTCTCCCCTCATTTCTGAAAAAGCCCTTTTTACTTTAGAAATTTAAAAAATTGGGATCTGTTCACACGGAAAGTTTATGTGAAGGTGTAAAATTGAGTTTTTTTTTTATTAGTTTATTTATTTAGCATGATTTTGCTATTTAAATTTATATACTGTTATGGTTCGATGTAAGCTTCCATTTGAAAGGCTTCTTTCCAATGTCTGATGGGCAAGAGTGCAGGCTCGACACTTAGCCATAGAATAACAATAATAGGCAATGCTAGCAGACTTAGACTGGACGAAAGGTACAGTCATCGAGTGAAGAAGTAGCTAGCGTAGGTCGGTTGTTATGATCACGGATCAGATGATCAAATAACTGAACGGTAGGAATTGGGGATAGTGTGCGGGTAAGGAACAATTTTATTTTTATTTTTTAAATCCATTTGCTTTATACTATCTCGCACTTACCTTGTTTTTCTACCAACTGCCATGTATAATTGTCTTCCAATGCTTTCATATCCTCGTCAATAGTCTGTCTCCAATTACCCGCGCTCTCACTCGCCATTGTTCTTCATATATCGTCGGTTCATCCACATCGATACTGAAGTAACTTATATCATAGTCATTAAGTTGTTTTGGAGGTTTTAATTAATTGGATGGACGCTACCGTGCATTTCGTTCCTTGTGGTGTGAAACTGCATAATCTGTCTGTGTGTTTGTAACTTCTGCCGCTGCACTAGATTGATATTCAGGGGTGGAATCGGCTAACGCGATAATTGACTGTCGCTGTTTTGATTGTCGTTTTTGATTATCAACTATTCTTTGCTCTGTGTAAAACGATTGCAAAAATTGTTGATATATTGGCATCACTTCTAAGTCTGTCAAGAATTAAATGTCATTTTCGAATTGTGTTGTTTTGTATTTGAAAGCCGAATTCAACAAAATTTGTTTACAAACATGTAAGTGCATAATATATATCTCAAAACACTTAATAATATTAAAAATAATAACAATTTTGTTTTTCTTAAGTCTAATTCAACAAAACAACAAATCGCGATTCTTTCCGAATTCATGGAGAAACACACGGAGCTGCTCAAATCCTACAACGCTGACTCAAGCTCTGGACGGATAATCCAACGACAGTGGGAAAAGTTAGCTAGGTCATTAAATAGTAATAGACCGCCAACAAAAGCAGTTGCTTTTCATAATTATTTTCACTCCTCACTCTCCTCGTCCTCGCGTTTTGGAAAATTGCAAATGATGTAAACATTGCACTTGAGCTAATTTGCTTTATAGAAAATATACCAGTCCTCAAAACACACGTTTTTTTCTTAATATATTAACCAATTTGAAGTCGACCGCACCAAAATCCTTATGGAAAATGACATAAATGTATGCAAACGACACCTAAATAGCTGTCAACTAAAATCAACCCAAAAAAACGATTGTCGATTTGATAATCACCTTACACAGAGCAAGAGTGTCGATTTTGACTATCGCGTTAGCCGATTCCACCCCTGTTATACCGATGTTTTGATTTTCTGCCAGTTGTTGTTGTTGTTAACTAGATGTAATTTCTTTTGATTTTTTATAATTCACTAGCGCTAAAGGGGTTATGAATACCCTTATGATGCTATTAACACAGCGCTAGTGTTAGTGTAGTGATTTTGAAACTCAGGTAGTATTAGGTTTCAGTCTTTTTTGCTCCGAGGGTGGTTTTTCCAGAATGACTGGGGAGAATTATTGCCATTGCTTATAATTCGTGTATTTCTTTCGAATATCCCGATGTCATTAGTACGATCAACACTTTCAAGCCATTGCTTACCCTACTGCCAGTGTTATGCCTATACAGTAGAGTTGACGTCAGCTTTTTTCGCAATTGACCGACTTTTTTCCTGAACCAACTGTCGGCTGTACTACCGCTTCACCTTCCCGCTCATCAAAATCCAAGCTGATAAGTTTTTCTGTTCCAATCTCCTATTATTATTTCCCTTTCGATATATACTTTGTTTTCCTCCGGGTAGTACACTTTGTATCCTTTTACGTAACCGCATTATCCCACAAATAATCCATTCCTACTTTTTGTTGAAGATCGAATCATCCATAGGCAACCCACACGTCGATTTTCATATATGTATGTTGGCAACGCAACACAGTTGTCATCCTGACATTCTTTTTTTTATTTCTTAGATTTTCCTTTTTCCACATGGTGGCAAATAACCCCTTTTCCACTTGAATTAAAACTGTTTCCCAGTAAGGTTATTAAACACTTAAACTCTTCATATATACTGCGTTTTATTTTTTTTCCTAACAGGTTATGGGCCCAGACCCAAAGCTCGTATAATTTATTATATCGCTTCGTAGCCGAATAAAAATGTATGGTTGATTGTGAGCAGAAATTTTTTGCCGAACAAAAGAATTTGTTTTTTGAGATGACTTCCAGTTCATCAAGTTCCTTGCGCATGGAGCTGCTGTCCAAAGAGAACTATGATACATGGAGTATGCAAGCTGAGGCCGTTCTCACCAAAAATGACTTGTGGGACTATGTAAATGGGTCGTGTGTGATGCCTGCAACGGATGATGCGTTGAAAGCTGCATGGTTGAAGCAAGACAGAAAACCCAAGGCGGATTTGGTTTTGTCAATTCATCCGTCTGAATTGAAACAGATTCGTGGATGTGATACATCACGAGAAGTGTGGGTTAAGCTGGAGTCGATTTACGCTTCAAAGGGACCGGCAAGGAAGGCTACATTGCTGAAGCAACTTATGCTCCAAAAGTTGGACGATGGCCACGATGTTAAAGATCATATGGCGAAGTTCTTCGATGCCGTAGATAAACTTGAAAGCATGAAGGTGCAAATGGATGGAGATTTGCTTGCTATCATGCTGTTGTATAGTCTTCCATCTTCATATGAAAACTTTCGATGTGCAATTGAGTCGCGAGATGAGCTACCAAATGCTGAAGTGCTGAAAATAAAAATCATTGAGGAGAGCGAAGCGCGACAGCAAGCAACTGGGAGTGCTGTTATAGCCATGGCTGCTGGGAGCAGTAGGTACACGAGGTCTAGGCGAGACAAGACAAAAACGGCATCAAGAATTGGGGAAATCAAGTGCTTTAAGTGTGGCATTTTGGGTCATAAGGCGAACGTATGCCCGATGAAGAAGTCCGATGATGCTAGAAGAAAGCCGAGGTACTCAGCAAATAGTGTCGATGAGTCGTATTATGCTGTTACTCACTTGGTTACTGCAGATGCAAATAATGCATATTGTGCCGAGAAGTGCTTGACTAATAGGGCATGGATTCTCGACAGTGGATGTACAGCGCATTTGTGTGGCGATAAAGGTCTTTTCAAGTCAATGTTAAGTTCCCCGAAGCTGAGGTTGAACTTGGCAAGTAAAGCGTCAGCTGAAGTCAAGGGAAAGGGTGTTGTCCATGTATCAGTTTCGAATGACGGTGGTCATCGAAAGATCGAGTTCAAGGATACTTTGTATGTGCCTGACTTACGGACAAACTTAATCTCCGTTGCAAAAATTACGAACAAAGGTCATGAGGTGACATTTCGTAAGGATGACGCTTATATCCGTGATGAATGTGGAAATGTTTCGGTAGTCGCAGATCGCAGAGGGGACCTCTATTATGTTCGTGCAAATACTGATTGTGCAGAAGCGGTTGTCCGATCTGAGTGCTCCGAACTGTTGAAGTGGCACGAAAGATTGGGTCATTTGAACAGCAAGGATTTAGTAAAGCTGATTCAAATCGGTGTTGTACCCGCGGTTGATGTGAAGGATGCAGATCAATTATTACGTTGCGAGGTTTGCCTAAAAGGAAAAATGACTGCCTTACCTTTCCCTAATGGTCGAGTGCCTTGTTCAGAGATATTAAAAATTGTGTACTCTGACGTCGTAGGCCCATTTAGGATGGAATCATCAGGACGTGCGAAGTACTTCGTGACTTTTATAGACGATAGTTCCAGGTGGTCTGAGGTTTATTTCTTGAGGCAGAAGAGCGGTGTATTCGACGCGTTCAAACTCTATCAGAATCTCGTGGAGAGGCAGACTGGGAGGAAGATAAAATATTTGCAATCTGACAATGGAGGTGAATATTGCAATTTAGAGTTCGACAGGTATTTGGCCGATCAAGGAATAGATAGGAGGCTGACGGTTCCTCGTACTCCACAACAAAACGGAGTAGCGGAGCGAATGAACCGAACTCTCTTGGACATGGCTAGATGTCTGTTGCTACAGTGTGGCTTAAGTGCATCATTTTGGTCTGAAGCTATTGCTACTGCCTGTCATATCCGCAATCGATGTCCTACAAGCAGTTTAGGCGGTGAGATTCCTTATGAGAAATGGACTGGAAAGCAAATAAAAGTGAGTTACCTTAAAACATTTGGTTCCAAAGTGCTTGTCCTGGACAAGGATCCTAACAAAGACAAACTGGCACAGAGATCTATCGAAGGCGTATTTGTCGGTTATCCTCGAGATAGAAACGGATATCGAATATGGATACCAAGTAAACACCAGATCGTTCATGCCCGTGATGTCAAGTTCCTCGAAGAGACATCAAACCCTACTCTTAATATGCAGGTGTTGGATCAGTTGCTAACAGCAACAAACAAGACTGAGGTAGAGGAAAGCGGGATGAGGTCAGTTGAATTTTCGCCCCGTCCATTGATGGATAATGGTGTTCCCGAAAATGTGTCAAAAATGCAGTCGATGAAAAGGAAACCTGAAGAAGAACTCAGACGAACTCCTGGAAGGCCTAAGTTGATGAAGACGGGTAGCAGAGGGCAACCGAGAAAGCTGTTTCGCATCACACGTTCTACCACCGCACAATATAAGGAGGATAAATCCCCTTCCCCACCTGATGGATGCGATTCTGAGCTTGATGACGAAGTTTTCGCTGGTGTGGCAGAAATTAGTACAAAGGATGCCCTGATGAGCGATGCATGTGAAGAGTGGAAGGACGCGATGGAGGCAGAGGTGATGAGTCTTATTAAAAACGAAACTTGGCAGATTGTAAAGAAGAGCTCTCGTACGAATGTTGTTGGATGTCGCTGGGTGCTTACAAATAAGCACGGCTCTGATAGAAAGGTAGACAGACGCAAAGCCCGGTTCGTAGCAAAAGGCTATAGTCAAAAATTTGGCGTAAATTACCATCAGACGTTTGCGCCGGTGGCCAGGTTGGAGACGTTACGTTTGCTTTTGGCTATAGCAGTTCAGTTTGGACTAAAGCTGTGGCAGTTTGATGTGGTGACGGCGTATCTAAACGGCAAATTTGATGAAGAAGTTTTTATGAGAATTCCTGAAATGTTAAACGAGATGTTAGAGAGGATAATTTCTAAGCAGGGTAAAAATACGAAGTTTGGACATCTTGCAGAAAAAATGTTGAAGGATATTCGTGATGGTGGTAACACATGCAGGTTGCAGAAGGCTCTCTATGGACTACGTCAATCTGGACGTCAGTGGTATTTAAAACTCTCTGAGAAACTTTTAAGTTGGGGCTTAAAACCCACAAAGAATGAGCCGTGTCTTTTTTATACAAATTGTGGAGATAATTTGCTGTTTGTTCTTGTTTACGTTGATGATATATTGGTTGCATCAACTGAGGAAAACCACATCATGGACCTACGTGACAGTCTGTTGGAGGAATTCGAAATGAAGGATCTTGGTCTTGCTAAATATTGTCTCGGACTAGAAATAAATCAAGGTGAGGGGAGAATCGAGCTTTCGCGCACTGGATATGTACTGGGACTACTCAAACACTACGGGATGGACAAGTGTAATCCCGTATCGACGCCTTCGGAAGTGAATAGTCGTTTTGATGATGCTAATAATCGTGAATCGCAGAATGACTGTCCATATCGAGAGTTAATTGGTGCTCTCATGTATTTATCAGTGGCGACACGGCCGGACATTGCGAATACCGTTTCGAGGTTGGCGCAGCTCACTAGCAAACCGAATAAGTCGCACTGGATTGCTGCGAAACGAGTTTTGAGGTATTTTGCTGGGAGTGCTGACATTGGATTGCTGTACAGGAAAACAGATGAGCCGCTTATTGGATACACAGATGCTGACTGGGGTGGCTGTGCTGTTGATCGTCGTTCTTACACAGGATACGTGTTCTTACTTGGTGGCGCTGCTGTAACATGGAAATCGCAGAAGCAGCGGACGGTTGCACTGTCGTCAACAGAAGCTGAATATGTGAGTTTAGCGGAGGCGGCGAAGGAGGCTATTTACTTGCGTAGCATACTATGTGAGCTCGAGTTACGTGAGTGGGTCGACACAATTATTTTCATTGACAATCGAGGAGCTCAATGTTTGGCGAATGATCCAGTTTTTCATGCTCGCACGAAACACATTGACATCAAACATCATTTTGTCCGCGAATCGATTATTTCTAAGATGTTTGTGCTGGAACATGTCCCTACAGATCAAATGGTTGCTGATGTGCTGACGAAGTCTCTACCCCGGATACTTCATGAACGATGCTTACAAGGTATGGGGCTTAATAGGCGCGAAGACTTTGTTGGTGACGTGAGGCTTGAGAGGGCGTGTTGAAGATCGAATCATCCATAGGCAACCCACACGTCGATTTTCATATATGTATGTTGGCAACGCAACACAGTTGTCATCCTGACATTCTTTTTTTTATTTCTTAGATTTTACCTTTTTCCACATGGTGGCAAATAACCCCTTTTCCACTTCAATTAAAACTGTTTCCCAGTAGGGTTATTAAACACTTAAACTCTTCAAATATACTGCGTTTTATTTTTTTTCCTAACACTTTTCATGTCAAGTTTCAACCTCTTCTCTTTAGGTATATAAATATTAGGCCCACACTTCAGCCCCAAAAGATCCTATGAATAATTTGATGTCAAAATCCTTTTTGTACCATAGTTCGAACGGCGTCTTGCCAGCAACTGGACTTACTCCCGTGCGATTAAAAAAAAAAACAACTGTGTTTGCTGCTTCAGCCCAAAACTTCTTTGACAAGTTGTTTTCTGTTAACATCGATCGCACGGCTTCAATAATTGCTCGAAATTCTCTTTCTGCACGCCCGTTTTGCTGTGGGCTGTATGGAACTGTTGTTTGATGAGTTATACCGTGTTCTTTTAATAGTTTTTGGGCTTGACTGTTGATGAACTCCGTTCCATTGTCGCTTCTGATTGTTTTGATTGACATTCCAGTTTGATTTCTAATCAGACAATTAAATACTCTCATTTTCTCATACACCTCAGACTTGTTTTTCAAAAAAAAAAAATAAAGTTTTGTACGCACTGCCATCATCTTTCAGTAGGAAAATATATTTTAAAACTATATGTATCAGTCCGCCAACAATACCCGACCTTGAAATGTTCACTGGAAAGGGGTCTCGGTAGTGTTTTCCCTGCAAACAAGATTTACAAAATGTCACATTCTTTCAAAGGAATGCTTTTTCGTCTAATGCTGGAAACAGATGTGCAGATTTACTGCATGCAGCACTGCGTGCAGATCTGCACGCGAAACACATGAGCAGTTTTATTTGACATGCATCGCATCGGCAGCTGTCATTCGGCAGTTAACAGGTGAAATAAAATTAATGAAATAGTTTGAAAAATAGCATACAAATTGCAACAGGCACTGTTTTTAATTCCAATATAAAAGGGAATTCATATACTCCAGCGATTTATTTAAAACCGCAAAAATTCTTGCGGCGAAAGATTTCTTTCATCAGTCTGTCTTGCAAAACACAACAACAAAGAAGTGAACAGACATCGAACGATGCTACCAAATACTGTTAATTTAGATTTTTTTCTTTTGCGTTGTGGTAGAATTGCCTCTGCGCAGAGAAATAAGAAATAGAGACTGAATGCAGCGCTGCTCTGCATGCAGAATTTGCGTGTGTTCAGCTTTATATAATTCTGTGTATTCTAATTTCGCTGCATGAGAAATTCTGCACATCTGTTTCTAGCATAAGAGTATCTTTTACCTGGCGAACATTTTGATGTGTTAAAGTTTTGTGCCACCACATTATATCACTGTCATTTTTGTAAATAAAAATTATCTGTACTAATCGCGTTCAAAGTCATCTATTGATCTTGATTTAAAAGCATTTTAAACAGTTTATCGAAGCGCCAAGCAACAGCGACAACTTCATTTGCACTATTTACGAATCGACAATACTCAGCTTTGGAGATTAATGATAGCCCTTTGCCTAATGCTTTGCCTTGCGAGAGCAAATTTTCTTTTTAATCTGGCACATAAAAAACTTGTTGCAAACTAACTTTATAAAAGAATTTACCATTATATGCAAAAACAAAAACATTTGTTTTAATTAACTTTGGAGTTGTCGGGTGGTCGTAGTTATTGAAAACCTGTTTTTCCTCGCATGTGCTGTGAGGCGCCACTGTCCAAATACCAATTGGCGTTTATCTGCGATTGTATATCACTAGATACTGCTATTAATGCGTAGTGCTTATCTCTACCTTTGTGCTCCTCAGTCCCATACTTTTGATTTTCTTTGAACTTAGGATTCTTGTGTTTTCTGCTGTAACAATCTTTGAAAAGGTGTCCAGTCTTTTTGAAGTAGTTGCATATAACTAGGCGGCACTGGTTTTTGAAGTGTCCTGGTTTTCGGCAAGTGAAACATTTCTTCTGGACTGCAAGCAATGCAACACTTGCTTCGTCTTTTTCTTTTGCCGTTCTCTCTTCCTCCATCAAAAGTCTTGTGGTCAAGTTGCTAAAAGATCTTATCTTTCAGCACTGACGCTTTTCCATTCTGACCGAAAGTGTTTATATTTGTCGGGGAGAGCCATGAGTATTTTAGTAGTAACCATTTTCCCTGGAACTTCTTCGCCATGCTGTTTCAGTTTTACTCTTAGGTTAGTTAGTTTCGTAATAAAACTATTGAGACTCTCGTCTTCCATTCTTAAATTATATTGTAGCGTGTTTGCCGGTTCGCAATGATAAAACTTTTTCTTCTTTTCTACTCTATTTCTCTTTATTTACTCTTTTCACAAACTACTGGTTATATTTTATCTATTCCAACAATATTCAACCCTTTAAATTCAATTATTCAAAACTCTTTTAATTTAAACAATTCAAACAATTAATCTCAATCAAGCTCTGCTATAATTTTAATTCAACTGTCCCACTATTAAAATCTCTATCTCTATTGAAATCAGTTTCCAACTGTATCTCTGCTTAATCTCAGTTCGACTGTCCATGCTGTCAAAGCTCGTTGTATTTATACCCGAGATATGAATCTAGAATCTTCCTCCCTGGCGACGATTTTACCATCTAGTGAGATATGGATAGTTCTGGAACGTACTTGAGGCATGAATAGCATTTTGCCGAATGAACCTAAATCCAGGACTACTCCCAACTAGATGTCGCTGATCGATATTCAAAATTTCGACCAATCAATATATTCCACTAAATGTCGCTATTGAAGTCAATATTAGAATATAATAAAATTTTTCATTTAGAAGATGTGTGTTTATTTCTGACTTTCGCTCATATATTTGCTCCATTTCTTCCCACATTGACTTTGAAATCTTGCACTGCATTATATGCGATAACGGTTCCTCTTCCTTACGAATCACCAAAGGCTCTTGTACCCTCGCGTCCTTTAGCAGAAGCAATGTTATACAGTCCTTTGGACAGCATCACCACCTTTATCTGGAATCTCCATATATTCCAATTTAACTTGTTTAATTTGTTTATTCCTGTTGAGTTCTCCATTCTTTGGAAGCTGGTGTGGTGTTAATTAAAATACTGGTCTTTTCGGATGTCGTTTAAAGAGTCAACTCTGCTTAAATCGGCGAGAGTCAATACAGTGTCAACGCCCGGGTCAAGTGAAACACTTGATGGGAACGAATTTCGTCCCACGGTAAATATGCTCCCGTTGCATATTTTACTATCCCACGATAATATGCTCACGTCGCATATTATTTCACCTGTGTTTGACCTGATCCGACAGATAACACCACACTGGGCCCATTACCTTTTATTTCTTTATTAAGCAAACTTAATTCTTTATTAGGGGTGTTATTTTTTCAAACGTATATACGCTTATAGTACATTTACACCGCACCTAAATTCAATATTTCAGGCCAAATTTTCCGAATTTCGCCAAATATTTTCCAACATTTCGAAATGTTGAATTTCAGCGAAATGTTGAATTTCGTCAATGCATTTGAAAGTTTGTCAAATCGAACAAACCTCTCCTCAACTAAAATCAACCCAAAAAAACGATTGTCGATTTGATAATCACCTTACACAGAGCAAGAGTGTCGATTTTGATTATCGCGTTAGCCGATTCCACCCCTGTTATACCGATGTTTTGATTTTCTGCCAGTTGTTGTTGTTGTTAACTAGATGTAATCTCTTTTGATTTTTTTTTTTTTTATAATTCACTAGCGCTAAAGGGGTTATGAATACCCTTATGATGCTATTAACACAGCGCTAGTGTTAGTGTAGTGATTTTGAAACTCAGGTAGTATTCGGTTTCAGTCTTTTTTGCTCCGAGGGTGGTTTTTCCAGAATGACTGGGGAGAATTATTGCCATTGCTTATAATTCGTGTATTTCTTTCGAATATCCCGATGTCATTAGTACGATCAACACTTTCAAGCCATTGCTTACCCTACTGCCAGTGTTATGCCTATACAGTAGAGTTGACGTCAGCTTTTTTCGCAATTGACCGACTTTTTTCCTGAACCAACTGTCGGCTGTACTACCGCTTCAACTTCCCGCTCATCAAAATCCAAGCTGATAAGTTTTTCTGTTCCAATCTCCTCACTGATATGAGATTTCTTTGGTGTTAATATCATTTCCCTTTCGATATATACTTTGTTTTCCTCCGGGTAGTACACTTTGTATCCTTTTACGTAACCGCAGTATCCCACAAATAATCCATTCCTACTTTTCATGTCAAGTTTCAACCTCTTCTCTTTAGGTATATAAATATTAGGCCCACACTTCAGTCCCAAAAGATCCTATGAATAATTTGATGTCAAAATCCTTTTTGTACCATAGTTCGAACGGCGTCTTGCCAGCAACTGGACATACTCCCGTGCGATTAAAAACAAAAAAAACAACTGTGTTTGCTGCTTCAGCCCAAAACTTCTTTGACAAGTTGTTTTCTGTTAACATCGATCGCACGGCTTCAATAATTGCTCGAAATTCTCTTTCTGCACGCCCGTTTTGCTGTGGGCTGTATGGAACTGTTGTTTGATGAGTTATACCGTGTTCTTTTAATAGTTTTTGGGCTTGACTGTTGATGAACTCCGTTCCATTGTCGCTTCTGATTGTTTTGATTGACATTCCAGTTTGATTTCTAATCAGACAATTAAATACTCTCATTTTCTCATACACCTCAGACTTGTTTTTCAAAAAAAAAAATTAAGTTTTGTACGCACTGCCATCATCTTTCAGTAGGAAAATATATTTTAAAACTATATGTATCAGTCCGCCAACAATACCCGACCTTGAAATGTTCACTGGAAAGGGGTCTCGGTAGTGTTTTCCCTGCAAACAAGATTTACAAAATGTCACATTCTTTCAAAGGAATGCTTTTTCGTCTAATGCTGGAAACAGATGTGCAGATTTACTGCATGCAGCACTGCGTGCAGATCTGCACGCGAAACACATGAGCAGTTTTATTTGACATGCATCGCATCGGCAGCTGTCATTCGGCAGTTAACAGGTGAAATAAAATTAATGAAATAGTTTGAAAAATAGCATACAAATTGCAACATGCACTGTTTTTAATTCCAATATAAAAGGGAATTCATATACTCCAGCGATTTATTTAAAACCGCAAAAATTCTTGCGGCGAAAGATTTCTTTCATCAGTCTGTCTTGCAAAACACAACAACAAAGAAGTGAACAGACATCGAACGATGCTATCAAATACTGTTAATTTAGATTTTTTTCTTTTGCGTTGTGGTAGAATTGCCTCTGCGCAGAGAAATTAGAAATAGAGACTGAATGCAGCGCTGCTCTGCATGCAGAATTTGCGTGTGTTCAGCTTCATATAATTCTGTGTATTCTAATTTCGCTGCATGAGAAATTCTGCACATCTGTTTCTAGCATAAGCGAACATTTTGATGTGTTAAAGTTTTGTGCCACCACATTATATCACTGTCATTTTTGTAAATAAATATTATCTGTACTAATCGCGTTCACAGGCATCTATTGATCTTGATTTAAAAGCATTTTAAACAGTTTATCGAAGCGCCAAGCAACAGCGACAACTTCATTTGCACTATTTACGAATCGACAATACTCAGCTTTGGAGATTAATGATAGCCCTTTGCCTAATGCTTTGCCTTGCGAGAGCAAATTTTCTTTTTAATCTGGCACATAAAAAACTTGTTGCAAACTAACTTTATAAAAGAATTTACCATTATATGCAAAAACAAAAACATTTGTTTTAATTAACTTTGGAGTTGTCGGGTGGTCGTAGTTATTGAAAACCTGTTTTTCCTCGCGTGTGCTGTGAGGCCCCACTGTCCAAATACCAATTGGCGTTTATCTGCGATTGTATATCACTAGATACTGCTATTAATGCGTAGTGCTTATCTCTACCTTTGTGCTCCTCAGTCCCATACTTTTGATTTTCTTTGAACTTAGGATTCTTGTGTTTTCTGCTGTAACAATCTTTGAAAAGGTGTCCAGTCTTTTTGAAGTAGTTGCATATAACTAGGCGGCACTGGTTTTTGAAGTGTCCTGGTTTTCGGCAAGTGAAACATTTCTTCTGGACTGCAAGCAATGCAACACTTGCTTCGTCTTTTTCTTTTGCCGTTCTCTCTTCCTCCATCAAAAGTCTTGTGGTCAAGTTGCTAAAAGATCTTATCTTTCAGCACTGACGCTTTTCCATTCTGACCGAAAGTGTTTATATTTGTCGGGGAGAGCCATGAGTATTTTAGTAGTAACCATTTTCCCTGGAACTTCTTCGCCATGCTGTTTCAGTTTTACTCTTAGGTTAGTTAGTTTCGTAATAAAACTATTGAGACTCTCGTCTTCCATTCTTAAATTATATTGTAGCGTGTTTGCCGGTTCGCAATGATAAAACTTTTTCTTCTTTTCTACTCTATTTCTCTTTATTTACTCTTTTCACAAACTACTGGTTATATTTTATCTATTCCAACAATATTCAACCCTTTAAATTCAATTATTCAAAACTCTTTTAATTTAAACAATTCAAACAATTAATCTCAATCAAGCTCTGCTATAATTTTAATTCAACTGTCCCACTATTAAAATCTCTATCTCTATTGAAATCAGTTTCCAACTGTATCTCTGCTTAATCTCAGTTCGACTGTCCATGCTGTCAAAGCTCGTTGTATTTATACCCGAGATATGAATCTAGAATCTTCCTCCCTGGCGACGATTTTACCATCTAGTGAGATATGGATAGTTCTGGAACGTACTTGAGGCATGAATAGCATTTTGCCGAATGAACCTAAATCCAGGACTACTCCCAACTAGATGTCGCTGATCGATATTCAAAATTTCGACCAATCAATATATTCCACTAAATGTCGCTATTGAAGTCAATATTAGAATATAATAAAATTTTTCATTTAGAAGATGTGTGTTTATTTCTGACTTTCGCTCATATATTTGCTCCATTTCTTCCCACATTGACTTTGAAATCTTGCACTGCATTATATGCGATAACGGTTCCTCTTCCTTACGAATCACCAAAGGCTCTTGTACCCTCGCGTCCTTTAGCAGAAGCAATGTTATACAGTCCTTTGGACAGCATCACCACCTTTATCTGGAATCTCCATATATTCCAATTTAACTTGTTTAATTTGTTTATTCCTGTTGAGTTCTCCATTCTTTGGAAGCTGGTGTGGTGTTAATTAAAATACTGGTCTTTTCGGATGTCGTTTAAAGACTCAACTCTGCTTAAATCGGCGAGAGTCAATACAGTGTCAACGCCCGGGTCAAGTGAAACACTTGATGGGAACGAATTTTGTCCCACGGTAAATATGCTCCCGTTGCATATTTTACTATCCCACGATAATATGCTCACGTCGCATATTATTTCACCTGTGTTTGACCTGATCCGACAGATAACACCACACTGGGCCCATTACCTTTTATTTCTTTATTAAGCAAACTTAATTCTTTATAAGGGGTGTTATTTTTTCAAACGTATATACGCTTATAGTACATTTACACCGCACCTAAATTCAACATTTCAGGCCAAATGTTCCGAATTTCGCCAAATATTTTCCAACATTTCGAAATGTTGAATTTCAGCGAAATGTTGAATTTCGTCAATGCATTTGAAAGTTTGTCAAATCGAACAAACCTCTCCTCAACTAAAATCAACCCAAAAAAACGATTGTCGATTTGATAATCACCTTACACAGAGCAAGAGTGTCGATTTTGACTATCGCGTTAGCCGATTCCACCCCTGTTATACCGATGTTTTGATTTTCTGCCAGTTGTTGTTGTTGTTAACTAGATGTAATCTCTTTTGATTTTTTTTTTTTTTATAATTCACTAGCGCTAAAGGGGTTATGAATACCCTTATGATGCTATTAACACAGCGCTAGTGTTAGTGTAGTGATTTTGAAACTCAGGTAGTATTCGGTTTCAGTCTTTTTTGCTCCGAGGGTGGTTTTTCCAGAATGACTGGGGAGAATTATTGCCATTGCTTATAATTCGTGTATTTCTTTCGAATATCCCGATGTCATTAGTACGATCAACACTTTCAAGCCATTGCTTACCCTACTGCCAGTGTTATGCCTATACAGTAGAGTTGACGTCAGCTTTTTTCGCAATTGACCGACTTTTTTCCTGAACCAACTGT
Organism: Criorhina ranunculi; assembly: GCA_951813785.1. NCBI lineage: Eukaryota > Metazoa > Arthropoda > Insecta > Diptera > Syrphidae > Criorhina > Criorhina ranunculi. The sequence goes on along the minus strand of OX638381.1, from coordinate 59,296,432 downwards.
CGGCTGTACTACCGCTTCACCTTCCCGCTCATCAAAATCCAAGCTGATAAGTTTTTCTGTTCCAATCTCCTCACTGATATGAGATTTCTTTGGTGTTAATATCATTTCCCTTTCGATATATACTTTGTTTTCCTCCGGGTAGTACACTTTGTATCCTTTTACGTAACCGCAGTATCCCACAAATAATCCATTCCTACTTTTCATGTCAAGTTTCAACCTCTTCTCTTTAGGTATATAAATATTAGGCCCACACTTCAGCCCCAAAAGATCCTATGAATAATTTGATGTCAAAATCCTTTTTGTACCATAGTTCGAACGGCGTCTTGCCAGCAACTGGACATACTCCCGTGCGATTAAAAACAAAAAAAACAACTGTGTTTGCTGCTTCAGCCCAAAACTTCTTTGACAAGTTGTTTTCTGTTAACATCGATCGCACGGCTTCAATAATTGCTCGAAATTCTCTTTCTGCACGCCCGTTTTGCTGTGGGCTGTATGGAACTGTTGTTTGATGAGTTATACCGTGTTCTTTTAATAGTTTTTGGGCTTGACTGTTGATGAACTCCGTTCCATTGTCGCTTCTGATTGTTTTGATTGACATTCCAGTTTGATTTCTAATCAGACAATTAAATACTCTCATTTTCTCATACACCTCAGACTTGTTTTTCAAAAAAAAAAATTAAGTTTTGTACGCACTGCCATCATCTTTCAGTAGGAAAATATATTTTAAAACTATATGTATCAGTCCGCCAACAATACCCGACCTTGAAATGTTCACTGGAAAGGGGTCTCGGTAGTGTTTTCCCTGCAAACAAGATTTACAAAATGTCACATTCTTTCAAAGGAATGCTTTTTCGTCTAATGCTGGAAACAGATGTGCAGATTTACTGCATGCAGCACTGCGTGCAGATCTGCACGCGAAACACATGAGCAGTTTTATTTGACATGCATCGCATCGGCAGCTGTCATTCGGCAGTTAACAGGTGAAATAAAATTAATGAAATAGTTTGAAAAATAGCATACAAATTGCAACATGCACTGTTTTTAATTCCAATATAAAAGGGAATTCATATACTCCAGCGATTTATTTAAAACCGCAAAAATTCTTGCGGCGAAAGATTTCTTTCATCAGTCTGTCTTGCAAAACGCAACAACAAAGAAGTGAACAGACATCGAACGATGCTACCAAATACTGTTAATTTAGATTTTTTTCTTTTGCGTTGTGGTAGAATTGCCTCTGCGCAGAGAAATAAGAAATAGAGACTGAATGCAGCGCTGCTCTGCATGCAGAATTTGCGTGTGTTCAGCTTCATATAATTCTGTGTATTCTAATTTCGCTGCATGAGAAATTCTGCACATCTGTTTCTAGCATAAGAGTATCTTTTACCTGGCGAACATTTTGATGTGTTAAAGTTTTGTGCCACCACATTATATCACTGTCATTTTTGTAAATAAAAATTATCTGTACTAATCGCGTTCAAAGTCATCTATTGATCTTGATTTAAAAGCATTTTAAACAGTTTATCGAAGCGCCAAGCAACAGCGACAACTTCATTTGCACTATTTACGAATCGACAATACTCAGCTTTGGAGATTAATGATAGCCCTTTGCCTAATGCTTTGCCTTGCGAGAGCAAATTTTCTTTTTAATCTGGCACATAAAAAACTTGTTGCAAACTAACTTTATAAAAGAATTTACCATTATATGCAAAAACAAAAACATTTGTTTTAATTAACTTTGGAGTTGTCGGGTGGTCGTAGTTATTGAAAACCTGTTTTTCCTCGCATGTGCTGTGAGGCGCCACTGTCCAAATACCAATTGGCGTTTATCTGCGATTGTATATCACTAGATACTGCTATTAATGCGTAGTGCTTATCTCTACCTTTGTGCTCCTCAGTCCCATACTTTTGATTTTCTTTGAACTTAGGATTCTTGTGTTTTCTGCTGTAACAATCTTTGAAAAGGTGTCCAGTCTTTTTGAAGTAGTTGCATATAACTAGGCGGCACTGGTTTTTGAAGTGTCCTGGTTTTCGGCAAGTGAAACATTTCTTCTGGACTGCAAGCAATGCAACACTTGCTTCGTCTTTTTCTTTTGCCGTTCTCTCTTCCTCCATCAAAAGTCTTGTGGTCAAGTTGCTAAAAGATCTTATCTTTCAGCACTGACGCTTTTCCATTCTGACCGAAAGTGTTTATATTTGTCGGGGAGAGCCATGAGTATTTTAGTAGTAACCATTTTCCCTGGAACTTCTTCGCCATGCTGTTTCAGTTTTACTCTTAGGTTAGTTAGTTTCGTAATAAAACTATTGAGACTCTCGTCTTCCATTCTTAAATTATATTGTAGCGTGTTTGCCGGTTCGCAATGATAAAACTTTTTCTTCTTTTCTACTCTATTTCTCTTTATTTACTCTTTTCACAAACTACTGGTTATATTTTATCTATTCCAACAATATTCAACCCTTTAAATTCAATTATTCAAAACTCTTTTAATTTAAACAATTCAAACAATTAATCTCAATCAAGCTCTGCTATAATTTTAATTCAACTGTCCCACTATTAAAATCTCTATCTCTATTGAAATCAGTTTCCAACTGTATCTCTGCTTAATCTCAGTTCGACTGTCCATGCTGTCAAAGCTCGTTGTATTTATACCCAAGATATGAATCTAGAATCTTCCTCCCTGGCGACGATTTTACCATCTAGTGAGATATGGATAGTTCTGGAACGTACTTGAGGCATGAATAGCATTTTGCCGAATGAACCTAAATCCAGGACTACTCCCAACTAGATGTCGCTGATCGATATTCAAAATTTCGACCAATCAATATATTCCACTAAATGTCGCTATTGAAGTCAATATTAGAATATAATAAAATTTTTCATTTAGAAGATGTGTGTTTATTTCTGACTTTCGCTCATATATTTGCTCCATTTCTTCCCACATTGACTTTGAAATCTTGCACTGCATTATATGCGATAACGGTTCCTCTTCCTTACGAATCACCAAAGGCTCTTGTACCCTCGCGTCCTTTAGCAGAAGCAATGTTATACAGTCCTTTGGACAGCATCACCACCTTTATCTGGAATCTCCATATATTCCAATTTAACTTGTTTAATTTGTTTATTCCTGTTGAGTTCTCCATTCTTTGGAAGCTGGTGTGGTGTTAATTAAAATACTGGTCTTTTCGGATGTCGTTTAAAGAGTCAACTCTGCTTAAATCGGCGAGAGTCAATACAGTGTCAACGCCCGGGTCAAGTGAAACACTTGATGGGAACGAATTTCGTCCCACGGTAAATATGCTCCCGTTGCATATTTTACTATCCCACGATAATATGCTCACGTCGCATATTATTTCACCTGTGTTTGACCTGATCCGACAGATAACACCACACTGGGCCCATTACCTTTTATTTCTTTATTAAGCAAACTTAATTCTTTATTAGGGGTGTTATTTTTTCAAACGTATATACGCTTATAGTACATTTACACCGCACCTAAATTCAACATTTCAGGCCAAATGTTCCGAATTTCGCCAAATATTTTCCAACATTTCGAAATGTTGAATTTCGTCAATGCATTTGAAAGTTTGTCAAATCGAACAAACCTCTTTACAAATTCCGCACGTCATTTAATGACTTTTCAGCCCGCTGACAAAAAAAAATAAGAACAGCTGTCAACAAATCAATCAGTCAGGTTTTAGAGCAGGGCACTCTTGTGAGACGTCGCTCAACTGGCTAATCATGAATTTTAAAGAACAAAGACATGAAGGTAATATTATTATAGCAATATTTCTCGACTTTCAAAGAGCTTTTGAGACTATCGATCGCAAAATTTTAGTGGAAAAGTTATGTAAATATGGTGTAAAAGAGACAGAACTTAATTGGTTTAAATCGTACTTAAATAATAGAACTCAACGAACTAAAGTTAGTAGTGTAGTGTCCAATGTAATGCAAACTACCTTCGGTGTACCTCAAGGCACTATTTTCGGTCCTCTGTTGTTTTTAATGTATATTAATGATATCGTAACAATTTTGAAGTATAGTAAGATAACATTGTTTGCTGATGACGCTCTCATGTTTGTGTGTGGTAAAAACTTAAATACTCTTGAACAAAATATGGAATATGACTTAGAAAATTTGTGTAAATGGTTAGAAATGAACAAACTCAAACTAAATGTTAGCAAAACTAAATGTATGGTGTTAAACAGTGATTGTAACGTGCATTTAAACATTAATGGAGCAGTAATAGAACAAGTTCGTGAAATAAAATATCTTGGAATATTACTAGATAGTGGCTTAAATTTCAAAAACCATATGAAATATGTCAATAAAAAAATATCAAAAAAAGTTGGATTCCTTCGAAGAATTCGGAAAAACATAACGACCATCTGTGCAATAAATATTTATAACACCATAATTAAGCCTCATTTCGAATTCTGCTCTTCAATCCTATTTATGGGAAATGTTGAGAGTATGAGACAACTTCAGCTCCTACAAAACAAAGCAATGCGAGTCATTCTTGGTTGTAATTTCTATACGCCAATTGCATGGATGTTGTCATGCTTGCGGTGGATGAATATCAACCAGAGAATCACTTACAATGCTTTAGTGCTTGTGTTTAAAATGAAACACAATTTGGTGCCTGAATATCTCTCATCGAATTTGCAATATATACAGGATGTTCAACCTTATAACTTAAGATCGAATTCAAATTTTCGTTTGCAGATTTATAGAGACAATAGAACACAAAATATGTTAATGTATAAAGGTTTAAAAATGTTTAATGACTTACCAAATGAAATAAAAAATGTCAGTGAACTAAGGATATTTAAGAAAGTGGTCGCAAATTACATTAAATTACATGTTTCCTAATTTATGTTTTACCTTTGATATTAATGTAAACCGCATCCTATCATTTTAATAGTATTTTTAATAGTTATATGTACTAAATAAATATATGCATACAAGGGCGTAGAACCTGGACTACGCTCCAACAGAGCATAATCACTGGTACCGATACTTTGTGCCAGTGATATGTAATATCCGGTACAAATACCGCGATAGCTATCTACGTATGTAACTCTATCTATCTATCTATCTATCTATCTATCTAATTATTTCTTTCAAGCAATATATATAATATGTCTGAATTAGCACTTAAATTCATGTTTAAATTAATATATTGTAACGTGTTTGCCGGTTCGCAATGATAAAATTTTTTCCTCCTTTCTATTCTATTTATCTTTATTAAATCTTTTCACAAACAACTGATTATCTTTTATTTATTCCAACAATATTCAACTCCTTAAATCCAATTATTCACAACTCTTTTATTCCAAACAACTTAAACAATTAATCTCAATCAAATTCTTCTGTAATTTTAATTCACTATTAAAATCTCTATCCAAATCACTTTTCAACTGTATCTCTACTAAATCTCAAGTCAACTGTGTCCATGCTCTCAATGCTCGTAGTATTTATACCCGAGATACGAATCCAGAATCTTCCTTCCTGGCGACGATTTGCCCATCTAGTGAGATATCGATAGTTCTGGAACGTGCCTGAGGTAAGTACTAGAAAATTCCTGAAGGTTCTTTTAATTGCTGAATGCACTTAAATTTAGCACTAATCCCCCAATAGATGTCGCTGATCGATGTTCTAAATGTCGCTAATACAGTCGATATAACAATTCCACTAAATGTCGCTAATGCAGTCGATATAACAATTCCACTAAATGTCGCTAATGCAGTCGATATTACACTGCCCCCCTCCTAAATTTGTTCGTCCCGAACAAGAGCATCTCTTAGTCCCCGTTGAATTCTGTAGACAACATCGTTGATTCGTGTAACCACTGTATAGGGACCCTCCCAGTCCTGCTGCAGCTTCGGAGACCTCCCTTTTTGTCGATGGGGGTACAGCCTGGTACAGCCATTCCAGATCTCCCTCCTGTAATCCCGGCGTTGTTGTCCTCGCATCATACCTGGTCTTCATGTGATTACTGGCTATTTCTTGTGGCGACATTTTCTCAGTTCGTAGCTCTTGAAGCTCTTTATCGGTAGAGCGAAGTTTTTCCTTTAAAGCTTTGATTTCCTCCTCCAGTGGCACCATCAATGATCGTAGAACTCTAGCATCTTCTTGAGCCTTCTGCATAGAGTCGTCCTGACTATCATGATCACTGGTTGCTGAATCCGCTCCCACTTTGCGTGCTAAAGTTTTCTTAACGTTACTCACTACTGGAGCTAGGCCTGAAGTTTCCTGTTGGTATTGGAGAATGCCTGCCTTAAGTTTCCTGTTCTCCTGTCTCAATCGACTATTGTCCTCTTGCAGCTTCTCTAGATCTGCCTTACACTTGAAAGACTCCTCGATTGTTTTCTGCATCAAAACATGCAACGACGATATCTCCTCTTGAGTCCCTTGCTCATTGAACTTACTCTCTCGATCGGAACTACACTCAGCTACATACGCAACACTCTTCATTTCGTCGTAATTGCGTCTGCCACGAAATGCGTAGCCATCATCTCGTCGATCTCTCCACCATTCTCTATCGCAACCACTACCGAACCCAACGCTACCTCGGTATCCATTGTTGCGATTGTTACGCCAATCGTTGTTCCAGCTGCGATTCCAATTGTCGCCTCCCTTTCGGTCAAAGTTTTGTCTTCGGCTTCGGTCATGCGGACAGCTTCCGTTTCTTCGTGGTGCTCTGCACTGCCGTTGTAGATGTCCAATCTTGTTGCAATTCCAACAACGAATCTGCCGTTCTGCGGCGTTATTTTGGCGCTCGGCATCCACTCTCTGGCAGGAGTATTCCTCGGTGATTACTTCTCTGACACGATGGATTCTCTGGGAGGCCTGATCTGCTGCCTCCATTGTCAGGGCAAAAGCCAAAGCCCCAGCAAGTGTTTTCTTCCCAGCCATTCGAACAGCCATTTGTAGTTTTTCGTCGTTAATGGCTTGGATAAACGCTTCGGTTGCCATTTCGTTGATGATCTCCTTTCCAGTATTGGGGTAGGACAGATGCGCCAGACGTTCCACATCTGCCTGCAGCTGCTGCAGTGTCTCTCCCTTCATTTGAGCCCTTCGGCGCAACTGGACCCTGTATACTTGTTGCATATGGTCATCACCGAATCGCATCTCAATGGCCTTCAGTAGCGAGTCGTAGTCACGATGTTTGTCATCCGCGAGGGTTTGGAGTAGTTCGGCGGCTGAGCCTCGGAGTGCAAGTGTGAGTGCAATCGATTTTTCTTCCTCGTCCCAATTGTTGGCCAATGCGGCGGCTTCAAATTGTTTCTTGTATATAGGCCATGATGTTTGACCATCGAATACCGGGGGCTGCATTTCCTTCCTTCTCGGACCTTCGATTGAACTCACACGAAGTTTTTGCCTCTTCACACCGTCAAGTTCGTTGGTCAGATGTTTGAATTGTTTTTCCATTTCTTCGTACTGACCTCCGAATTTCGCCTCCAATCTCTTTTCGACATCTTCGAATTGTTGGTCGATGGCCTCGAATTTGACGTCTAGACTTTCAAATTTTCCGTCCAGAATATCAAATTTGGCGTCAAGCTTGGCGTCCAGAGAGTGCTTCTGCTCGTTGAGCTTTTTATTCTGTTCGTCTAACTTGCCATCTAGAGTATTCTCGAACTTTTTGCTCTGCTCATCTAACTTGGCTTCCAGAGAGCTCTTCTGTTCGTCGGACTTCTTATTCTGCTCGTCGAACTTTTCGGTGAGCAATTTCATTAGAGAGGCCATGTCCGTCGTTGTAATTGGATTCTCCTCCTCTTCGACGTCGAATAGCTCAGTTTCAGGGTCTCCGCCGTCTTCTAGCACAGCATTCTGCAACCGGAGCACTAATTCTCTTTTAAGTCCACTGGTCTGAAGATTTCTCCTACCCAGCTCCGCTTTTAACTGGACCAGGGACAAGTTTTCCAATTTGCGACCCATTTCTGTTCAAATTTCAAACACTGTTTAAATTTCACCACTATTCCTTTTGTCCAGAAACTGTTTCTTGAACATTTTTATCACTCTGAAAAAGATTTATCCCACTTCTGACACCAAATGTAACGTGTTTGCCGGTTCGCAATGATAAAACTTTTTCCTCCTTTCTATTCTATTTATCTTTATTAAATCTTTTCACAAACAACTGATTATCTTTTATTTATTCCAACAATATTCAACTCCTTAAATCCAATTATTCACAACTCTTTTATTCCAAACAACTTAAACAATTAATCTCAATCAAATTCTTCTGTAATTTTAATTCACTATTAAAATCTCTATCCAAATCACTTTTCAACTGTATCTCTACTAAATCTCAAGTCAACTGTGTCCATGCTCTCAATGCTCGTAGTATTTATACCCGAGATACGAATCCAGAATCTTCCTTCCTGGCGACGATTTGCCCATCTAGTGAGATATCGATAGTTCTGGAACGTGCCTGAGGTAAGTACTAGAAAATTCCTGAAGGTTCTTTTAATTGCTGAATGCACTAATTTTCGCTGAACTGAATAATCAAATAATAAACAAATAACGAAAAAAACAATAAGAACCAAGAACCACGAACAAAAACACAACAACTGCAACAACGAATACCGACGGCAATTAAATTATTAAATGCCAGAAATGCCATCACCAAATTTCAATGAATGGCAAATGGTCATTAGGCCATTACGCTGGCATTCGTACTAATTGTCCGATTACACTACTTGCCATTTGGGCAATTTTATCTGTCAAAACGAGTGTGGCAATTTATGGTCAAATGGTCATGTGGTCTTTTGGGAAATGCCCATAACACTGCATGACCTTATTTTGTTAGGAGAACTGTCAGAAATGGTCATTCAATTGCCATCTTGGCAAGCAGTCTAATCTTACCTTTAGTGCATTTTACATGCAAATTGAAAATTAAGCATATATACGCTTGCAAAAAAATGCACCTATTGTTATTACGCTGTTTAAATTAAAATCTCGATTACGAAGAACCTGTTACAGCCACCTGTAAGGTAAAAATATGAATAAAAACATTCAAAATAAAAAGATAAAGCAAAAACAAAAATCTCGAGCTGTCACACAATTAAACACACCCGCTCTAGGTCAGCTGTTTGTGTTTGACAACCTATCGGTGGGAATCTGTGGAGGGGATAGTGGTGAGTTATGGTACTCTATATTCGAAATCGACTTAATCGAGCTATAACCTACCCCAATGGGCCGGGTTATTGGGAGAGCATTTGGACATCGGATGATTCCACTAGAATAGTCCAATCATAGGGTGATTCTTTGTCTCTCCGATCAAGAAACTGGCCACTGGAATGATGGCCAAAGCGGCCAAGTCATTCAATGTGAACTGGTTGGAGAGACAACAAGTCTCAAACAGTCGGTGGTGAAGTCCTTGTTATAAAGCCCTATGAAAAAATAGGCAGTGAAATTCTGCACTGTAAACAAAGTGGAAAAAAAATTGTATATCGTGTTTTTCTTTATAAGAGTTGAGCGAGAGTCCATGGTGTTGTGCCTAGATGTCCTTTTTTTTTGTAGTGCTCTTAGGCGACCACCACGATAAAAAGGTTTTGTGGCCGCCAATTATTATTTTACCCCGCCATATCTTTTATGTAATTGTCACGAAGTGGACTTCCGTGCTATCAAGCACAGGGAAGAGCAGCGGGCTAACGGTGCATAGGTCCATACCTACCCTCAGTGCTGTATAATTTTGTTGTTTTGAATTATTTTTGGCTGAATTTTCTTCCCTTTTTTGAAACTAATAGATTTCGTTTCACCGCGGGTTTACATATACCACGTGTTATGAGCCACCTATACAGAGCTCTTGCTAGGTTGGAGATTCGAGTTGTCCGTTAGGGTGCTAGAAAATTACCAGCATCGGTGAAACCGAATTTATTTTTTTTTAACTTGATTTTTTGATTTTGTTCAATTCTATTAACTGCCTAGTTGTAGGAGCAAATAAACATATAATAAAAAAGGAATTTGTTATATGACATTCGTGTTTTTGTGTGGTTTGTTTTGGTCTCATAAGAGATCATGAGTTATTAGGAGATATATATCAGAGGGTGTGACCCGGCGGCAACATTTGGCTTCAATGACGTCATGCTTAGTGGAACGAAAATTGAGTTTGTCGATACTGCCAGAAACTAAGTAATGACTTTCAATAGGACACTGACGTGGAATAATCACATCAATGTGACCGTTGGCAAAGTGAATGGTGTCATACGTCAGCTATGGATGTCGCATCAATTTACTCCTCAAAAAACCCGTATGTTGCTTGCAAAAACACTTATTATTCCTATTCTAAGATATGGTTGCGAAATTTCTTGTAGCTGTGATGCTGCTTGTAAAAGAAAGCTCATTGTCGCTTTTAATAATACCGTCCGTTATGTTTACAACCTAAAACGCTTCGACAGAATCTCCACTTACTCTAAACAACTTTATAACATGACTCTTGACCACCTTCTTCGTTACAGATCTTTAATTTTGCTCTCTAATGCGATCCAAACCAATCAGCCTAGTTATTTGTTTAGCAAGTTGCGCTTTGGTATCTCTAATAGATCCCAACAACTAATACAACCGCGGTTCTCTTGTCTTACATCTGAGTGACGGTTTTTCGTCAACTCCATTTGCTTGTGGAATTTCTTGCCTCGGCATGTTCGAAGGTCAGGCGGCACTGTGCGATTTTGGAACAAACTTAAGTCATTTTTCTCGACTACTTCCACCAACTTTACCTGATACTCCTTGTTTCTATAATGTCCATACAATGGAGACGTATGATTAAATAAATATTTCTTTATTTTCTTTAATTCTTTATCCTATCAATACGTTTAGTCTGTAGCATGCTTCTGAATTGTAATTTAAATTTTAAAGCTTCACTATCTTAAGATTTCTATTTGTATCTTAATGTGTAAGCCTCAAATAAATAAATAAATGAAATGAAAAATGAAATGGGGAAGTCTATACCCGGTCAGAGGACTTCCAGGTTGGGTGAGTAATGTCCAGCGCTGGTCTCTATCAACAGCGCTCCTTCAGTGTGTTGATGACCGTCCGTGAAAGGTTAGAGGCACGATTTATGTTTTGTAATTTGTGAAGTTGTCGTGCGAGGACAGGAACCTTCCCATCCGGCGAGCTTAGCTGAGCTACGCAAGCGTATCATGTTGTTTCTCGCACTCGACATTCCTTTCCTTCCATTTCCGTTCCCATCCTTACATCCAGTCCACATCCTCACTTTCTTCCAATTCAAATCCTTGCTCCCCGTGCTCACTCCACTTGCATGTTACAAACCTTTGCACACTAAAAGTAAGCTGCTGTTGCGGCAGTGATTTAATCACTGGCGAAATTGTAAAGGAGCTACCGAAAAAAGCGTTTGTAAAGCTGCTCCACATTATAAATGCTTCTTTGAGACTTTTATATGTTCCAAGGCAATGGAAAGTTGCCGAAGCCATTATGGTTCCGAAACCGGGGAAACCGGTTCGGAAACTCTTACTTAAACGATTACAACCAGTAATGTAGTAATTGAAGAAAGATGATTGATTCCGGATCATCAATTCGGCTTTCGGGTGAAACATTCCACAATCGATCAGGTGTATCGAATAACGAACGAAATTGAAAGAGCTCTAGAAGAGAAAAAGATATGCTCTAGCACTTTTCTCGACGTATCGCAAGCCTTCGACAAGGTCTGGCACGAAGGCCTAAGGTATAAACAAAGGAAAAATTGTACAGAGTATTGGAATCCTACCTTGATAACAGACTGCTTCGTATTAAACACGGGACTAAATACTCGGAATTCAAAGAAATCCACGCCGGTGTTCCACAAGGTAGCTTTCTCGGTCCAATCTTGTTTTTGCTCTACATAAGAGATATACCACAAGACGAAGGGACCGTCGTAGGGACGTTCGCAGACGATACGGCTATTCTCGCGACGGGTGTGTCAATTAAATCATCAACAGGAAAACTACAGCGGGCTCTTAATAAAGTATGCGAGTGGACAAAAAGCTGGCGAGTCGTCCTTAACGAGAACAAGCCAACACATGTCAACTTTACGTACAAAAAGGTAGCCAACTTAATTATTTCCATTAACTCGGTACAAATACCGTACGCAAACGAGGCAAAATACCTAGGAATGACTTTAGACGCAAAACTCAAGTGGAAGTCACACGTTACAAAGAAACGCGACGAACTCGAGATCAGACTTAGAGAAATGCATTGGCTACTCGGAAGATACTCGAAGTTAAGCATATATAACAAACTGCTTCTGTATAAGCAAGTGCTAAAACCGTCCTGGGCATACGGTATACAACTTTGGGGTTGTACTAACCTAAGCAATGTAGTTCTACTACAAACATTCCAAAAAAAAAACGCTAAGAGCAATCGTGAATGCTCCATGGTATGTAAGGAATAGCGATATTCACAGAAACTTAGGAATTGCTACAGTGAGGGACGAAGTAATAAACTTTGCTCGCAAACTTAACACTCGTCTTCATGTTCACTGCAATAACGAAATAATCCGCTCTCTGGAAGTGACAAACTTCGAGCGCCGACTACAAAGAACAAGACCGTTCGACCTAACGACGTAAGGAAAACCGCTTATAATGACGGTATTAGTAGGTGCCTTCGCCGGAAAGCTACCTACCCAACGCGATTAACACTTCAGAAGCGTAAACTTCTTGTTAAGGAAACTTAGTCGTAATCGTCACAAAAATGAAAAAATGAGAGGAATAAATTACCTATTACTATGAGCACGCGCGGCCGGTCCTCATAGTGCCTCCCTGAGGGGTGAGGTTTAGTCCGTAGGCATACACTGGTATACAATGACATTGTCACGTCAGACATATGAATCGGACATTGGCGTGTTTTTTTTGGTAAGACGGCTATTACACTCCATGTTTTCTTGGTAATCTATATAGGCTAAAAAAAGCGTGAGCAAAAAAACGCCTTCGAGGCTAACGAATGCCATCATAGCAGTTTGGCAGCACTATGAGAATTGACATTTATCAGCTGTTTTTTCTCGCTGATTAAAAAATTATATTGCGGATTGTAAAAAATTTCTTATTTTTTGTGTTTCTTTCTTACCAAAGTTTTTTTTACAAATCTCTTTTATGTCACTTTTGACATTTTCGATAGCATTTTTCGATAACAATCGAGAAAAAATAGTTTGGTGGCAAATTTTTTATCGCGGCTAAGGAAATAAGGCTGGATACTGGATAGTTATCCAGATTTCGTTATTCTATATAAACTTAGTTGTGTTGTTGTGTTGTAATTAACATATATTGATTACCAAAAAAGCACGCCTAATGACATATAACACCATTTGCAAACATTATGGCACATTCACATTATGACATTACATTTGTCCCACCTTTTATGTCCGTATTAGATGCCTATCCACTCTCATTCTCGCTCTATATTTTGCCTTACATTATTCTCGTAAGGCTCAAATTGCTCAAATTGAATGGCCGCGTTCAGAATGTTAGGCAGTAATATTTTAGTCAAAACCTAACTTATTGAACGACAAATGACCGCAAATGCAGTTGACATTTCAGTTGTCATAATTTACACATTTGCTTTCTGATGTCACTTAAGATTTGTTTGCGAATTGCGTTCGTTTGTAAAATTCATTGGGAATAAATTGTACCGCTACAAAATAAATAAAATATATTAAAACAAAGGCTGAAATGGGCGTCATAGAAGAAGCAATTTTATGTTAGTAAAATGATATGCAGATATGTGCTACGAAAGTGAACTATTTACATTATAGGTGAAGTTGCTCGGTTTGTTGTTAATAATTTGCTGAATCAATCGCAAGAACAAATAGGAATGAAATAAAATTATAAAGAGAAAAAAATAAAAACACTTGATATTACCGCAGAAAAACTTTAAAGCTGAACTTTTTGCTAAACATCTTCCAGCCAAATCAGCTGATTTTTGACATTCCTTCTACTTACTGAAATTTGAGCGAGAATATTTTGACTAAGGCGCAACCATAATGGACTTTAGTGGGATTAACCTTATGTCAAAACCGAACGGAAAGCCCACTCAATTTCTGCCAAATGTTTAAGATTCCCATAATGAACTTGAGCAAATTTCGTGATCTGTCAAATTGTTTTCATTCGGTTTGGTTTCATAAAGACATATTTTCTTTCTACCAGTGAAATTAAAACAGTTAAAAAGTCATATTCAGAAGTAATTTCCACTGCCGTCGTTCTTTTGTTATTTTTTGAGTTTTTGTGTCATCTGTCAAATTTCCGTACGGAATGTCTCACTCCATTGAGACGTTCCGTAAGCCCACAAAAGTCAACGAAAACTTGACGAAACCGTGAATAATCCCATTATGGGTATGCCATACCATTTGCATGTAATGGGCCTTAAAGGCCCAACCATAATCGACTTTAGTGGGATTAACCTTATGTCAAAACCGAACGAAAAGCCCACTCAATTTCTGCCAAACGCTTAAGATACCCATAATGAACTTGAGCAAGCTTCGTGATCTGTTAAATTGTTTTCATTCGGTTTGGTTTCATAAAGACATATTTTCTTTCTACCAGTGGAATTAACACAGTTAAAAAGTCGTATTCAGAAGTAATTTCCACTGCCGTCGTTGTTTTGTTATTTTTTTTAAATTTTTTTGTCATCTGTCAAATTTCCGTACGGAATGTCTCATTCCATTGAGACGTTCCGTAAGCCCACGAAAGTCAACGAAAACTTGACGAAACCGTGAATAATCCCATTATGGGTATGCCATACGATTTGCATGTAATGGGATATTTCATTAAGCTGGCGTAAGCTCATGTAAGTCTATTGTGGTTGGGCCTTAAGAATCCAGTCTACTACCTCATGAAAAGTCAACTTGTTTTTTAGTAAATTTTCAGCCTCTCGACCAATCAGAGCCGGTTGACTAGCTACTGCCTAACATTTTGAACGCGGTCAATGAAAACAGTTTTGAGAGTGGATCCGTTAATTCCGTCACGAGATTTGTAAACAGCCGTGACCTGTTTGGAAACAGCTGTTAGGGTATTGGAAACGGCCGGGAAAACTGGATATTCTTTTATATCTGTTGATGAAGGCGGTTTGTTTTATTTAAAGTTTGTTATCAGTGCTTTATTTATCTTGAGCCGCCTGTCATTGCTGCTGTTTATTAGTTGCTTTATTATTTAGCTGATATGACTTCAATAATAAAACTACATACGCTCTCTGGAGCTATGGACGAATCGCCGCCTTGCTACTTACTCCAAATAGATGAATTTCGCATACTCCTTGATTGTGGTTGGGACGAGAAATTTGATCCGAACTTCGCCAACGAATTGAAAAAGTATGAACGTTATTAAATTTAACATCTGCCCTTTTTTGTAATACCTGTCTTATTCTTTAAAGGCATGTGAATATTATTGATGCAGTTTTACTGTCCCATCCTGACAGTGTCCATTTGGGTGCTCTACCATACTTGGTGGGAAAACTCGGCCTTAATTGCCCTATATATGCTACTATACCTGTTTATAAAATGGGCCAAATGTTTATGTACGATCTCTACATGTCGCACTATAATATGTACGATTTCGATATATACTCACTGGACGATGTGGATGCAGCTTTTGACAAAATCATACAATTAAAATACAACCAAACTGTGCCTCTGAAAGGTTCGTATTTGCATCTTTATTAAAAGTTTTACTCATTCTCATAATATACCTGCAGGTAAAGGGTATGGTATAGTAATTTGTCCTCTTCAGGCTGGCCATATGATAGGGGGAACTATATGGAAGATAGTAAAAGATGGTGAGGAAGACATTGTGTACGCCATCGATTACAATCATAAAAAAGAAAGACATCTGAACAGTTGCGAGCTAGGGAGACTTCAAAGGCCTTCACTTCTTATAACTGATGCTTTTAACGCAAATTATCAACAAGCTCGACGACGAGCTCGTGATGAAAAACTTATGACAAATATTTTACAAACAGCAAGGAACAATGGGAACGTTCTCATTGCTGTGGATACAGCTGGAAGGGTGCTTGAGCTTGCTCACATGCTCGATCAATTATGGAAAAATAAGGAGTCTGGATTAATGGCTTATTCGTTGGCCCTATTAAATAGTGTCGGTTACAATGTTATTGAATTCGCAAAATCTCAAATAGAGTGGATGAGTGATAAGTTAATGAAATCATTTGAAGGAGCTCGAAATAATCCGTTTCAGTTTAAACATATGAAATTTTGTCACAATTTAAACGAACTCCTGAAAATGCATAGTCCTAAAGTTGTTTTAGCAAGCACACCAGATATGGAAAGTGGGTTTGCAAGAGAACTTTTGATAATTTGGGCTTCAAATCCAAACAATAGCATAATTCTTACTACACGGTAATATATTCTAAATTTTTATAAGTGTATATGTTAATTTTTGTCATAAAGTTCTTCTCCAGATACTATAGCCCGTGACTTACTAGAAAATGGTGGTAATGGTCGTAAAATTGAAATTGATTTTAGAAGACGTGTTGAGTTACAAGGCAATGAATTAGAAGAATATTTACGATCCCAAAATGAAAAAGTCAACAGTCTAATTGAAACTCAGAAAGAAGATAAATGTAGTTCTGAATCGGAGGATGAAATAGAAATCAGCGTGATTACTGGGAGACATGATATTGTCCTTCGACCAGGCAGTAAGCAACATATAGGTTTTTTCAAATCTAATAAAAAACATCATGTCATGTATCCATACCATGAGGAGAAAATGAAGTGTGATGAATACGGTGAAATTGTAAATTTAGATGACTATCGAATTGTGGATAATGCAGACATTGTAAACAACTACCCTGTGAAAGAAAATATCAAAGAGGAAGAAGGAAAGACAGATGGCAAGTTAAATAGTATTATATATACACTTAATGCATTTTATAATATTTATTAAGTTATTTCACTGGTTTGCAAAACTAGTTAAACTATTTATTGTATGTCAGATAAGATATATGTACCGGAAGGAACTGACAGGCCCAAAGCTCATGTCGACCGATTTGCACCCAATTATTTAATTTATTTTCTTAATTTAATGTATGGTAAATGTGTATAACATATACATATATTCTATACAAATATTAAGCATTGATGTTTTACATAAATATTTCACACATGTATTTAACATGTAATATATTTATTGCACTTAAAAAAAAAAAGCGGTATCTTAGATTTTCATGTCAAAGTTTCTTAACTAATTCACAGCATCAAATGTTAAGTTATGGTTGTCAGCAATGTTTCCTGCAAATGCTATTTTTGATAAGTTAGGTGGCTGCCAGCTAAAGCCAGCACACTTAGACCTGTGGTACCACATGGATTTGGAGAGATCTTCTAACCTACTCGTTAAAACAATTGGAGCTCTGGTCGTAGTAGAATTCTCCTAATTGAAGCCTTCTGTTTTTTTCGCTAAAGACTTTATACCACTTTTCAATGTAGAATTTGTTTTCTCGATAGCATCCAGCTTGAATTTAACTTTACATGTAGTGATCAGCATACCAAGGGGCTTATTGCGAGAATCTATTCGAAAAAATTCTATTCGACTTTTTTCTATTCTATTAAACGAATTCGTGGTATCGCGCAACGCAATAGAATTGATTAAATAGAATCGAATTTCGAAATAGAAAATGAAAAGCTATCTCGGTGAGCTTTCAACTCAAATGTCAAATTAACTTAAATTTTGTTTATTGTCTTGCATTGTTGCTTTTAGTCAAAAATGAGTTTTATTTGGTTTGATATTTATTGTGATATGATATTGTGAGGATATTGTGAGGACGAATTAGACGAGGCTCGTCGTGCTGTAGTTGTTTTATCAACTCTTCAATACGAAGAAAATTTACGAGTGCATTTTAATCCGCTGGACATGGATGGAAATATGTAAGGAAATACATTTCCTATGAAAGAAGTAATTTGTATAGTTGTTTTATTTAGGTTTAAAAATAACTTTAGATTGACGAAAAATGTGGTAGCCTGCCCCCAGCTTTTTGCAAATAATGGTTTTTTTCCATTAAGAATACTAATTTCTCCATCTGCCGCTTGTTTGTAAATTGTCTCCTATTTTGAATAAAAATTAATCAATTTGCATATTAAAACCGATTTTTATTTCAAATTCAATATATCTATTACTTACTTACTTCGTTGTTTTCCATTTCACCGAATAATGGAATTTCAAATAAAATTCTACCGTAATTTTCTGATAGAATTGTAATTTCTATCAAATAGAAAAATATCCATAGCAATAGAGACTCGCAATACCCCGGTAATAGAATTTATTTCTATTCGAAATTAATTCTATTACGAATCAAATTCCGCAATACCGTCAATAGAATTTCTTTCTATTCGACTTTAATTCTATTGGGAATAGATTCTCGCAATAAGTCCCCAAATGTGCCTTTATCTGGTAGCATAGGTATAGTTGTTCGGTGTCTGATGATTTCGTCTGCTTTACAGTTCCCTGGGATATCTTTTTGCTCAAGCACCCAACAAATATGAATTGCTCCGCCCTCTCTATGAGAGATGATCTAGCGCTACTAACGAATTAGGAGAAAATAAATATACATACAGTTACGTGTAGACATCGCGGAATCAGTGTCGGATTACATATCCCTGGCAAAAAGCATCGGTACTAAGCGATTATGTTCTGGTGGAGCGTAGTCCAGATTCTACGTTCTTACGTATTAACTCTTTATTCAGTTGGCACATTTAGCCATTTTTATTCTTAAATCTTAAAGATTTACAAACTAAATAAAATATCTCCAGTTTTATCACATATCATTATTTCTTATATGAACTAATAGATCGTTTTTGAACATATATATATTTCCCTTATTTTTTAATTCAGTCGGTAAACATATCTAATCCTTTATACATTGCTCTGTTTTGACCTCCTGCCGTGCTGTGAAAATCCAATCGAAAGTCCTGATTACTTCTTAAATTATATGGCTTTACGTCTTCAACAAACCGTATATTCTCCGTCAGATGTCACGATAGCAAGCGATTTTAAAACTTGTACACGAAAACTAACACGTTAAAACTATAAGCTTTCTAACGCTTAGCCATTTCAATGAATTAAGCATAAGGGAAATCGGGGTTAATCGGTCACATCCTGTTATACATCTCATTGTTCTGTTCTGTAACTTTTTGAGTATTTCGATATCCTGATTAGAACTGAAGGAGAATTGTTGAGCAGTATTCAAAATGAGGCTTTATTATTACATAATGTACTTTGATACTACTCATGACTTAGAGTCTATTTCTAATTCTATTGTCACTTTTTTGTTCACATAATGTGAATAACTACACCCAGAAAAACATACCGCCAAATTGCCCTTAATGCAACGTAAGATTTGATCTATCGCATATATTGGAGAATTGTACAGCCTTAAGACCTATCATACACAACATAATTAAAAACCCCCAACATTTACGATATATTAAAAAATCCAAATCCCAAAATCTTGGAAAAAATAAACAAATTTTTAACAACCACTAGCATTACCATATAAGAACTCCTACCATATAGAGATAATAATAATAATAACACACAAGAGCCGAAAGCCCCTGCAGCTAGTTGCTCAACCATGTAAATATTAGCCTGTAATTTGTAATTACTTGGTAATAAATAATAATAATAATAATAACTACACCCAGATATTTTATCTCGTTTACAATTTTAATTTGTTCATTATCTATCAGAAACTCCTCTTCTAGCTCACCTTTGAACATCATACCTTTAGTTTTTTGCGTTTAACTTAAGCTTATTAATTTTTAGCCATATATTTAACGATTTGGGACCCTGCCTTAAATTCTCTGCACACACTTTTATCTCTTTCGTATCGTTTGCAAACAATCGAAGATCTGCATATTTCATTGCTCTGCTCAAGTTATTTATATATAAAATAAATAAAAGCGTACTGGTCCTTGCAGAACTAGTATTTGAACACCATTTCCCCCGATCAATAAATATTGCTATAATTTGGTGTCTTGTGTCGATAAGACTTCTCCAATAATTTAAAACTTAATTCAAGGCTGTTTCGCAGGAATGTTTTTCTCTAAAACTCGATTGGTTTGAGATAATTATACTTTTGTCTTCAACAAACCTCGGTAATTGCGTGTACACTACTTTTTCTAAAACTTTCGCTAACAATGTTAAAAAAGACAATGGAAGTAAAAGATATCGAAGGGTGGAAGAAGAAGCAGAATGTCGTGCTGCGGAGGTTGTCGTCCAAAGAGCTCCGCTAATGCACAAACAAGCTGTTCCCTGGATCTTGCTAAGAGAATCTTGGTTCATGACTTTATCTAAGTCGGTTCACCAGAGAGCCGCCCCGTATTTGAGTATCGGTCTTATGACCGAGATGTAGAGTTATACGAGGTTGTAAACCTCATTTGTTCCCAATAGCTTTTTTGCGAGAGAAAAGCGCCACTGCAGCTTCCTAGTTCTTTCTTTAATGTAGGATCTCCATCTTTATTTGCTAATCAAAATAAGACTCAAATATTTTGCTCATTGGAGAAACTTACACCCCTATTACGATTAGCGAGTCTCACGTTCGCCTCGAGTCGAACTCCCTGGCGAATTACTGCTGTCGTCGTATTACGGTTGGCGAACTTTCTCATTCGCCTTTGAAAACAATGTTGCCAACCAAACGCCACAAAATGACAGTTGTGAAATGTCAAAAAGATTAATTATTTTGGTGTGATTTCTGCGGTTTAAAGTAAATTTATAAATAATAAACCATGATAAGCAGTGCTGATTTGTTTTTTGACGACAATTATGAAGACGAAAGGACAATACAGATGTGCAGACTACGAAGAAAATTCCGAGATAGCTGTAATCCTTTGGAAATTCCAGATCATTTGTGAGTTCTTGAATATTCTGAATATAAATGACCTAAGCCCACATTTTCAGATTTATCTCGTAATTTCTGTTAATAAAGGATGCATTTGTCTTTGTTTTGCGTAAAATTCGTGACCAATTTCGTTCCACCCATGCGTCTGCAATTTTATCATTGCAAAAACTTGCTGTGCACTTTCAGTAGCCGCTTCAGATGCTTTCTAAATCAGCGTGAATTACACTATGCTCCGAGAAAGGCCACAATTGCAATTTTTGAGATTGCAGCTCTATACAAGCTTCTCCTGTGACGGCGGTTTTTTTCAAAATTTTCTTCTTCGAGAGACTTCTTGTCTTCCATACGTTCTTTGGAACAAAAATGATATGAAAACAAATCATTTCCACTATCGATACTTTTTTGGATTAACCATTTTCTATCACACATTTTCAAAAATACAAAAATAACACCAACAAAAATATAGTGTCTGTTCGTTCGTCTTCCTTTTCACTGAATATTTTGATTCGAGTGATTCTGACAGAAGTTTAGCGAACGTTCGCAAACCGTGATAAGGCAAAATTCGATAAATTTTTGACATTTGAGGCGAACTTAAGTCGAATGATTCGCTAACCAAACAGTCACATTCGTCAACTTTTTCGTTCGACTCGCTAATAATAATAGAGGTGTTAAGCTTATATCATTAAGCGAAGGAGGTTCAATGACTGGAATTTTATATTTGTATTTGTTCATACTGCTTGAGCAATGGGCTGAAGAGTCTTTAAGTGTCTTGCCTCTGGTAAACACCAGCCAAGTTCCTGTTTATTATCATCGCTTTGATCCAATAATTCATCTACGCCGTGTGGTCTGGCCGAGTTGTACATGCTCGTTTCGGCACTCCTGAACCAGTTTGGAGGATATGGTAGCCGAGTCAATGGCTTTGATAGCGGCTTGGCTATCCACAAGGATAGCAATGTTTTGTTTGTGCGTTGTGTCGTGCCCGAGCTGCGTACAAGCCTCCCTCATTCGAAAACTGCTGAAAAGTTAGAGGCCCAGCACTCCTGTATCCGTATTTCCATTACAACTGTTCGGGCACATACCTTTATATCTTAAACTTGCTTTTGGGCATACATTGAAATCAAAAAATCGATTTTTCAACCACAGAACATAAAAATGAAACAACCTGGTCCCTTCAATGTTTTCTGAAACCTACAAAGATTCAAAATGAACACGTGTCTGAATAAATGTTATAGACCGGCTCTCTTACAGGTGTGAAGCCGTCGCAATCTGTGTCCCCGGCAGAAGGAAACACTTTTGTCTCGGTAAAGGTATCAAATTATCAAGTGATTTTGACAAAGCCTTTAAAGAATGTAACAAACTGGCCAGTTTTACCGGGTGTTTTGGTTTTTTCGAAAAAAAATAACTTCAACAATAGAGTTAGCCTTTTACTTTCAATGCACATATAGCTCTGAATCTCAACAAACGACACGAGTTCTTTTGCAATTCACTAGGTTTTGGCATTTAAATCTCCTAAGATTTCTCTTCTGTGAAAATGGAATTTTGTCGATTAATTATTCTATGTACCAGTGGTCCGAGAGATAGTGATAATAGACTCAAAATACCTGTTAAATAAAACGAATCAATGGTCTTATAGCTGTAACAAAAGTTAGCTGAGAGCTAATATTATTAATGGTGATAAGTCTGGAAGCTGTTTCCTCACATTGCATTTGCTGTTAAAGACAACATGCTAAGTTATATTCTACAAAAGAAAAGTTTATTGCGGGAAGTCTACCATAACTTCTTTTGCTGGTTTTTAAGTTTTTTAAATAAAAGAAAAAAATCTTGACGAAATTTTTTGCATAAATTTAATTTTTTTTAAATAATTAATTCCATATTAAAATATTTATTTATTCATTTAGTGTTAATTAAAATATAATAAAGAAATTGATATTTACAGTATCCAATTCGTCCAGAGGAATTGCATTCGACTTGTACTTGAAATTTGACTGGTCTGATTGTGACTAATTGGTTAGAGTGGAGTGTTTTACAGTTCATTTCCTTAAATATGTTTTTAAAATTTTTTAAAATAAATATTAACATTTGAACCTTTGACAGATAAAAATGTAAACGATGTATATAAACTAGTCCTAGAAATTAAGTTTGAAAATTGTATTTATGCTATTCATTCTATTTCTCACTAATTAATTACATATTAATAAACTTGTAGTAATAATAATAATAAACATATATTTAATTTCAGATATTAAGTTGCTGGAAAATCCAACAAAATGCTTGAGCAGTCGTAAATCAATTGAAATTAATGCCCAAATTCAGTTCATAGATTTTGAAGGAAGATCAGATGGGGAATCGATGTTGAAATTACTGTCACAATTGCGACCACGCCGAGTTGTTGTTGTAAGAGGACAACCAAATGCGATCGAAACACTTGCTAAACATTGTCTTCAAAATATTGGTGCTAAGGTATTCACACCACAAAAGGGAGATGTAAGTAGCATTTTTTTAAATTATTCTGAGGTCTCACAAATTAAAAACTATTCGTTGAATCTCTATTTCGAGTTTCTTTGTTAGAGTAGTGCTCATAAGAAACTAATATTTGGCGCGACAGCTCATAGAGAACTAGGGTCTAGCTTCTCACAACCATTCGTATTGTGCGTGTTATATTTTTCGCACAAATGGAAAGGACCTACAGCTGTATTGTCGACTCCAAATGGCGAATTGAGAAGCTTTTTCATATTTGCGAAATGGTAGTGCCTCGGGAAAGTTTCGTGTTTTGCTGAGGCTCGAACTTGTGTCCTCGGACTTAGCAGTCAATCACACTAACCACTAGGCCATGGCAACCCAGTGTGTGCTCATAAAGTTGTCCATTTTATTGGGTTTAAGGATTTGACTTTTCCATTTTAACAAAATCTTAGCATATGCTTGGCTTTAGAAAAAAAAAATGGATGGAAGCTTAATGTGTACCGTTGGTATAATAGCGATAGTCAACTTGTCGAAACAATTCATAAAAATACCGACGAAAGACACGCCGGACGAATTGCGGAGAGTTTCGCTAAAATTTTTCGGGATCTTCAAATTTCCTCGACTGCGCTCTTATTAGAGTTCAGTCTCTTCGAGGTAAGGACGCTGAAAAATATACAAACTGAAAGGGTAATTCTCGCCGAACAACCAAACCGTCGCCGATGCACACTTGAAAGTATTGGATATTGTGAGTCGTTGGCTTGGTGTATCACACGACCAATGTGAGAGGTGAATTTGGCCATTTTGTTATTGTCGGTGACTCGGGATACAAAAGTACTCAGTATTTGACCACGTAATATTTCCAATAATAGCGGCAGCGCGCAACGTAGTCATATGGTCATAAGGTCTAATAAAGTGCTTGGAATGAGGTGTCAACTCAACACTGTGCAAATCATTGTTGTGGCTTGTGCTGTACTCTATAATAACTGGAGAACTGGATCAACGGGACATTTGGTCGAACCGACAATTCATTGTTTTGCTGAAATGTTGAAGGCGACCACATTCACCATTCGTCAATTTTTCGAGCCATTGATGATCGGAAATGATGCTCGACATTTTTTCGATAAGAGAAAAGGAGGGAGAAAAAACCACACACGCGACCGAAACTATTATTTATTTTACACTTTATTCACAAATAAAGCTATGTCAATAATAAGTAAGTGCGTTTAAAATAATTAGTAATAGTTTAAAAGACTAAAAAGCACACTTTCAAAACACAAAATTTCATAATTAGCGACACCAGAAACCCCTAGATATCGATTTTGAATCGAATCGGACTATAAATGTCAATTTCGTCCACCATCTTGAAACCCCCATTTTGAATTTTGATGACAGAAGTGTTGAAATGTATCGTCATGTACGCATGCCAATAATCAAGTTGATTGGGTGTGTTAAAGTATGTAAAAATTAATTCTCTAAATTTGTTTACACACATACTTACTTACTTACTTACTTGAATTGAATTGAAATGACACAAATTAATTAATTTCTCGAGTTATCAAATGTCAAATATCTGACATTTTTCTGAAATATCCCTGGTATATTTGCATAACATAAGTTATTTTTTCAAACTCCCCAATTTCATAACTTCCAAAGTCGACGAAAGTTATTAAACTGTGGCAAAAGTTGATTATATAACTCTGAGTGAACAATTCGGCCCTTAGAAATAAACGACCATAAACCGGAAAGTGAGTGCAATGACATTGTTTGTGAGTTTTTTGTAAAATTTCTTAAACCAACACGGGTTTTCTAAAGGCCGTTCCGATATTGTAGGGGTGACTGCATTTCATATGATGAAGCTTTCAATCGGATCTCTGATGTGTTCAACCATTACTTTTTAATAGAACTGACTCAATCTTGCATTAATTCATAAAAAAAAAATAAAGAAAAGTAGATTGCACTCTAACGGACATCAGCAAAGCATTGATAAGCTTTCTTACCGCGTTTACTTCATAAAATCCGAATATTGGAATTTTATGAAATTTGTTAACTTTGTCTTGAGTGTTATTCGATTCTCTTTCATAGTTGCTGTTCGAGTTATTTGACTGTTAATTCGTGAATACCTCAGTGCAGTCATTTATGTTGGATTTTATTTATTGTATTAATAAATGGCCAGCCATCTGTTTGAAAACACTCAACCAGCCCCCCTAATGCCCGTGCTTTCGGTTAAGGGTATTCATAACCCCTTTAGCGCGCGCTAATTATAAAAAAAATACATTTATGCGAATGATGCCAATATTTTCTAGACTGTCTCCAACGCTGGAGATTGTGAGGACTTTTAAAACGATCTTAATGCTTTTTATTTTTGCAGTACACATAACTGTTTATTTTAAACTAGCGGTCGCTTTAAAAGTAGTCGTAAACCCTTAAGCAACGCAACGTACAAATAAACGCTTTTGACATAAACACAGAATGAATCAATACTTACTTCAACATATTCCTGAAATTTCTAACCCGCCCTTTTTCTCAGAAAATGATAAATTCGTACATATATTCACTCCTATTGCCGATGTTGTACACGACTCCAAAAAAAACTACTTCAACAATTTGGTATTGCGGTTGTCGACTGAACGGCTCTTGTTTAAAAATCCGACTCTAGTCACCTTAGCTGTCACAATTGTGGGACGAATCTTTAAGCGACAATTTTCGTATTGCGAAAGTCGCTTTGAACGCCTTTTGTCGTCTGTGTAGTTTGTCGTTGATAATTTAGTAGGCGACTGTTTCGGATTTGAAAGAAATGTAAGCATTTTTGGTTTTTATTTCAAAATCTGACATTAGGTGCGGTTTTTTGCAAGCATATATACGCCTAATTTTCAATTTGCATGTTATTATTATTGAAAGCTTTATTCATCCTTTTAATGTAAACAAAATAAATTGTGTAAAGTCATATACATGTTTTTTTTTTTTTTTATATAAAATTTTTATTTGTTTTTCTTTAAAATTGGATAAAGGCCCCCCCTAATAGTTTCCACGACGCTTTATTCTTGGCTAGTCTTTCCCATGTGTTGTCGAGTTTCCAGATATCATCTCTCCACCGTTTGGGTTGTCTTCCAGGTCTTCTTGTTCCGCTTCTAGGTATGCATTGCGTAGTCTTTAAGGTCCAACGATTATCTTTAATTCTAGCTAGATAACCCGCCCAGTTCCATTTTTGCTGATTTGCTATAGCTCTGGCATCCGAGAAGTTTGTTATATTTTTTATAGCTTCGTTTCGTATTCTTTGCCTTCTTGATATTTTTAGAACGGTTCTTTCCATTGCTCTCTGCGTGACTGCCAGTTTTTGAGCCGACTTGACTGACATGCTCCAGGTTTGGGATCCATAAGTCATGACGGGTAGTATTGTCGCATCAAATAAGTATTTTCTGTCGAAAATATGTTTTTGTTTCCAAAACTGCTTCCAGCTATTTTATATTCTTCGGTCTATTTCTTTTTCTTCCTTATTTGTAAGTGAAATAAGTTGACCTAGGTAGACCTTATCATCAACGTATTCTATTTTGTTGTTGTTGATAATAATATCTTTCTTCTCTCCTTTGCACATTAGTTTAGTTTTTTCTGCGTGTAAAATACACTAACAACAAAACCGATATCCGCTTAATTTAGGTGCGTTTTTTGCAAGCGTATATACGCTTAAATTATAAGTGCACAATAAAACGATCATCGGCGCTTAATAGTTCATTTAAAAAAACTGCGGCACAGATGACATTTTTGACATTTGTGACAATCAGCTGTTAAAAAATTGAAAATAATTGAAATTGAACATAATTTGGATAAAATACAAATAAGAATGGAAAATACAGAGAATACGCACACCTAATAAGTGTGTATTTTTGTTTTTCTTGTACCTATGTGTATATGTATGTACATACAAAAATTAAAATTTTCCATTTTTTGTTCTCAGCCGTTTAATTTTTTGCCAGGCTCATATCAAAGTTTTGACAATTTTTAAAGCCCAACCACAATGTTCATAACCTTGCATATGCAAAACGTCTGCAAAGTACGAACACACTAAATTCCCTTTAATAAACCGCAATAGGAATACTCATACGTTCGTTAACTTTTTTCTGTTTCGTTAAGCTTATGCAAAGTACGCTAGCAACCGTACATTGCATACGGATATTTGACATTGGAAAATTTAAAATTCATAATAATCATTTTGAAATTTTAATAAACTCATTTAACATGCTAAATAAGTCTTTTAATTTCGACAATTCTTCGAAGTTTTTCTTTAAATTATTCATGTTTTTTCCACAACACAATAATTTTCACAAAAAAGAAAAACAATATTAGGTGCGTTTTTTTGGTTATCTATATAGGTTAAAAAAAAGTGTGAGCAAAAAAAACGCCTATCGAGGGTAACGAATGCCATCATAGCAGTCTGGCAGCACTATGTGAAATGACACGTATCAGCTGTTTTTTCTTGCTGATTTAAAAAAAAAAAATTGCGGATTGTAAACAAAATTGTGGATGAAAAAAACTCATACGTATGTTTGTTGGCTAGTTATTAATTTTAGATGATTTCTTTATTGCAAATTTTCTATTAATTATTTCTTTTTTTTTCATTTTTTGTGTTCCTTCCCTAGCATTTTTTTTTACAAATGTCTTTTATGTCACTTTTGACATTTTCGATAGCATTTTTCGATAACAATCGAGAAAAAACAGTTTGGTAGCACAGTTTTTATCGCAGCTAATGAAATAACGCTGGATAGTTATCCAAATTTAGCAATTCGATACAGGCTTTAGGTGCGTTTTTTTGCAAGCGTATATACGCTTAAATTATAAGTGCACAAAAAAACGATCATCGGCGCTTAATAGTTCATCATACAAATTTGGCAGCACATATGACATTTATGACATTTGTGACAATCAGCTGTTAAAAAATTGAAAATAATTGGAATTAAAAATAATTTGGATAAAATACAAATAAGAATGGAAAATACAGAGAATACGCACACCTAATAAGTGTGTATTTTTGGTTTTCTTGTACCAATGTGTGTATGAATGTACATACAAAAATTTAAATTTTCCATTTTTTGTTCTCAGCCTTTTGATTTTTTGCCAGACTCATATCAAGTTTTTTGCAAGCGTATATACGTTTAATTTTCAATTTGCATGTAAAATACACTAAACAAAACCTATATCCGCTTAATTAAGCGGGGATAATTATCGCCACTTGTGAAATAAGCGCGGATAAAAGCAATGCCTCCAACCCTTATTTTCTATGTGTTATCGATGATTTGCTAAGAAACGGCATAAAATTCATCCATAAATTCATTTTATTTGACAATTGACACATAAAAACAAAAAACCAAATTACAAATTGTCAAAACTTCGATTTGAGTCTGGCAAATAATTAAACGGCTGAGAACAAAACATGGAACATTTTATTTTTTTATGTACATACATATACACATAGGTACAACAAAAACAAAAATACACACTTATTAGTTGTGCGTATTCTCTGTATTTTCCATTCTTTATTGTATTTTATCCAAATTATGTTCAATTCCAATTATTTTCAATTTTTCAACAGCTGATTGTCACGAATGTCATAAATGTCGTCTGTGCTGCCAAGTTTTTAAGATGAATTATTAAGCGCCGATGATCGGTTTTTTTTGCAATTATAATTTAAGCGTATATACACTTACAAAAAAACACACCTATTATAAATATTATTTTTTATTCTATTGAGAAGATAACAAATAAGAAGCAGTTTAGATCTTTGGTCGAAGAAATGGAGAATAATATTTTGTTGGCAACGTCTTTTACCAAAGGGTTGAGTAAAAGCGAAATTAGTCCAATAGATAAGATTTCGTTCTTAACAAGGAAGACAATAATGGATCTCATATTTCTGAGAGTTCTTTCTCATGGATCTGAGATCCATTTTGTTCATCTTCCTCTTCGTTTGCTGATTTATTAAAAAATTACTGAGCTGTTCATCGTTTTAAATTTTTCCTTTTACTGACTCTCCGCACGTCAACTTTTGAAGCTTAGGCTGAGACTGAAATGCAAGTACATATTGTAAGATTTAATGCAAGGTATCATTCTCTGTGGCATGTGTGGAACGTAAATGCACTGAAAGTCGTGTCGTTTCAGTTGTGTAATATAAAACTCGCTAGGGCGAAACTCGGGACGAGTTATTTGATACATAATTTCTATTTTTTTATATTTAATTGTAATGAAATTTTTGAAGGTCTAACAATGGGCGCGTTCTGATTTCTAGAATATATGAAATTTCAGATGAAGGGAGCGTTCTGATTGGACGACAGCCTGAAATTTGACTGATGAGCAAGACACTTTTTGAGGAAGTGGACTGGATTGTTAGTCTAAAAATTCTTGTCTTACTTTCATTTCAAAATTGTCTTTGTGGATCTTGCAAGTTTCTCTACAAAATGCTTTTCTAGGCTTCCATTGCTTGAAATCAGTACGCCTAAATACTTGTATTGCCTTACAATTCCTATTTCTTCCTCATTGTAGAAAAAATTGTCGAGTCTTGCATAACGCCCATGCCCTCTTCGGAAAATCATAACTTTTGATTTGTCAAGGCTAACTGTTAGATTTCATGTTACAGTATACTATTCCTTAGGATACGAGCATCGTGCACTTTGCCGAGCCTACGTCCAGTCCACAAACTAACATACAGTAAATGAAATGATTTCCGTGACGATCAATGAAACAATCTTCATGATTTTAAGGTGCATCAATGCTCATAAGAGTATAATGAGTACTGCCAATAACAGCTTACAGCACTGTTCACTGGCGTTGGGCCAATACACGGAAAATAGTTGCTTTTGAAATGCCGTCCATATATGCTATTCCGTGGTGTTCGCATCCTTTTTCTTACCAGTAAAGTGCTTTATGTAGTCTTAGCTTGGATTAGTATAGTAGCCTGATGAAGAATTTGCCCATGGTTCTATTTCTTACTTAGCCGAGGTTTGACCAATGACAGAGAAAATGTGTTGTGTCCCCATAAATCCGTGCATATATCATTATCATTCAGATTTAATTTCTTTGTGCAATATCTTGGCATGTTGGGGCCGGTAAGCACCCCTACCAGCATTGACAGCGACTTCTTGTTTTTTGTATTTAGAAGATGTTGATCCACGCACATTTCTCGACAGTTGATCGCATTTGTCTAATCGCAATTTTCTTATTGGATCATTTCTAGCCATGTTAGGCCCAATGCACACGGAGCAACTGGAACAAAACTGATCAGCGATGCGAATTGGCAACTAGTTTGCCTCGAGTCATACCCTGTGTAATCAAATGGGACGCCGCACACGACGCTACTGGTTGAAAACTCGTTTGCGATTCACAAAAACCAGTTTGTAACCAGTCGTCTGTTGATTTGCATGTCGGGCTGCCTATTGATTTCAGTTTCTAGCTTGTCGAAGATGAGTGAACAACAGACCGACCACTTGTTGGTGGGGGACATTTCCGAAGAAATTTATCCATGACGACACTGAACGAACTAGAGATTTTGATTGGTGATTTTCCTCGTGTGTGGAGTCAAGTCACCGCTGAGTCCGTAACTGGTCTGTAACCCGAGTTGCCAACCGGTTTAGTTTTTTTCCAGTTGTTCCGTGTGCATTGGGCCTTACTCGACTAACAAAACCAAAATGCTGCAATTAGAACTAATAAAGTTCTTAGTGCAGTAGAAATATTTACTAATAAAATTGCTTCTATGAAACATATTCTTCCTACAGTAATAATTTCCCACCTATTGGCTCTGAACGGAAACATTAAACAAGTTTTCCTCACTTTCGCAGAACATTTGTGGAATATTTTGCGGGCAGAATAGGTGGTACGGGTGATGGTTATCGTGCGGGAGGTATTCATACCGCAACCATGTGTTATCACCGCCGGGAAGCGCGTGCAGTACTGTTGGAAGCGAGGGATTTAGGTTCGATTTCGTAAGAATACTCGCTCTGACTTGGGCTCTAGTGTAATATGGAGTGCAGCCAGGGACCCTTGTATTGTATTGTTGTTGTTCGGGAGAGCTAAACAGCCCTTGGCACTGCGGTTTCTGATGAATCCTATTGTGCCTTCCCTAATGTTTCTAGATGAGTTGTTTCACTCCAGAAGATGTCAGGAAGTTAATGAACTTCACTGGATGGATGGCAGCAAGCTGTTCAGTAGAGACAAATTCGCTGCCTAGTATTATTTTTCTGAGTTGAAAAAGAGCTGGGCATTCCGTTAGGATGTGAAGAGAGGTCTCCTCACTCTCCAGGCAGAGTCTACAGCTTGAATCTGTTGTGAGATTCATGCGATGTAGGTGCTTGTTCAGGCGGCAATGACCGCTGAAAAGTCCGACAAGTGCTCTAAGGTTGCTCCTATCGAGATTCACAATGAATTTTGATTTTCTTTGTGACGGTACCGGGAATAGCAGTTTTGAACATGCTTGTCCTGGTGTGTTGAGCCAGACTTCTCTAGATTCTTGCATGCAAAGACTTTTTGCATGTCTCGCGAAGAGTGATTTGCTGACCCCGCAGAAGGGTTCGGGACCAAAGAGTTTTGTTGCCGCACCGTCTTTGGCCAGTGAGTCTGCCCTTTCGTTACCCGCAAATCCACTATGTGCAGGAATCCAGTGAAGAATGACCATATTGTTCCTAGCAAGGTCCGAAATAATTTTGCGGGTTTCTAGGACTAATTTGGATTTGATAATAGACGAGTCGAGTGCTTTTAGGGCAGCTTGACTGTCTGAAAAGATGAATATAATTTTCCCCATGATGCGAGAGGACTGATTCAGTCTCACACATTGGTTGATGGCAAAGACCTCTGCTTGGAATATAGACGCGAATTCACCAAGGCTGACTGAGAAGTTCGCACCTGTTGATTCTCCAAAAATTCCGGAACCAGTTCCTGTTTCCATCTTGGATCCGTCCGTATACCAGACGAGGTCAGAAGATGATATTTGGGGTTTATGGTTCTCCCAGTCCTCCCTTGAAGGGATAACTATTGAGAAATTCTTGTTGAAGCAGTATTCGGGTAGCATGTCGTCTGGAGGCATGCTGAAGATCGCATCTTGCTCCAGTGTTTCAAGCAGGGATAAGTGTCCTCCCCTGTGGGATTTCAGGTCAAGGTTGCTTGAGTGGAAGAGTCGATGAATGCCTAATTTAGCTTCCATTCGAATGAAATTTCGTAGTGGTGGTAAGCCCAAGATGACATTAAGTGCAGCAGTTGGAGTTGTGCGAAGGCATCCTGACATGCAGGTTTCCGCCAGGCGTTGGACACGTTCTAATTTCGTAACTGTGGAAGTTTCGTTAGTTTTTGTCCACCAGACAACGCTTGCGTATGTGATCATAGGTCTGACGATCAGTTTATATAGCCATAATATCATCTTGGGTTGTACTCCCCAGTTTTTCCCACAGATACGACGACAGGTCCATAGTGATATGGTAGCTCTGCTGATTATTCTTTCGATCTGTGGGTTCCAGGACATTCTGCTGTCCAGGATGATTCCCAGATATTTAGCTTCTTGTGAGAATGGGATAGTTTCGCCAAATAGAGAGGGGCGAGTAAGAAGATTGACCTTTCTTCTATTTGAAAAAGGAACAATTACTGTCTTTTTAGGGTTTACAGAAAGGCCTTCACTAATACACCATCTCTGTACTTCGGATAGTGCGTATTGTAGCACTTCCGAAACGGTGCTTTCAAATTTACCTCTGACAATAACCGGTTTGTCGTCCGCATAACCGACCGCCTCAATGCCCTGAGATTTCAGAGAGTGAAGTAGGCTGTTGACTACCAGAGACCAGAGAAGAGGTGAGAGGACTCCTCCTTGAGGACAGCCCCTAGTTGTAAGCCCCGAAATTTCCACATCGTCAATACTCGTTTGTATTATTCTGGAGTTCAGCATGGAAATAATCCATCTGCAAACTGTGGTGGATATGTTCATATTGTTCAACGCCCTGTATGTGGACTCATATGACGTGTTATTAAAAGCTCCTTCTATGTCTAGAAAGGCGACAAGGCATATCTCTTTTCTATAGATGGAGGTTTCAATTTTGGTTACCAAGTCGTGGAGTGCAGACTCAGTAGATTTACCTGGTTGGTATGCGTGTTGAGTTGTGCATAGGGGAGACGTAAGAAGAGCGTTTCCTCGTATGTGTTTGTCAACAATTTTCTCCACGCTTTTGAGTATAAAGGACATGAGACTTATAGGACGGAAGGATTTCGGATTATTGTCGAGATTCCTACCCGCCTTGGGTAGATATTTCACTATCACCCGTTTCCATGCTTCTGGCAGATGTCCCAAAGCTAAGCTACAGCTAAAGAGCTTAGATAGGCTGGGTGCTATAATGTCAGCTCCCTCCTGCAGAAGTGCTGGAAAGATGCCATCCTCACCTGCAGATTTAAATGGCTTGAAGGAGGAGATTGCCCATTTTATTGCAGTGGGTTGGCAGATGGTTCTCGCTACTTTCCAGTCTTCCCGGGACGGTATCCATGTCGGTTCCCGTTGGGAAGACGGACTCGTTGTGAGATTATTTATTGTTATTGAGCCTGGAAAGTGTGTTCTAAGACGGAGTTCCAGAGTTTCCTTCTTATCTTGAGTTTGAAGACCGTTTTCTTTGGTAATTGTACCAAGGGTGCCGGATTTCTCATTGGCAAGAACCTTATGTAGTCGACACCCGGAAGACGTTTCAGTTACGTCTTCGCAGAATCGCCTAAATGATTCTTTTTTGGCCTTTTTAATTTCGTTATTATAGTTGGTGAGAGCTGCAGAGTAGGTTTCCCAGTCGCCAGAGCGCTTTGCTTTGTTGAAAAGTTTCCTAACTCTGGTTCTAAGGATCTTCAGATCATTGCTCCACCATGTAGTTACCCTTTTTAGTTTTTTCCTCTTAATAAGGCAATTTTCCTCGAACGCAGAGACAATGGAGTGCTTGATGAAATCAGCGAAGTATTCAAGTTTGTCCCTGCTGTCAATTCGGGGGGTTTTATCTTTTATTGCTTGACTGAGACTTTCTCTATATGCAGTCCAGTCAGTATTTCTCTTTGGGCGGTAGGACAGATGGTTTTTGGATGTTCCATCTATCTCAAAGCGAATGTGTCTGTGGTCAGAACATGACGGTTCTGATGACACATGCCAGTTAGAGATCAGATTGTTAGAATGAGATGATGTAAGGGTAAGATCTAGTACTTCATTTCTAACTGTAGTTACAAAAGTTGGTTCCCTACCTACATTGGAGATGCTTAGGTTATTGCTTAGAATAAAGTCAAGTAGGGACTCACCTCTTTTGTTAGTGTCCGAACTACCCCAGATTATGTGGTGCGCATTTGCGTCACATCCTATGATGACGTCAGTTTTTAGCTTCTGCGCATAGTTGAGCATCTTATCCACATGTGCTGGGGGGCACTCGGGGGTATCACCAGGGAAGTAGGCGGAAGCCACGATTATTTCGTTGGTGTTGTTAATCTTCACCTTGGCAGCCGTTAGGTCATCTGTGATGAACTCTGTCAGGGGGAAGAATTCGATATTATTAAATATAATACAAGTTCTAGGTCTTTCCGAAATGGTGTTATATAGGATCCTACCTGCCAAAGCAGCCTTGGCATGTTGAAGGTTGATTTGAACAACCTTCATCATCGCCTAAATTCTGCGGAAAGTGGGAGCTTTAGGA
Organism: Criorhina ranunculi; assembly: GCA_951813785.1. NCBI lineage: Eukaryota > Metazoa > Arthropoda > Insecta > Diptera > Syrphidae > Criorhina > Criorhina ranunculi. Next base: position 59,261,476 of record OX638381.1, on the reverse strand, counting down.
TATGAGCCCCCTCTCTTCCCGCCCCGGCCTCTGTTGGTGTTAATATCTGGCCGGGCTCTTCCTGCTGGTTGACCTCGGGCTGGGCCTTTGGTCAGTCGTTGCGCCCCAATCAATGACTGTCTGGGGCGAGGTGCGGTCCCTGTTGGAAAATTTGACCTGGCAGACGAGACGGAAGAGGTTTTATCTCCTACGTTCGACTGCCCAGACTTAGGCTTCTCTGCTTGCATAGGGGTGGATTTTCCAGCTCCGGTGACAAGTAGGGGAGGCCCGAGGATTAGCTGCGTCGTGGATGTTAGGGCAGCTCTTGAAGTGGAGGGCAAATCATCAGAGGGAAGCGATTGGTCAGCCTCTCTTGATGTTTGGCCTCCTTTGGGTAGGGCACATGGAGGGTTTGACTTCCGAATGAAGGGGTTCTTCTTCATACGGAACTGAACTCTGTTCATATTATAGAACGGTTGGTAGTCCATTTCCTTGAGGAGATCCACCGAGCATTCGTCCATCGAAATGGTCAAGTTGAGTCCATCAGGGTTGTTTGCCTTCCTCAGAACTTTCCAATCCTTCGTTGGCAGGATTTTGTTTTGCAGTCGAAGAGTTCTTAGAACTTCGTCTTCAGAGCGAGCAATGCCGGGGAAGAATGCTGTCCCCACGCATGGTTTTGGGAGATCATCTCCTTCTACCATACGCAGTTTAGTGTTCTCCCAGGGCGAAATTTTGCAGATCGTTTCGGCCAACCACTTGCGCGATTCCGCGTCTGCACAATTTATGGTGATTCACCCCGGCTTGAACGAGCAGCCCAGAAATCGAATCTGTGGGCCATCTTCAGGGAGCTTATGCAGTTCCTTGATGATGGCATCTTCCACTGCCTTTTGCTGTTCAGGCTCAAGGTGGTCATCTGGGAAGTCTGATGGAATGACTCCCACTTTTATTTCTCCTGCCACTTTCGCGAACGAGGGGGTGTTGTCCTTCGCTTTCTTACTGGGAGCAGCAGGAGAGTTGTCGCCAGATCGGCGCCGTTTACCGGCTGAATTCGCTGTGCCTTTTGGTGCCTTCATGGCTCCGTCCAGCGCGGATGCATAAGGCGGCCATTCGCCAGCAACCTTCGAAGTGCCTTTCTTTGAGACGTTGTGAGGCGAGGTCTCTTTAGCGACAGGTACTCCAGGTCGAGTGCCTTCACGGATTCTGTTTCAGGGGCGTCTGAGCAGCTCCTATACGCGACCTCCGTGAGAGCCGAGCTGGCTGTTTCGACGGATTCGAGGTCACTGTCGATATGTTGAAGTGCCGGACGTTCTATCCGTTCGGCACGAAGGTCAAGTGCAGCAGTTTTCTGTTCGCTTGCAGGGAATTCGCTCCGTTCTGGCGTGAGACGTTCTGTCCGTCTTGCGCAGGGGTGCGTTTCTGCTGGAGGTTGGCAACTGGTGTTGATGTTGCTGCATGTTTCAGTTGCAGGATGGTCTATCCGTCCGGCAACTGAGGTTGGTTCAGCCATTGACTGAGAGATGGGATCCGGACAAGCCAGGTCCCCATCCGAAGGGTTGTTTATTTTGAGGTTAGAAATGTTGTTCCCACGAGTAGCTAGGGAAAAGAAGGTCCGTCCATACAGAGCCCCGCATGCATGGATAAGGCTAGATAAAACCGGAGGTCGCCTGGTTTCCGGAGTACACCGTTAGGGACTGAGCTATTTACGGGCCCTCAGCCTGGTGGGTCCTCAGCACGGTTCGATTGACACCTTGACCCGGCCCGGCACCTTTAATAAAGGTTGGGTTGCTCTTGGTTTCATACGTTCAACATCCAAGCAGCGAGAAATGATTGGAGATCAGTCTTCATCTGCTTATGCCGCTCTTCAGTATCACGACTACTCAGCCCACCAGCCACGTCAAGGCGACAACCCATCTGGGGGACCCTTAATCCCATGACGTTGCCTGAACCAGCCAATTTTCTTAAATGAGGGCAATATGTTCGCCACGTCTAGTGACGTAGACACGGAGTTAAGCGGGTGGTGATTCTCTGCATACTGCGAAAACCTGTATAATGGTGCCATCTGGGCCATCAAAAGATGAACCCTCTTCAAAATGAGAAGATGCTATAGTGACGCAAGTCCCGTAAGGATTCGTTGTGGAAGCGGTGGCATTCTCCTCAAACAGTGAATTATCAACTTAACTTCTTAACCGTAGTAAACTCGATATAGTCGGTCAACTTCAAGTTTTGATGTATGTACATTTTTTGTATTTATGTACATTATAAACATTTCGTTTAATTTAAAAAACAATGTATATATATGAAAATCAATTGCTGTGCGTTAGTCTCGCCAAATCTCGAGAACGGCTCAACCGATTTGGATGATTCTTTTTTTGTTTTGTTCGTCTAAATACAGGGGTGGTTTAGGAAAAAACAAAAACAAAAAAAAAAGCCGAAAAATCGAAAAAACAACGAATTAAGCATTTTGTATGGGAATTCACTTAACACCCCCACTCTCAATAAGGGGCGTTGGTGGCGGACCTATCGTTTGACAGCTTCTACTAGATTTTAAAAAGTATGAAGGTGAATTGACTTTGCAGGCTCAGACATAATCAAAAATGCATTCAAATGCTTTTTAGCACGACACGATTAGTTGTCCGCTGATTTTCGTCAGACTCTTCCTGTTATTCCACGTTCAACTGCAGCTGACGAACGCGTGTGCTTGAAATCATCAAATTTGTGGCGGCATGTGAAGACTCTTCGATTTACAACTAACATGCGCGTTTTTTTGCAACGAGATCGAACTGCAGATGTGTTTTCGAAACAATTGCTAGAAATTGGTAATGGGAAAATCGCAGTTGACATCTCGACCAGGTTCATCATATTGCCCACTGATTTCTGCCAGTTGACTGAATCAAAGGAAGAGCTCATTCGACGTGTTTTTCCGAAAATAGTGCAAAACTTCAAAAACCATAATTGGCTGAGGGAACAAGCCATATTGGCGGCGAAAAACAAAGATGTCGACGATCTCAACACATCATTCCGGGATAGTTGTTTTCCTTCAAATCGGTTGACATTGGAATTGTCCGGTTTACCACCTCACAATTGAGGCTATTAGCGCAAAAGTGGTGTAACCCCAAACTATTGAATTAGGAGAAAATGAGGTTTTTAAATTTGGTAAAAATTGTTTTGAATTTAAGTTTTTTTGTGAACATTATTTTAATTGTTTTATTTTTAATTCATAAAAATAACTTTCAAATTTACAATAGCTGTGTATTTTTGTATTTATTAAGTTAATATTGAAGGAAAAAATGTGGGTTACACCACTTCTGCATTTATGATATTTTGGTCCAATTTCAAAAAATAAGCAAGTTACACCACTTTAGGACAAGTTTATTAAGAAATCAATCAAAATACATAGTACAAGAGCTATTCATCATCTGTCTCTTCATAATACACCTCATCCCTGACACTGTTGGAGCAATTCAGGTTGTTATAAAAAGTGTGATGAACTGGCGGGATGAAGTGCAACAATTCAAGAAGGTCCTTTTTCATTTTTCAGCTATAGTTGGTTTTTCCAATGCATCTAGTTGTGTTATGGTCACTGACTTACTAACTTACTTAAGGTGGCACTACAGTCCGGAGTGGACCTGGGTCACTGACTGTCTTTTTTCAACACTGACTTCATTGTTAGAATACTTGTAAAAAATTTAAAATTGATGGATTTTATGGAATCTTAGCCACTGAACTTTCAACCACTCCACCTTGGTGTTACTAACCGACATTTTTCTGTTGGTTATATTTTTTTCCAGCGATTTGGAAGAGAAATAGTCACTTGTACTCATTCATATTATCTTGAATGATTGCTTTTTTCAAGCCGTTTTAATTACTTCGAGCCAGTTTTCTGGGACGTAAATTTCTTTGAAGAATTTTTAATTTTTTTCTATAAGACCAAAATCTTGGTCAGATGGTAAATATGAATGTCCACTGACCAAAAATGTATGATCTATTTCTTCAATAGTAAAGTCCGGATTAGATACAACATACTGACAGAACAACGACATCTTTATATTTCTATTCTGTCCCCCACATTTGTCAGAATACATGACTATTTAGTGGTCACAAAATTTTTAAAAAAGTAAAGCAAACAAGATCCGATTTCTTGGGGTCCTCGCGAAGCATCAGACTCGTCCCAAACAAACATGTAGGCATCATATGTCCCCATGTTGTGAATTCCAAAGCAAAAAGTCCAAAGCTGTCTCTTGTAATACACTATTCCAGAACTCAATACAGGGGTAGGTAGGATTTTCATTAAGTAAAAGGTGATTACAGTGGCTTACACCACTTTTGCTCTATCATCATCATGTAGCGTAACATAAATCAAGCTCGACTGTGCAATTGAACGAGACTGGCCGTGAAAACCCTCATGAACAACGTCATCGAGGCGACGATTATTAAGGCAAACTACAAAGGGGAGGATGTTTTGATTCCGCGCATCCCGATGATTCCCACAGACATGCCATTCGAGTTTAAACGGCTGCAATTCCCTGTGCGTCTGGCCTTCACGATGACCATCAACAAATCACAAGGCCAGTCATTGGAAGTTTGTGGGTTTAATTTGGAGTTTCCGTGTTTCGCCCATGGACAGCTGTATGTCGCGTATCCACGTGTCGGCAAGTCATCATTTTTGTTTGTTTACGCGCCAGAAAACAAAACGAAAAACTAAGTTTACCACAAAGCTTCGCATTGAATGGTTACTTCATGTGGTGGTCGCCGTGGGTTAGTGGATAGTGCGTTGGACTGCTAAGCGAGAGGGCACAGACTCGATTCTCAAAAAGCACCAAACATTTTTTTTTGCGGCCCCACCTCTTCGCAGGCCTGACAAACCTGCAAGAGTATAATCTGTCATGAAAAAGCTTCTCAAACCAACGTTCGGAGTCGGCAAAAAAAACTGTAGGTCCCTTTCATTCGTGCGAAAAATATGATATAACACGCAGAACATTTTTGTTGCCAACGCCCAATATTTGTATTTGTTTTTTTTTTTTTTGTTAACCTTATGTCTTTTCCATGTAAGTAAATTGAATTCATTTGAATTACGAACGAGTTTCATTTAATCACCAAACGAAACTCAAACCGATCTCAATGAATTGGAGATAGAAGGTTTATTGGGATAAAATCAAATCAATTTAAGGTGGAACGAAGTTCACGGGGTCATCTAGTTTATTTATATATTAATTCAAAACTAATTTGCACATGACTTTTTTTTTTTTTTTAGATTATTGACGTAACTTCGGAAAGACATATTTACCAAATCCGTTTGACTGAAGGTTTAGTATCTCAATTACAATTTCAAAAGTGCAAATCAGCAGAAGTTGCTTGGATTGATGCACAAATTGGCGTTCGAAGAAAGCAAATTGAAAGCACGACAGCAACGAATGACAAGGGAGAAAAAATTGAGAGTTATAAAAATGAAAAAGGAATCTTAAATCTCCAACCTTTCAAGACGGATGAAATACCGATTCATAAAACAGTTTTAATAAACGAGCTGAGGTTATCTGATTTCAAGCAATATCTAATGCGAAATAATATTCACTCTGAATTTTCTGGCGGTGTCCTCTGGTGTAATAATGGCACATTAGCACTGCGAAGAATTGACGCCGGAAAAATTACTTTGGAGGGATGTTTATCAGAAGAATATTATAAAGTTAGAAACTCTTTGTATGAACAGTATGCAATTGTCTGAAATAATATTTATATAAAAAATAAAGTCTATTTGTAATGCATTAAAGCATTGTATCTTCATTTATTATTATTATAATAATAATTTATTAATGTATGATTAAAAAACATATATTAACAGTAAGAGCACTAGCTGCAGAGGCTTACGGCTCTATAGTGTTTTATTATAGGTAAAGATTAAGTTAAATTTGCCAATTGGATCTATTTATAAAGTTGTACAATTTGTTTGATTGTATGCAGAAATTACATTCTCCTATTCCTAAGATGTGTTTAATGTCGATTCGGGAGTTACAGGTTTGGCACAATGGCGGAGGATTCCTTTTAAGGAAATGGTGGGTGGAAGCTGTGTGTTCTAAACACATTCTTACGAAGGTCATGATCATTTGTTTTGAGACAGTGGTGGGGTTAATTGGCTGGGATCTGCCTGTATTGATAAGTGAGTAATGGTGGCGATAGTTTCGCCAATCCAAGAGTTGTCTGGATATAAACCCCTATTATGATTAGCGAGTCGAACGAAAAAGTTGGAGAATGTGACTATTTGGTATTATGGTTAGCGAATCGATCAACTTAAGTTCGCCTCAAATGTCAAAAATTTAACGAATTGTGATTTCGCCTTATGGTTTGCGAACGTTCGCTTAACTTCTGTCAGAATCACTCGAATCAAAATTATCAGTGAAAAGGAAGGCGAACGAGCAGCCACTATATTTTTGTTGGTGTTACTTTTGTATTTTCGAAAATGTGTGATAGAAAATAGTAAATTCAGAAAAGTATTCACCCCTATTGTGGAACCTGCCGGATCGGAGTTTCACTTTCACTTTTCGTTTGTATTATCGAATCCGCCGGGAACGCCTCTTTACCAACGAGTGTGTCGCATATAGACAGCAATTTTTGTGATAAGTGACAGAAACAGCATTTATTTTTGTTTGATTTTTTTCAAAAATAAGCGAAACATTGGATAGCATTGTTTTATTTTTGAATGATTCAGATTCAAATGAAGAGCAAGAACAGCAAAACACATTATGGAATTACCAAATGCATTTACTTGAATAACAAATTTTTTTCAAATTGGCTCCAGTTTTTCGTTTTTTCCTAAGAAATGTGTTTTAAATTACTTATTTGTTGTGCAAATTATAGAATTTAAATATGTTCACTTAATTTACTTACATTTTGAATACAAAATACAGAAATAACAAAAATAAAAATAATCCGCAACTCTTGAGCTGCGAATAAGAAGCGAACAATTTTGTATTTAATTTATATGGAAAATGGGTTCCACACATTTGAGGTCACTGCAATGCTTTGTGATAAACAACGTTGTTTGTTTTGTTGTCCGGTGCCTAAAAAACAATACAGTCGGCTTTCCGACATGCGAACACGCCACTTACAATTGTCCATGCGAAAAGCATTTTCGTGAGGGACAAAATTAGCCGGTTGTCGATTCCGCTCTCATACAAATAGAATTTTCAGATATATCCACCATCCACCCCTGAAAGTATGCAATTTTGGATTTTCACGATTTTCCGACGATATCTGACAATTGCATACTTTCAGAGGTGACTATCCACCAATGAAATTATGCAATTATGGGATTTCACGATGTTCCGGTCGAATTTTCCAATTCTCGACTCCGTTGTGTGTTTACCTGGTTCAATACGAATCCAACGAAAAAATTCCCACGCAAATCAGATGATGTTCAGTCGAGTTATGCGCGTACGAACACGACACCGATTCATTTTTATATATATAAAGATATACACCCCTATTGCGAAGATCAATTATCAACTGATTGACGATTGACAAATTTGTCAACTAAAATTGATAATGGTATTGTGAAAAGCAATTGAAAAAAATATGAGCTATTGTGAACACTTAACAAAAAATAACGCTATTGTGAATGCGAACTCAAGTTTGACAGTTCTCAAACATTTTGTTATTTGAATTTATTTGAAAAAAAATTAATTTAATAATGTCGTCAGTGGATTTGTTTTTTGACGATGATATGGACGAGACTGTTCATGCGCCATTGGCTGCCATACGGAGGAATTTGAACAAAATCCTTTTGCAACATCATGTGAAGGGCTCACATCAGTGATCATTTAAATCGTCTCATTCCGAGCTTCGATAATTGTCCACCCGACATACACCGAGCGCCATATCACATATCCATCGCACACGACACGTACCCGACTTACCCGAAATGTACTAGCGTAATTCTGATACATTTTCCCATAATACCCAATGCGATACCATACCGAAATACACATGGTACACATTAAATGCATTTCCCTCGCCCATAAACAATGCCGAGTTCATGGTCAAAGATAACCACTCGTTTGTGTGTACACATCTGGCTCGTGCATAGCCTCGCCACTAAACGATAGCGAGCGGCGACATGGAAATATTATGATGTTACGAGTGCATGGATCGGTACTTTGTCAAGTGCATAAGAAAATATGCTGATATGCGCAAGCGAGGTGTGAGGTGATTAGGGTTCAATTATCGAAGACCGGGAAATTGAGACGGATTGAAACAACAAATTGAATGTAGTTAAATGTAAAAATTTGTATAAATACTGATCGATTTTCAAATAAAATTTGTAGTTCTTCTGACACTAAACAGTTGAGAGTTTTCATTTCTAAGAGCAACTCGCTCGATTTGGCCCTCCACCTTTAGAATCAGAAGGCTCGCTCTGCAATATAGCGCTCGACGCTTGCAGAGGTAAACGACGGCGCAATAGCCAAAGTTTTGAGTCCTAGGACAGAAGGCTACTACCTGCCAGCGCTCCCCCCCCCCTCTTTTCGTAAGATCCACGGAACGAACCTTCGGCAAGTGGACCAACAATCTTTGCAATCAGGGTTCTTCTCCATCAACTCAACCAATCTATTGAGTTGCATTTTATTGCGAACTATTTTTGCCCTTATGAAAACAAGGATGGTCTTATTTCGAACTTTTAAAACTGAAAAATACTTACAGTTCTATGTAGGTATCGCCTTCATCAACCCCGAAATTGCGATTGAATGAAAAATTTACAGTTGCCAATAAAATTGTTGAAAGTTGACGTTCATAATACCATTGTAGCAACTTCAAATTGATAGTTGTTACGCATTCACAATGGCCAATGGGTCAATACTTCATTGATAATTGATTCTCGCAATACCACTTTAACAAATTAATTGACAAATATCAACTATCAATTGATAATTGATCTTCGCAATAGGGCCAATAGATTAATTTAGACAATAAAAGCATATGAACCATTTATAATGAACTTTTATTAAGTACATATATATATCACATCTGCATATACAATTGAATAGCTTTTGGAATTAATGTTAGGCTTACGGGACGAACATCATATACCTCATTATCAATGGAGAAAGATTTGGAAGATCCCTTACAATTGTCGTCTGGCACCAATGTCATTGCACTGCATTCAATGAATTGATGTTTTTTGTCTTCAACTGACAAATTTCGTGATCCTGTTAAATATTTATAAAGAAAATCGTATCCAGGCTTAAAGTTGTCTTGCTTTTCAACTACTAATTTGCTTATTTCAGATGTGTCATCCGCATAAATACGAACATTGCTTGAATCAATCTGATCATTATATTTTTGTTTACAGTTCACATTTGCAAAAATATTCCTTTTATTTGAGACATCATGTTTGTACAAAACACGACTCCACCACGGTTTTTTAAATTTACTATTGTATTTCGAGTCGCAATTATCGCATCCAATGCAAGGTAATGAATAACAAACATCAGCTTTGCAATTCCAAGAAAGGTTTCTATTAAAAGCATTTAATAAGACTGAACAATATGTCTTCGCATTTCCAAAATACCAATATTTTTCTTGCAAAGAATTTATATCACGATTTATTCCCCATCGTAAGTATCCCATTGCGTAAATAGGTTTAGATTCATTTTTCTCACTGGATATTTGTTCTATTTTGATAATGCTTTTTTCTTTAATGTAACCACGTGCAATACTCATTGCAGCGTTAATCAGTGATTCCACCTCTTCTAATTTAGAGGAAAATGATACATTCAAATATTTTTTGGCAACGTCATTCTTTGCTCCTAAAGGCAGTACTGCCATTGGACATCGATCTGAGTTGCGCCGCATCATTCCTGTTAAAACCTCCGACACAGTTCCATCACCACCGGCTATTACGATAACATTTGGGAGGGATTTTAATTGTTCCATATACATTTTGGCGTGTCCTTCTGAATCAGTTCGTATTATGTCAACCATAAAGCCAGCTAGGTGTAAAATAGGTTCACAATACTTCCTAAACTGTAAACAAATTTGGTGGTTATTTTTTAAGAATTACATTAACAAAATAGTTACAGCTTTTTCGGATTTCTTTTTGTTGGCTGCAGGATTCAAAATCACAATTACCCTTCTGGGGTATTCTTTATAATCCTCTCCGTATGAAGATGCCTCTTTGCCATACATTTTCATAAGAGTTGATATTCTGAAAAGGAAAAAATTAAATACAATAAAAGTAATTGTAATTATCCGAAGAAAAATTATTGGGTGAGGTGAATAAAATTTACGTAAGATTGCTAATAAGCTTTTTCTTAAGAGTAAAGTATTGTCGTCTTAAAGTATAGCAAATACTTCTGAAGAAGGCATTACTTAAAAGTGTTAACTTAATGGAACTGATTGTTTATTTGCAAGTCTTTACTTGTTTTTCTTTTTTTAAAGTCAGCCAACAAATGCCATAGGTCTGCGATGAAAGAGGGCTTTAACATGATACATATAGATTTTGGTCTGCTCATCCAGAATGTAAACTCCGCTTTGACATACCACGTTAGGAACCACGAGAGTAGTTACTCGGAAAATCCTAGAAGCCGCGAGAGTAATTCAGAAAATTTCAGGAATGAATTAGAACCAATGGACACGTTGTCTGGAAGTTATGCTAGGCAAATTCACAATATAACAAACAACTCGGATTTTCAGGCAAGAAGCCTACCGGAAAACTACCCTATAAAGTTGTACAAACGAAAAATAAATGTAAACTTAGAATATTAATAGACCCAGGCTCAGAAACAAGCATCCTGAACCCGGGATTATGTCATCCCAAATGGCAAATAGAATTAAGTAGGCCAATTCAAATAATCACAACTAGAACACCCATTCTGGTGAACCAAAAGGTAAAAATCCCATTGTTCAAAGAATTTGGCAAAGATGGAACAGCTTTCATGAAGTATTTAATGGGCTTATCGGAAATAACATTCTCATTCCATAAGATGCTATTCTTGATTTCAAAAAAAGGATGCTTGATAGTAGACCAAAAAAACTTCCCATTTTTTTCAATAAAAAAAGAGGAATTTACAAACGAAACCTATCATGAACATGTACCACAGTTAGGGATATACTACACAGAAACGAACAAAAAACCAATTAAAAACCAAGTAAGGATTGACCACTCTAACAAGGAGGAAAAAGATATAAAACTGGTCTCACAATACTCCTCAATGTTCTATCAAGAAGGTAGTGACTTGTCATTCACAAATGCGATTAACCCTTCTGCTCTGTTAGGGTAATTTCATGACCCAAAAGGATTATAAACTTAAATATTTTTATTTAGAGTCGCTTTTTTCTCAATTCCTTCCTACTCAGTGCATGAATTTAAACATATTTTAAGTTAATTCAGTCGGTTATTTTACAGTTTTATTCCAGACATAGTTTTAGCTTGATGTATGCACATGATACGTTTGGGTCACTTTGTGACCCGACGACCTATTCAGGGTTTTGTTCGTGTTTTCCCGCGTGAAATATATTTGTTTGTCTTTGCATTGTTTGCAATGACAAAGAATGCATTTGACTGGAAATTTCAAATTCACTTTGGACGAACTGGAATATCACCTGAAAGGAACCAGGGTGAACGAGTCGTTTTAGACATATACCCCGTTTACATGGGGATCGAATTCAAGGGGATTGAATCTCAATCTGGGTTTTTGCTTCCAAAAAGTGAATTCCACAAGAATTCAGTTTGACAGCAGCTACTTTTGTCGTAGTCTTAGCTACACCAAAAAAGTCGTTGTTATGCCAAAAAATGTACCCTCATCCGCCATTGTTGTAGTATGACGTAGGCCAGGGATTTAAATGAGTGTTTCCATGCGTATTTTTCTTTCAAAATTGTCTTCATTTGCCTTCCAGTAAAGAAGTAGGAATAAAAAACGACCACGAAACTCCGTCTTCTGGCAATACTGGTGGAAGATAATTAGGGTAAAACCAACATTTTATTGCTACCTGACGTCACTGCGAGAAAAATCCCCTCCACCTTTTTTGAGCTGTCAAAAAATCTGGGTATACATGCAAAAACTGAATTCAATCGCACAAACTTGTGCGATCGAATCGAATGAGCTTTTTGAATTCGACCTCTGTATACCTGATAGTTTTTGAGGATTCAATTCGGATTCAATCCTCATGTAAACGGGGTAATAGTATCGGAATATCTTGGAAGAAATGTCACAACAGATCAACCATAATTTAGCATTAGAGTTGCTCAAACGAAAAATAACTACTGTTGGCATCGCTCGAAACAACAAGAGGTTTTTACCAGTTCATACTACTGCTCAAGAACCTCGCAAACTTGTAGGATCCATGAGAAGGAAGCATTTGTGCAGTATATACTGAAACAGTACAAAGTTACTTTGACAATTCGCCCAGATCAATAAAGAAATGTTCTCCGAGCCTTGTCTAACTGCCTCTACTAAGACTTGGACATTCACATAGGAGGTGAAATGTGTCCTCCTCCACGTCTACACCACATCCTCGGTCCAGAGCATTCTTGAGGTGCGGCATGTCTTGGGTGAAATCCATCTCTCGTTCGCGAGTTTTATGGATTTCGTGGTTATGTTGGACTTTTTAAGTTCTAGTGGGGGTAGAATTGAGGCATCGGCCATTGTCATATCCATCTCAGAACCCATTCTTGCTAGCTCATCCGCCTTTTTGTTCCCATGGATGCCCTTATGGGCCGGGACCCAAAAGAGTGTGACGTTGTGATTTGCGCTGAGTGCCACTTGTAAAGTTCTAGATTCCGAAAATATATGAATGTAACAAGTCAACTAAGGGTTGTGTTGACACTATGGATCAAATGGTTCATACATATTTATATACAAACTACAAACTAACCGGTAGTCAGTAGTTTTTCTTTAAAATTTTATTGACATTTCTGCGCTAAATCCCTTCATATTGTGGACCGAAATTCATCCGAATTGGGATAACCATAAGCTCTATAAAAGTCGTCTTTTTTTACAAGAGTTTGGTGAGCATTTAGTTCGGGCATGTATTGTTCGACCAAACCGTCTTCCGCGAGCCGAAGCTTCTGGTGCCATCGTTCGTAACATCCGAAAATAGGAATCAACATCACCAACATAAACTAAACATTTAAAGCTAGCGATCGCAAACGCTGCAGGTTTTGTCCTCCAAATGATAAAAAAATTAAAACTTTTACTACATGCAGTGTTTGCAATAAGCCAGTATGTCCAACATGGCGTCATAGCAACGTCATTTCTACTACTTATTGTGAACAACATATCCCATAAAATCATAATTTGCATGTATTTTACTTTTGTTTCACTGAATTTATCTTTTTTTCATCAATTTTATTGACAAATATATGTGGGTCATTTTGTGACCCGAAACGCAACACGTGTAATTTTTTTCTAACAGAGCAGAAGGGTTAAGAATAATATAGAGACAGTTAACGACATCTTATTTATACCAAAAACTATAGGTACCCAGAGGTACATAGAAATGAGGTGAATTCGCAAATCAAAGAAATGCTGAGTCAAGGCTTCATCCGACCAAGCGACTCCGCTCCTATCTGGATCGTCCCAAAAAAGAAGGACGCATTTGGAAGGCAAAAGTGGAGAATAGTTGTCGACTATCGAAAACTAAACGAAGTCTCGGTAGACGATAAATTTCCAATACCAAATAAGACATATTTGACAAATCAGGAAAATCGATGTACTTCACCACCCTCGATCTGGCTAAAGGCTTCCAGCAGATTGAGATCGCGGAGGAGGACATAAGAAAAACAGCATTTTCAACCGATAAAGGGCACTATGAATTCGATCGCATGTCATTTTGCATGAAGAACGCGCCCGCGACATTTCAGCGGCTAATGAATTCAGTCCTTAAGGAATTCATAGGAAAGATATGTTTGGTATAGTTGATGTAATCATCTTCTCTATCAGCTTAGAAGAACATATAATTTCACTGACAAAAATATTCAAGAGGCTGAAGGAAATAAATCTTAAAGTACAACTGGGTAAAAAAGAGTTTCTGAAAAAGGAAACCGAATTTTTAGGCCACGTTGTAACCACAGAGGGTATTAAACCCAACACAAATAAAATTGTGGCTATACAAAATTTTAAGTTACCCAAGTCAACAAAGCAAGTAAAAGCCTTCCTAGGTATCACAGAGTACTACCGCAAATTTATAAAAGACTAAGGAAAAGTAGCAAAACCCATGACAGCCGTCTTAAAGAAGAATGCTAGAATAGATTTGAAGGACAAAGACTATATCGAAAGTTTTGAAAATTTGAAAACCTTAATTACATCTGCACCAGATCTCAGGTACCTTGATTTCGAGAAGAAATTTACCCTAACAGTCGCATCTAATTATGCGATTGGTGGAATTTTAAGCCAGGAAAACCATCCGATATGCTACTACAGTCGTACCCTTAACGAACATGAAATTCGCTATTCCTCCATTGCTAGCCATTGTACAGGCCTCAAAATATTTGAGACCCTGCCTCTACGGTAGAGCAGACCATCGACCCCTTATTTTGCTGAGTTCGCTCAAAGAACCAAATGCCAAACTCCAAAGATGGAAGACCAAATTAGAAGAGTACAATTTCGATATTGAATATGTTAAAGGAAAACATAACCAAGTGGCAGATTAGGCAGGGTTATCAAGAATGGAATTCTACTTTAACGAAAACTCTGAAATCACAAATAACCAGGAAACTTTAGATCACAATAGTAATAATGAAAATATCCCGGATAATCAATCTCTTTTAGCTACTATTCATAGCGCTGGTGAAGACAACAAAGACTATATCCTAATCGTAGAGTCACCTGTGAACATTTACAAAACCCAAATAATACTGAATATTACAGAAAACGCTAGTAACCGCAAAATATAGTCAATTTGAAAAAAAAAGAAGAATAGTTATCAATCTAAAAACATTTAAAGAAAACTTAATCTTGGATATTATGAAACATTTTATCCCACCGAAGGGAATAGTAGGAATTCATTCCAATTACGATCATTTATTTGCTGTTTTAAAACACGTACATATATAAAGTATTTCAGTAAAAACAAATTATTGAGAGTTGTTGTTCAGTGTAGTAAATTTTTAGGCGATCTCGAAGACAGGGAAAAATTAGCAATGGTTATCACTTATCACTAAAACACGTAAACTACTGAACTATAGGGGTATAAAAGAAGCATTCGCGAAAATAAGAGATGTTTATTACGCACCTAAGTTAAAGGAAAAAATTCAACAATATATAAATAATTGCGAAATTTGCAATAAGTCGAAATATGAACGACTACCGTATAAAATTCCACTAAAGCTAACAGAAACTCAAACAAAACCAAACCAGATACTTTATATTGACATCTGGTATGCCAACAGAAACTTAATGTATGTAACGATTATAGATAAGTTCACTAAACATGTAACAATTCACGAGATCAGACACAGAACATGGTTGAATTTTCTCACTACATTAGGGCATAGATTTTCATCCCTAGGCATTCCAAATAGGATAATAACCGATGAAGAGACAGGATTTTCTTCAATTCTCATAAGAGAATTTCTTAAAGAAAATAACGTCGACATCACGACACCCTATCATAAGACTGGAAACTCGGATATTGAGAGGTTCCACTCAACTCTTAACGAGCACATTAGAACCTTTACAGCTGATGATACCAATAAAGACACCTTATGAAATAAAGTCTTAAAAGCTGTAACGGTCTACAATCAAACATTCATTCTACAACAAATAGAAGACCTATTGATTACCTTAACGGATCTGTATATTAAACGAAGATTATCCCAATATCACAGAACAAGTTAAGAAAAATAAAGAGAGGCTTATAAACAAATATTATAAAAACAATGATGACGTAGATCTTACAAAAACAAATCACCCTTATCTCAAAAATAGGAACAACAATAAACTCAAACCCATTCATAAAAAAGAAAATGTAGATGTTATAGACAAAGAACATATTAAAGATAGCAAAGGAAGCAAGTTCTATAAAAAAACAAGTGAAACGAATCTATAAATATAAAAACACATAAAACATTACTCTTTTTTTTCAGACATTACTGACTCTAATCTTATTGACAACAACAGCAACAAACGGACAAAAACGGACGTGCAAAATCCAAACACAGGACATTACATTTAGAGACCAAAACATGGCCACCCGTGACGGGCCATAAGGCTTTCCCTCTTTAAAAAAGACTATGCTGCTCCTTGGAGCCGGTGAATTCCGTGAAAACGTATTTGAGAAGATCGAATGCTTTACAATACGTAGCGTTGTATATTGCTTTAGTTTATTCGCGATTGGGATTGAATTTTTTGGCATTTATATTAGTTGGAGAAACCATGGATTGTCAAGGACGATGCTTATTATTGGCTGTACTGACATTTAAAAAAAAATTATATACATATAGCAAAATCAACAAATTTTTTCGCGCCACGAAATGTTCAGTTCCTTTTGAGGGACTTCTAGTGGACCCAGGAACTAAAAATTCGGTACATGATGGCCCCTTGGAATATAACCAAAGGCAAATTACTGAAAATATCTAATTTATAACTGTAAATTGGAAAAATGCCATTTTATTGAAAAGAAACAATTTTGCTCCGATTATAACCCTTTTTGGGGGGGGTTGGAGGGGGATAATTGAAGTCGCAATTTTTTTGGATATATGTGAAGTACGATCTACCTGCACCCCCGAGATCAAGTTTCTACTGTACCCGAAGTCCGAGATCTTTTTCGTGCCGCAACGTGCCAAGTTCCATTTGAGGGACTTCTAGCAGACCTAGGAACTTGAAACTCGTTACATAGGTAGGCCTTGGAATATAACCAAGAAAAAATTACTAAAATTTCCAAATTTATAACTGTAAATTGATCAAATTGTCATTTAATCGGATTTAAAAGCTATTTTTCCCTCGATTAAAACCCATTTTGGGAGGGTTGGAGGGGGAAATTTGAAGTCGCAATTTTTTGGATATATGCGAGGTACGACCTACCTGCACACCAAATTTCAGGTTTCTAACCGTACAGGAAGTCCGAGATCTTTTTCGTGCCACAACGTGCCAAGTTCCATTTGAGGGACTTCTAACGGACCTAGGAACTTGAAACTTGGTACATAGTACCCTTGGAATATAACTAAGGAAATATTACTATAAGTTCCAAATTTATAACTGTAAATTGATCAAATTGCCGTTTAATCGGATTTATGATTTCAGTTTTACCCCCTTTTGAGGGTCTATTTTAGGATGTCACAATTTTTTTAGTATATGTGAGGTTAAACCTACCTGTGTACCAAATTTCTGGCTGTACTGGAAGTCCGAAATCTTTTTTGTGTCACACTTTTCCATAGAATGCCCCCAGTAAAACGTTTTCACGTTAAAATTCCAGTAGTAGTAGGTTATACAAAAATTCTTCATAGCATAAACTTAACTTCATGGATAGATAATCTAGATATTATAGATGACTAGCTGACCCGGCAAACGTTGTTCTGCCATATAAATTATTTCTAGTGAATATTTTGGTTGTTAAATAAAAAATAGCGAATGTATTGCTAGTGTGTGGGGATGGGATCTACATATGAAAGAAAGAGGAATGGAGCGCTGTAGACGATGACCGCCGATAAAAACAAAAAAACACCAACCATTCATTTTTTCATTTCAATATATTTCATTAACGTAACGGACATATTCATTGTTTGATCTCTTAAAACTTAAATGTAAAGTGAAAAAAAGTATTTTTTATCCTAAAGTAGGAAAATGAAATAAAGGAAATATTAATATTAATTTCGAAGAGCAATTGAGTGTACGATATTTTTTGTCAGTCCGTCTTTAGCCTACACAAATAAGCTCGATGCCACGAGCGAGAACATGCCACGTATAATTGTCCGTGTGAAAAACATGGTATGTCCAAATCTAAGCCGCAAACAGACATCGTTTGGCCTTGCGACTTATTGATTGTCATTGCGAATGCCAATCTAATAGGAAATTGAACGCGTTTGAACTCAATTGGCACGTCTGTGGGAATCATTGGAATTCGTGGCAGCAAAACATTTTCGGTTCGGAATTTGCCATTCAAAATGGTGGCTTCGATAATGTTTTTCATCAATTTTTTAATGACTAATCGCGTGCCATTGCCCAGCCGCAGTGGGTTCAAATTCTGAAGTAAAATAACCGGAGATCCAACTTTCAGTCGTAGAAGGTGTGGTGACATGCCTGGCAAATCCAGTGAGGTCAAAAACTGTGTTGGATAATTTACAGCTTCGCTGGCATGGCAACTGGCTATATCGATTTGTATGATACCAATTCGCCTGGCAACAATAGCTGTATCTTGAAGTTTAAATCGTCGACGCCCATTTTTTTTTGCTGCCAAAATAGCTTTTTCTGCCAGCCACGCATGATTTATGTATTGTGTGCGTACATCGGGAAATATGCGGTCAATGAGAGCATTTTGCGAATCAACGATTGTGCAGAAATTAGTGGGCAATTTTATGCATACAGTATTTTCATAGACAGTAACTTTCCATCGCCAATATCAAACAATTGGTTCGAGAATGTGTCAGCGGATGGATCTTGTAACATTTGGACGCGCATATTTATTTTTAGCTGTACTTTTTCAACATTACGCCACAGTGGCGATGATTTCAAGCAAGCGTTGATCTCATTAGCGTACGTTGAACGTGAAATGACGGGAAGTGTTTGTCTGAAATCACCTGAAAGGAGTAACAGAGTGCCGCCGAATAGTTTGTCGTTGTTTTTTATAACTTTAATGCCACGTTTCACAGTGCGAGTTTAAACTCAGTTTATGGTTTAAACTAAAGTTCAACCAAATGTTTGGTTTCACAGTGTTCGTTTAAACTCTCAACTGAGTTTTATGTTCGGATTAAGTTAAACGACTCGATTCTACCGTTTAACGTTCGTTTAAGTTAAAAATGTGGTTATGACTGCTATTGTTGTGAAATGTCAAATTGTGTTTTTCTTCTAAAACATTAATAAATAGTGTGTAAAATAATGTTTTCAAGTGCAAATAGTAATTCTGATGATAGAAGTGATGAAGAATATTATAATATCCTGGTTAACGTAAGCATTTCGCTGCAGGACAAATCACTTTTATTTTTGGGATGATATGGACTTCTTTAACAGATTTCGCATGTCCAAACAATCAGCGTATACTGTTTTCGAGGAAATACGTCCAAAAATTGAAAATCCAACTAACTGGTAACTCAGAAAATAAAACATATGTACATGTAATTTGATTTATATGAAAATAAAATGTTTTACTTCAAGGAACAATTCAATATCAGCCGAAATCAAGTTTTTATTGACTTTGCGATTCTACGCAAGTGGAAGCATGCTTTTAACATCAGGAGACTTTTGCGGTGTATCAAAAGCATCTGCAAGTAGAATTTGTAAAAATGTGTCCCATTATATTGCTCTCCTCAAAGACAAATATATAAGATTTCCTGCAACAAATGAGGAAACATTTGAAATAGTGCAAGGTTTCTATAAATTTGCAAAGTTTCCTCGAGTTATTGCTGCTTTGGATTGTACCCACGTGAGAATTCAATCTCCAGGTAATATTTACTACCAATGACTATATTCACATATGTACTTCATAACTCTACTTTTACAGGAGGAGAAAATGGAGAAATTTTCCGGAATAAGAAATGGTACTTCTCTATAAATGTGCAGCCTATGTGCGACTCCCATCTAAAAATAATGGATATTGTAGCAAGGTGGCGTGGATCAAGTCATGACTCCACAATTTTTAATAATTCCAGAATTTGTGCAAGATTTGAAAACGGTGAATTTGGTAATCATCTAATAGTCGCTGATGGTGGTTATCAATGCAGACATTATATGATGACGCCCTTAAGAACGTGCCACCAACCACAGGACAATTATTCACCCCTATCATTCTATCTTATTCGATCCGCGTTCACCTTGAGGCTGATCATTCAATCCGCCGGATGCACTGTTTTACCGACTACGATTTTTCTTTTTCAAAACCGACTGTTCTGTCATAGTTGACAGCGATTAGAAACAGCTGCTGATAAAAACAAAATAAAATAAAATTTAAAGACAGTGGATAGCATTGCTCTGTTTTTGAAAACGAAGAAATATCTTCAAATAGGCGAACATCTCGTGCATATTTACGGGCATTCAGTGACAACATTAGTTAGTTAAACGATTTCGGTGTAGTTTATAATTTCTATGAAATCAATTTGAATTTTAGTTTCATAAACAATTTTTGTTTGAATAAGGCAGCCTTCAATTATGTGTTGGAAATGTTAATTAAGGACAATAAAAGCATATTCAACTTAATACACCTAAATAATTAATTTGTCCTAGAAAGAACATACATTTTCAGATAAATTTTCCACCCAAAATGCAACATAACACCAATCCGCAATGAATTTCCCGGGATTTGAAATGTCAAACTTTGTATGGAGCGATTCGATTCGTTCGTTTTGAATGATCACGTGAAGTCATTCACATTACCGATAAGTGGACGATTCCCTTCGAACGGATTGAATGATACTGAAGTTGATATTTTGGTGGATCGTTCCCCCCGGCGGATTGAATGATAGGGGTGTATATAATGAATCACAAATTCGCACACGCAACTGCATTGAAAGATCATACGGAGTATGGAAAAGAAGGATTCCCCATATTGGCCATTGGAATGAAAGTAAAACTGTCAACAATTCAAAGCATAATTGTAGCAACAGCAGTTCTTCATAATATTTGCTGCATAAATAACGAAGTTGACCCTCCACCAAATGATGACCTTTTAATCGAACAAATTCACATTGGAAACGATATTGAAGTGATGTCTAATGCTAATGAAGAAAACACATCCGTTAGAAATATGTTAATAAATGATTATTTTCGAAGTCTCCTCGAATAACATTGATATTAATATTTATTTATTGGGTGTAATAATATGTACATAATTGTTCTATGATATTATACTTCTTAATACACTATGTTTTTGTACTTCATTGTCTTTATGCCATTTATTTTTCCTTTACTAGAACATGCCTCTTTTTTATTCCTTTAATTTTGTTAATTCCGCTTCCAAAATAAGCATCTTCGCCTTATGTTCCTGCTCCATATATTTCATTTCCAGTAAATGTTTTTCTTCTGCGTTCTTTATTTGCATATCTACATATTTGCATTTTTTTCCTGCGAGCTCTTGCCACTTATCTTGAGTCAGATTTCGTTTTATCTTTAGCGCTTCAGATTTCTTAGAAGAAAACATATTACTGCAGGCTGCGGTTGTGTTTGCATTCTTAAATCCTTTTTCCTCTTCTTTGTTGTAATTTATTTCAAGATTCGCAATATTTTCATTGGTCTTGTCAGTTACATGAAGGTCAACTAAATATAACGAAGAGAAATTTATTGTTTTTAGCAAACATTTTGAAAAATAAGGTACAGTTAGGAATACATACCGTCTTTGTTCAAAGTGTCGCTATCATACACAGATGGTAATCCTTCTACTTGATCCCCTAGCAAATCAAATACAATGTCGTCAATCGGGTCCACTTCAAATTTTACTGGTGGACCACCGCCAGTTATATACAAATTTTTTTTTTTCCGCAAATTTTTGCTATGAGACTTTTTTGATATTCTCGTATTTTGTTTTTAACACACTACCACTTCGGAAAGTTCCACAGCTATTTAAATTAAATTGCTTTTCGATAGAATCCCATGCTGCATTTTTCTCCGTCCAATGAATCCTATCAGTTTTTTTTATTTTCAATTATGTCTTTGAATTTGACCACTAAATTCATTAAATTTTCCTTTTCGCCATTAGAAAAATTTGCATTCCTTTTCTTTTGATTAACATTTTTATTTTGTGCTTCCTCCATTGTCTCTCTTTTGTCTATTCTAAGTGACTTTTACTCGAAAGCAAACAAATAGGAAAAATTCAAAATTATTTTCAGTTTGACATTTAATTCAAATACTGTGATTCAAATACATCAGTGTAATTCACAATAGTGTGATAAACTTCGTTTAGACAAACTGAGTTTAAAAATACAGTGTGAAACCGAACGATTTAAACTCAAAGTTTAAACTCAGTAGTTAGTTTAGTAAAACTCAAGTTTAAACTCACACTGTGAAACTGGGCATTAGAATTAGTAACACCATATGATCAGTTCATAAGAGATGAAAATTTTAATTACGAATACAAATGGAACAGTAAAACTCAAGGATTTAAAAATTATAAACGACAATTATTGTATCTCTTTTATTGTTAAAGAAAGCCCCAAATGTAACTTCAAAAAGAATAAAAATATAGAAATCAAACAAATTCATAATAATATTGTTATAACCAAAAACATCCTATATACCCAGGTTTTGCATAATTGTAATAATTTCACCTTAAATGTTATGGGTAGTAACTTATTAAGATTCGAGAATTGTAAACAAAACATAAATAACATTAACACGAAAATTCCATAGTACATGATTAATATGACTTAAAAATTAAATACCTCAAGACTGAAATAACTTGTGGCTTTCGTATAACCATGAAAGTAAAGAATATTGAATTCCTTAAATTTTATGGGTAAGGGATATGTACATCAAAGTAGGGCTCTTATTAAATTTTTTGTATCTTAGCGGATATTAGAGATAAATCCTATCCGTAGAACATTATTTTCTCAAAACCACCCTTTAATGGATATACGTTTGAGTACATAACATTCTGTATAAATTCAGCAAACATCGGATGCACATGTTATTAAAATAAACCAAAGTTATCATAATTTTTATTTAGACTTGCCAACGAAAGATGAGCGAGATATCCACCTGGTGCGATCATTATTTAAATTATAGTTTGAAAATGTGATTGGGAAAAAATAAGATAAAATTTCGCTTCCAGACAAATTCATATCGAAGGTGTAAAGGGATTATTCCATATTAAATTTGTCTGAAAAACTATTAAAACAGATTAGAAAGTTTACGCTTTCAAGAGATGGACTTATCTGCGAATAAAAATATAACATAATCTACCTACTGATACATTTCTTGTCCATAATGAATTGCATAAGCTCCGGAAGCACATCCAAATACAACTTTTTTCCAATTGTTTCTTAAAGTCGTTACGAAATTCATTTCTTTTTTTTACACTTTCAACACCATACGAAACGAATATTATTTAAATTACGTTTAATAAGCAGGCAACATGAGCAGAATATATATCAAGTAACCTAAATATATTCAACTTTCCAGCGAATATCCAGCTGTCAAAAATCAGAGTTCCAGGAAAAACCCAAAATTTGATTAGACAAAATAAAGGGGTTGTGATATCAATGCGCAGTTCATGGTGAAAGTTAAAGAAGTTGACATATATCCCGTTTACATAACATGCGGTCTCCACTAGCGATAAATCCATAGCATGCTTTAAATTATGCTTTCGTTATCGCAAGTGGAGACCATTATAGCAGCCATATTTTCATAGCATGCGATAGAAAGTATGCGTTCATCGCATACCATCTATCGCATACTTTATCGCCAATAGAGCTGTCATTTTGCTCTCACGTCCGCCATTTTCATTGCAATTGCACTGAAAAAGTATGCGATGAAATGCCCACCAAAGAAAATCTGACAGTTCTTCTGTTGTCTGCGTTCTGCGATTGCGTTTGCTATTGCGATAGATATATCGCCAGTGGAGATCGCATGAAATGATCGGATTCAAGAAGATTGAATCTTAATCTGGGTTATTGCTGCCAGCTAGTTTTGTCGTAGTCGTCGCTGTCCAAAAAAAAGTCCCCTCATCCGTCATTGTTGTAGTATAACGTCAAAATCTAAATTTTTTTTAAATTAAGCGTCCGAGGGTCAAAGGACGCAATAAAGCGATCGTGGCTCAGGCACAGCGCTTTGTGGTGGTGTGTATTGTTCCATGGCATAAATTCACTTGGACTGACGCTTCGAACGCGTTCTACCATTAGCCGTTCAGAAAATAGATGTCAAAGATAAAGGGCTGCCAGATGCCAAAGGTTTATAAGGACCATCCTGTATAGAAGTATTTCATGAACCAAAGATTTTACGAGTATTTCCACTCGTTGCTTTCTTTCGAAACTGTATTTATTTATCTTTCGGCGAAGAAGTAGCAAGGAAAGAAGACATAGAAACCTTGTCTTCCGACGATACCTACTGGTAAAAGATAATTAGAGAAAATCCCTTCCACCTTCTCAAGCTGTCAAACTCAATTTTTCAAACTTCGTTTACATGCATAGTTTGAACTGAATCATACAATTTTATACACAAATTTTGTGAAGGAATCAAGCAATTCTGCGCGTTCCGGACAAAAAAAGCGCTTTTTTACTGAAACTGATTCGAAGGGAAAAAAAGGGCTTTTTAAGAAATGAGGACAAACACAAAATTATTTGCTAAAGTGGAGAAAAAATAATAAAAAAAATATCAGAGCAAAAAAAAAAAAATAAAGAAAAAAAAAGGTTTTTGTCATAAAAATTAGTTGGCGGTAAAATTTTAAATTGTGATTTGTGCATTTGCTTTTTGTTTGTGCGTTTTTATGAAGAATATGTAAACGAAATATGTCGGGAATCATATCCACATCTTTTGTGGTTTAGTACATATATGCTTCACTAAAATTTTTTTAGTTCTTTTACTAAAAATTTGAACAATAATTTCGGGCCTGAACATTTTTGTAAACAAACAAAAAGAAAATGGCATTTCTATTTCCAAAAAGCGCTTTTTATAAAAAGCCTTCCGGACAACCATAGGCAAAACTAATTATTTAAAAAGCTCTTTTTCGTTGTTCCGGACAACCGGATTCCGGATTCTGTTTAATTTGGATCTGCGTTTAAATGGCTTTTTTATAAATTGAATTCGAAATCCTGCATGTAAACAGGGTAGTAGTTTCACTGGAATGTTGAGTTCCAGTTAAATGCTTATGATTGGAAAGTTCAATATTTGTTTATTGAAATTATATGACATTTGATTAGGTTTGAATTGTTGAAGATCTGAAGTTGTACTTAATTTGATTAAATTTAAGTAAATTTAACGTATTTTGAGAATGTGTGAACCTCTTACATTAGCACAGGGTATGTATACACATGCATATATCGTTTTATTTGTCCGATTAAAATTATTAAACATATCGGGTGCATGAACAGATGTATATAGAGTACTAGTACAAAAGAATATTCAGAAAACAGTTTCAAACCAGCATACAAATATGAAATTATTTAGGAGCTAAAAGCTTTGTAGGATATGGACAAATTACACATATTGAGATTTGATAAGTTTTTGGCTTCTGTCCCTTATTGTTGGGTGGTTGAACCGATGTTGGATTTAATCAAGAGAACGTAATTTTCGTTTGGCTATGTTCCATCAGCCGTTTGTTTATTGAATTTTTAAGTTTTGCCTTTTGTTCCTTCCTTTCCCTCTGACCCCACTGGCAATAATTTATTGCAAAAAATGTGTCATGCAATCGATATTTCCAATGGAGACTGCAGATTTCCTAAAAAAAAATTTATTTCATAAAATCAATTTCTGCTTTTGGCGAATTTCACAAAAAGACAATTCAATTAATTAATCCTTTGTTTAAAGAATTCAAGGGCTAGTGAAATTACAGAAGCCATTTGTATAAAAGTACAAACGTTTCTAACTTTCAAACCTCTTTTAAAGCTCTCAAGGCAATAATTAATCGCTGCTACTCTTACGCGACATGGTTGAAAATTAAATTTCTTGACAAAATTTGCCCACCTAATAGAAAAACAAAACTTTTTGGCAGAAGTCTAACATTAAGTCTACTTGTGGACCTGGAAAGGAATGGCTACACTGTGGTTGGTGGCATTCACGGATGACGTTGCCATTGCTGTCTCAGGAATGCACCCTCAGGTTCTAAACGAACTGATGAGCAATGCCCTCTCTACTCTCACCAGATGGACTGATAAATTTGGGCTAGATGTAAACCCACGCAAAACAGAGCTAGTACTCTTCTCCAGGAAATACAAAATTCTTGTGACCATCCCTCCTAAACTCAATGGTATAAGGCTAACTTTCTCCAACGAGGCCAAATTTCTTGGAGCCATTTTCGATAGGAAGTTATGCTGGAAACCCACTGTCACTGACTGAGTAAAAAAGCTTTGGTAGCCCCTTACACTTGCAAGAGAACCATTGGTCGTAAGTGGGGTTACACGCCCAAACTTACCTACTGGCTCTATACCTCCATAGTCAGACCCATACTTCTTTATGGAGCTTTAGTATGGTGGACTACACTCAATAAAAGCTCATATCTTAACATAATAACTAAGGTTCAAAGGATTGCCTGTCTCTACTTCACGGGGGCCCTAAGATCAACCCCCTCTGCTGCGCTAGGGACCATCCTGAACCTCACACCTTTGGATTCCCTAGCCAAGCAAGTTGCGGCAAACGCAGCAGCCCGTCTGAAAGCAACTTCGCTTTGGAACCAATTACCTTATGGTCACTCCCGCATCTTACACAGATTCCACAACCTACCAAACAAATTTGATAGAACTCTCCCGTTCAACTCATTTGAAAGGGCATTTAAGGTAACAATTCCCCCACGGGAGAATTGGCATAGATTCCTCAAATCCGTTAGTAAACAGATTCATATCTATACAGACGGCTCTAAAACCAATGAAGGTGTGGGCGGCGGCTTACACTCACACAAACTTAACATAAACCAGGCGTTCCGTCTCCCTGATCACTGTAGTGTTTCCCAAGCGGAAATAATGGCGATAAGGAAGCTTTATCATGGCTGAAGTGGAACATTGTATCTACTAAGGATATCTGTATCTTCAGCGACAGTTTTAAAATCTCTATCGAATGTAGTAGTAGTAGCGATTTATTCATTTCAAACTTAAAAGCTAATTAACAAAAAATGAGTTCATATAAAAAAGAAAGGAAATGGAATAACAGTGTTCATTCTTTAACTTAACTAGTTAGTGTTGAATGACACATCAAGGATTTTTAATAAATTCACATCTGATGTGGGGTAACATCTATCAGTATTTACTTAGTTATAATATATAATAAGAAAAAAAAGAAGAGAAAAAACAATTCAGGAAATTCAAAAGGACAAAAAATATAAAAGTAACATTTCGTAGATAATATACACTGTTGGAGCCTACTATAACATTTATAATTAAAATATTTATTGTGCTGGCGATTAAAACAAGAATTTAGATAAATGATTCAATGCAGTCATAATGAATAGTGAATAACCAATCTTTAACTTTTTTAATGAAAGAAGAAAAGCGAAGACTTTCTCTGATATCGAAGGGCAATTTATTAAATAATTTTGGAGCTGTATATGTATAGAAAAGTGCAAAATGTGCTCGGTGTGCAATTGGAACTTGAGAATTCCTACTTGGAATATTACCGCTTTTTTAAAAAAATTCTCTTAGTACTTTAAATACATATAAATGTCTCATTGGTAGAATTAGCAACTCCTTAAATAAAGGCCAACTTTCAGCAAACCGATTTTAATTACAAATAATTCTAATTAAATGCTTCTGAGCTATTAATAATGGTCTAAAGGTCTTAAAATACGAACCACCCCAGCTTGTGATGCCGTATTGCAACTTGGAGTGCGCAAGGCCATAGTAAATAGTAGTTAAGACTTTTTTTTGAGCAGTACGGCTTTATAAGGTACATTTTACGTGTGACTAACATCATATATGATTTTAGCGTTAGAATATGGTCTTTCCAATTTAGATTGTTATCAATAATAACGCCTAAGTATTTGAATTGCTGTACCGTTTCAATTTTGAAGCAATTTCCGGAACACTGAATTTCCACGTTTATGAACAGGTAATGAAAATTGCTTACAGTCGTGGGAGTGGAAACAGAGATTATAATCATGAAGACTATTTCCAGATATCTTAAAAGACAACAGTTTAGTTTTCTCACTAATAATTAATTTATGTGAGGTAAACCACGATCTTAAGATTTCAAGATCTTCCTCAATTTTTGTGATACATTCAAATACAGTTTGGAATTCATACGTAAGAGCTATATCGTCTGCAAATGCGGTTGAAGTACCATTTAGTTTAAGCTTGAACAGAGAGTTAATGTAAATCAAAAAGAACAATGGGCCAAGTACAGAACCCTGTGGTACACCATTTTTTAAAGGTCTTGGCTCACTAAGTATTCCATTTACCTTAACTCTTTGTTTTCTATCCTTTAGATACGATTGAAACCATTTAAAAATGTTACCCCGAAAACCAGCATTATATAGCTTAATAAGCAAAAAATTATGGTCCACCATGTCAAATGCCTTTGTCATGTCAATAAATAGACCCATGGTTGATTTACCGCTGTTTAAACTACCATAAAGTTGACTACAAACCCTCAAAATGGCATCCTCTGTAGAATGTCCAGCTCTTAATCCAGACTGATTATTGCAGAAAAAATTAAACTTATCTAAAAACGACACAATGCGAACCTTAATTAACTTTTCAAAAATCTTTGAAAAGGTGGAGAGAAGAGATATAGGCCTATAATTCGAAACCTTTTTTCTGTTTCCTTTTTTAAAAAGTGGTATGACCTCCGCACTCTTAAGATGTTGAGGAAAACAATCCATTTCAACACTAAGGTTAAAAACTAAACTCAACACATCCACAACATAGAAGGCGATATGTTTCAGTAAAACACTATAAACACCATCACTTGTACAAGAGTTTTTATTTTGTAGACGAAGAATGACATTGTTAATTTCTCTCGAGGTTATCGCATCGAAAACGAAGCTATTAGATTGAATATCTTCGAGAGAAGAAACTGTGCAATCGCAATTTGTGCAGGGTTCGATAGCTGGTTTTAACTTTTCAGAAACTTCAGTGAAATACTCGTTAAATTTATTTGAAATGATGCATAAATCAGATTCAATGGCTCCATCTTCTTCAATATTAACAATTTCAACACGATTCCTAACACTCCCTAAAATGCCATCAACTACTCTCTATTCTTCGCGTATATTCCCACCAGCTCTTGCAAACAATTCAGCGTAGTAGTTATTACGTGTATTTTCTATATTTTTGTGAATGGTTTTACACATAGTGTCATAGAGTTTCTTTAGTTTTAAATTATGAGGATGTTTTTTACATTTCATACTTAACTTGTTTTTATTTCTTATCTCGTTAAGGAGATTAGTAGTCATCCAAGGCTTCAAACGTTTCTTATTACAAGAGTTTTGCTTTACTAAGACTGTACATGAATTAATGTGGATTTTTAAAATGTTGATAAACCGATCAAAGGCAGATTAGTCTTCGAATAAACCGGCTCCCAAAATTCATATTTTAAACTTTCTTTTAGAAGCGCATAATCAACGCGATATTTTAATGTAATAAGCGCAGGTATTTTGCTTCCAGAGCGGTTACAATCACTACAGCAATTAAGGGCAATCATACTGTGATCTGTCAGCTTAAGATCGAACACTTTACCACTAAAAGAGTTTTTAATATTTCTACAAAACCTGAAAAAAATATGATCAATACAACTCTTTGAGGAATCGGTTACACGGGTAGGTTCGTTTATAAAACTCTTAAGACCATTAGAAGCCATTGTAAACAAATAGTTCTCCGTATCTCTGTCTAAATCGTTAAGTATGTCGATATTTATATCTCCTATAATAATTAAATTTTTTGCCTTATTAACACTAAGAACGTTGCTAAATTCTTCAATAAAGACACTTTTCTAATTTCGTGCAGTCTGTATATGCACAGCATAGTGTAATTAATATGTTCATAGACAAATGACAATTCTAATACATCGGCGCTAGTTAATTTTAATTTATTGCAATCGCGAACACAACCATCTTTAACATAACATAAAACACCTCCAGCAGAATATGAATTATTACAATTACCAAACAAAGTATAACCCGGTATTTCATAGAGACTAAGTTCACTATCGTGTATCCAAATTTCACTCAAAACTATTACAACAGGTAAATTCACCAGCGACTCAATATGGGCTAGGAGAGTAGAAAAATTTGTTCTCATACTACGTATATTTTGATGTAAACAAAGGCAATATTCTACGAGATAAGTTGGATCGATTGGGTATTCACATGCATTAGAGTTTAGATTTGGGACAGAGTTAACTATATTTATATTTTAACAAAATCAGCAGCACAATTAATTCTTACATCAGTCTACGCGGAGCTTTTGCCTGTGCATGTCATCTACGTGTGATTTTCGATCTTGTAATTTGCTATCAAATCAAAAATTTCTAAACGCGAGAGATCACCCGATACCGAGGACAAATCTTTGTCCTTGGATAAAAAATTAAGAACAATGAAAAACAACAGTGCTCGTAAGAAAGACCCAAGTTCAAACTACTATAGTCCTCTTCAATGTTTACCGGATAGTAATATCGATGACATGATAGACGAAATCGTGTCTGACCCTGTTAAAAAGGTGTACGTTCCACCCATTAAACTCCTTCAACAGTCGTGTGATTATGTGCACATTCTAATGAAATCACTTAATATCAATAACTATTCTGTGAAAAAATTATCAATTGGAATA
The DNA here is from genome assembly GCA_951813785.1 of Criorhina ranunculi. Classification (NCBI taxonomy): domain Eukaryota; kingdom Metazoa; phylum Arthropoda; class Insecta; order Diptera; family Syrphidae; genus Criorhina; species Criorhina ranunculi. Next base: position 59,230,959 of record OX638381.1, on the reverse strand, counting down.
AAGATTATCTGTGAATCTATTGAAGCGTACAATTTAGTTATTGGCAAGTTAAAAGCGCAAAACTGTCAATTTTTCTCGCACGATCTAAAAAGTGCAAAAGCATTTAAAGTTATATTGAATGGTATGGAAGATATTAATGTAGACTCACTAAAAACTGAACTTATTAAACTTGGCTTAAAGTGTATCGAAGTGAAATTTTTTTTAAAGAAATACGAACGCTATAGTGACACAATTTACATTATTTCTCTTGAAAATGGTTCTATTAGGTTAAGTGACCTTAGAAAAAACTATCGCTCTATTTTCCATACCCAGGTAAAGTGGAGCTACCAACGAAAGCTCAAAGGCAAGCTTACGCAATGCCACAACTGTCAAATGTTTGGCTATGGCGAACGAAACTGCCACGTAAAAACATATTGCTCTAATTGCGCCGGTCCACATAAAACTGTGGAATGCGAAAATATTACCTCGCATAAATGTGCAAATTGTGGAAAAGCTCACAAATCCACCGATCCAACATGCGAAAATAGAGCGGAATATATTCAGCTGATGGAAAAATCAGTTAGGATCAAACCATATGGTCAGCAAGCAATTTTTTCCAGACCACATGTTTCTGCTCACGCTCCGCAAAATCCGGTTTTGATCGATTCTCTCTCTGAATTTCCTTCGCTGCAACAGCCCAGCCGACGTCGTCAACAGGCAGTCAACAATGTGGGGAGTACCAATTATGCAAACTCTCGACTGCAAACATCAAATGCGTGGCTGAACACCTCTCTCGCTAATTCTACTGTGCAATATAGCAGTGCGCCCAGCAACATTCCCAGCAATATCGCTGACAACATTCCAAGCAACATACCTGGCAACACTTCCAGTACACTGTTTACAGCGGAGGAACTTAACTCTCTAGCCATGGAAATGATCACAAAGGTATCTGTTTGTAAAACAAAAATAGAGCAATTCAATGTTATCGCACATTTAGCTACAAAATTTGTATATTCCGATGTTAAGTAATATGGTAGATAGAAATATAAATATTGTAACTTGGAATGCGAGGGGGATTCGCAACAAAACTATACAGTTTTTAAATTTCTTAATTAGTAACAACATTCATGTTGCCTTAGTTACTGAAACTTTGATTAAAGATAATTTAAATTTATCCTCATCTGATTTTAAATGTTACAGAAATGATAGAATCGGGCGAAGAGGTGGAGGTGTCGCGATCCTTATAACACGATCAATTCAACATTGGCCTTTACCTGTTGTAAGAACACAGTACGTGGAAAATGTGGGCGTTGAGGTAAAACTAAGAAATCAAAAGACAATTAAGATCATCTGTGTCTATTTCCCTGGTGGAAATGCAACAGATGCAAGAAGATTAGGTCTAAAAAGAGACTTTAGGAGACTGTTTGCTCATAGTAGTGAATTCTTGATTGGAGGCGATCTAAACTGTAGGCATAGGGCTTGGGGTTGTAAAAGAGCTAATTCTTGGGGAAATGTTCTTCATGCTCTTTCTGTTACGCTGCCAATCTCTGTTTTGTATCCTCCTAGTCCAACTTATGTCCCAGCTAGTTCTCGTGGTAGTCCTTCTGTACTTGATATTTTTGTTACAAATGTTTCAAATCATAACATATCACAACCGATTTCATTAAATGATCTTAGCTCTGATCACAACCCGGTGCTGTGCAGACTTCCTTGGTCTGGGGAGAAAAGAGTGGAATATGTTCAGGATTTTAAAAATGCCAACTGGGCTCGTTATCGAACAGAAATTAATTTAAGATTGAGAAATGTGCCAACCAATTTAGAAAGTATTTCTAGTAAACAAGACGTGGACTCGATTGTTAATGACTTTTCTACACGCATTTTAAATGCTGTTGAAAAATCTGTCCCAAAAGTTCCTAGGAAAACATTTACTGTGAAACTTCCCCTTCAAGTTTTGGAACTTATTCAGCTACGAAATAAGTTTAGACGAGATTGGCAAAGATACCGCCAGCCTTGCTTCAGATATCAAGTCCAACATCTAAATAAGCAAATTTCCAAGCATATTTCAGAACATCGCAATAAGGAATGGAATACCAAACTTAACACCCTTGACAAAAACGCAAAGCCTTTTTGGAACATAGCAAAAGTAATTAGGAATAAAAACCGACAATTACCATTCCTCAAAAATGCTGCCAACACCTTCTTCACAGACATCGAAAAAGCAAATGCACTTGCATTAAATTTTGCAAATAATCATGTTCTGTCAAGTAACCTAGGTGACCAAGTTACGAACAGCTTAGTGAACAACACCATTCAACAGTTTTTGGCAGACAGTTCTAACCAAGCACCTTCTGCTGCCTATGTTACCGAAGAAAACATTCAATTCTTTATTAACAACATAAAAATTCGGAAAACAGAGGCCTTGATTTGATAAGAAATATCTATATCAAGAAACTCCCTAGGACTGGAATAAAATTTATAACATTCCTTATCAATTCATGTCTCAAAATGGAATATTTACCTGATATCTGGAAGCTTGCTAAGGTAGTTCCTATAATAAAGGCTGTAAGCCCCCCGAAAATCCTGAAAGCTACAGGCCTATAAGCTTACTCAGTAATCTGAGCAAAATTTATGAAAAAGTACTTAAGGAGGCTATTTCGAAACACATCTGTGATAACAATATATACCCAAATGAACAGTTTGGATTCAGGCTCAACCACAATTCCTCTAATCAGGTGCTTAGAATATGTAACCACGTCATGGTGAATCGTGCGGTAGGAAGATCTACTGGAATGGTTCTACTTGATATAGAAAAGGCATTCGATACTGTTTGGCATGACGGCCTTTTATATAAATTGATTAATTTCCACTTTCCCCCATACATTTGTAAAATTGTCCAAAGTTTCCTGTTTCGTCGTTGTTTCAAAGTCCATGTCAATAGTGGTGTCTCCGATTTAATATTTTTCCATTCAGGTGTGCCACAAGGTTCAGTTCTTGGCCCAATTTTATACAATCTGTATACATCAGATATCCCAAATTTATCTGATTGTCATACTGCAATTTTTGCAGATGATACTGCCATATTTTCTTCTCATGCATTCGCTCTCAATATTCAGAGGAATCTAACAAATGCGATCAAAATATTGGAAAAATATTATAACAAATGGAAAATCAAATTAAATGAGGAAAAAAAGCAGGCCATCTTTTTTACAAGAAAAAGGAAGCCCTGCTTTCTTCCCAGTAACTATTTGCAGTTTAATGGATCAGTAATAAATTGGGAGCCATCCGTACGATATCTAGGAATATATCTAGACACAAAACTAACTTTCAATGAACATATCAACAGGACAATCAAAAAGGTAGCAATTGCAATCAAAATGTTATACCCTCTTATAAATAGGAAATCATTGCTCTCAACCGCAAATAAAATGATCATCCATAAGGTAATTTTTCAGGCCATTTTGTTATATGGGTGTCAAGTATGGGGTAACTGTTCGAAGTGTCATATAAGAAAATTGCAAGTTTCTCAAAACAAGATACTAAAAATGATGTTGAATTTGCCATGGCATCATTCAACCTTAGATGTCCACTGTAAAGCAAATGTTGAATTAATCTCAAATAGGATACAAACACTTAAGCTAAAATTTCAAGAACGCTGTAGTTTTTTTGAAAATCCCCTTATAAATGAATTAGATAGGATCACATAACATTTATTCAACGTTGTTTTGTTATTTGTTAAATTCAAATAATTTTATGTTTTTGTTATTTATTTATTTAACGTTATTTGTTAAACAACCTTTTTTGTTATTAATTATTTTCTTGAGCTAATTTACTTATTTATTATCTATTTTAACTAATTTATTTATTTAATTATTTATTTATTTACTTATAGTTATATTATTTATGTATAATTATATTATTTATTTAATTACTTTATTTACCTCCTTATTTATTTATTTATTTATATATTTATTCTTTGTTATGTATTAAATTATTTATTTGTTTTCGTTAACTACTTAACTATTTATTTGTTTTTTTACTTACTTACTTACTTACTTTTGTAAGACCTATTCACTATTTGCATAATTCTGGTCAATTTCATTTGTTTTTTTGTTTTTTTTCTTTTTTTTTTTTTGCATTTGAGGTTTTTCTCGTATTTTCTTCCAAATAACAAATTCATTAAAGAATAGATCATGTAGAAAATAAAATGTTTTAGAAGAAAGATACCTAATATGCTATCAAATCTCTAAATTGTAAAATGTGCGGTAACAATACTAATGTAAACATTATTATACGAAATAAAAGATTATCTATCTATCTATTAATTCTAACAAGACTGTCACCCTCTTCCTTCCGCATGTATATAGTCCCATTTCTCGTCCAAACATACTTATACCCCTTTGTTGCTTTCATCGACATTGCAGTGTTTATTAATTTTCTTTTGTGATAGGATAAGCATTCGTTGATGAACATCTTCTCCGGTCTTGCTTGTGCGTTGAGTAGATTGGCGGTCAGCTGTACTTTTTTTCCTCTCTTTGCATTAATTATCCTCTCCTTGCATAGATGAGACACGAATTTTACGTGGAGAATATTTGTGCTCCATGAGCTGCTATTAGCTGGTGGGTCCGCTAATTTAATTTTTTCATGTAGCACTGGTCAATGTCTCCTTCATTTACATTTACGTTCAACCCATCACGAAATACTTTGAGAGCGAGATCAGTGTTGGAAAAAGTTGTGTTGGAGGTAGGAATATTAAATATTTCAATGCTGTTTGAGAGAAGCTGTTGTTCCAGGTTATAGACCTTCAGTTCTAGAGTGTATTCTTTTTCCACATTCGACATTTTTAGCAATAAGTGCATCGATTTGCTTCTTCTGATTTTCTTCGATTAAAACAACTTTCTTGTATATCATCTCCAAAGTAATTTGTGTATCTCCCGATTGTTGTACGGTGGTGGGTGTAGGCTCGGAGTTTGATTTGGATGGGTTCAAAGGCGTAGGCGATGGTTGTGGTAGCAATGAGTTTGGTGGCAAAGACTGTGGTGAGGCGGCAGTTGGCGGGTAGACTGCTTTGAATGCAGGTGATGGTTGAGAGAGAGATTTTCTTCGTTGGCTGGTACATGATGGACATCTCCAGTTTGAGTGATTTTTTTTCATATAATCAAGCTCGGTGGCGGTGAGCTTAGCACACTTGGCATGAAAAATTATTTTGCAATCACAGCACTCTACTTTAAGTTCTGATCTATCAACTTTAGATTTACAGATTTTGCACGACATTATGAGAAATTAAAACTATGTTATTTGGGAAAAGGCTCTCGACACGTGTGTACCCCACAACGAACGAACTCGAACTTGTCACCAATAACTCTCTGACGGACCTCAACTGCCTATCGTCTCTTAATGAGATGACTGAGCAGTTTAACATTCACCTTTGTTGGGTGCCTGGACATAGTGACATCCCTGATAATTGCAAAGCCGACGAACTCGCCAGATCTGGTACGACCCTAGAGATTCCTTCTCATAACAAAGGTTTGGGTATACCAAACAGTACAGTGAAACTCATTATTAAACAAAACATAACTAGAGAAATTAACTCCAGGTGGAAAAACGGTCACACGTGTCACTCCACCAGACTTATGTGGCCTGAAGTTGACGACCACAAGTCAAGGGAGATTATTGTTTTCAACAGAACACAAATTCGCACCATGATTGGTCTCTTCAATGACTTTTGCAGAAGCTGTAGGGATGAGGAGGAGGAGGAGGAAAGTACAACTCATCTCCTCTGCCATTGTCCAGCGCTATCCCACAGCAGAAGATTTCTTGGGCACTATCATTTCAATGATAATAGTGACCTTAGTCAAATACCCCTACGCAAAATCCTCTCATATTTAAATAACTTCAAATGGTTCTACGGGTAGAATTCTCTCTTGGAGAGATTCTATAGACATCACAATGGGCTATCAGTCTAAGTGGGTCCCACGGGACACCTATTCACCTTACGTGGAGCCAAATTCATTTCAAATTTAATTCTAGACTTCATGTCTGATATTTGTTTTATTTAAGATGGGTGGGCGAATTCAGAAACGTCAAATATTCGTGCAGCGATGCGGCATTACTGCTTATTGCAATGCGATGCGATGCCCGCGGTAAAGACCATTTTCCTTTCATCAACAGTATTGGAGAATCTGTAAACCATATATGTGCCATATTTCAAAATTTGTTAGCGTTTGTCAAGGACTTTCTTGTAGATACCAAAACATAGTCTGATCATTTACCCATCCAGTAAATCTTAAAACTTGGAACATATATTAGTAGTCGAAACCCGAACCTACTGCCGAAATAAGTGTGGAAGCAAGCAAACAAACCTCAGTATCAAACTAAATTAAATGAAAATCTGGATGCGCTAAAAAACAGTCAGAAAGTTGTTGAGCCGAAAGAGTTAAGTGGCGTTATAAAAGGTCAACTTAATACTGCAACAAGTTACAGTGCCAATAGTAAATTATATGGTGTTAAATGTCAGCATCAAGGTGAAAATTATTTAAATTGCCATTGTACAAAAGTACAATGGATACAGAGGAGAAGGTAAAATACCTAGAAGCAAACCAAGATTACAAGCGTATATGTAAGGAAAAAAATTCGACTGGTGAGCCAGTCCTGTACTTCCCACCTCGTATTGCTTTATATCACAGCGAACATTGTTCCCAATAACACAACAATGTGCTTAGGTTGTCCAGTACACCTTTTTTTTTAAACATTTCTTCAAATATCTCAGCATCCGCTGGACCGATTTTGCTGAAAATCTAATCAGCTCTAAGTTTGATTGAGACAAATAAAAAAACCGCAAGATCGTACGTTGTTCCGTTCTCCAGATATCGAAGGAGAAAAAAATTGTCACACACACACACACGCACACAGCCATCACTTCGAAAATGAGTGCAAATGATTTCTAGTGTATCGTAATGTGAAGTTCTGTTAAAATCTTGAACTTTTTTTTTGGGCGATTGCAATACTTCCTCTATGAAGGTGGGAAGTAAAAATATCGCATACTACCAGCAGGTCAATTACAAAATTAATATGATGAGTGATAGCAAAGAATGGTGGAAGCTAGCAAATTAAATTAGAAACCAAAATGATCGACCAAGCATTGAGATCCCAGCCACAAAATTTAAGATTTATTTTCACTCTCTTTTAAATCCATCGCAATTGGCACATTGCATTCAATATGCACTTACGTTTCTAAAGATGAAGATTTAGATAGTCCTTTATCAAGGAGTTGCAACAGACTTAATAAGGCTTGTGGGGAAGGCAGGATATAGTATGCATTTTTGGAAAATGCAACAAATGAGTTCTTAGACGTGCTAGTGAAAGCTTATAATAAATTTTTTTAAAGAGGCAAAGTAGATGCATTAATTACAAATGTAGTATTTTCTATATTCAAAAAAGGCGATGCAAATAAAATCGGCAACTACCGAGGAATTTCATTTATGAATTGTATTGCTAAAGTGATGATGGGAATACATAATAAAAGATTATCCCCGGAATTTAGAAGCACAGCATTTTGACAGAGTACCAGGAAGGTTTCAGGAGAAATATTCCACAATAGGACAATGTTTACAATAGTACTTAAAACTAAATGAAAAGAAAAAAGAGTAGGTTTATTTTTATGGAATTTAGCGTTTTAAAAAAGTAGCGATAAGGAATCTAATTTTTAAATTACATAACATAGGAGTATCAACGAAAATAGTGAAGTTGATTGAAAATATATACAGTAACTCAAGATCGGCTGTATAGACTAGTAGAGGACTTTCTGTGCACTTTGAAACGGTTTCGGAATTAAAACAAGGATGCCTTTTATCCCCAGTTTAAAGATTTTGCTAACGGAATATTCTTCTCCATTTCTTCGACCAAACATCTAAACTGCTTCTTATTTGTTTTCTTCATTCTCAATAAAATAATAAACAAATGTTTTAATAAAAACCAAAAATGCTTACATTTCTTTCGAATCCGAAACAGTCGTTTACTAAATTATCGACGTTCATAAATGACTTCCGCAATACGATAATTGTCTTTTAGAGATACATTCCACTAATCTGACAGGGGAGACGACAGGAATCGTTCAGTCGACAACTGCAATACCGAATTGTCGTAGTCGTTTTTTTTAGAGTCGTGTACGACATCGGCAATAGTGGTGATTGCTTGATGAGATACATTTTACGAGTTACAAGGTACATATGCGATTTAACAGTTTGAATATGATCTTTCCAATTTAAATTATGGTCAATTAATACTCCAAGATATTTTTAGTACTACACCGATTCAATGTTAAAACAATTATTAGAACAAGGGAGATTACTAACAAAATTACATTTTCCACAACTATGTACAGGTAAACAGAATTTTTACTGTCATACGCATGAAAGCATAAATTAAACTCATTCAAAACGTTATTTGATATTTTGTAAAATATAAGTATTGTCTTCTCGCTTATTGATATTACGAAAGCATTTGATGTGGTGAATCATACATTGTTGTTAAATAAACTATTTAACGCGGGTTTCAGAGGCTTTATTTTTGACTGGTTTGCTTCTTATTTAAGAAATCGCAAGCAAGTAGTAAAAATTAAAAATGTTTTAGGTTTGCAAAATTATGTAAATATTGGCGTTCCACAAGGTTCTGTCTTGGGCCCGATCTTGTTCCTTATATATGTAAACTCGTTATTCCTCCAACCTTTTACGGGTAAAATCACAGCTTTTGCTGACGATACGGCCCTATCATATTCTAATGAAAGATATCTTGATTTATTTTCGGATGTTAATAACGATTTAGACATACTACGGCGGTGGTTCAAGCAATATAAATTGATTATCAGCAATAAAACTAAGTTTATGGTTTTCAATATCAAGGGTACATGTTGTGAAGACTTGCCTCTTTATTACCACTCACCCATGCGATTTTCTTTGGAAGATACACATGTACATGAGACTACAACTTTTAAAGATTATGTGCGATGTAGTGACAGTTGTTTTAAAATTGAACGAGTAGACAATTTTAAATACCTAGGTATTATATTGGATCAAAAGCTAAGTTGGAAGGAGCATACTTTCTACCTAAAACAATATTTAAACTGTTAGACAAATCTATCATCTCAGCTTCTACTGTCAACTACCGATCTTAAAGTTAGTATATAATGGCCTAATAAAATCAAAGTTGCAGTATGGAATTTCTTGTTGGGGTGGTACACATTTTAATAAAATAGAACCTTTACTTGTTAAACAAAAACATGCAATAAGAATTATGTGCAAAGCAAGTCGTAGAACACCCAGTTTTGAATTGTTCAAGAATATCGAAATTCTTCCTGGGCATTAGCAGTTTCACAGTGTGAGTTTAAACTTGAGTTTTACTAAACTTACTACTGAGTTTAAACTTTGAGTTTAAATCGTTCGGTTTCACACTGTATTTTTAAACTCAGTTTGTCTAAACGAAGTTTATCACACTATTGTGAATTACACTGATGTATTTGAATCACAGTATTTCAATTAAATGTCAAACTGAAAATAATTTTAAATTTTTCCTATTAGCAAAGAATTAGAATTTTTCCTGTTTGCTTTCGAGTAAAAGTCACATAGAATAGACAAAAGAGAGACAATGGAGAAAGCAAAAATATAATAATATTAATCAAAAGAAAAGAAGTACCTACTCATTTTTCCGATAGCAAAAAGGAAAATTTAATGAATTTAGTGGTCAAATTCAAAGACACAATTGAAAATAAAAAAAACTGATAGGATTCATTGGACGGAGAACAATGCTGCATGGGATGCTATCGAAAAGCAAAGTCAATAAAAACTTGATTTCGGCTGATTTTGAATTCTTCCTTGAAGTAAAACATTTTATTTTCAAATAAATCAAATTACATGTACATATGTTTTATTTTCTGAGATACAAGTTACTTGGATTTTCAATTTTTGGACGTATTTCATCCAAAACAGTATACGCTAATTGTTTGAACATGCGAAATCTTTTAAAGAAGTCCATATCATCCCAAAAATAAAAGTGATTTGTCCTGCAGCGAAATTCTCTTTGTCGGCTTACGTTAACCAGGATATTATAATATTCTTCATCACTTCTATCATCAGAATCACTATTTGCACTTGAAAACATTATTTTACACACTATTTATTAATATTTTAGAAGAAAAACACAATTTGACATTTCACAACAATAGCAGTCATAACCACATTTTTAACTTAAACGAACGTTAAACGGTAGAATCGAGTCGTTTAACTTAAACCGAACATAAAACTCAGTTGAGAGTTTAAACGAACACTGTGAAACCAAATATTTGGTTGAACTTTAGTTTAAACCATAAACTGAGTTTAAACTCGCACTGTGAAACTGGGCATAAGACACTTGTACTGTTATAAAGTTTGAAAAATATTCTTTCAAAATTCTGGCTATTATAATGTAAGTCTTCACGAAAATTATAATCTAAGAGTTTACACGGGCAATATCGTAATTGTTCCAACAATCCACAAAGCACACTTCTCACGTTTTTATTATGTTACTGCTCCTCGTTTGTTTAATTCACTATCAGTAAATCTTAGGTGTGAGAGAGTGAAAACAGTGGCGCAAATTCATAGTCAGCCCATGAATAGTGCCTAAAGTCGACTTTAGTTATAACCGGCTCTAAATTAAAAAGTCGACTTTAACTTTTCGTTATTCATAGACATATTTATGACTAGCATAGCTAGTATCGACTTAAGAGTGTTATTGTAAAGTGATTTGATCGAACAACCCCAAATGTCAAAATATTTCACGAGAAATCTAATACATTTCAGCGTTTATGTTTGAATTTTCAAATTTTCAAGAAAAAAGAGTAATTAAAATTAAATCAATGGATTCAAAAAATGAATTGAAGGCGTTACAGGTTTTTTATTTAAGATTTATTATAAGTAGGGCTGTATAATTACAGACAAAACGAGACAGGGCGCACAACTGGGACCCCATGGAAAGGGAAATGTTGCGGCGATTTGTGGAACAGCATTTGGGGGCAACGATGTGAAAGTGATACGGAGAAAAAAAGCTGCCTGGGAGTCAATTTGTACGGGTATCAAAGGAGCGTGGATAAATTGAAGCAGCAATGGGTGCGGATGAAAATGGTCACAAAAAAGTCCGCCACCGCTGTTAAGAAAGCAGTAACGGATACTGGAAATCGCGTTACCATACCAGTTGTCGATGCTTCAGATGCCCTTGTACAAGCCATGATTGCTGATGACTTGGAAGATGAGACCATCCTCATCGACAGCCATATAATCACTTTACAATCTCCTGCCGTCGTTGCCTTTGAATCAACTATTCCACAAACTGCCGCAGCTATTAGTCCCAAAAACGCCGGTAATCTTTTGTCTCCAAATGAAGATGTTGGAATGACTACAGATGCTGCAGTTAGCGTTACCGCTGCCGGGCCAAGTACTTCCAGGTCCAGGCAAAATATAATTGCAAAATTAAGGCAATTGCCGAAACCACAAACATCAAAACATGATGTGATTCTGCCCACTGTTGGTTGGGAAATTCCATACAAGGCTCCTGAAAGTACAAACGTGCAGTGGTACTTGTCAATAAAAAGGTACCAATTCACTTGTTAGTAAATCTTACCAACATCACACTGATGGACATTTCTTCCAAAAAATGCAAAGCTACCAGCAATTGTAGATCTGTTGGAATCGGCAGTCCACGATACGTTTGCGGTTCTTCCACATCCAGCACTTCAATCAAAAATTCGACTGTAATTTTATCGAACCTTTACCGCGAATAAAATTCTTCCTCCTCTGTTTCTTTAAATGGATTCGATCGCGGTCTGTATATTTTTGACTTCAAGCTTAAACTTAAAGTCGACTTTAACTTATGTAGGTGAATAAATTCTCTTAAAGTCGACTTTAAATGACTATAAATTTGCGCCAATATATTTAAAAAATATTAAAAAATGGCTCTTCTCAGTCAACCATTCTCAAATAGATAATTTATTAATTCGAATGATGGCAATATATTTCATATTGTTTTTAAAGTTCTTGTTTCCATATACGTATTGGTATTCTTATACTTGTTTTTCCCCATCGATAGTTTTTTTATTGTTCTCTATTTAACCTGATAGGTGCATATTTCGAGATCTTCCGAGATCTTGTATCTTGTATCTTTTGTATCTTGTATCCGATTGGTAAATAAAGGTCGTCTGCAAATGTAGTTGACATTCCATTTGGATTTAGTGCAAAGAGAGAGTTTATGTTAATACTATCTTGATCAAAAAGTTTCAGGAATGATCCTCGTATGGCGCTTTCAGTCATCTGATTCGAGTTTTTTATTTCATCTTAGATCAACTCGTCTTTCGTTAACATTCCCTCCTAATTTTAGCGTCATAGCTTGACATTTGTAAAAGCTACCTGTTGAAAGTACATCTGCCTCCGTTTGTTTTTCGATTTTTAAAGATTTTAAAAATGGGATCAAGAACGAGTTTGCATGAAATTTTGTGTTAAAAATGGATTTAACGGTGCGAAGACTTTGAAAATGTTGGAGAAGTGTTTCGGCATCGACACTATCAGAGCAATCGGCAATTCCGAGAAAAAAAAAGTTCCCCCCGAATTTTTTTGTTTCCGGGAACTAAATCCACCCATCGTGAATTTCCATCGGAATTTATTTACATTCCCTTTCCTTTAGACCCAGTCTGGCTATTTCGCTTCGCAAGTGCTTAAATGGCCCTGATTCATTTTGTTATATATGTGGCAGTTTTACCATTCCCAGTCAAAGAACAAACATCAGCGCATTTGTCAGGGAAGCGTATTTTGCATATTTTAAAATAAAAATCGGTGATCGAGATAAACGTTGGGCACCTCACGAAGTGTGGGAATAGTGTGTTGAGAGTAGTGTTGGTTAAACATCGATAGTCTATCGTGTTTTGCAAAACTATCGATACTATCGATTTAAAAAAAAAAAAATAATATATTTTTGCTTGCGCTTGCAGGATTGTGTGGTATTAAATAAATTATGGTTAGACTTTATTTGCTGTAATATTTCATCATTTTATTTCAGGCTATTAATGCAACTTTGGTAGAGTACAATATTCGCGAAAAAGTTGTAACGATAATCGCCGACAACGCTGCCAGTATGATTAAAACGGCAGATATTTTGAAAATTCGTCACCTTCCATGTTTTGCTCCTGGTTTAAATTGAACTGTCCAAGATTCCTTTAAAGTGGATTCTTTTGCTTTCATATTAACGAAGGCAAAGCTTATTGCGACATATTTCCGGAGCAGTACGTTAGCAAGCGACACATTGCTTGTTATCCAAAAGCGCAATAACAAAGTAGAACTAAAACTTGTTTAGCAAGTAGATACTCGCTGGAATAGTTCTTACTTCATGTTAAAGCGAGTTTCGGAGATACGTAGCGAATTGGCAGTCGTTATAAGTGAATGTGAAAAAGCTCCTAATACTTTGTCAGCTGAGGATTTCAAAGCAATAGATAAAATTTTGATGCTTCTTGAGCTAATTGAACAGTAAAAATGTCAGGTGAAAACTATGTTACCGCCTTACCGCTTCACTTATAATACCGCTTATAAGAGGAATATCAGCAAAGTTATCTAGTTTTGAGACTATGGTAACTACTGTTGAGGGTCAAGCAGTTGTCAACTCGTTGATCAGCTCAGTCAATAAACGTTTGAAGCCGTATCACATGCGATCGGCTCTCATATTTGCAACGGTTTTTGATCCAAAGTTGAAAAAAAATGGATTCAGAACTGAACAAGATGCCGATAGTGCAATTCAGCAGTTGCAGAAAGAATATTCTTTGCTGATTGCGTCTACACAGGAAAAAGTGACGATAGTACAAGCGTCTATTTCAGCATCTATATCATCGCTTGCTTCGAAGAGCAGTTCCGTGTTTCCCACAGCATCATCCAAGTTAGATGATTTATTGATTTTTCCAAGTAAGATCTAGTAAGGATAACAACACGATTTACAGAAGCAAAAATTGACATCTGTCAATACTTGGAAAAACCTGTGGTTGATAGAAATTCATGTTCAATTGAATATTGGAACCGATCAACAAGTCAGCTTAATTTTTTTTTAACAAACACTTATTGCTATTGTCAATTACTCTTTTTCTTGTTCTTTGAACTTTTATTTTTTCTACATGTAACTTTAAACTTTTTATTTTTCTTATGAGAATTTCCTACCTATCTTTTGTTTTTTTTATTGTCAAAGATTTTTCTTTGTTATTTTTAATAAAACCTAAAGTGGAAAAATATTTTTGAATTTTGTCTTAATTATTTCTCTAATATGTGATATGTACAAACATATTGAGGGCAGCACACAGAAAAGATAGAAAAAACTATCGATAGTATCGGTAGTTTTTTGTTAATAATATCGATGCTATCGAAAATGGAAACTATCGATGTTTAACCAACACTAGTTGAGAGTTTACGGATGTGGACAAAGGGAACACGAAATAAATTGCAATTTGGTATAACTATGATTTGGCGAAAGCCCAAAGATCATTCAAGTGACTGTTACTTTTGTATAGTGAAAACGTCTACTACTACCTACTCTTTATTACAAGAATACGAGTGTGGTGGAGATCAAAGTGACACCAACGATGAAGATTTTGAAATGGAAGATGACTCCATTCGTAAGAGATTTGATCAGAAAGAGTTAAATGATTTGGCCCGGGATTTGGGACTTTCTAAAAAGGCTTCAGAGCTCTTAGCATCGAGAAAAACTTGTTTGAAAAAGGACCTAAGGTATCCTATTTTCGATCAAGAGAAATTGCATTTCTGCAATACTTTTGAGTTGACGGTGAATTTGTGTATTGCCATAACATAAATGGTTTAATGGAGGAGTTGGGAATACTAGCCTATAACGCAACTGAATGGCCACTGTTTATTGATAGCTCAAAGCGGAGCTTGAAGTGTGTCCTCCTCCACAATTGAAACTTATTTAGTGCATTCCCAATAGGCTACTCAGTTTCTTTGCGTGAAGAATATGAAGACATAAAGAGAGTCATTGATTTGTTGCAATACCACATACACAAATGGATCATCTGTGTTGACCTTAAAATGGTATGCTTCCTTCTTGGCCAGGAACGCGGATATACCAACTATCCCTGTTTTTTGTGTATGTGGGACAGCAGAGCTCGTGAGAAGCATTTGCTTCAGTCGAATTGGCTGCCAAGATCTGAACTCAAACCTGGTGATCCAAACATTCTACATCAGCCGCTTGTTGACAGAAACAGTATTATATTGCCACCTCTGCATATAAAACTGGGCCTCATGAAGCAGTTTGTTAAAGCTTTGCCAACTGAAGGAGACTGTTTCAAGTACCTCATTTCAGCATTTCCTCGCCTGGGTACTAATTCTATAAAACGGTACCACTCTGAAAGAGTTTAAGTTTCTGCAACTCCATACATTTTGGCAAATGTCAGCAAACTGTCACCAGAAAGAGAGAAGACAAACGATAGTTGGAGGGGTTATCTTTTAAAAAAATTTGTTTTCTCTAAAACGATAAACGAGAGTTTACTATCATTTTGCTGTCATTTTTAGGAAGATAGCTATTTAGGTGTCTTTTTCTTTGTTCGTTTGCGTGCAAATTAATTAAACTTTGCAGTTAAAAAGAATAAAACAATGCAATTATGTTAACCAAGTCGTTATTAATTGATTGACAATCGTCGAATGTCGAATGCTTTAGAGAAATCAAGAAGCCCGAGAAACGACACTAAGTCTTGATCCTGGGATTGCCTCATATCATCTGTTACCTTAAGAATTGCCGAAACGCAACTATGATTTCTCCTGAATCTGGACTGATGGACACTTAAAAGTTTATTGTTATTCAAGAAATTCGACATTTGTTCATGCAGAAGTCTTTCCAAAACTTTTGATAAAAAAGGAAGGTGATGGCAAACGGGTAGCGGATTTTTTAAAAATTGGTATTACCTTGGCGACCTTCCAAGCCAAGGGGAAATCACTTGTCATAATAATGGTGTTAAAAATGTGTGTGAGAGCAAGTAGTATGTGTGGTAAAATTATTTTGGTGAAGAGGGAGTGTATTTCACCGAGGCCCACGGCTCTGGATTTTATATTTAGTATTGCTCTCATTACATCAGTTTTATCTACCCTTTGAAATTCAAAGCCGTCGTTGCTATAACTATTAGAAAGAGATTCGCCATCATTCAATGGTGTAATATTTTGTGAGTCGCATTGTACTTTGGCAAATTCTGTATTGAGAACATTAGGGTCGATATCCTCAGGGCACTGCTCTTTCTACCGGCCAACACCAAGCTCGCGGATGTTTTTCCATAATAATTTTGGAGGCAAGGTTTTATCTAGCCGCTTGGAAAATAGTTTTTTTTTGCGTCCCTGATTTTTATGCGCACTTTGTTCCGAAGGACTTTGAAAGAAGTCTAAAACTCAGGTAGTCGAAAACGCTTCCAGCGCTTGTAAGCGAGATCCCTGAGTGTCATGACTTCAAGAATTTCAGGTAAAAACCATGATCTGTGTTCATTCTGTAGAACCTTAGATTTAAGTGGAACATTAGCATTAAAGAGATTAGCTACAGCATTTTGCAAAAAGGTAACCTGATCATCGCTAGAGTTCATGAAATAAGTTTGCTGCCAATTTATCTGCAGAATATCTGCTTCTAGTCTGCTTGCATGAAGTGTCTTATAATCTCTGTACTCATTCGCAATGGGTGTTATGTGCGGTTCAATTCTAAAGGTGGCAAATATTAAATCATGTTTTGAGAAAACAGGGGCTGACAGCTGAGAATAACACAAGGTGTTTTCCGGGTTATTGACAAGAAACAAATGTAAAAGAGTAGAGGAGGAACTGGTGAAGTGGGTTGGACTATTAGTGTTAATTGCCACTAAGCCGAGAGTAGTCAATTTTTCGATGAAAAATCTCGAAGCCTCTTCGCAAGTACATTGCAGTTATAGTCACC
This sequence comes from Criorhina ranunculi, assembly GCA_951813785.1. Classification (NCBI taxonomy): domain Eukaryota; kingdom Metazoa; phylum Arthropoda; class Insecta; order Diptera; family Syrphidae; genus Criorhina; species Criorhina ranunculi. The sequence continues at coordinate 59,214,009 of OX638381.1, read as the reverse complement.
ACATATGATATTGTAGTTTCAGTATACACCGATGAAATATTTTCGAGAGTTGAGAAAAAAGGAGCCAAATCAATGTTTTTATTAGGCCTGAAGACAGCACCAAGCAAGCATTTATTACGCCCATTAAAAAACTCAATGAAGCAGTATTGTATTAAAGAACCATCAGCTGATTTCACGACAATATCGCTTTTTATGCTGCTACGAATGTAGATTGCAGTTCCACCACCCACCCGATCAGTTCGATCAGCGCGAAAAAGTTTGTAGTTATTCAACTTATATACTATATCGAGAATGCCAGGCTGAAACCAGGTTTCTGCTTCACATCTAACATCAATACTACTCCCTTCAAAAATGTTTCTAAATTCGTCAATCTTAGGATAAAGACTTTGCGTATTAATGTGGAACACCCGAAGGCCACTACACTGCTTACACAGTATTTGAAGCATCACACGTAAACTATTGTTGTTCATGCTATCAGACACAGAAACGTTGCTGTTAGTCATTTTAAAAAAATAAAAACAATAAAAACAATGGACTGCCCCAAAGACATATAGAAAACATGAGAGACAAAAAGGAAAGGTGACATTTGGATACTTGGCTAATGGCATTGGCAATTAATATTAAAGAATTATTTTTAGATAAAAACAAAAACAGATTAAAAAAAGGTAATTATACTGTGTTGAACACAGCTTACATATTGGCGTTAGCATCGATTTCACCATCAGGTACAGCGCCAGTAATAGTTTCAGCATCATTTTGTTCTTCTCCATGGTTCGTTGCTCTTGTTGTTGCATCGACAATCATTAAACTCAAGCTTTCAATAGAATTGATAACAGATGTTTTTCATGAGCATCAAGGTTCAATTTCTGCATAGCCATCTTGCTGACTTCCCGCAAAATCTAGGTGCAGTCAGTGAAGAGCAGGGTGAGCGATTCCACCAAGATCTAAAGATCATGGAGGCACGGTACCAAGGTACATAGATGAGATGTACATATGATGGCTGACTACTGTTGGAGTATCAGGCGATATTGTCCACGAAATGAACATGCCAGGAAAAGCTTTAAACGAACATTTTTACCTTGATATGTATGTTTGCCGCTTGGTTAAAGAAGTTTACTACATTTATGAATAAAATTATTTTTTTTGAACATTTTGTTTGGTAATTGTTTTCTTAATTTTTTATTGTATGTTATTTAGAACGAAAAGATGATATCCTGTAGCTTAAAAAGGTGACGTGATAGGCAAAAACTGTGATAATTTTCGCATTCAGACGCCAAAAATAAGTCAAAAACAAGTGTCAGGTCTTAGTCAACGAGATGTGTGTTTCCCTGTGAATCAAATGCGTAGCCTTCTCCGTACTTACAATTTTGGTGCTTTATTTTTATTTGAAAATAGGAAACATTCCGGCGGAAATATTATTCCCGATAGAGATAATTTTCTACGTTTTTTTTTTCCACCAAAACTTATGCATTTAGTTGAGTAAGATCTTAATTCAAATAAATAAATATTTCTTTAAATATCTTTTATTAAAAACGCCAATATATCTCCATGAATTGCTGCTTTTGCTTGGATTCCGCCAGAAAATTAAAAGGGAAAGGGGGGAAATCACAGTAATTTTCCGTCGGAAATTTATTCACGATATCTATTTTTCCGACGGATTTTTTTTTTCCTCTTTCGAAAATCATTCACGATACCTATTTTTCGAAAAAGGGATATATTCCGGGGGAAATATTATTCCCGATTGGGGTGTATATCTAAAACAAACGTTCATGTGTGGCACAAACGCTTCACAAATGGTCGGTGAGTCCGTCGAAAAAACCTCGTGGTTTGTAGTCGAAAAAGAAGGCGATGCTCAAGGTTTTCATGGATTATAACGGTGTTGTGCATCATGAATTCTTGCCACAAGATCAGATAGTCAGCAAGATTTAGCGAGGCCTAGCTTCTCACAACATAATGGGTTACAAATCCGCCGAAAAGTATTCAAGCATTTTAGGTTTTTAACATATCTAAAATGGGAAAATATGGCAAATATGGGCAACAAAATGTTTGTTAATTTTTTTTTGACTTAGCAATAAAAGCTACTGTTTTGTTGTTTTATTACATGCCATAACTAATTCTATTCAACTCATTACAAAACATTGATATACCGGCTGTTAAAATAAAAAATGTATTCGACAAAATGTCGGCAATCACTATTTCGGTCTTGTTTAGTTTTGTTTTGGCAATTTCCTTGTTTTCCTCTCTTCCGTCAAATTTACTCAAGTGAAAAGTGATTTCATTCGCTTACCACTAAATTGGTAGAAATTTTAACAAAGCTGTGCTCAAAGTACATTATGGACGGTTCATACGTCGCACAGTGGCTCATTTAGCAAAAATCATAACTCTTAAACGAATAAAGATATCGTGACAGTTTTTCTTTCTTCTTAAGGGGTCAGGTTCGTAAAAAACAGTGAAAAAAGGTATTCGATGCCACAAAGGCACAATTGCAGCTATTAATTTTTTTTTTTACAAATTTTATGTAGTGTCATGGGAATTTTTCCTGTCTCGCCTCGATCCTTGCGAATGCGCACAGCTCCTGTCGAACGCACACATGAAAAAAAATTATCCTAGACTGGTGGGAATTGTAGGTCGGTGCAAAAACATTCTAGAGCAATTGAGTTTTAAAGTAGAAGGATAAATCTATCGAATGACACATGCTTCTGAAAAAAAAACCGATCGGGGAAGAAATGGCGCAGTTTTGAAAATTGAGGTCCGAAAACGGTAAAAAAAATTCGGGGAAAAACGTGTGCAGCATTGTGAAGAATTCAAATTTCCACAAAAGCATGTGTCATTCGATAGCCAATAACGTACAGAATAAAACAAACAATTTTCAAAATCGGTCAAAAACTCCGGTGTCGGTTATTCCCACCAGTTCAAAAAAACACGTTTCGAGAAAAACGCGTTTAAAGTTTGAGGAACGGTTTTCTCATAACTGAAATCAAATAAATGACTCGGCCCTCGTGGTTTTTTATTCTTTCATGCTTAACGAAAATCGAGAAAATAGAAATTTGAAAATCTGTCGATCAGAATTCGATTGGTGCGCGATATGTGCTAGAAAACCGAGCTTCGCTCAAAACCAAGTCCTAGGGATGCAGCAGGTTTTTCATAAAAATCAATGAATTGAAGTAATTTTTTCTCTGACACGGCTCGGCGCGTGCTCGTAAAAGCCATGTCACTTCGGTTCAATGGGACCGATCATGATAAAATTTGAGCTACAGACTCTAAAAACCCTACAGAATCCAAATCAGAAATCTCAAAATCCAAAAAAATTTACGAACCTGAGCCTTAAAGGAAATTTCCAGGGCTATAAATGAGTGAATTTTGAGATTAATATTTTACTTAAAAAGTTTTCAAAAAAATATTCCATTATTGAACTTAGAACAGGGTGTCTAAAAGTTAATCCGAGCAAAACAGTGATTAATTTAAGTAAATGTACTCGTTTTTAAATGTTTTTTATTTTGGTGTATCAAAAGATTTTTTTTTATTTTGTGGTACATCTGAGTACATAATAAAATATTTTTTGCTGTAGTTGTTGTTTTATCTTTTCTGAATATAAATGTGAAAAATGTATGTCCCTTTCGCAAAGCGATTCAGTGTCTCGTTTAAATAATTTCAGAATTAAATTTTTTTTCGAGATTTAGTTTTTGACTGATGTAAATCTATTTCTGAACAAAAAAATGTTTAAATATGTTTTGTTTCTTTTATTGTTTCCGTAAAGCATTCAAGTTTTTCCGAAATGCAGAATGGAACAATAAATTAAGTACTCCAGATGAAGCTTCGATGCCTTTCTGGAATAGTATAAAAATTGTAAAAAATAAAAACGCAAATACCCTGTTTAAAAAAAATATTAAATTCAAATAAATATACGTAAATATAAATACCATTTTTGCAGACTCTAAGAAAGCGAAAGTACTTGCTTGGAATTCATGTGGTATCCTCAATATTTAGGAGACAATGCTCTACAGACTTAATGCGAGTACTACCGAAATTCCGTCAAATGAATTTGTGTCAATTCATAAGGCGTGTTCTTTTGCTAATCTATATATACTCAAAAAATATTTTCCATTTTAAGGACACTAATAACTAAGCCTAGAATTGCGAAATCTGGATGCCTATCCAGCCTTATTTCCTGAGTCGCGATAAAAAACTGCTATCAAACTATTTTTTCTGGGTTGTTATCGAAAAATGTTACTAAAAATGCAAAGTGACATAAGTGACAGGAAGTCATTTATAAAAATAAAAGGAAGCAACGACAAAAAGTAAAAATCGACTTCCATTGTTTTGTTATATTTTATGCCGAACGAATTTGTATGCTATCGAGAAAAAAAACTATCTATAGGCGTGTTTATTTTAGTAATCTATTAGGTCGTTACATATGAAACTGCTGATCTACTGATCATCCTTAAGTGATCGTTGTGGCGTGAGGTTGTGGAGAGAAATTGAAAACAACGTCTTTTGCAAATTAATCTTTCTAACGGTAAAAATAAATTTACACAATTAGTTCATTAAGTTAACTGTTTTGCTTACATAGAGAATGCTTTCACCAATACATAAAAGGGCAATTTTCCTTTTTCAATTAAAAAAAAAAAATAACTCAGCCGCAGCAACTCAAGAAATTAAAGGTGCTTTTGGTTTTGGTATGTGTAGTGAGAGAACAGTTCGAAAGTGGTTTATCAAGTTCGGCGAATGAGATTTTTCGTTCGAAAATATGCCAAGAGGTAGACCAGAAGAGGTTATTGTTAATGAAAAACTTGCAGCATCTGTTGAAGAAAATCCAGCTATGACTGTACTTAGCGTTTCTGCAAGGTTCAAAGTGTCAACTGCAACCATAAATCGTCACCTTTCAGCCATAGGAAAGGTAAAATGGACTATGCCGTTCCTTGGAGCTGGTGAATCCCGTGAAAACGCATTTGAGAACACCGAATGCTTTACAGTACGTAGCGTTGTATATTGCTTTAAACTAGCATTACACTATCTGGCATGTTTTTGACACAAATTGTCTGATACAGGCTGCCAGACAGTGTAATAGGGTACCATATGGCTGCGAGTTGTCTATCACGTGACAGTTGAAAAATGTGCCAGATAGTATAATAGGGTAATAGGGTTTGAATAATTTGTGCAAGTGAACTGGCAGTCTTATGGCAGTGTGGTACCATATTTTTTTATATGGTACTGCGAAAATTCCGAAGAGCCATGAAAAATGATCTGGCAGGAAATTTTGCTTCAAGTTCGTGTAGAGATTGTAGCATGATTGTTGTGAATTTTTGCTGTTTCGTTCTTTTGTTTTTGCATTAAATTCTATTGTTTCACTGTTTTGTTGTCGCAAAGGGGAAAGGATGTGTACGATGATTTGGTTGGATGGATCTTTAAGTATCTGTGGAATGGTGACACTTTTTGCTATCTCTTACCTTGGAAAGTTCCATAGGGATAGACGATTTCTAACATAAACCTAAGTATGTACTTAATGCATTTGGTCCAGGGTTCAAACTTAAGCCGAAGTTCCTTGGGCCATACAAAGTGTCTTCGGTAAATAAGCATGACCGCTACGAAGTCGAAAAGTTGGGAGACCACGGCGGACCGATGAAGACGACTGCAACACCAGACGGCATGAAGCCGTGGGGGCGGACATCTGGATGCGGAGGCGGTTGTCGAGTTGAGACGGCCGCATGTGGGATCGTGTAGATGTTTGCGGTCCAACCACACCTAATCCCCTTTTCACCTTTTTTTCTCTCTCATCTTCGTCATTTCCCCTCAGTTGCAAGTGATGAAATGAAATTGCAGAAGTTTATTGACTCATCTTAAACCATACGCACTCTTTTCTTGAACTTTCTATGCTTAATTTTTTCATAATTGATGTGTTTCAAATAGTCTATCAATTTGTTATTCATTAATTATTGATTAATAAAATTGGAGTTAACCTTAATATTCCCACACATATTTTTTTACTTCACACATATGAGCACGAAACATAACGAGGAAAAATATTGCTTTGTGTTTTTGACGGCTTATCAGACGATTTTCAGAAAGCATATATCAGACAATTGCAATATATGTGTGTTTATCGTTTTCACGTTAAAACATTACTGTCAAACGCTAACAAAATAATAATCTACAAAACAAATTTCCAAGCTATTTTCCTGACATCATTCCAATTTAGATTTGCATACAAAATCTAATGTTGAATTGATCTCCTTCAAAATTTGCAAACTTTTTAAGATCAGATGCGAAATTTCCGCCAATCCTCTATTAAGACAACTAAATGTACAGTATCATACTCTAAACTGAATTCTACTGGTGCAATGTTAAATCAATTAATTTTCTATCCTTCTTCTTCTTCTATTAACGTATTAATTTGATTATTATTTATCAGTTAATTTATTTAATGTTAATTTTTTTGTTTTTACTTTACTGATCTATTAATTTGTTCATTTGTTAATTTATTTATCTTATAAATTGGTTTAATTTATTTATCTGTTAATTTATTTATTAAATTAAGTTTTTATTCATTTATAATATGCACCTCAAGCTAATCTGTTTATTTTTTTTTTATTCATTATTATTATTATTAAGAAATTATTTATTTACTATTATAATTTATTATACTTATGAAATTTGTCTGCTCGTATATTAAACATATACACATTTCTCTTAATTCTACCTATAAAGTTACATGTATAACGTCTGTAGATATGGAAGTCCAGCCGAGAAGTAAATGCTTGTTTCAAGAGTGTTGTTCGGAACATTCATATGATAAGTCGTGTTGGTTAATAACAAATCAAGTCCATTTGAATTATTCTGTTCCCTAATCTTCACAATCTTGAAGTAAAACCATTTTAATATTATGTAAAAAGAAAAGAGTTTTATTTTAAACGATAAATATGCACATACACGTCCTATATGAATGTACAGTACATACATATGTGTAATATAGGCATATATCAGTTTTATTATAACTTTTTCTTTTTTTCTTAATTTAAGGTTTTATCGGAACAAAGCATTTTTATTCTTGTTTTTAAAGTTTTTCTTCTATTGTATTTAACATAATTTTTCAGTAGAAAGATATAAATTTATCAAATCTCTATATTTCGAATTGTAAATTTTGCGATAACACATTGCATTGTAAACTATAAACAAAATAAATTATTTGTTGAGACAAGTCAGTTCCCAATACCAACAGCGTAAAAGAACATGCTAAACAAAACTCTAAGGCTACGACCGCGCATCGAAACAAGACACCCCAGGTTTTTTTTTTTTTTTTGTCGGGGTGTTGGAACATCACGCTGGAGCACTCAGACACAAAAACATTGTACTACCAGCAGGTACAACCCTTTTACTGTGTTTTCTTCGTCTTTCTAAGAAAGTCGAGTAAGAGTTTCAGTTATAAGGAGCTTAGGTTACCAGCACTCATCACATCAGCCCCAAAAATCTGCCAACTGATACGAGCAAAGGCAGGACAATCACACAGGAAATGTTCAGCAGTGTCGTCGCCCTCTCCACAAGCGTCACAGACAGTGGTCTCACTTAAACCTAACACATTGCGATGTTTGGCAAAGGGGAAATGTCCCGTAATAACGCCAATAAGTTGTCTGCAGTCTTTTCTGCTGAGAGACAGCAAGAATGCCGCGAATTTATTACAGATGTCGGGAAGGATCTGTTTAGTCTGCCTGCATGTCAAGCCATCTACAGTTGTATTTGCTAGAAACCCAACCATCGATATAAGCCCTAACCGAATATACGGGCAAACTTAACGTGGGTTCACGCCATTTGTGTTATACTTTGGTTTTCTCTTCATTTTGTGCTTATTATTCACTCGACGTCAGCATTTATTGTTGGTTCGTGAAGTTTGTTAAGAATATTTCCGCGATTTCATCGATTATTGCAATTTTCTTACGTCTTATTGTTATTTTCCAGTACATAAGTTTATGCTAGGCTAAGCAATTTTGATGTATAAAAAGAATGAAATAAATATTTACAAGATTATTCTTTTGTGATCAAACAGCAAACCAAGACATCTTTTATTCCAAGTGATCTGCTTGGACGTTCCTAATCAAATTGGATTCTAGTTCATGTACTAGCAATACCACTGATAACCACAGTACAAAACCCTAATCTACAATACAGTAAAAGAACTGTATTCATTATTATTATTATTATTATTATTTTTTTTCGAAACTTACATATACCAAATTGTACTAAACTGCTGTTACTTAATCATATTTATTTTCAACTAATTTATTCCTTCAATGTGCATTTCTAGATATAAAAAAATCAATCGAATTGATAGAAAAGCTGCAAGCATGTGGGGACTTTCCAACAACCAAATTAGCTGCACTTCAAAAAGTCTTGCAAAGCGATTTTCTAAGTGCAGTAAGGGAGGTATATGAACATGTCTTTGAAACAGTTGACATGCGAGGATCTCAAGATATTCGTGCTTCTGCAACTGCTAAAGCTACTGTTGCCGCATTTGCTGCAAGTGAAGGTCATGCTCATCCTAGAGTTGTTGAACTTCCTAAAACTGAAGAAGGTGCAACTTATTTGAAAAATAATAATAAAAAAACGGGAATAAAAAAATGATATGTATCACTTTTAAGGTCTGGGTTTTAATGTAATGGGTGGAAAAGAGCAAAATTCACCTATTTATATTTCTCGAATTATCCCCGGTGGAGTTGCTGATAGACACGGAGGCTTAAAGAGGGGTGATCAATTGCTATCGGTCAATGGAGTGGTAAATATAATATTTATAAATTAAATTTAAAAATAATATCACGAACTGATAATTTTTGCTTTAGTCAGTGGAAGGAGAAAATCATGAAAAGGCTGTTGAGCTTTTAAAGCAGGCTGCTAATTCAGTAAAACTTGTTGTGCGTTATACTCCAAAAGTTTTAGAAGAAATGGAATTGCGGTTCGACAAACATCGCACTATCAAGCGCCGTCAGTTTCAAAATTAATACGAAATTAATGTAGAGAAACTGGATACTTTATTGTTCACTAGCATAGAAAAATATGTCTGTTTCAAATAATTATTAACTCACCACTTATACTCAACTTACATAAAGTGCGTTTTAATTTTTATTTTGTTTGAATCCACTCTTTATGCACATATATTAATTAATATATGTATGTGGAGTTTGGAAAAATTCCATACCATATTTCAGATGATGTCCCATTGGTCTTTATGTAATTAAAACAAAAATAAAAATAAAAAACTACTGAACTTAGTTGACTGATATCTCCTAAACTAATTATTTGCATTATGTAAAACTAGCGTACTCGTGTGAGAATTCTCGAATGTGGAAAATCCCTCCATTTCCTCCTACATATGTATAAAGATCAAAAGATGAAAGCAACCACCCAAGCATTAAGCGAGCACGTTGCTGCTCCACCACCCCGCACATTGGGACCTGTTCATACAAAACATCGCTCAAAATACCGTTTTCGATTTTTGCAAATTAAAAAAAAAAAAATTCCAAATTATTGTTAACTGCATTGCACTTATGATACGTAATTATTAAGTATTTACTCGGTCTAGCCTCTGAGATTTAGTATGGTAAAGTTGACACTTAGTTTTTGTTTTTGCTTAACGCACACGATCGTTAAGAATCACCCCTTTTCCGAAAGGCGTTTATCTCAAACGACAATTGTCGTTTCTTGTGTCGTGTCGTTTATGAATCGGTATTCCGTAACTTAAACATTTTGTAACTGTAACATTTTGGTTTGAAATTCACAAATTTAAAATTTTAAAAGGATATTGTGTTAAAGAAGTGTGCTAATAAACAAACATGAATAGCTGTAATGTTTTAGACCAGTGACAAAGACGAACATATGTAAGTAAATAAAAAAAAATATTTTCCAATGAAATAGTTTTTCCATTAGCTTCAGTAGACCTTTTTATTGCTTTTGGTTTCATATGTTGACCGTCAAAATCAAAATAATCTAATCCAGTTGCTTAAATAAACAAAAAAATTAAGAAAAGTTGCATTTTCAGTCGATTTGTACTTCTGGCGATCACAAATTCATCCACGACAGATATCGTCGTTTCTTTGTCGTTTTTGTGGCGTTCAACGCCTTACGGAATAAGAGTGAGGTTTCTCACATGACGTTTTGTCGTAAATTAATGGGTTCCAAAAGTTGTTCAACGAAACATGGCGTTCAACGACAAAAAAACGCCAATCGTAATACCGATTTCGCTGTGTCGTAAACGCCTTACGGAATAGGGGTGATTTGCGACAGCTTTTTAAAAAATTTAAATGTGAAATTTGTTGTTGAATGTTTGTTGATCACGGTATATAGATTACGTTTTAATTTTTTATTTTTCTGTCGATAGTTTTATAGTATATAGTGAGTGAATCAAAAATACTTTCGTTATTATACAATATAAATTTTGTGACGGCGACTTCTTAATTTGCACAAAGCGCTTGCAAATCGATTCATACAGTATGAAAATATAGATCTTTGTTATTATAAATCCGAAGAGAAAAGCGAAAGCCAGGTGCGCGTTTTTAACGCCTTACGGAATAGGGGTGATTTTAAACGACAATTGTCGTTTCTTGTGTCGTGTCGTTTAAGAATCGGTATTTCGTAACTTAAACGCCTCCTTATTCATTACATTTACCATCTATCTACACACATTCCACATTGGTAATGACAGATCGATTTCACTAATTGTTTTCTTTTTTTGGTTTGAAATGTAAAAAGAATATTGTGTAAAAGAAGTGTGCTAATAAACAAACATGAATAGGTGTAATGTTTTAGACCAGTGAAAAATACGAACATAAGTAAATAAAAAAAAATAAAAAAAATTCTTTGCCAATGAAATAGTTTTTCCATTAGCTTCAGTAGACCTTTTAATTGCTTTTGGTTTCATATTTTGACCCTCCAAATCAAAATAATCTAATCAAGTTGCTAAAATAAACAAAAAATTGAAGAAAAGTTACATTTTCAGTCGATTTGAACTTCTGGCGATCACGAATTCATCGACGACAGATACCATCGTTGTTTTGTCGTTTTTGTGGCGTTCAACGCCTTACGGAATAAGAGTGAGGTTTCTCACATGACGTTTTGTCGTAGAGTAATGGGTTCCACAAGGTTTTCAACGAGAAATGGCGTTCAACGACATAAAAACGCCAATCGTAATACCGATTTCGCAGTGTCATATTTTATTTTGTCGTTAACGCCTTACGGAATGGGGATGATTAAACGTGAACTAAGAAATTTTAAGAGTCAATTTATATTAAAATGGAATACTTGCAATAGGCACAGAGAGAGGTTCTTGAAAGATGAAAACGTTTGGTTACAAGCAGAATGTGAGGTTAAGTTATATTCTATACCTAAACGTAGCCGCCCGACAACTGATTTTGCGCAGAGTAGTGAACAAACGAAGAGAAGGAAAACAACTGAATTACGTGCTTCATAAACTGCAGATGAGTTAGCATTTGCTGCACAAATGATTTTAAGAGTCAGCGGGAAGCCTGAAGAAGCAAATTTTGTGAAACTTGTAAGTGAAACCAATTCAAGCTATCAAATTCAGGTGAAAGAAGTTACCCTAAAGTATCTGCTCTGCAAGCTCTGTCTATGATTATAGAAGCTCAGTTGTCGAAGAATCAATACAACATTATTAGAAACTATGCTAAGGAAATTTTCCCACACTATAAAGACGTAAAAAAAGAAAAGTCTAACACCCCTATTATGGTTAGCGAATCAGACGTTCGTCGAACTCCCTGGCAATTACTGCTGTCGTGGTATTACGGTTGGCGACCTTTCTCATTCGCCTTTGAAAACAAATGTTGCCAACCAAACACTATGAAATGGTTAGGTTAGGTTAGGGTGGTCATGGTGTAGTGGTTACATCATCGCTTGTCACGCTGAAGGTTCCACGTTCGAATCCCGATGTCACAGAAAAAAAGTCGGTCAATTGCGAAAAAAAAGCTGACGTAAACTCTACTGTATAGGCATAACACTGGCAGTAGGGAAGGCAATGGCTTGAAAGTGTTGATCGTACTAATAACATTGGGATATTCGAAAGAAATACTGCGAATTATAAGCGCAATGGCAATAATTCTCCCCAGTCATTCTGGAAAAACCACCCGCGGAGCAAAAAGACTGAAACCTAATACCACCTGAGTTTCAGGAATCACTACACCAACACTAGCGCTGTGTTAATAGCATCATAAGGGTATTCATAACCCCTTTAGCGCTAGTGAATTATAAAAAAAATAAAAAAAATGACAATGAAAACATGATAAGCAGTATCGATTTGTTTTTTGAGGATAATTATGAAGACGACAGTGCAATAAAGACGTGCAGACTACGAAGGAACATCCGAGATGGCTCCAATCCTTTGGAAATTCCAGATCATTTGTGAGTTCTTGGACATTCTAAATAACAAGTGACGTTAGCTCTCATTTTCAGATTTATTTCGTATTTTCGGCTGAGCAAGGATGTGTAGTGACCACGCTCACATACAAACACTAGCACTTGATATCATACGTTACGCAACACACGCTCTCCAATGCTCTCTGGTTATCAGAGGACATTGGAGAATCGAGTCAGTTAGTTGATGATCGTCCGAACAAGCGGTAGAGCGTGGCTCCAAACTTAATTTATTTATTTGATTAGCTTAATACTAGCTACATGGCACTTAATTCTAAAAACTTAAAGTAATATAATAATGATAAGATAGTGGGGAGCAGGAAACTAACTGATTTGATTATTTCTTTATTTGGTCTTATAAAGTAACAGTTAAAAACTAAAACTATGGAGAGAAGGCAGAGGGAGTGAGCGGGTCGAAATATGGTTAAGAGGGGGAAGAGGGATTGTGGAGGGCGTTTCTCAGAGAGGATCTACTAAAGTGAAAATTAAAATTGTAATGCATGCCGTTAGCCTTACGTAGCATTCTGGACATTGGTTCGTGAAAACCATAGTTGGTACGGTGGGAAACAAGATGAAAGAAGGGTACGGACCTGAGGTTACGTGGATTCGTGTTGAACGAGATCAATTGCAGTAATGCGGGGCAGTCGATGTTACCAGATTATAACTGATGGATAAAGAGTATATCAGTAACATCACGACGTTTTTCGAGGGACTGTAAGTTGATCAGCCTCAGACGATCTACATAGGGTGGTAATTTGAAATTGTCGATCCAAGGAAGGCCGCGTAAGGCAAACCGAATGAACCTGCGCTGGACAGCTTCGATTCGTAGAGTGTGGATTTCGTAATACGGGCACCATACTTGGCTGGCATATTCAAGTAGAGGCCTAACAAAGGTGATGTAAAGGGATTTAGTGACGTATGGATCAGAGAATTCCTTAGACCAACGTTTTACAAAGCCAAGTGCAGAGTTGGCTCTACTTATGATGTTATCTATGTGGGCACGGAAATTGAGTTTCCTATCACAGATAACGCCTAGATCGCGTAAAGATGCGACGATGGGAACAGGTTCGTTACAGATAAGGTAGGGTCTGGGAGGTGAGGGGAGACGCTTGCGAGAGTATGTGATTGCTTGGCATTTAGTCACGTTAAGCTGCAAGAAATTTTTATGGCACCACATTGAGAATCTATTTAAGTCATCTTGGAGTAGGCGAGAGTCAGCGAGGCATGATATGTGCTAAGAGATTTTCATATCGTCAGCGTAGATCGATATGAAAGAATCTCTGATGATACGGTCAACATCATTGATTGATAGGATAAATATCAATGGTCCCAGATGGCTGCCTTGCGGGACTCCTGGGGTTGCTTTTATAGGATCGGACATGGAAGATCGAAAAAGGACTTTGTACTGGCGATTTATCATGTAGGATTTGATCCACATAATGAACCACGGAGGAAAACCAAGAGCCTTGAGTTTTAGGAGAATTATGCTGTGCGAAATTTGTCGAACGCTTTACTGAAGTCGGTGGTAACAACATCAACTTCTTTGCCATCCTCCAGTGCACATAGGGTTCGAGACACGAATTCTGTGAGATTAGTGGTTGTTGATCTACCCTTAAGAAAGCCGTGTTGATTGGGAGAAAAGATAGATTTGCAGTGAAAAAATATTGTATCATAGACAATGCTTCCGAAGAGCTTGGGAGTGCAAGAAAGTTTAGTGATGGGACAAGAGTTGGATACTTCATTCTTGCGACCGTTTTTGTGGATAGGAATTATGAAAGAATCTTTCCACATTTGGGGGAAAACGCCCTGCGAGATGGATAGTTGGAACAAAGCAAAGAGGGGTTGAGCGAGATAGTTAACACATTTTTTTAGAACTACTGCGGGTAAACCATCAGGACCGGGAGAGTAATCGTCCTTAAGCTTGCTTATCTTGTCCACTACAAGTTGTAAGGTTATATCCATCGAGACTAAGGAAGTTTGGGCACAGCTGTTCATATAAGAGAAAAAGTCGTGATCCGGTTCGACGACATGGTCTGAGAACGATTGGTTGAAGAACTTAGCGAACAAGTTTGCTATTGTCTTGGGGTCTGCTGAAGATGTATTGAGAAAATTTAGAGTGGGTGGGAAGCTATCGGATTTATTCTTAATGTTGATGAAGCGATAGAAACTTTTAGGATCAGCGATTAAGTTCGATTGCGTTCGGGTTAGATATTGACGGTATAGGAGTTTATTGAGTTCTGAAAAGTGGGTATATGCGAGTCGATAGTTGGAGTAGTCAGAGTCGGATCGAGACATTAGGTATTTGCGCCAAAGTTTGTTACGTTTGTTGCGGAGCGAGCGTAATTCTTTATTATACCAGGGAGGGGCTGAAGAAGGGTTCCTCTGGGGCAAATATGGAACCGATTGAATAAAGCAACCAAGAATTTCGGCATAGAAAAACACTAGGGCATTATCGATGGTGACGCGGGAGTTATGATCTAAAAAAAGGCTGAAGTTAACGTTACTGAGAAGGTTGTTAAGTTTTGCAAAATCTGCTTTACGGAAATTGAAGCAGTACGATTTCTCGGAATGAAAAGTGTTGCCATCAGTATTGTATGAAAATGCGAGAGATAGAGGTGGATGTAAGCAGTCTAATGTGGAGAGAAGATGATTGCTCGCAGTAACAATACAGTTATCGGCATCAGATGAAAAGACTAGATCGAGTTGTCTTCCTAAGATGTTGGTAATGTTACTTAATTGGTAGAGGCCGGAGTCGGAGAAAGAATCGATGAAAAGAACTTCTTTATCTGAGGTGGGATTTATAGCGGGATTTTTAGTACGTAACCCTCTTACGTTCTGATAGTAGAGGGACAGAGATTTAGGAGGAAGAGTACAATTAGAGGTGTGTGAATTGGCAGTGGAGAGAGGGTTAGGATTGAAAATAATTTTTGAAATGGGAACGAGTTCTTTGGAGATGTGAAAGACGTTTGGAACTGACATGTGCGGCAAATGTTGAAAGGTCGTTTGCTACATCACTTGGCGAGATATTGAGACTCTCATGGTAACGAATAAAAATTTGCTTCAATTCGTTGGGGTCAATTGGAAGACCTTCTTGATGGATCGAAACCATGATGTTTGTTTTTGTTATTCCATCGATACAGATAGAATCGGGTTTGTTATGCAGGTAAGCGAGATAAAGACGTACGTTTTCGTAAATTCTGCGATCTCGCAAACGTGATAAAACATAGCGCCCACCGTCACCGGCCTCTACAAACTGTTTAGTGAGTTTGACCGTCGGAGGAAGCAATGGATCTACAAACGATGGTGGTGCGCCAGAACTGCGAATGGTAGCTGAGGAAGTAGAAGAGGCGGGATTGAGGGTGTGGGAGTGAATGAAATTCGAGTAGGTGGAATTGCTGTTGCTGGTAGTTGGGGGAATGTTTTTGGAGGCACGGGTTGAAGAGGGACAGGGAGCGGATGGAAGGTTGAAGGAAACGCGTTTGGTAATCGTGGGAGATATTGGTTTGGGGATATTTGAGAGGGCGGACGGGGTAGTAGATTGACAGAGCCGAGAGGAAAAATTGGGAAAAATTCCCACTTTGAACTTCCAGTTTGGGTCGGGATTAGAGGGAGGTGGGTGGGAGGAGAGAGTGTTGAGCTATTGGATTTATTAATATGCTTAGAATTAAGTTTACTATACTTTTTACTAAAAGAGGAGGGGAGATGTGTATTATTATTATTATTAAAGGACTTGTTAATTTGCTTATTGGCTATCTTAACTATCCATGGGATCAGCGTCAATTTACCAATTGCCAGTGTGTTCTTCGGAGAAGTGAAGAGCCAAGCATATTTAGAGAGAATCATCACCTTAAACCATCGAGATTTGTTGGGCCTTAGGCGAGTAGTAGTTGAGCAGCTTACACCGGTGATAAGAAATTTATTAGTGAAGAATTCGCAGATCCAGGACTCATTGGCCGAATTAGGAGCACCTTTTAGGAGGAAGGCAGTGCACGTCGTTTCCTGGGACCTACGTTTGTTGGTGAGGTCTTTGGAGTTGCCAGCTTTCAATTTAAGGAGACGGTCGTTCCATTCAGATTCCGACCACGAAGTTCCGAAACGTATTATTGTTTTGGTACAGTCGGACGAATTAGCTACTGCAATGGAGGTTGTGCTACCGGGGTCTAGAGCTGTCAATTGCACTGTTGTAGGGAGTGACTTCGAGGTACGCGGTGAGATTTCTGAGAGGATGATGGGTTCGGCAGCATTGGACATGTTAAGAAGCTCGTTCAGAAGAGAATCATTGTTATAGTGTTTACTAACACACGGAGACGCATTCGCATCAATTTTGCAAGACAACAATTTCAATTCTTCAATGATTTGGTTCGTTAAGCTCTTGGTTGTAGCAGAATCATCACTGAAAGTACTGAGAGCAAGCTGTATTTCCTTTATATGTTCCTCGTGGCTAGCAATCACATTGACCAAGGAATTAGCTGTTACAGAATGGGCGGAAAGAGTTTCAGTAATCGTTGACAAATTCCCATGCATAGCATTGAGAACAGGTGAGGCAAGAGAGCATTTAGGGTTATCACTAGGGGTTGTGCGACTATTGATGTTATCTTGCCCGGCGTTAGTATAATTTAAAACCGAGAGCACGTTGTCGCAAATATTACGCACGGATTCGTTGAGTTTTTTAAAAGACGATTTAAAGTCCGATGTACAGCTTTCAAGGGCGTTGGTAAGGGATACACAATGGTCAGAGAGAAGAACACTCGTTTTATTTAAACTGTGTTGGGTTTCGGATTTAAGTTCATCGAACGCGTCGGTAAGTTCGCATAGCTTTTCATTGTTACACTTGATGGCAAGCATAATATGTGCCGGGGATATAGTTTTGCATTCATCGCACAAAAAATAGAAAATATTGTTATATTCCATCAGATGGGCTTTAGCATTACGACTAAGGCCAATGCAGATGGGGTGAAAGAGTTTATTACAAATCCCGTTGCATGCAATCATGTCCGAGGATGTGGAAGAGATGCTGCAGTTAGATGAACCACACGAAGGCATGGTAATAGATAACAAGACAGTTAACTTTGACACAAAAACACAGAAACAAAAAGTTGGGTCAAAAAGTTCACGAGTACACTGCGATCGCTGAGATAGGCAAAACGGGGTTGGAAAATAAACGGTGACACAGATAAAAAATCGTTCGGTACTGTTTATTTGGTATTTTTCGTTTGTGAACTCGCGAACGTGGGCCTGTGACCGGGTTTTTTGTTTGAGGTAGGTCAATTAAAGAATGTTTTTAACAAAGTCAGCGAAATACGTTTTACGTTTGTGAGCTCGCGAACTTGGGGCTGTGACCGGGTTTTAATCGAATGGTAAACTTTAATACAGCTTGCGCTAGCGAAATATGGGAGAGAACGAAAAACACGTCCGAACGATTGGAAGGTTGCTAAGTTCCTTAAACCTAACTTAATAACTACTTAAACCTAACAAGTGTAAAAGAATTGGTAAGCCGCATGGAAAATGTTAAGCTGGTAATGCTCAAGATAACGAAAATGTAGTTTGAAGTAGTGCTGCTGGCAACGATCCTTTTTGCATGCTAATAACGTTGACAGATTGAAGGGTAACATTTAGTTTGTAAGTGATCGTTAAAGAGAGTAGTTCGTGTGTTGTGTTGGTTATTTATATTAAAAATACAAAAAAACGTATTGGAAAAGAAGAACGAGACGCAGAGAAGTGGTGAGTTATATCACTGAGTCATTATTATAGTTTATCCTTGGAAAGGATACCGTAGTTAAGTTGTTCATTTAGCAATAGGCAAGAAAGGCGACACGACGTCGGCTTGTGTGTGACGGTGGTGTTTCCCTATTCCCGCTTATGTGTGTTGGAGAGCCTGGTTCCCTTAAAGACAGGCAAGTCTGATAGCTTGTGAGGCGACCACATGAGTTTGAGTGTGTGTGGGAAACAGTAACCCCGTTGGTTCCCCTGATCGTCGCCGTAGAGCGATTCAATGCGCGGCCGTGTGTTCGAAGCTTACACGGGTTCCCCTTGGCAAATGAAAAAGCTAAGGCGTGTGTGGTGGGTTTTCGTGGTTCCGCTGCTGTATCTGATAAAAGCTCCAGTAGTGCTTGCTTGCCATATATTTCTGATTGTGTGCATGTTATTTTTTTAGGGGGTTGTTTTTATATTTTGAGAAGATTTTACCAAGGGCAATGATGGCTCACGGAGTTATTTTGTTCCTTTAATTACAGGAACAATGTTGCCAGTGACGAGTCGGAAAAGGAAGTTATGAACGAGGAGTTCAGTTTTTTTTTTTATCTATTTTATATCTCTCGATAAATAAAGATTTATGTTCTGCTTATTTAATTGCATTTTAATAATGAGCTTATACAAGTGACTAGATGTAAGACTAATAAATGATGTATTATGAATAGTGTAATGGATACTGAATAAATGATATACGTGAAGTAAGAAATACATCAGATGCATTTGCTTTTGTTTTGGATCAAATTAGAGACCAATACGTCTGCGATTTCCCCATTGCTAAAACTTGCTGTGCACTTCGAGTTTTCAGTAGCCGCTTCAGATGCCTTCTAAATGAGCGAGAATCGCACTATGCTCCGAGAAAGGCCACAAGTAAAGTGAACGTGTGTTGTGCCTTGCACTATATTAATCGCAGCTACAACGTTACAGAGCGTGAAATAACAGAGGAAGAAAACGTTATCCCTTCAAGCGAACCATCCGAGTCTAAAATGCCAAGCAGCATTTTGAAAGGGGCGCAAGGCTTTATATTTCTATTGTACATTTTTTTTATGGTTTATGTCTATTGTTCTCTCATCATCTAATAATTTTAATTTTTTATATTAATAAGATCACGAATTTTTATTTTTTTTATATTTTATTTCTTCTTCGCAGTTTAATCACTTGTTTTGGTACATCAAAAAAAATTTCAATTATAAATGTGTCTATCTGTAGATTAACACTTTGTACACTTTAACTCTTTTGAAAAGTTAAACAAACGTAGTTGTTCTACATAATTTTTCGGAATTATACTCAGCCGTCTGCGCCGGTTATGTTATTTAATAAAAGTCGTTGTTTGAAGGTGGTCTTAAGACTGATTTTATTTTATTCACAAATTCTAAATAATACTTATGGCCTAATTAACAAAATTGTATTTTTGGCAAGTCAGCACAAAAGGTTTGTTTACCAAACAGCAACCGGAAGTTCATTGCGCTTTGGCTTTTATATTTGTTTATATTGTGGCCATGGTGTAGTGGTTGCATCAACGCTTGTCACGCTGAAGGATCCAAGTTCGAATCCCGATGTAAAAAAAAAGTCGATCAACTGCGGGAAAAAGCTGACGTCAACTCTACTGCGTAGGCACAACACTGGCAGTAGGGTGGTCCGTATAGGTTAAAAGTGTTGACTGTTCTAATGATATTGGGATGTTCGAAATAAATACTGTGAATTATAAGCAATGGCAACAGTACCAATAATTCTCCCAGTGATTTTGGACACCACCCTCGGAGCAAAAAGACTGAAACGTTATACCACCTGAGTTTCAAAATCACTACACCAACTCTAGCGCTGTGTTAATAGCATCATAAGGGAATTCATAACCCCTTTAGCGCCAGTGAATTATAAAAAAAAAATTTCGCAATCAACTCATAAACCGTTTTGTGCGGATGTAGTGAGAAATGCGTCGGTCAATGCCTTTGCTGGGTATTGACCTAACACGCGCTGCGAAGTAAATAAAAAACTTTAACTTCCTTCGAACTATAATATTTATGTTTGCTTCATCTATCAAGCTGGTCTGCACAATTCAGTTGTTTGTCAAAAAGTGAACAAAAAATACAAGAAGTACACTGCGCCGGTTAATGTTTACGTTACAATAAGAACAAATTCAACCTGCTGCAGAGAACGTATGTTGCTGCTGAGAATGATTCAGGGTCATTCCACGACATATCGCCGAGCTCATATGGGGAGCTCTGAACGACCCCTTCTGATTTGGGTCAAAATTAGTGGAATTACTCTTAAGAGTGGAACGAGTCTTATGGCAAAACATTTTTTGCAGAATTCGATATAGATTGCGTGTAACAGAATTTCAAAGATTGGAAAAAAAAATCAAAAATTGTAATGTATTGGAAATCCTTCTCTCGAATGTGAAGTAGGTATAAGATAAAGTGTATTGGATGGTGCGCCATCTACTTTTAAGTAGGAATAAAAGGGAAAGAGCAACAAACTTCAAGAAGGAGATCGGCGGCGAGGAGGATATCATTCTGATTCCGGCCAGTAACCAGGGAAGTGCTCTCGACCGAAAAAGATAAACGTAAAACAATAAATTAATCCGTTAAAATTTAAGAAATCAAAGTGGTTTAATTTTTAATTTTACAATATATATATAAGATAGACAGATAAATGCAATTATAATATGTTCATATTTAGTCATGTGCTCTTTAAACAAATGAAAGTATAGACTCGTTTCAACACCGTCAAAAAGTTTATTGCCCCTTCGTATTTTATCATTTATTATTATTAGGTGTGTTTTTTTGGTATCCCGTATGGGATTGGCGAAAGAAACGACATCGAGGATAAGCAATTTGCGTGTTAAATACAACAACAACTTATCCCACATAGCATTAGCTAAGACCACAAAATTTTCTGGGCTTAACTTTATCCCAGATAAAAACGGTGCTACCAGACTCGAGTTTCTATGGAAGCGTGACAACTGACGTGCGTTGATGTCAGTCGAGCTATTCTTTGTTATGAAAATATGGCTGAGCAAGACAGAAAGTCCGTAAAAGCAAAAATGCAATATGCAAAATAATTCGATAAATCTATATTTATTGATAGCATACGTAAAAAGTGGTCAAGACTTGAGAAATTGGGTCTGCTGAGAAGTTATTTAGCTTTTGTGTTGGTTGTCTATCTCGCAGCTGTTGAGCTGAAATGTCAATCCATACGCAGTGCTGCCAATTTTTTTGTGATGCCATTATTAGTCCCCGATGTCGTTTTTTTCACCAATCCCATATGGGATACTAAAAAAACACACCTGTTATTTTTTTCAAATGCTTAACCAGGGTTAGCATTTCTCTTTTAAGAAATTTTTTGAAATACTCGCCTAAAGATGCTGTGAATAAAACCTGTTAAATAGCTTAAAGTGTTTGGTGAAATTGAGTTTATTTAATGGGTAAATTATAATTATTTTTTTTAATCTCATAAAGTATTTTACAAAAGTATAAATGCTCTGCCGATATAAAAGTAGAATCATATGATGATATACATATGAACGTAATACACATATATACATAATTATCTATTTATTTCAATCCTATTAGTCCCAAACAACTGACTCTATCCAATCAATGTAATTGTAAACACGTGTATAAACGCCAGGAACCCCACTAATGCCACATGACTGACCATAAGATGTTATACCGACAACTGAATACATGCATGGGTATTCCGGATGTACAGTTTGTAGTGGGCCCCCAGAATCACCTTGACAAGTATCATTGTTGCCTTGCTTGGAGCCGGCGCATATCTGCGTCCCACTTCTCACACCGACTGGCAAGGTATTGTCTTCTTCTTCAACATAAATTTTGTTACATTCCTCCTGGTCGAATTGCTCAACTGCAGCTTTTTGAAGGTGTGGACTATTTTGCCCTGCATGCTGAGTACTTCCCCAACCAGTGATAATTAATTGAGACTCATTATTGTTATTTCGGTAAGGCAAACAAGCAGGACGTATGTAATGATTCATTTCAACTTTGTTTTCTAGTTTTACTAAAGCAATATCATTGTATTTAAGAGCACTCATGTATTGGGGATGAGGTATGATATTTTCAATATTAACGTCTTTAGGCTGCGCATCATCATTTGCGGTTTCCACATCTAAGTCTCCAAGACGAACGATATGAATTTTACTGCTATGTAGTTAGAAGAGAAAAACATAAAGAGATTCGTAAAAGGAAGGCTCCGTTTCATTTAAATACTATGTAAGTACCTATGTTTGTATATACGTAAAAGCATTTAAAAATGTTTGCGAACTGTTAATCTGTTTAATTTAAAAGCGAGGTAGGCATAAGTAGTTACATAAGTAGTTTCTACTTACCATCTACTAGCTTCGAAGCAATGGGCAGCCGTAAGAACATAATTCGCGCTTATAAGTGACCCTCCACAAGTCCAGGTGTACTTTCCGGTTGCATTTTTGCATCCTAGTAATGCCATGTGAGGAAATTCTTTGGGATACGCATTTTCCCCACCCACAACTAATGGGAATGTGTATTGGGCACATTTCGATGCAGTTTTCTTTGTTGGACGAGCACCAGCTGTTAGAGTGGTATACGAAAGGTCGATATCAAACATCATTGATTTGTATTGTTCACATTCTAAAAAAAAATATATATTGCATATTATCTGAATTGAAGATAGATTTAATGTATTGGGTTGTTCAATAAGTTCTGCGTTTTTTTTGTTGAAAGTAGTGTTTATCGCTTCATAAAATCTCTGTGTATATCGTTATGAGATTTTTTTTATTTATCCCAATAGAGAGGGTTATTCTTTACATCGTAACGAGAATTTGTTTTGATCGGACGTCTTTTAAGTGCTCAATATTTTTTATAAAATGGAGGATAAAAAAGTGCATTTTCGACATATTTTGCTTTTTTTCTTTAAGCGCAACGGGAGATTTGCAACAAGTGTGGAGATTCGGCTAGAAGCACTGACACTTGTCAGCGTTGGTTTACACGCTTTTGTTCAGAAAATACAGACCTTGCAGATGCTGTTCGCTCTGGACGTCCACTCACCACGGACGATTGTCAGATCTTGGCTGCAGTTAGTGTTGACAGGCATTTGACGACAAGGGAGATCGCTCAGAGGCTTAACATCGCCCATACAACCGTTTCGCAGAGACTAAAAAGGCTTGGAATGTCTAAAAAAGATGGATGTTTGGGTTCCCCATGAACTTAGTGCATCCCAAGAAGGTCATGTTGATCATAAGGTGGGATTGGCGAGGTGTCCTGTACTTCGAATTGCTTCTACGCAATCAAACAATAAATGCCATTACATATTGCTCTCAGCTCGGTAATTTGAAGCAGGCATTGGAAGAAAAACAGCCAGAGTTGGTGAACAGAAAGAGTGTTGTTTTTCACCATGACAACGCCAAACCACGGATAGCTTTCGTGACAAAACAAAAGCTGAATTCCTTTGGCTGGAAAGTTATGCAGCACTACCACCTGTTCCTCTCTCTCCGAATCAATTTGGACGGAAGGCAATTTAATTCCGAAGATAGGATCAAAACGTACCTGGAAAACTTTTTTACCCATAAGTCTGGTGAATTTTACAAAAGATGAATTATATCTCTTCCAGAACGTTAGAAAAAAGGAATAGACCATGAAGGACAATATCTGATAGATTAAATATAAGCTTTTATACCAAAAATGCATGTTTAACTATAACTCTTAAAAAAGCGCAGAACTTATTGAACAACCCAATACATAAGTAATAATAATAACAATAAAAAAAAAATATGTCACGAATAGGCTGGTTTTTGGACGTGTCTGGTAGTAATACTAATTATTAAGTTAAAAAAAAAGGTTTAAGATTATTCTACTTATTCATTTTGAAGTTCTGGTTTTTTACATTAATGTTACTTTTTATTATTACTATCTTTCTCATCAAGAATATATTTTTTAATATTGTTATATTTAAAAATTATCTATAATTTTTCAGTTGTAAGATTTACTCATGTAAATCACATGTCTGTTCATTGTGCGATAACATATCTACGGAACGAAATTAAACGAAATAAATAATAAATAGTAATAATAAAACTAGCTTAGATCATCCCCAACTCCACTCATTCCCTACCATTGTCACTCCTCCGTACCGGTTCGTCTCATTTCAAAGATGTTGAATGGGGAAGAGTTTCTGGTAGGCCAAAGAATCAAATTTTCAAGCCTTTGGGTCAAAAATTAATGGGGAGTACTTTAAATCTGAAGAGCGCCGAAAAATATTTCAGAATATGATATGGCCAGCACAATTCCTATAAAGCTTCTTTTACAACCATTTTGAATCTGTCATCCTTAAATTCTTGGATTCTTCTTCCGATTTGGTTGGAATTGAAAATGTTTACTGGTTTAAAGGTAATTATTATAAATTCAGCTACAGGTAAAACACCAGAATGTTAAGCAATATTCCTGTTATCTGGCACACTTACGAAAATAAAAAAAACCAGGCATATCAGAGTAATTTCCAGGACCCTATATCATACCTGTGAAACAGAAAGTATACGACAGAATTTTAAAAGAAAAGGTTTCAAAATTACTAATGCAAGAAATAAATTTCGTTAGAAAATAAAAATGCCATACAATGCGTATACGTTTACATTCGATAAAGAAGAAGAAATAAACAAAATCTATATCATTAAAAATATCTTGGGTTGCAAGATAGAAATGTAATCACTCAAAAGTTCAAATTTGATTCCGGAGCGCAAGGTCTGCCAAGTTTTTGGACATATAGAAAACTTTTGTTGTAAGAACACTAGATGCGTCAAGTGTGAAGAAGCAAAAAAAAAATATATCTCCCAAATGCTTCAACTGTGTAAGCGCATCCAGCAAACTACAAGGGGATGCACCATAGCGAAAGAGTAACAGAAAATTAAAAAACCACTCACAAACTTAAAAAACCCGGGTTTTCAGCAACAGCAGCGATAGGAGAAGCAAAGCGGCTGTTCTATTGACGAATAGTACATTGCTTTTCCATTTCACTAATTTTCTTTCTAACCTCTTCACCATGTTTTTGAGCAGGTCGTTCAAACTTGGTATTGCTCTGTGATCCCTCCTTATACATAGTATGTACATATACTAAGCCTTTATATTTTTTCAATAAATATTAGATTTTTTGTTTATGGTCTAAATGCCCAAATGTAATCCGAACTATTGTACTTCTAATTCATAGAAGTGACATAGAAGAAACGAGCATCGCTCGTTTGTCCATCCGTCTGTGTGTCGGTCACCGCCGTTTATCTCCGAAATTATAAAATTTAGAAAGGTAAAATTTGGCATGTATATAGAGGTCGACATTCCACAGATACGTTATAAGTATAACTTTGATTTTGAGCTGCAACCCGATATTGTTTGAAAGGTGTTAATGCAAAGCTTTTTTTTCTTAAATTTTTTTTTTTAAATGTTCGATTTTTCCTATGTCCGCCTTTATTTCCAAAAGTATTGTGCTAACATACGCAGACGATATCGACATCATCGCCCGGTCCCAGCCCAACGAGTTGGTCTCACGATAAATGAGGATAAAACAAAGTATATGCTGTCTACCAAAAACCGATCCGTCGTACACCGTCTAGGTCAAAACCTAACAATTGACAGCTATAATTTTGAGGTAGTGAAGGAGTTTGCCTATCTCGGGGCAAACATGAACTCCACAAATGACACCCTAGTGGAGATTCGACGAAGGATAACCTAAGGCAACCGTTGCTACTTCGGTTTGTCCAAACAACTAGAGTCCAAACTCCTAACCCGAAGGACCAAAATCTTGCTCTACAAAACCCTGATCTTGCCAGTCCTGTTTTATGGAGCTGAATGCTGGACGATAAGTAAGACAGCGGATCAGATCTTGGGATCCTTCGAAAGAAAAATCCTACTTTGAATTTTTGGTCCAGTCTGCGAGGAGGGCGAATGGAGGAAAAGATATTGTATTGTATTGTTGTTGTTCGGGAGAGCTAAACAGCCCTTGGCACTGCGGTTTCTGATGAATCCTATTGTGCCTTCCCTAATGTTTCTAGATGAGTTGTTTCACTCCAGAAGATGTCAGGAAGTTAATGAACTTCACTGGATGGATGGCAGCAAGCTCGTTCAAATTTGTGAAATTTTTGTCTGACAATGAAAAAATTGTCAGACATCATGAACACAGTACATCTGACAATAGCAAATGAGTCTGCAAATGTCCTAACGTCTGACAATAGTCTGACAATGATACAAATTGTGTGTTCAAACGATTACCAAATACTTGACAATTTCATTGTCAGATGGCGGTCTGACAATGATCTGAAAATGTGTTTTCTACAAATACTGTCAGACAAAATTGTAAGTTCACACGGTTGTAAGACATTTGGGACAATTTTTTCACTGATAGACCTGACAATACTGTCAGATCTGGCAATCGTCTGAACATAGCTTTGCTCCTTTTTGAGTTATTGATTAAAATTCATTAGATAAACAAACAAAAAAATAAATAAATAAATAAACAAAAATGCGCATCATATAAATAATATTTTCGAAACAAAATCACCAGTCAAGTGTACAGACATGGTGATACGACACGCTTTAAACGTTTTGTTTTTTTTTTTCTAGATGAGAGGTCCACAGTTTGTTCCTGCCGAAAGCTATAGCGGTAACGTGGTTTTTTATTTTTGTATTCTAAAATTTATTTGGTGTATTTCATGTTTGGAAGTTTTATTACGTATAACTTCTCCGTTCTAAGCTAAATGTAATGAGATTGTAGAAAGAAATTATTCTTAAAAAAAAAAAATTAAGTTTTACATTTCCTTTAGGTTTGTATAATATATACCATATGCATGCATATAATCTATAATACTGTAATATCGACTGCATTAGCGACATTTAGTGGAATTGTTATATCAACTGTATTATCGACATTTAGACATTTTAGATATCGATCAGCGACATCTATTGGGGGATTAGTGCTAAATTTAAGTGCATTCAGCAATTATAAGAACCTTCAGGAATTAGTACTTACCTCAGGCACGTTCCAGAACTATCGATATCTCACTAGATGGGCAAATCGTCGCCAGGAAGGAAGATTCTGGATTCGTATCTCGGGTATAAATACTACGAGCATTGAGAGCATGGACACAGTTGACTTGAGATTTATTAGAGATACAGTTGAAAAGTGATTTGGATAGAGATTTTAATAGTGAATTAAAATTACAGAAGAATTTGATTGAGATTAATTGTTTAAGTTGTTTGAAATAAAAGAGTTGTGAATAATTGGATTTAAAGAGTTGAATATTGTTGGAATAAATAAAAGATAATCAGTAGTTTGTGAAAAGATTTAATAAAGACAAATAGAATAGAAAAGCGGAAAAAGTTTTATCATTGCGAACCGGCAAACACGTTACATTTGGTGTCAGAAGTGGGATACAACTTTTTCAGAGTGATAAGAACGTTCAAGAAACAATTCTGGACAAAAGGAATAGTGGTGAAATTTAAACAGTGTTTGAAATTTGAACAGAAATGGGTCGCAAATTGGAAAACTTGTCCCTGGTCCAGTTAAAAGCAGAGCTGGGTAGGAGAAATCTTTAGACCAGTGGACTTAAAAGAGAATTAGTGCTCCGGCTGCAGAATGCTGTACTAGAAGACGGTGGAGACCCCGAAACTGAGCTATTTGACGTAGAGGAGGAGGAGAATGTAAGTACAGCGATGGACCTGTCCTCACTAATGAAACTGCTTACCGAGAGGTTCGATGAGCAGAGCAAAAAGTCCGACGAACAGAAGAACTCAATAGACGCCAAGTTCGATGAGCAGAGCAAGAAGTCCGACGAACAGAAGAACTCAATAGACGCCAGGTTCGACGAGCAAAAGAACTCTCTAGACGTCAAGTTAGACGAGCAAAAGAACTCTCTGGACGCCAAGCTCGACGCCAAATTTGATGTTCTGGACGGTAAATTCGAAAGCCTGGACGTCAAATTCGAGGCCATCGACCAACAAATCGAAGATGTCGAAAAGAGATTGGAAGCGAAATTCGGAGGTCAGTACGAAGAAATGGAAAAACAATTCAAACATCTGACCAATGAACTCGACGGTGTGAAGAGGCAAAAACTTCGCGTGAGTTCAATCGAAGGTCCGAGGAGAAAGGAAATGCAGCCCCCGGTATTCGATGGTCAAACATCATGGCCTATATACAAGAAACAATTTGAAGCCGCCGCATTGGCCAACAATTGGGACGAGGAAGAAAAATCGATTGCACTCACACTTGCACTCCGAGGCTCAGCCGCCGAACTACTCCAAACCCTCGCGGATGACAAACATCGTGACTACGGCTCGATACTGAAGGCCATTGAGATGCGATTCGGTGATGACCATATGCAACAAGTATACAGGGTCCAGTTGCGCCGAAGGGCTCAAATGAAGGGAGAGACACTGCAGCAGCTGCAGGCAGATGTGGAACGTCTGGCGCATCTGTCCTACCCCAATACTGGAAAGGAGATCATCAACGAAATGGCAACCGAAGCGCTACCAAGCCATTAACGACGAAAAACTACAAATGGCTGTACGAATGGCTGGGAAGAAAACAATTGCTGAGGCTTTGGCTTTTGCCCTGACAATGGAGGCAGCAGATCAGGCCTCCCAAAGGATTCATCGTGTCAGGGAAATAGTCACCGAAGAATGCTTCTGCCAGAGAGTGGACGCCGAGCGCCAAAATAACGCCGCAGAACGGCAGATTCGTTGCTGGAATTGCAACAAGGTTGGACATCTACAACGGCAGTGCAGAGCACCACGAAGAAACGGAAGCTGTCCGCATTGTGCTAGCCGGAGACGCGACGAAGAAGCATCCAGCGGGGATAACATCCCTCCTGCTGGTCAAGCTTCTCATTCGGGAAATGCTTAAGAGCCAACTTCGCGGGGCAGAAGTTGGTTTCTGGAATCGATGGCCCCAGAACCACCATCCAAGTCTCCCAAACCAAGCGATGCAACAAAAGCTTGACCGTGGAAGCAATTATGGGCAACAACAAGTGCGTGGCTACCATAGACACCGGTGCCACGGCTTCCATCGTAAGGAGGGATCTCGTCCGGAATTCATGGCTACACAACACCAGTTGCTACTGCCTGAGGACTGCGACAGGAGAATCAGCAAAAGTCTACGGAGAAGTTCGCCTGAGAATACAAATGGCAGGCTTAACATTCTCACACGTGTTCCTGGTGGCTGACATATGCGACGACTGCATCATCGGG
The DNA here is from genome assembly GCA_951813785.1 of Criorhina ranunculi. Classification (NCBI taxonomy): domain Eukaryota; kingdom Metazoa; phylum Arthropoda; class Insecta; order Diptera; family Syrphidae; genus Criorhina; species Criorhina ranunculi. Next base: position 59,184,631 of record OX638381.1, on the reverse strand, counting down.
GTGGACTTTATGGAAGCACACAAGATCATCCTGGACATCGGAATGCAGGTGCTGAGGTATCGACATGTGGAGATTCCTATGGTGTACGGAAAACAAGGCACAGTAAATCTCAGGTCGGTTATCAGCAAGGACGACATTTTGCCACCCTCTGCAGAGACAGTAATTTGGACAAATTTGGAGGGTGATCCTGGGAACCATCGATTCTTCCTCATTGAGCCAGATAACCAAAAAGACTCCCAGAACTACATCGTGGGAAGAATTCTAGTGGAACCAAAGAACAACATGGTACCAGTAAGGCTCATGAACCTGAAAAACTACAGCGTCAAATTAAAGCGAGGGGAAGTGATTGGAGAATGCGTACCGATTTCCGCGATCTCAGCAGCAACCGAAGAGGAGCCTGTGAAGCCGGTTCCGTCATACAGATTAGCGGAACTAGGGAAAACCATCTTTCAACATTGTGAACTTAATCAGGAGCAGCGAAGCACGGCAGCGAATCTACTCGGTGAGTTTGCTGACATATTTGCGTTACAAGATGGGGACCACGGCCGAACACATTTTGTACAGTCCCGCATAGACACCGGGGATGCTAGACCGATTAGACAGCCTGCCAGGCGACTGCCATTAGCAAAGCAGACAGAGGTTGCGGAGATGGTTTCGTCGATGGAGAAAGAAGGACTAATTGAAAGTTCCCAGAGTCCGTGGGCATCACCTATTGTACTAGTCAAGAAGAAGGACGGCAGCACCCGATTCTGCGTGGACTACCGCAGGCTGAATGATGCTACCAAAAAGGATAGTTACCCTTTGCCCCGGATCGATGACACACTGGACACTCTCTCTGGAGCCCAATGGTTCTCCACTCTCGATCTAAAGAGCGGCTATTGGCAAGTGCAGATTCACCCAGAAGACCGCGAGAAAACCGCATTCACTGCCGGAAATGGACTGTGGGAGTTTACAGTAATGCCATTTGGATTGTGCAACGCTCCGGCAACTTTCGAGCGTCTGATGGAACGCGTCCTGCATGGACTAACCTGGAAAACCTGCTTGGTGTATCTGGACGATGTCATTGTGGTGGGAAAAACGTTTGCGGAACATCGAGACAACCTAAGGGAAGTCTTCAAACGCTTGCGCAATGCCCACTTGAAACTCAACTCGAAGAAATGTGCGCTCTTTAAACGAGAAGTGAAGTATCTAGGTCACATTATTTCGTCAGAGGGAGTGAGAACGGACCCGGACAAAGTTGAAGCCGTTAAAAACTGGCCAGTTCCCAAAGACAAACACCAATTGAGGAGCTTCCTTGGCCTCGCCACATGCTACCGACGGTTCGTAAAGGATTTTGCCAAAATTGCGAAGAGCCTGCACCAGTTGACGGAAAAGGGAAAACAATTTAAGTGGTCAGGCGAATGCGAGCAGAGTTTTCGGCAACTTAAACAACAACTATGTGAGGCTCCAATACTGGCCTACCCCATCCCGGACAAGATGTTTATCGTAGATGCAGATGCCAGTAATGTTGGGATCGGAGCTGTCCTTTCGCAGGTGCATGATGGCCAGGAGAAGGTAGTGGCCTATTTCAGTAAGGTACTCTCCAAACCAGAACGGAACTACTGTGTAACAAGACGGGAACTTCTTGCTTTGATTATGGCGACGAAACATTTCCACAAGTACCTCTACGGTCAAAAGTTCCTCCTACGTACAGATCATGCAGCTCTAAAATGGTTGTTGCAGTTCAAAAATCCGGAGGGTCAGATCGCGAGGTGGACCGAGCGATTGCAGATGTACGAGTTCGAAATACAGCATCGCAAGGGAAAACTCCACTCAAACGCGGATGCATTGTCGCGACGACCTTGTAAAGCCGACTGTAAGCATTGTGTACGAAAGGAGGAGAAAGAGATCGTTCCCGTCCAAGTAGTTAGAGCTGAACCCATCACCGGTTGGAGTACAGAAGAGATCCGGAACGCTCAAAAGGAAGACCCGGATATCGAGCCGATACTAGCTTGGAAGGAAAACATGAAGAAACCTGATGGTCGAGATATCTCCGATAGAAGCCCTACCCTCAAAGCATATTGGGCACAATGGGACTCTCTACATGTTCAAGACGGCATCTTGAGGCGGAAATGGGAGATGCCCGATGGAAAGACGTGTAGGATGCAGCTCGTGGTGCCACGTTCAAAAGTGCATGAAGTGTTGCAGGAAATGCACGATGGCGTATCCGGAGGACACCTGGGTGTAAACAAAACGCTGGATAAAGTACGGGAACGAACAGTGCGAGAGACGACATCGAGAGCTGGTGCCGAAAGTGCGTCACGTGTGCAGCGAGCAAGGGACCAAGCGTGAAAACCCGGGGCAAGATGCATCAGTACAACGTGGGTGCACCGTTTGAACGAATCGCTGTCGACATCGCAGGGCCGTTCCCGGAAACCGACCAGGGCAACCGATACATCTTAGTTGTTATGGACTACTTCAGCAAGTGGCCTGAAGCGTTCGCGATTCCCAACCAGGAGGCTAAGACCGTCGTAGAAAAGATTGTCAACAACTGGGTGAGCAGGTTTGGTGTACCCATGGAACTGCACTCGGATCAAGGACGGAACTTCGAGTCCAAGCTATTCCAGGAAACGTGTCAACTACTCGGAATCAAAAAGACCAGAACGACTCCACTTCACCCACAGTCCGACGGGATGGTAGAACGGTTCAACAGGACATTGAATGAACATCTCTCCAAAGTCGTGAGTGATTACCAACGTGACTGAGATCGACATATTCCCTTGTTCCTGATGGCTTACCGTAATGCAGTTCACAGTTCAACGGGACATACTCCGTCCGAAATCCTTTTTGGTCAACCTGTCCGGCTACCTAGTGAGGTGAAATTTGGTTTCCCCATGGATGAGCCGAAATCGGAAGAAGAATATGTGGCAGACCTAAGGGAAAGGATCGCCGACATACACCAAAGAACTAGGATGAAGATTAAGATAGCCAGTGACCGCATGAAGACCAGGTACGACGCGAAGACAACGACGTCAGGATTTCGGGAAGGAGATCTGGTATGGCTGTACAACCCACATCGACAAAAAGGGAGGTCTCCGAAGTTGCAGCAGGACTGGGAGGGTCCCTATACAGTGGTTACACGAATCAACGATGTTGTCTACAGAATTCAACGGGGACTAAGAGGCAAGTTGAAAATCATACATGTGGATCGCCTACATCGTTACCATGGAAACAACGCCGATGCTCTTGTTCGGGACGAACAAGTTTAGGAGGGGGGCAGTGTAAAATCGACTGCATTAGCGACATTTAGTGGAATTGTTATATCAACTGTATTATCGACATTTAGACATTTTAGATATCGATCAGCGACATCTATTGGGGGGATTAGTGCTAAATTTAAGTGCATTCAGCAATTATAAGAACCTTCAGGAATTTTCTAGTACTTACCTCAGGCACGTTCCAGAACTATCGATATCTCACTAGATGGGCAAATCGTCGCCAGGAAGGAAGATTCTGGATTCGTATCTCGGGTATAAATACTACGAGCATTGAGAGCATGGACACAGTTGACTTGAGATTTAGTAGAGATACAGTTGAAAAGTGATTTGGATAGAGATTTTAATAGTGAATTAAAATTACAGAAGAATTTGTTTGAGATTAATTGTTTAAGTTGTTTGGAATAAACGAGTTGTGAATAATTGGATTTAAAGAGTTGAATATTGTTGGAATAAATAAAAGATAATCAGTTGTTTCTGAAAAGATTTAATAAAGACAAATAGAATAGAAAGGAGGAAAAAGTTTTATCATTGCGAACCGGCAAACACGTTACAATACGTTATGAAACATCGAATGAATCTTAAAAACAGAGTTTATATTTAACTCGTTACTTACCTCGTACGTATTTCTTGTCATTAACAGGTGGCAAACCCGTTGATCCTCGTAAATCTCTCTGCGCACAGCACACAACTTCTTTCCTCTGTTCAAAACCACATCTAACATATTTTCTGCCACTTATTTTAAGTTGAGCTATATGTGGGCATGCATGGATAAAATTGCAGGTTCCACTTAAATCATTTGCATCAACGCAACTATCACCTGAAATGACAAACGTTTACAGTTGAGTGGATTAGGTTAAAAAAAATGGTTCTTTAGTATTATTGTTTAATTAAATCATACTATACAAAGAGAATAATTGTTATTCTTCTCCTCCAAAACCACTGAATTGATAGGAATGGAGTTTCCACTGTTGGATAGCTTGGGTCCTCGGCTAGGATTTAGGCTATAAGTTATCCAATAAAGTCGTTAAATAACTTATCAGGTGCAATAATATCGCACTACATATCAACAAACCTTAATCAAGTAAGGAACTTCAGGCCCAATTATAATTGCATTAAGTGTGCGATAGCTGGTATCTTATTTATCAGTAGACCGTTGGTTAAAAATAATCACACGATTTTAGAATATCTTCTTCCTAGATGCGACTGTAACAGCCGACGTGCTAATAACAACTACCCATAAAGGAGAATAAAAAGGATTTCTATTTAATGAAGGAGAAGGATAGAAATATAAAGGATGGAAGGGCTAAAACTGTGATGATGAGTGTATTTGGTTGTGCGGGTGATATACTCGGACATAGCATGCGTTGGTGACATAATTGACACCAGTCCACGAATTGTCGAAGTGCTGCAGTACCTATAATTGCATTACATACTAAAGAAATTTAATTTTTCGAGTAATCATATTTCTCCTAAACCCCACATATATTTTTGTTATGTGCTCGCCTAATATGGGTGTGCGGTCAGGTTTGGTGGTGTTGTGAAGGGATCGCACCAACGACTACTTAATTAATTGCAATAAATAACATACAACCTGCATCGATACTTGACAACCGATCTCCATGCATTGCATACCTAGCGTTGCCTTAACATTAGACTGGTATGAATGAAAACTGACCTGTGCGCAGTGAACGAACAACAAAATAATCATATTACTCTGATGGCATACTAGGTGCATCGTAAAGAACAACAATACTGGCTTGAAGGCACGATCAGCGGTCATTTGTTTATGCAAAGTATGTCAGCCAAGCAGCATAAGCAAATTAACCCAAAACGCGCTAAGTGTTTGGCCATTCACCCTCTCCATACAATATGCTGATTGAGCAATATCGGAAAATCAGAGAAGGGGTCAAGAATCGAAGAAGATATTTTTGTGTATAACAGAAGAACAAATTTCCAATAAAAAGTCACTTCACTACTCCGCTTCTTCACTTCTGAACTGGAGCAAAAACCTAAAGCATCGTTTCACTTAAGTTTACTACAACACCCAGAGTCTCATCCTCCTAGAAGCCACACCTTAAGCTATCAGGCAACTGCTGGAAGGTTTAAGCTGATGGCGTCTAGCCTCAGCGAATGGTCTCTCTAGACGTCGTAAGAAAGTAATAGTTGGACCCAGAACCGTCCGACTTTCGCTTGTTAATGAAACAAATAAATGTGAATTTCGAAGCCACTAGATCTGAACCTTCGCATTTAGAGACAACTCAGAGTTTGCCACCAAATACATTTGCAGAAATACCTCGCGCTCGAAGACCGACTGCAAAGAAAAAAAAAAAAATACAGCACGAGTGGAAAGAGGAGGAAACCAAAGGACTGCTTGCGGCGGTTAAAGTGCGTCTGGTGCTATGGAATTCTGGTTTGTTCTGAAGTTTTGGATGAATTAAATATTGAAGGATGTAAATTAAGTTAAAGAAACAAAATTCTTCGCACTATATTTAAAACCAACATGGGAAAGTTACGCGAAAAAAAAATTGGGGTAAGATGAACTCGAGTCACCGACGGTGAGCTGGCAGTACTTCAAGTAAATGCTGTCGCCGTCTATTAAATATTTGCATATTCATTTTCAATCTTAAGCTGTTTGAAACGGCAACGTAGAAGCTTCGATTTTACCTCTGCGGCAGAAACAGATTTTCTTGCAGACTGACTGTCTATGAAAATATGTAGAATTATCTCGTGGTAAGTACATATTGCCTTTATTGCGACTTTTCGGGTGGCAATTGTCACTGCCAGAACCTCCGCTTGGAAGACACGGCTGTGCTACGGAAGCCTGATGGATTTTGTAAGATATTAGAGATCTGTATACTGAAAATGGAAACGGGACCCTCATTGTATCGCTCGGTTGTCTGTTCATCTGTGTGCCTGATACCGCTGTTTATCTTCGAAACTATAAAAGCTAGAAAGGAAAAACTTGGCACGTAGATAGATAGAACTCGAATATGTGTTGGCTTATGCCATTGGCGATCCATTGACAAATTTTAAGATCGTTCTATTGTTAGATAGGGTGTTGCAGGATTTATGATTCATTTCAAATCATTGCTTGTATCATATTTTGGATGGAGGTTATAAAGTGGGAGAGGGTTTGGGTGAGGGAGAAAAGAGCTCGTTTCGGATTATTTGAATCCTTCATGTTTGGGGATTCTTCAAGCTTCAACGTTGATGTGTTGCTCAGCTATGGATGTGGGTGCAACTTTTACTGCGTTGGCAGCTCCTCCTATAAGTGAAACAGGCGGTAATGCTGCAAAAAACAGCTGGACGGGATGGCTTACGAATTGAAATTGTATGAAAATTGACGGGCAATTTTTCATTCGCGGAATAAAATTAATATTTTTTTAAAATTAATATATTTTGGGTAGATTGTTATTTTAATTATAATTTGTTTTGTGTAAAAGCCGTTCATTTGCGCTGCGTATAAGTGGAATAATTACGAAGCATGCTGGACTGAGGGTGCCTCCGTATGCAGCTGTATTTTGCGATAATCGCAGTCAAATCATCTTTAATATGGAATGATAATAGCCAAGAACATACTAATACATTTTTTTTTGTACATGAGTGGTATTTGAAAAATGAAAAATAATTCCAAAATTAATGTTATTTTGATTTTGGATAAAAGATATTACATATGGAGAATATGGTTAGCAAAAATGGTCAACGCATATTGGAATTATTTTTCTTACTCAAGCACCACAGATTTTTCTGTTTGTAATATCTTAGATCGTGAACTCATTATTTTGTGCAAATTAAAAACGAATTTGTGTGTAGAATTATCGCATGTTATAATATAAGTACAAGTCAGAATAAAATTTGCGAAACGATATTCAAAACATAGCTTTTAATTTCTGAACTTTAGTTTGGTCTTGTTGGTTTTCAGTTTCAGATTCAGATGGTTTTAGTTTCATACAAAATTTATATGGTAAGTAGATATTTCTATTCTGGTGGTTTGTTCCACAATTTTAAGAGACTTTAAGGATCAACGCTCTAGAAAGTTGTTTACCTTAATCATCTATTATATTTGCACCAGACGGTTGTAGACTTCGCCAGCAATCCGTCGAATATTATAGTAATCTCAACTTGATGAAGGGAGAGTTAATAGTACTCTAATTATCTAGATTTATAAGCTAACAGTTGGGTGTAATTTGCTTGGCTTTGTATGTAGTAATTTGTTTGTAATCCACAGAATAAATAGCACCACGATAAGAACATTATGTAGCACATTCCCCAAACAGATTTCATCAGCACAAAACAAAGCTGTTCTTTAAATATTTAACGGGAAATATATAAACTAAGATAGACTAGTGTGTTGTTTAACATAACATTGTAATTGCAATAAAAAAAGGAACTTTTCATTCATAAAACATGAATGCCTTCCGCCACGGTTTGTTTATGTTTTGCGTAAGACATCTCGTACACGTGGCATTTGAATTTTTGCCGAGCATTACGGCCTGTTTCACTTATAGGAGGCTCTGAGATTACGCTATTCTTGTCAGACGTTTCACGTATTAAAAATGTACGCTTTGTATTTCGTTAACGATTGCTGTTAATTCGAATTTGAAACGATAAAATTCAATAAATAAACGCATTTTAAGAGCTCTGAGGTTATTTTAATAGCACATAGCAACATCCAGAAACAAGATATAAAAGTTGAGAGACTGAATTTCGTCTGAATTCAATTCTTTATTCCTCACATTAATAATGGCCCACAGATTCTCAATCAGATTGAGGTCAGATGAGTTGTTTTGTTTGGGAGTCGGGCAGAATCCTGAAAATCCAAAATCCCGAAAATCCCGAAAGGCGAAAATCCCAAAAGTGTAACAGAAAATTGTATTGTATTGTATTGTTAATTTTAACTTCAGACTGTAGTCAGTCAAATAAAAATTTCACCGATATTTTAAAGTTTTTAATTATTATTATTATTATTATCGTATAAAGATTTAATTCACTCTCTTGCATAGTTGTATTAATCTTAAATTAAAAGTAATTCTTTTTTTTAACACAAATTCATTTCCTGATATCCATTAAGTTAATTGATAGATAGATAGATATTTATTTTCGTGAATAATTTACAAAGTAGCTATTGCACAATTTACATAGGTACAGAGATTTGATTTGTCGTAAACCTCGTAGACATCCTAGCTATCCGTTGTTCTGTGACTTGAAAATTCTTCCTGTTCGTCATTTGTACTGTTTTAAGGTTTTAAAAGTATTCTTTATGAAGTCCGGTAATCTTAACTTTCGTCTAATATCTCGGTATAATCTTCGTGGAAACCTTTCGAACACTTTATCTGTACCCAATTTCCGTACTACTGCTTATCGTAATTTTTTTTCGGTTTTGTCTTATCGGTTATTTAATGCTCTCCCCCTGTCTATCAGGACTGTAACAATACCCGGAACGTTTTTAAAATGCATGAAAATGTGGCTCCTCAGTTTTGATTATGCTGCGCTAGAATCTCTTACTTCTAATGTTTTGGTCTAACTTTTCTTACTTTTTCTCCTTTTCTTTTTCATTTTGTACTTGTAACTCTCATTCTTATCTTAGTTTGTATTGAATCATTTCTGGTTTGTGCTTCTTGTAATGTTTAAAGTTTTTTTTTAAATTTTTTTTATGTTCTTTTACGCTTTATTCTTAGGGTCACCCCACCCAAATAATTTTATTTTGTAATGCCTTAGCGCTTAGCTTATTGGAATGGCATTCTACACTATTTTGTACTTGTACATAAATACTGAATGTCACTAATCTTTCTTATATTTTGCTTTTATTATTTATTTTTTATTTGTATTTTGTACTATTTGATTATATTATGAACGTATAAGAATAAATATTATCTATCTATATAATACTAGTTATCTTTCTACTGAAACAGTTTATTTGTTGGACATGAGAATAACTATAGAAAGAAGTTTGGTTTGAAGGAAACTACGACAAAAACCTTCAATATAAATAACAAAAAAAAAAAAAAGTATTAAATAAAAGGAATTTCAACTATAATAAATTAACAGATACAAATTAGATAGATATACACATAATGGAATTAGTAATTAATAAGCGAATAAATAAGTAAATATGTAGTTGAGTTGATAAGATACAAAGTAATTAAACAATCAAGAACGCAATAATCGAATCAATAGATAAACAATCGAAACATAAATAACAAAAATTTATAAATAAATAAACAATTAGCTAACAGATAAATAATAAATAAGCAAATAAGGATTTGAGTAACTAATTAAAATAAATAAATAAATACGATATGTTTATATGAATGTAATACTTAAATAATGCAGCACAATAATCTAGGTATAAGCTATAATATTGAACTTAGTTGGTTTACTAGAGGGTTGGTAGAGATTTCGCAGTTATTACGAGGTTTAAAGTGAGCTTGCGTATTCTATCGGCGATCATTTCAGTATTCGCCACTAAATGTAAGTTAACTAACCCTATTTTGTGCAATTTGTAATTTTTAAATGTGGCAAGTAGCACAGTTACCCCAGACTTGGCAACCATATAACATAATAGCCTGAAACACAACTTTATATATAACGATCTTATTTTCCTTGCTAAGTTGGGATTTTCGATTCAATAAAGGGTAAGGGGTAAAGGTGGCGATATTTATCTTTTCGATCGTTTTTGATACGTGTTCCCTGAAAATCAGTTTTGTATCCAAATGAATACCCAGATATTTGACGTTCTGTTGCCAGTACACGTTTATTCCATTTAAACAAAGACGAGGATTTGGGAGAAAGCAATGCTTCCTATTTTCGGGTAAAAAAGATAGCTTGCATTTTCTCAGTATTCATCTTTAATTTCCTTTTTTTTAAATATTCATTTAATATTCCAAACGCAATCTGGATGTTCGTCTCAATGTTGAGACTTAATTGATGCAATGAAAATATGGCAGTGTCATCTGCGTATGTTGCAATTTCACATTCCGGTAGGTGAGGAAGATCGGAGGTATATATGTTATACAAAACTGGACTAATAACAGAACCTTGTGGAACACCGAAGACAAATTCACGGAGAACTAAGACACCACTATTAACGACAATTTTGAAAAAACGGTTGGACAAGAAACTTTGTACTATTTGGACTAGATAGAGAGGAAAACCAAAATTAATCATTTTGTATAAAATCCCATCATGCCAGACTGTGTCGAAAGCCTTTTCAATGTCCAACAGCAGTAAGCCTGAGGTCTTATCCATGTTGCGATTTATTTTAATATGACGGCATATTCTAAGAACTTGGTGTGAGGTGTTGTGATGCTGCCTGAAACCAAACTGTTCGTTTGGGAAAATATCATGATATTGTAATATCGACTGCATTAGCGACATTTAGTGGAATTGTTATATCAACTGTATTAGCGACATTTAGACATTTTAGATATCGATCAGCGACATCTATTGGGGGGATAAGTGCTAAATTTAAGTGCATTCAGCAATTATAAGAACCTTCAGGAATTTTCTAGTACTTACCTCAGGCACGTTCCAGAACTATCGATATCTCACTAGATGGGCAAATCGTCGCCAGGAAGGAAGATTCTGGATTCGTATCTCGGGTATAAATACTACGAGCATTGAGAGCATGGACACAGTTGACTTGAGATTTATTAGAGATACAGTTGAAAAGTGATTTGGATAGAGATTTTAATAGTGAATTAAAATTACAGAAGAATTTGTTTGAGATTAATTGTTTAAGTTGTTTGGAATAAAAGAGTTGTGAATAATTGGATTTAAAGAGTTGAACATTGTTGGAATAAATAAAAGATCATCAGTAGTTTGTGAAAAGATTAAATAAAGACAAATAGAATCAGAAAGGAGAAAAAGTTTTATCATTGCGAACCGGCAAACACGTTACATTTGGTGTCAGAAGTGGGATAAAACTTTTTCAGAGTGATAAAAACGTTCAAGAAACAGTTTCTGAACAAAAGGAACAGTGGTGTGATTTAAGAAGTGTTTGAAATTTGAACAGAAATGGGTCGCAAATTGAAAAATCTGTCCCTGGTCCAGTTGAAAGCAGAGCTGAGTAAGCGAAATCTTCAGACCAGTGGGCTGAAAAGCGAATTAGTGCTCCGGCTGCAGAATGCTGTGTTAGAAGACGGTGGAGACCCCGAAACTGAGCTATTTGACGTAGAGGAGGAGGAGAGTGTAAGTGCAACGATTGACATGGCCGCGCTTATGAAACTGCTCACCGAGCATAAGAACGCTCTGGAAGCCAAGTTAGATGAGCAGAAGATATCCCTATTAAGTGAGCAGAGCAAAAAGTCCGACGAACAGAAGAACTCTATAGATGCCAAGTTCGACGAGCAGAAGAACTCTCTAGACGCCAAACTCGATGAGCAGAGCAAACATTTCGAGAACTCTCTGGACGCCAAGCTCGATGCCAGATTCGATGAGGCCAGGAACTCTCTCGATACCAAGCTCGAAGAGCAGAAGCATGTTCTCGAGAGTCTAGAGGTCAAATTCGACCAGCAAATAGAAGATGTCGAAAAGAGATTGGAAGTGAAATTCGGAGGTCAGTACGAAGAAATGGAAAAACAATTCAAACATCTGACCAATGAACTCGACGGTGTGAAGAGGCAAAAACTTCGCGTGAGTTCAATCGAAGGTCCGAGAAGAAAGGAGATGCAGCCCCCGGTATTCGATGGTCAAACATCATGGCCTATATACAAGAAACAATTTGAAGCCGCCGCATTGGCCAACAATTGGGACGAGGAAGAAAAATCGATTGCACTCACACTTGCACTCCGAGGCTCAGCCGCCGAACTACTCCAAACCCTCGCGGATGACAAACATCGTGACTACGGCTCGCTACTGAAGGCCATTGAGATGCGATTCGGCGATGACCATATGCAACAAGTATACAGGGTCCAGTTGCGCCGAAGGGCTCAAATAAAGGGAGAGACACTGCAGCAGCTGCAGGCAGATGTGGAACGTCTGGCACATCTGTCCTACCCCAATACTGGAAAGGAGATCATCAACGAAATGGCAACCGAAGCGTTTATCCAAGCCATTAACGACGAAAAACTACAAATGGCTGTACGAATGGCTGGGAAGAAAACACTTGCTGAGGCTGTGGCTTTTGCTCTGACAATGGAGGCGGCAGATCAGGCCTCCCAGAGGATTCATCGTGTCAGGGAAATAGTCACCGAAGAATGCTCCTGCCAGAGAGTGGACGTCGAGCGCCAAAATAACGCCGCAGAACGGCAGATTCGTTGCTGGAATTGCAACAAGATTGGACATCTACAACGGCAGTGCAGAGCACCACGAAGAAACGGAAGCTGTCCTCATTGTGCTAGCCGGAGACGCGACGAAGAAGCATCCAGCGGGGATAACATCCGTCCTGCTGGTCAAGCTTCTCATTCGGGAAATGCTTAAGAGCCAACTTCGCGGGGCAGAAGTTGGTTTCTGGAATCGATGGCCCCAGAACCACCATCCAAGTCTCCCAAACCAAGCGATGCAACAAAAGCTTGACCGTGGAAACAATTATGGGCAACAACAAGTGCGTGGCTACCATAGACACCGGTGCCACGGCTTCCATCGTAAGGAGGGATCTCGTCCGGAATTCATGGCTACACAACACCAGAAGCTACTGCCTGAGGACTGCGACAGGAGAATCAGCAAAAGTCTACGGAGAAGTTCGCCTGAGAATACAAATGGCAGGCTTAACATTCTCCCACGTGTTCCTGGTGGCTGACATATGCGACGACTGCATCATCGGGGTGGACTTTATGGAAGCACATAAGATCATCCTGGACATCGGAATGCAGGTGCTGAGGTATCGACATGTGGAGATTCCTATGGTGTACGGAAACAAAGGCACAGTAAATCTCAGGTCGGTAATCAGCAAGGACGACATTTTGCCACCCTCTGCAGAGACAGTAATTTGGACAAATTTGGAGGGTGATCCTGGGAACCATCGATTCTTCCTCATTGAGCCAGATAACCAAAAAGTCTCCCAGAACTACATCGTGGGAAGAATTCTAGTGGAACCAAAGAACAACATGGTACCAGTAAGGCTCATGAACCCGAAAAACTACAGCGTCAAATTAAAGCGAGGGGAAGTGATTGGAGAATGCGTACCGATTTCCGCGATCTCAGCAGCAACTGAAGAGGAGCCTGTGAAGCCGGTTCCGTCATACAGATTGGCGGAACTACGGAAGACCATCTTTCAACATTGTGAACTTAATCAGGAGCAGCGAAGCACGGCAGCGAATCTACTCGGTGAGTTTGCTGACATATTTGCGTTACAAGATGGGGACCACGGCCGAACACACTTAGTACAGCACCGCATAGACACCGGGGATGCTAGACCGATTAGACAGCCTGCCAGGCGACTCCCATTAGCAAAGCAGACAGAGGTTGCGGAGATGGTTTCGTCGATGGAGAAAGAAGGGCTAATTGAAAGTTCCCAGAGCCCGTGGGCATCACCTATTGTACTAGTCAAGAAGAAGGACGGCAGCACCCGATTCTGCGTGGACTACCGCAGGCTGAATGATGCTACCAAAAAGGATAGTTACCCTTTGCCCCGGATCGATGACACACTGGACACCCTCTCTGGAGCCCAATGGTTCTCCACTCTCGATCTAAAGAGCGGCTATTGGCAAGTGCAGATTCACCCAGAAGACCGCGAGAAAACCGCATTCACTGCCGGAAATGGACTGTGGGAGTTTACAGTAATGCCATTTGGATTGTGCAACGCTCCGGCAACTTTCGAGCGTCTGATGGAACGCGTCCTGCATGGACTAACCTGGAAAACCTGCTTGGTGTATCTGGACGATGTCATTGTGGTGGGAAAAACGTTTGCGGAACATCGAGACAACCTAAGGGAAGTCTTCAAACGCTTACGCAATGCCCACTTGAAACTCAACTCGAAGAAATGTGCGCTCTTTAAACGAGAAGTGAAGTATCTAGGTCACATTATTTCGTCAGAGGGAGTGAGAACGGATCCGGACAAAGTTGAAGCCGTTAAAAACTGGCCAGTTCCCAAAGACAAACACCAATTGAGGAGCTTCCTTGGCCTCGCCACATACTACCGACGGTTCGTAAAGGATTTTGCCAAAATTGCGAAGAGCCTGCACCAGTTGACGGAAAAGGGAAAACAATTTAAGTGGTCAGGCGAATGCGAGCAGAGTTTCCGGCAACTTAAACAACAACTATGTGAGGCTCCAATACTGGCCTACCCCATCCCGGACAAGATGTTTATCGTAGATGCAGATGCCAGTAATGTTGGGATCGGAGCTGTCCTTTCGCAGGTGCATGATGGCCAGGAGAAGGTAGTGGCCTATTTCAGTAAGGTACTCTCCAAACCAGAACGGAACTACTGTGTAACAAGACGGGAACTTCTTGCTTTGATTATGGCGACGAAACATTTCCACAAGTACCTCTACGGTCAAAAGTTCCTCCTACGTACAGATCATGCAGCTCTAAAATGGTTGTTGCAGTTCAAAAACCCGGAGGGTCAGATCGCGAGGTGGACAGAACGATTGCAGATGTACGAGTTCGAAATACAGCATCGCAAGGGGAAACTCCACTCAAACGCGGATGCATTGTCGCGACGACCTTGTAAAGCCGACTGTAAGCATTGTGTACGAAAGGAGGAGAAAGAGATCGTTCCCGTCCAAGTTGTTAGAGCTGAGCCCATCACCGGCTGGAGTACAGAAGAGATCCGGAACGCTCAAAAGGAAGACCCGGATATCGAGCCGATACTAGCTTGGAAGGAAAACATGGAGAAACCTGATGGTCGAGATATCTCCGATAGAAGCCCTACCCTCAAAGCATACTGGGCACAATGGGACTCTCTACATGTTCAAGACGGCATCTTGAGGCGGAAATGGGAGATGCCCGATGGAAAGACGTGTAGGATGCAGCTCGTGGTGCCACGTTCAAAAGTGCATGAAGTGCTGCAGGAAATGCACGATGGTGTATCCGGAGGACACCTGGGTGTAAACAAAACGCTGGATAAAGTACGGGAACGATTCTACTGGCTCAGTGCGAGAGACGACATCGAGAGCTGGTGCCGAAAGTGCGTCACGTGTGCAGCGAGCAAGGGACCAAGCGTGAAAACCCGGGGCAAGATGCATCAGTACAACGTGAGTGCACCGTTTGAACGAATCGCTGTCGACATCGCAGGGCCGTTCCCGGAAACCGACCAGGGCAACCGATACATCTTAGTTGTTATGGACTACTTCAGCAAGTGGCCTGAAGCGTTCGCGATTCCCAACCAGGAGGCTAATACCGTCGTAGAAAAGATTGTCAACAACTGGGTGAGCAGGTTTGGTGTACCCATGGAACTGCACTTGGATCAAGGACGGAACTTCGAGTCCAAGCTATTCCAGGAAACGTGTCAACTACTCGGAATCAAAAAGACCAGAACGACTCCACTTCACCCACAGTCCGACGGGATGGTAGAACGGTTCAACAGGACATTGAATGAACATCTCTCCAAAGTCGTGAGTGATTACCAACGTGACTGGGATCGACATATTCCCTTGTTCCTGATGGCTTATCGTAATGCAGTTCACAGTTCAACGGGACACACTCCGTCCGAAATCCTTTTTGGTCAACCTGTCCGGCTACCTAGTGAGGTGAAATTTGGTTCTCCCATGGCTGAGCCGAAATCGGAAGAAGAATATGTGGCAGACCTAAGGGAAAGGATCGCCGACATACACCAAAGAACTAGGACGAAGATTAAGATAGCCAGTGACCGCATGAAGACCAGGTACGACGCGAAGACAACGACGTCAGGATTTCGGGAAGGAGATCTGGTATGGCTGTACAACCCACATCGACAAAAAGGGAGGTCTCCGAAGTTGCAGCAGGACTGGGAGGGTCCCTATACAGTGGTTACACGAATCAACGATGTTGTCTACAGAATTCAACGGGGACTAAGAGGCAAGTTGAAAATCATACATGTGGATCGCCTACATCGTTACCATGGAAACAACGCCGATGCTCTTGTTCGGGACGAACAAGTTTAGGAGGGGGGCAGTGTAATATCGACTGCATTAGCGACATTTAGTGGAATTGTTATATCAACTGTATTAGCGACATTTAGACATTTTAGATATCGATCAGCGACATCTATTGGGGGGATAAGTGCTAAATTTAAGTGCATTCAGCAATTATAAGAACCTTCAGGAATTTTCTAGTACTTACCTCAGGCACGTTCCAGAACTATCGATATCTCACTAGATGGGCAAATCGTCGCCAGGAAGGAAGATTCTGGATTCGTATCTCGGGTATAAATACTACGAGCATTGAGAGCATGGACACAGTTGACTTGAGATTTATTAGAGATACAGTTGAAAAGTGATTTGGATAGAGATTTTAATAGTGAATTAAAATTACAGAAGAATTTGTTTGAGATTAATTGTTTAAGTTGTTTGGAATAAAAGAGTTGTGAATAATTGGATTTAAAGAGTTGAACATTGTTGGAATAAATAAAAGATCATCAGTAGTTTGTGAAAAGATTAAATAAAGACAAATAGAATCAGAAAGGAGAAAAAGTTTTATCATTGCGAACCGGCAAACACGTTACAATATTATAACCTTCTCAAAAATTTTGCTTAGACTACTTAAAAGGCTTATAGGCCTGTAGCTGTTGGGCATTTCCTTGGGTTTTCCACTCTTTGAAATGGGAATTACCTTAGGAGATTTCCAGGCAAGAGGAAAATATTGTATTTTTAAACAAGCATTTACCAGAAAGCTTATAAATCGTATGCCAGCTGTGGGCAAATGCTTGATATAAATATTTTTAATACCATCAAAGCCGTCGGCTTTTCGCAATCGTATGTTGGGGATAATTTCAGCAATGCTTTGTGGTGAAACGTATAATTGTGGCGATACTACAGATTAAGTTAATTGTATTATTCTATTATTTGAATTAAATCCGAGTGCAAATTTTCATTACATAATAAGAGTATAAGCCTCCCCCACCCCTCTCTGTTTCTTGCAGTGTAATAAGGAGTACTAGAGGAAGTTCGGAGTTGGGAATTTGAATTGGGAGGAAAAACTACAATAAATATAACAAAAAAACGATGGTTAGCTGGTCCTATGGAGAGCTCTGCTGCTTCGCGTTGGGGTAGGTCCAGGTTGGCTTCAGCCACTTAAGCCTAATTTTTGGCACCAAAATGATGAACACGTTGGAAAAGGAAGGTACTTTTTGGTTCTTGCTTGGGCTCGGGTGTCCGCTTGGGAAAGATGCGCACCGGTGGGCCACAATGGATACACCACGAAGACAATACTACGATAGTATGACTTTCCCTGTTTAATTACGAGTGGCCACGACACTCTTTTCTTAGCCACGAATCAGGGAATCTCGACACCAAGCAGCTCCACGAATAACTGCTGACAAACGTCACGCACAGCTGACTGCGTGTGTTTTATTTGTGAGTGTTTGTTTGTTTGCTTTGCGTAATATTATGCGATTTGAATTTATCTTTAATTTTAATTTGTTTCTAGGTGGCTGCAACAGCAGCTTGTTCCCATATTACAGTTATTTTCTGAAGATCATTTCGCCACCTTGAAAATTGTCTGCCTGTTCTTCTTGTTCCATCTCTAGTATACCAGTCTGTTTTTCTCTTTGTCCATTGATCATCATTAATTCGCGCGGCATGACCATCCCATTGCCATTTTTGGGTTTTTGTTAATCTTCTAATTCGACTATTTCGAATTGCAATAAAGATATCTCTATGGCTCTATGGGTAGTTTCGATTTTTTTTTAGATTTCGTTTATGTAGACTCCAAGTTTGTGAGCCGTAGGTTAGCATTGGTGGTATGGCTGTGTCAAAGATGTATTTCCTCGATCGTACACTTATTTTGGACTCGATTGTGGTTTTTAAATTCCATACTTGTTTCCAACTATTTGAGATTCTTCTTACTATTTCATCTTACATTCTGTTTGCGAACGATATTGTTTGTCCTATATAGATGTAATCCTGTACGTATTTTCGAGATTTTCGTTTCCTAATTTAATGTCGATCTATTTGTGATAAGACATCATTACTTTTGTTTTTTATCTGATTCATTTCCAGCCCTTATGTCTTACATCCTTCCGACAGGCTGTTTAATATTTGCTCCATTTCACCAGCGGTTTCGGCAAATAGAACTATGTCGTGTGCAAAGCGAAGGTTTGATAATATTTTTCCGTCTATTTCTATACCAAGATTTTCTATATCTATGTTTCCAAATATTTGTTCTTATATTGCAGAAAATAATGCTAGTAAAAGTGGGTCTCCTTGTCTTACTCCTTTATTAATTTTGAATATTGTACCTTTAACTTAAATTTTTTATCCTCGATATGCTATTTTTATAAATCTGATAATTTTATGTGGGAATCCCTGGTTATGTAAAGCTTGCTATATTATTACGAGTTCTACAGAATCGAATGCTTTATAGAAATCAACAAAAAGCTATGTACAACTTCAATTCAATTCAATTCAATTAATTTCTTATTATATTCCTGAGTTTTTTCGACGTGGAGTATCACGATCAAAAACCAGCTTGCTCTTTGGTTGGTTACTATACTTTGTAGATAATCGTTATAATACTTTTATTTTTAATATTTTATCATCATTCGTGATATTGCATTTGTATAGATCTCTGAAGAAGTGCGTAGCTGTTGCATTTATTTCTTGTCTGATCCTTATCTTAATTTCCTTTTCTTTTAGAGCATCCACTCTTTGCCTAGTGAAATATATTCTTGCGCTTCCTTCATCGACTTGTTTTCTTCTTGGTGCTGTTTTAACATTTTCTCGTTATATTCTTTTATGTCTTCTTATATCATTTTGCTTATTATTTTAAGTAGTTACTTAAGGCTCTCTTTTTCAGTTTCATTACTAGTTTTCTTTGAAGTTTTTCTCTTTCTTCTATAGTTTCTTTTGTTACGTTTGATATTTTAATCGGATTTATTGGTATGGGTTTTATGATTGTCTCGTTTGCAGCCTGTAATATTGCTTCGCCCCGATGAATCGGTGGTCGCTTTCAAAGTTTATTCTGTGTATGATAGATACATCTTGGACTGTTTTCCTTGTGTTCTTTACGATGAAGTCTATTTGGTTTTTTATTAAGCAGTTTGGTGAAAATCATATCTATTTATTTTTCGGCTTTTTCTTAAAAAAACTATTAGGCGTTTTTCCTTTTTAGTTCAGAGCAGAGCCTGAGTTGTCAAAAAAATGCGTGTTTCTTTTTTAGCTCAAACACATCAGAGTTCTGAATTCGTTTTTCTTTTTTCGTTCAGAACGTGCTCAGAGCGCACTCTATGAGCTCCGAATAATTTTGACTGAGCATTCAGAGTAAAAAGCTGAGCACAGCCATTTTTCGCATTTGACAGGAGGGAAAACAAAGGAAAAAAAATCAAATGACGGCTACGTGCTCAAGTGTGTTTCATAAACAAATCAGAGCGCTTTGAACATGCTCAGTCCAAAGCACACTCGATGTGGTCAAGCCTACTACAAACATTTAAGTTATTTTGCCATAGCCAAATTCTTATTTTTTCTTCACGTTGATTTCTTGTTCCATAACTATATTCACCCATTATGTTCTCTTCACCATCTTTTTTTGTTGCCCAGTTTGAAGTTTTTTTTTTCTTCTCTGTCGGGGTGTTGGAACACCGCGCTGGAGCACTCAGACGCAAAAACAGGTCCATTGTACTACCAGCAGGTACAACCCTTTTACTGTATTTTGTTCGTCTTTCTAAGAAAGTCGAGTAAGAGCTTCAGTGATAAGGAGCTTAAGTTACCAGCATTCATCACATCAGCCCCAAAAATCTGCCACCTGATACGAGCAAAGGCAGGACAATCACATAGGAAATGTTCCGCAGTGTCGTCGCCCTCTCCACAAGCGTCACAGATAGTGGTGTCACTTAAGCCTAACACGCTGAGATGTTTGGCAAAGGAGAAATGTCCCGTAATAACGCCAATAAGTTGTCTGCAGTCTTTTCTACTGAGAGACAGCAAGAATGCCGCGGATTTCTTACAGACGTCGGGAAGGATCTGTTTAGTCTGTCTGCATCGTGGAGAGTCATGCCATCTACAGTTGTGTTTGCTAGAAACCCAACCATCGATAGAAGCCCTAACCGAAGATACGGGCAAACCTAACGTGGGTTCGGGGCCGGAGAAGTTTTCCTCTGAGCCTTGCCTGGCAAGCTCATCGGAGACCTCGTTTCCGGTAATCCCGCTGTGTCCAGGGACCCATACAAGTCTTAGCAAATTCAGTCTTCCAACCGAATTCAAACTAGACCTGCATTCCCGAACAATTTCGCATCTAGTAAGAGGATTGAGCAAGGCCTTAAGCGAAGCCTGACTGTCGCTACAGACGCAGATACTCCGTCCCCTCCACTGGTTTTTCACAATATAGTTCGCAGCCATAAGTATTGCAAAAATCTCCGCTTGGAAGACAGATGCATAAATACCTTGGGGAAATTGCAGTCTGATGTTGTCGCTTTCCACAAAGACTCCAGCACCTGAGCCTTCACAGGTCTTGGACCCATCTGTGAAAATTCGGCAGCATTCCTTACCCCCAAAAGCGCCCTTACACTTCCAGAAAGCTAATAATGCTCAAGCCGCTTTAGACTCGACATGTTTCGACCAAAGAAGTTTCCTATCCAAAATTACTCCTAGATATTTCGCTTCGTTGGCGAGTGGGATTCTGATGCCTTTGAGCACTGGTAGAGTCAGTCCAGCCAGCTTCCTCTTCCTAGTGAAGAGAACAACTTTAGTTTTCAGAGGGTTAACTGAAAGCCCATTCCGAGTGCACCATCCGTCAATCACATCCAGGGCCATCTGCGCCTTAGTGCAGACAGTTCGCAGGGAAGGACCAACAGACAGTACGGCAACATCATCTGCATATGCCTGAGCGTAAATACGAGAGCTGTTGAGCAGAGAGTCAACCAATTTTTGGTATAAAAGCTACTCTAACTGTTCGCCAGGGTGTTGGTATATAAGCCAGTGCCAGTTCCGCAGTGAAGATTCTCTTCAGAGTACGCAGCAACTGATTTATACCCTGCTGCAGCATAGCTGGGATTATTCCATCAGTTTGAAGTTAAAATCATCTATAATGAAGAAAATTGTCGATTTCACTTTATCTATGACTATGTTTATTTCTTCATAAAAAAGAGTCAATTTTTTCCTCACTAGAAGCTTCGGTATGCACCATACACCTGAATAATTACAATCCTTGTTTTATTTATATGACATCATTCTTTCACTATGTAATGTTATTTCCTTGACATTTCTTTTCAATTTTGCATTTATCGACATGCCTAGACCATGTAAACCTTTGGTTTTTCCAATATAGCAGAAGACATTGCCATTCTATTTTTCAAAAATATTTTCACCGTGTATCCTTGTCTCTGCTAAACCGATAATATCCGAGTTTATAGCTTTTATAGCTTCATCTAGCTCAGTTCTTCTGCTGTCTGTTAATAAGGTTCTGACGTTGAATTTGCAAATGTTTAAATCCGTATTTCCGGATCAAACATCAAAACGTGATGTGAAAAAAGAACATCGCATTCACGCCTTAGCCATTCACAGTTTATTTGCAAGTTGTTCACAGACTGTGAATGCGAAATTTCACTGTCTCACCAACTTATTAAAAGCCAAACTAAAATTTTTAGGATACGCAAGCGTAAGGATATTTTTTTTTTGTTTCTGTGACAAAGTCGCTATTTATATTGTAATATCGACTGCATTAGCGACATTTAGTGGAATTGTTATATCGACTGCATTAGCGACATTTAGTGGAATTGTTATATCGACTGCATTAGCGACATTTAGTGGAATTGTTATATCGACTGTATTAGCGACATTTAGAACATCGATCAGCGACATCTATTGGGGGATTAGTGCTAAATTTAAGTGCATTCAGCAATTATAAGAACCTTCAGGAATTTTCTAGTACTTACCTCAGGCACGTTCCAGAACTATCGATATCTCACTAGATGGGCAAATCGTCGCCAGGAAGGAAGATTCTGGATTCGTATCTCGGGTATAAATACTACGAGCATTGAGAGCATGGACGCAGTTGACTTGAGATTTGTTAGAGATACAGTTGAAAAGTGATTTGGATAGAGATTTTAATAGTGAATTAAAATTACAGAAGAATTTGATTGAGATTAATTGTTTAAGTCGTTTGGAATAAAAGAGTTGTGAATAATTGGATTTAAAGAGTTGAATATTGTTGGAATAAATAAAAGATAATCAGTTGTTTGTGAAAAGATTTAATAAAGACAAATAGAATCAGAAAGGAGAAAAAGTTTTATCATTGCGAACCGGCAAACACGCTACATTTGGTGTCAGAAGTGGGATAAAACTTTTTCAGAGTGATAAAAACGTTCAAGAAACAGTGTCTGAACAAAAGGAACAGTGGTGAAATTTAAACGGTATTTTAAATTTGAACAGAAATGGGTCGCAGATTGGAAAATTTGTCCCTGGTCCAGCTAAAATCAGAGCTGGGTAGGAGAAATCTCCAGACCAGTGGACTGAAACGAGAGTTAGTGCGCCGGCTGCAGAATGCCGTACTAGAAGACGGTGGGGACCCCGAAACTATGCTATTTGACATCGAAGAGGAGGAGAATGTAAGTTCAACAAGTGAAATGTCCGCGCTATTCAAAATGCTCACCGAAAGGTTCGATGAACAGAAGAAACAATCCGCAGAGCAGAAGAGCTCAATAGACGCCAAGTTCGATGAGCAGAGCAAAATGTTCGAGAATTCTCTAGATGCCAAGCTAGACGAACAGAATAAGAAGTTCGATGAACAGAAGAACGCTCTGGACGCCAAACTCGACGAGCAGAGCATACATTTCGAGAACTCTCTGGACGCCAAGCTCGATGCCAGATTCGATGAGGCGAGGCACTCTCTCGATGCCAAGTTGGAAGAGCAAAAGCATGTTCTCGAGAGTTTAGAGATCAAATTCGACCAACAAATAGAAGATGTTGAAAAGAGATTGGAAGTGAAATTCGGAGGTCAGTACGAAGAAATGGAAAAACAATTCAAACATCTGACCAATGAACTCGACGGCGTGAAGAGGCAAAAACTTCGTGTAGGTTCAATCGAAGGTCCGAGAAGAAAGGAGATGCAGCCCCCGGTATTCGATGGTCAAACATCATGGCCTATATACAAGAAACAATTCGAAGCCGCCGCATTGGCCAACAATTGGGACGAGGAAGAAAAATCGATTGCACTCACACTTGCACTCCGAGGCTCAGCCGCCGAACTACTCCAAACCCTCGCGGATGACCAACATCGTGACTATGGCTCGCTACTGAAGGCCATTGAGATGCGATTCGGCGATGACCACATGCAACAAGTGTACAGGGTCCAATAGCGCCGAAGGGCTCAAATGAAGGGAGAGACACTGCAGCAGCTGCAGGCAGATGTGGAACGTCTGGCGCATCTGTCCTACCCCAATACTGGAAAGGAGATCATCAACGAAATGGCAACCGAAGCGTTTATCCAAGCCATTAACGACGAAAAACTACAAATGGCTGTTCGAATGGCTGGGAAGAAAACACTTGCTGAGGCTTTGGCTTTTGCCCTGACAATGGAGGCAGCAGATCAGGCCTCCCAGAGAATCCATCGTGTCAGGGAAATAATCACCGAGGAATGCTCCTGCCAGAGAGTGGACGTCGAGCGCCAAAATAACGCCGCAGAACGGCAGATTCGTTGTTGGAATTGCAACAAGATTGGACATCTACAACGGCAGTGCAGAGCACCACGAAGAAACGGAAGCTGTCCGCATGACCGAAGCCGAAGACAAAACTTTGACCGAAAGGGAGGCGACAATTGGAATCGCAGCTGGAACAACGATTGGCGTAACAATCGCAACAATGGATACCGAGGTAGCGTTGGGTTCGGTAGTGGTTGCGATAGAGAATGGTGGAGAGATCGACGAGATGATGGCTACGCATTTCGTGGCAGACGCAATTACGACGAAATGAAGAGTGTTGCGTATGTAGCTGAGTGTAGTTCCGATCGAGAGAGAAAGTTCAATGAGCAAGGGACTCAAGAGGAGATATCGTCGTTGCATGTTTTGATGCAGAAAACAATTGAGGAGTCTTTCAAGTGTAAGGCAGATCTAGAGAAGCTGCAAGAGGACAATAGTCGATTGAGACAGGAGAACAGGAAACTTAAGGCAGGCATTCTCCAATACCAACAGGAAACTCCAGGCCTAGCTCCAGCAGTGAGTAACGTTAAGAAAACTTTAGCACGCAAAGTGGGAGCGGATTCAGCAACCAGTGATCATGATAGTCAGGACGACTCTATGCAGAAGGCTCAAGAAGATGCTAGAGTTCTACGATCATTGATGGTGCCACTGGAGGAGGAAATCAAAGCTTTAAAGGAAAAACTTCGTTCTACCGATAAAGAGCTTCAAGAGCTACGAACTGAGAAAATGTCGCCACAAGAAATAGCCAGTAATCACATGAAGACCAGGTATGATGCGAGGACAACAACGCCGGGATTACAGGAGGGAGATCTGGAATGGCTGTACCAGGCTGTACCCCCATCGACAAAAAGGGAGGTCTCCGAAGCTGCAGCAGGACTGGGAGGGTCCCTATACAGTGGTTACACGAATCAACGATGTTGTCTACAGAATTCAACGGGGACTAAGAGGCAAGTTGAAAATCATACATGTGGATCGTCTACATCGTTACCATGGAAACAATGCAGATGCTCTTGTTCGGGACGAACAAGTTTAGGAGGGGGGCAGTGTAATATCGACTGCATTAGCGACATTTAGTGGAATTGTTATATCGACTGTATTAGCGACATTTAGAACATCGATCAGCGACATCTATCGGGGGATTAGTGCTAAATTTAAGTGCATTTAGCAATTATAAGAACCTTCAGGAATTTTCTAGTACTTACCTCAGGCACGTTCCAGAACTATCGATATCTCACTAGATGGGCAAATCGTCGCCAGGAAGGAAGATTCTAGATTCGTATCTCGGGTATAAATACTACGAGCATTGAGAGCATGGACACAGTTGACTTGAGATTTAGTAGAGATACAGTTGAAAAGTGATTTGGATAGAGATTTTAATAGTGAATTAAAATTACAGAAGAATTTGATTGAGATTAATTGTTTAAGTTGTTTGGAATAAAAGAGTTGTGAATAATTGGATTTAAAGAGTTGAATATTGTTGGAATAAATAAAAGATAATCAGTTGTTTGTGAAAAGATTTAATAAAGACAAATAGAATCAGAAAGGAGAAAAAGTTTTATCATTGCGAACCGGCAAACACGTTACAATATTGTAATATCGACTGCATTAGCGACATTTAGTGGAATTGTTATATCGACTGTATTAGCGACATTTAGAACATCGATCAGCGACATCTATTGGGGGGATTAGTGCTAAATTTAAGTGCATTCAGCAATTATAAGAACCTTCAGGAATTTTCTAGTACTTACCTCAGGCACGTTCCAGAACTATCGATATCTCACTAGATGGGCAAATCGTCGCCAGGAAGGAAGATTCTGGATTCGTAACTCGGGTATAAATACTACGAGCATTGAGAGCATGGACACAGTTGACTTGAGATTTAGTAGAGATACAGTTGAAAAGTGATTTGGATCGAGATTTTAATAGTGAATTAAAATTACAGAGGAATTTGATGGAGATTAATTGTTTAAGTTGTTTGGAATAACAGAGTTGTGAATAATTGGATTTAAAGAGTTGAATATTGTTGGAATAAATAAAAGATAATCAGTTGTTTGTAAAAAGATTTAATAAAGACAAATAGAATCAGAAAGAAGGAAAAGTTTTATCATTGCGAACCGGCAAACACGTTACATTTGGTGTCAGAAGTGGGATAAAACTTTTTCAGAGTGATAAAAACGTTCAAGAAACAGTTTCTGAACAAAAGGAACAGTGGTGTGATTTAAAAAGAGTTTGAAATTTGAACAGAAATGGGTCGCAAATTGAAAAATCTGTCCCTGGTCCAGTTGAAAGCAGAGCTGAGTAAGAGAAATCTTCAGACCAGTGGGCTGAAAAGCGAATTAGTGCTCCGGCTGCAGAATGCTGTGTTAGAAGACGGTGGAGACCCCGAAACTGAGCTATTTGACGTAGAAGAGGAGGAGAGTGTAAGTGCAACGATTGACATGGCCGCGCTTATGAAACTGCTCACCGAGCATAAGAACGCTCTGGAAGCCAAGTTAGATGAGCAGAAGTTATCCCTATTAAGTGAGCAGAATAAAAAGTCCGACGAACAGAAGAACTCTATAGATGCCAAGTTCGACGAGCAGAAGAACGCTCTGGACGATAAACTCGATGAGCAGAGCAAACATTTCGGGAACTCTCTGGACGCCAAGCTCGATGCCAGATTCGATGAGGCCAGGAACTCTCTCGATACCAAGCTCGAAGAGCAGAAGCATGTTCTCGAGAGTCTAGAGGTCAAATTCGACCAGCAAATAGAAGATGTCGAAAAGAGATTGGAAGCGAAATTCGGAGGTCAGTACGAAGAAATGGAAAAACAATTCAAACATCTGACCAATGAACTCGACGGCGTGAAGAGGCAAAAACTTCGTGTGAGTTCAATCGAAGGTCCAAGAAGAAAGGAGATGCAGCCCCCGGTATTCGATGGTCAAACATCATGGCCTACATACAAGAAACAATTCGAAGCCGCCGCATTGGCCAACAATTGGGACGAGGAAGAAAAATCGATTGCACTCACACTTGCACTCCGAGGCTCAGCCGCCGAACTACTCCAAGCCCTCGCGGATGACCAACATCGTGACTATGGCTCGCTACTGAAGGCCATTGAGATGCGATTCGGCGATGACCACATGCAACAAGTGTACAGGGTACAGTTGCGCCGAAGGGCTCAAATGAAGGGAGAGACACTGCAGCAGCTGCAGGCAGATGTGGAACGTCTGGCGCATCTGTCCTACCCCAATACTGGAAAGGAGATCATCAACGAAATGGCAACCGAAGCGTTTATCCAAGCCATTAACGACGAAAAACTACAAATGGCTGTTCGAATGGCTGGGAAGAAAACACTTGCTGAGGCTTTGGCTTTTGCCCTGACAATGGAGGCAGCAGATCAGGCCTCCCAGAGAATCCATCGTGTCAGGGAAATAATCACCGAGGAATGCTCATGCCAGAGAGTGGACGCCGAGCGCCAAAATAACGCCGCAGAACGGCAGATACGTTGTTGGAATTGCAACAAGATTGGACATCTACAACGGCAGTGCAGAGCACCACGAAGAAACGGAAGCTGTCCGCATGACCGAAGCCGAAGACAAAACTTTGACCGAAAGGGAGGCGACAATTGGAATCGCAGCTGGAACAACGATTGGCGTAACAATCGCAACAATGGATACCGAGGTAGCGTTGGGCTCGGTAGTGGTTGCGATAGAGAATGGTGGAGAGATCGACGAGATGATGGCTACGCATTTCGTGGCAGACGCAATTACGACGAAATGAAGAGTGTTGCGTATGTAGCTGAGTGTAGTTCCGATCGAGAGAGAAAGTTCAATGAGCAAGGGACTCAAGAGGAGATATCGTCGTTGCATGTTTTGATGCAGAAAACAATTGAGGAGTCTTTCAAGTGTAAGGCAGATCTAGAGAAGCTGCAAGAGGACAATAGTCGATTGAGACAGGAGAACAGGAAACTTAAGGCAGGCATTCTCCAATACCAACAGGAAACTCCAGGCCTAGCTCCAGTAGTGAGTAACGTTAAGAAAACTTTAGCACGCAAAGTGGGAGCGGATTCAGCAACCAGTGATCATGATAGTCAGGACGACTCTATGCAGAAGGCTCAAGAAGATGCTAGAGTTCTACGATCATTGATGGTGCCACTGGAGGAGGAAATCAAAGCTTTAAAGGAAAAACTTCGCTCTACCGATAAAGAGCTTCAAGAGCTACGAACTGAGAAAATGTCGCCACAAGAAATAGCTAGTAATCACATGAAGACCAGGTATGATGCGAGGACAACAACGCCGGGATTACAGGAGGGAGATCTGGAATGGCTGTACCAGGCTGTACCCCCATCGACAAAAAGGGAGGTCTCCGAAGCTGCAGCAGGACTGGGAGGGTCCCTATACAGTGGTTACACGAATCAACGATGTTGTCTACAGAATTCAACGGGGACTAAGAGATGCTCTTGTTCGGGACGAACAAGTTTAGGAGGGGGGCAGTGTAATATCGACTGCATTAGCGACATTTAGTGGAATTGTTATATCGACTGTATTAGCGACATTTAGAACATCGATCAGCGACATCTATTGGGGGGATTAGTGCTAAATTTAAGTGCATTCAGCAATTATAAGAACCTTCAGGAATTTTCTAGTACTTACCTCAGGCACGTTCCAGAACTATCGATATCTCACTAGATGGGCAAATCGTCGCCAGGAAGGAAGATTCTGGATTCGTAACTCGGGTATAAATACTACGAGCATTGAGAGCATGGACACAGTTGACTTGAGATTTAGTAGAGATACAGTTGAAAAGTGATTTGGATCGAGATTTTAATAGTGAATTAAAATTACAGAGGAATTTGATGGAGATTAATTGTTTAAGTTGTTTGGAATAACAGAGTTGTGAATAATTGGATTTAAAGAGTTGAATATTGTTGGAATAAATAAAAGATAATCAGTTGTTTGTAAAAAGATTTAATAAAGACAAATAGAATCAGAAAGAAGGAAAAGTTTTATCATTGCGAACCGGCAAACACGTTACAATATGTTATGGCAGGCAGAAACTTTCAAAACTTACTAGTTTTTTTTTGTCTTCTTTGCAGGGTATGTCTTCAATGCGCTTCTTAGATGTAACGGTGTAGAAACAGGTTGCTTCGCAATTGTATTTGTTTGTGTCCATCAACGTTCACCATAAACACATAATCGGAAATGTGCTCTTGAACTGCAAAGGGACCCTCGTATGGTTACTCGCGTAGCTTCTGAACTGCATCAAGTCGAACGAAAACATGCGTGCAGCTATACAATATTTTGTATTCAAATGGTTTTGTCTTTATATGATGTGCCTCATGTGTTCGCGGAACTTTTCCACAAAGATCTGCGGATCTGGTGAAACTTCTTCGTCGATGAAAATCCACAAGGCAATCTCAGCGTTTTGACAAGTTATGCTGCCGCTGCTTTTACGTCTTCTTTGAAACTGGTGCGTAATTTTAATAAGACGATTGGAAGAACACTCACCCAGTCTGTTGTTTCCTGGCACATGATTGATGATTTGAGCGATCTGTGCCAACGCTCAACCATCCTGTTGAAGGCTGGATGATAGGTAGTTGTTCCAATGCAGGCGCTCCCCATGAGTATTGCAAGGGCGCCGAACAAGGCTGACTCAAATCGTGATCCTCTGTCCGATGTTATTGTACTAGCCGCACCAAATCTACACACCCAGTTGTTAAAGAAGGTGTTAACTATCGTCTCAGCAGTGATATTCGTGCGTGGAACTGCTTCAGGCCATCTCGTAAACCGGTCGATCATCATCAAAAGATACCGATAGTTGCGTAGGAGCAGCATGACGACGATATCGACTTGAATATGATGAAACCTGTCGCTCGGGCTCGGGATGTGCTGTGGTACGTTTTAGGTGGTTTTCGAAGAAATACTACCTATTGCAGAGGTCCTCATTGCGCAACTATCAAAAAATTTGAATGCAACTTTCACGACCTCTATAGTAAACACCAAAACCATGGCCCGTTCAAATGTTTATATATATATATACCCGAGATACGAATCTAGAATCTTCCTTCCTGGCGACGATCTTACCATCTAGTGAGATTTCGATAGTTCTGGAACGTACCTGAGATATGTACTAGAAAATTCCCGAAGGTTCTGACCATTGCTAAATTGACCTAAATTCAGCACAACTCCCCACTAGATGTCACTGATTGATGTTCTAAACTCCGACCCATCAGCTTAATGTCGCTAATACAGTTGATATAACAATTCCACTAAATTTCGCTAATGTAGTCGATATTACAATATTAGCGACATTTAGTGGAATTGTTATATCAACTGTATTAGCGACATTAAGCTGATGGGTCGGAATTTAGAACATCAATCAGCGACATCTGTGGGGAGTAGTGCTGAATTAAGGTCAATTTAGCAATTGTCAGAACCTTCGGGAATTTTCTAGTACATATCTCAGGTACGTTCCAGAACTATCGATATCTCACTAGATGGTAAGATCGTATCTCGGGTATAAATACGACGAGCTTCGACGGCAGAGACACACTCCGATTGAGATGTCAGTGAAGTAAAGTTCGAATTGAGAAGAGATACAATTGGAAAGAGATTTCGATAGTGATTTGGATAAAGATTTTAATAGTGAGACAGTTGACTTGAGATTTATTAGAGATACAGTTGAAAAGTGATTTGGATAGAGATTTTAATAATGAATTAAAATTACAGAAGAATTTGTTTGAGATTAATTGTTTAAGTTGTTTGGAATAAAAGAGTTGTGAATAATTGGATTTAAAGAGTTGAATATTGTTGGAATAAATAAAAGATAATCAGTAGTTTGTGAAAAGATTTAATAAAGACAAATAGAATAGAAAAGCGGAAAAAGTTTTATCATTGCGAACCGGCAAACACGTTACATTTGGTGTCAGAAGTGGGATAAAACTTTTTCAGAGTGATAAGAACGTTCAAGAAACAATTCTGGACAAAAGGAATAGTGGTGAAATTTAAACAGTGTTTGAAATTTGAACAGAAATGGGTCGCAAATTGGAAAACTTGTCCCTGGTCCAGTTAAAAGCAGAGCTGGGTAGGAGAAATCTTTAGACCAGTGGACTTAAAAGAGAATTAGTGCTCCGGCTGCAGAATGCTGTACTAGAAGACGGTGGAGACCCCGAAACTGAGCTATTTGACGTAGAGGAGGAGGAGAATGTAAGTACAGCGATGGACCTGTCCTCACTAATGAAACTGCTTACCGAGAGGTTCGATGAGCAGAGCAAAAAGTCCGACGAACAGAAGAACTCAATAGACGCCAAGTTCGATGAGCAGAGCAAGAAGTCCGACGAACAGAAGAACTCAATAGACGCCAGGTTCGACGAGCAAAAGAACTCTCTAGACGTCAAGTTAGACGAGCAAAAGAACTCTCTAGACGTCAAGTTAGACGAGCAAAAGAACTCTCTGGACGCCAAGCTCGACGCCAAATTTGATGTTCTGGACGGTAAATTCGAAAGCCTGGACGTCAAATTCGAGGCCATCGACCAACAAATCGAAGATGTCGAAAAGAGATTGGAAGCGAAATTCGGAGGTCAGTACGAAGAAATGGAAAAACAATTCAAACATCTGACCAATGAACTCGACGGTGTGAAGAGGCAAAAACTTCGCGTGAGTTCAATCGAAGGTCCGAGAAGAAAGGAAATGCAGCCCCCGGTATTCGATGGTCAAACATCATGGCCTATATACAAGAAACAATTTGAAGCCGCCGCATTGGCCAACAATTGGGACGAGGAAGAAAAATCGATTGCACTCACACTTGCACTCCGAGGCTCAGCCGCCGAACTACTCCAAACCCTCGCGGATGACAAACATCGTGACTACGGCTCGCTACTGAAGGCCATTGAGATGCGATTCGGCGATGATCACATGCAACAAGTGTACAGGGTCCAATAGCGCCGAAGGGCTCAAATGAAGGGAGAGACACTGCAGCAGCTGCAGGCAGATGTGGAACGTCTGGCGCATCTGTCCTACCCCAATACTGGAAAGGAGATCATCAACGAAATGGCAACCGAAGCGTTTATCCAAGCCATTAACGACGAAAAACTACAAATGGCTGTACGAATGGCTGGAAAGAAAACACTTGCTGAGGCTGTGGCTTTTGCTCTGACAATGGAGGCGGCAGATCAGGCCTCCCAGAGGATTCATCGTGTCAGGGAAATAGTCACCGAAGAATGCTCCTGCCAGAGAGTGGACGTCGAGCGCCAAAATAACGCCGCAGAACGGCAGATTCGTTGTTGGAATTGCAACAAGATTAGACATCTACAACGGCAGTGCAGAGCACCACGAAGAAACGGAAGCTGTCCGCATGACCGAAGCCGAAGACAAAACTTTGACCGAAAGGGAGGCGACAATTGGAATCGCAGCTGGAACAACGATTGGCGTAACAATCGCAACAATGGATACCGAGGTAGCGTTGGGTTCGGTAGTGGTTGCGATAGAGAATGGTGGAGAGATCGACGAGATGATGGCTACGCATTTCGTGGCAGACGCAATTACGACGAAATGAAGAGTGTTGCGTATGTAGC